>JAGSMR010000082.1:22500-1222500 GCA_029286605.1 Sericinus montela | reverse complement strand
TCTAGTTGGTAATGTCTTGACAAGCTATGGGTTGCAGATTCGTATCTCGCTAGGGCCCTACTACAAATACTTATGTGACTAACTACGAGCAAACACCTGTGTGACGAATATGAAAACGAATGAACGCGGGTTCGAATCTCGCCCATGCCGGTTGATTTCAATTCAAGCTATACGAGTGGATTCGCTTACTAGTCCTGTTCCCAATTGAAAACTATAAACAGGGTGTGAATTTCCTGTTTCATGATCTTTTTGTGTGTATTGCATGAGCCAAATGAAATGTCTTTCTTTCTTCTTCTTTCTTAGTTTTATGTCCCCTCTTTTTAGAATTCTGCCAATGTCAAGTTAGTCTTCCTTTCTTTCGATACATGTCTACACCTGTTCAGATAAATTATAAAACAAAAATTTATTTGACGCATTTTAAATGGGAATTCGTTCGTGTATAAATAGTCGGACAATTGATATATTGTTGTGCGTCGCGAAGGTCGAATCAGACGGCGCGCCAGATTTTTTTTTTTTATTTTATTTAGCAAAATATACTGTGATCAACTTACGTATCATAAATATGTAGAGATAACTTTTTAACAAAACCACATGTCAAAAATTAAAAAGAAACAAATGTAACAGGAATGAGAATATCAAAAGACAAACTTGTAGCTATTAAGTGTAACGAATGAAGAGGTCAAAAGCAGACCCAGAAACAATCAAAACAATCGATGTTTAAACTTAATGTCAGTCGCGATGCCGAGTGGTTGGGTGATCGGAATACGTGCCAAAAGAGCGGGTTCGATCGATACCGATGGATTTTTACAAAATTTTACATTTGTAAATTTATTTAGCTACAGTTGGTCGATATAGCAGTGCGTGAAAGCTCACCGCCTGTCACGTTATCCCAAAAAAAGTCTTCGGTGAAAGTGACAGGTGGTGAGCCCGTCGCCGTCTTTATGTCCAAGCCAACTAAATTCGTACATAAGGTTTTTTTTAAAAAAAAACCCCATTGGTGCGAGCCTGTTATCTAGGGATCGAACTCGGGTCTGTTGACTCGAAATTCCGATCACCCAACCACTCGGCTATCGTGTCTGAAATAATAAGAATAATAATTTAAAACAAATAAAATTAATCAACAACAAACTAAATCTATAAATATAAAAAAAAATTGTTTCTATATAAACCACAAGTACAAAATTTTCGAAGCGCGCTCTGCCAACCGCTTACTCTGTAGCTATCTTATTTCTTTTGAGCATACAGAGTGGCGTCGAGTTAATTGGCCACCATGGCTGCCCGCACCGGACCCCGGCGACAGATTAACCGGACCCGAGTGCGCCCGGTTGTAGCCGGATAAACTTGTAAACACCTAATTACTATACGGATAGAGATCTGAACCGGACGTGAGCAACACTGTGACTTGTGCCATATTAAAGCTACAGATGTTATAATTGCATGCGAAGCTGTGAATTGGTTTAAAGATCATTGTTGTAAGGAGAATTTTATCTCTTTAAGTATAACGGCATTAGTTTATTAAATTCAAGAGAAACTTAAAAAAACGACTCACGTTAGGGCGGATTCGAGTCCCGCCCGTTTTTATAGTTTCTCTTTAATTTAATAACGAAAAGTACAGCAAAACATATATGCTTTGAAATCTCTAAAAATTACGTAGTAATGCATAAGTCTATATTGTTTTAAATTGATTTGAATGACAAAATGGAAGCTCTGGTATAGTAATTTCTTTTTCAAATGAAATATGAATCTTTCAAATTTGAATAAGAGAAGAGGTGTTTTAGAATCGTGACTTTTGGCGATCTGTTCTCTCTGTCTACCCCGTCAGGGACTGTACGTGAAGATAAATAATAAATAATAATATTTGAATATTTAATTTAATGCAGAAAACAACTCTAGTGTCTAGTTGGTAATGTCTTGACAAGCTATGGGTTGCAGATTCGTATCTCGCTAGGGCCCTACTACAAATACTTATGTGACTAACTACGAGCAAACACCTGTGTGACGAATATGAAAACGAATGAACGCGGGTTCGAATCTCGCCCATGCCGGTTGATTTCAATTCAAGCTATACGAGTGGATTCGCTTACTAGTCCTGTTCCCAATTGAAAAACTATAAACAGGGTGTGAATTTCCTATTTCATGATCTTTTTGTGTGTATTGCATGAGCCAAATGAAATGTCTTTCTTTCTTCTTCTTTCTTAGTTTTATGGCCCCTCTTTTTAGAATTCTGCCAATGTCAAGTTAGTCTTCCTTTCTTTCAATACATGTCTACACCTGTTCAGATAAATTATAAAACAAAAATTTATTTGACGCATTTTAAATGGGAATTCGTTCGTGTATAAATAGTCGGACAATTGATATATTGTTGTGCGTCGCGAAGGTCGAATCAGACGGCGCGCCAGATTTTTTTTTATAACTCACATCTAAGTGTTTGAAGACCTCCGTGGACGAGAGTACGCGCCGGTTCTCAGTGTCTCAATGCTCTGAGATCTGGAGTTCGATTTTAGGATGGGTCAATGTAGAAAAACATTTTCTACATTTTCTCGGGTCTGGGTGTTTGTAGTGTCTTCGTTGTTGCCGATTCCATATTACAAGTGCTTAAGCTGCTTACTTTGGGATCAGAGCAATGTATGTGATGTTGTCCCTATCTATGTATGTATTTATTCATTTATTTACAAACGCATGCTGAGGTTTATTTATGAATTGTACTGAGAATTTAACTCGATAGACGTCCAAGTGACTAAACATTTTATTGAGAACAATAACAAATATCTTAGCGTCCGCATATACAAACGTTTAAATTGTTACAATTGAAAGAAAGATGGATAATACGTTTGGATGAGTAATAAACAAGATATGGTTCTAAATTTATTAATTTATCTTATATTTAAATGAGATATTCAACAGCATCTCCGCTAAACAAATTGTAAAACAATAAAACAATGTAGAAACAAAACGTAAACAGTCCTCTCGGGCAACGCGCGGGATTATTAACGCATACATACAAACATGTACGTAAGTTTGTACGGTGAGCGGCGAATCGTCCAGCCTTATTAAAGTCAATAATTGAGGACAAACAGTAATACCGACGAAATAACTTAAAGAGGAAACTGCCAGTTACATTTCACGTGGAGGGGGGCCGCGGCTGGACCCCCACCACCTGATTCTTGATTAGACATTTATAGAAGACAGAAGTTTCCTATATTTTATAACCGAATTAAGAAATTTCTAGCAATACCTAGTGATACCAGTATTCCTGTTAAACTCTCCAACTAAGCAATGCACGGGTCTGGAGTTGGTTGGGAAATAGTCGAATGGCGGACTCGAACCTGCGACGTCCTGTTTCGCAACCTAAACCAATAGACTATGAACGCTTAATACCCATTAAGGTTAGGTTACGGTTATAGTTTAATTAATCTTAATTAAACAATATTCTATCAAATAAAAAGGATAGATTATTTCTCTGTCTTCTGGTGTTCTTAACAATATCTGTCTTCAAACAGAAATTCGTTACATACATAACATTAGTTCCTACTCTGTAGTCCCGGAGTCAGTTCTCGCACGGGTGTTGCGGTATCTTTTTTGACGACCACCGTGGACGAGTGGCGTGAACACCGGTTTTCAAAGTGTCGCCATCTCGAGGTACCGGGTTCGATTCCCGATCGGGTCAATGTAGAAAAATTTTATTCTACATGTCGGAGCAATGTATGTGATGTTGTCCCTATCTATATATGTATTTATTTATTAATCTTTATTGTTTCTGATTCCATAACACGCGTGCTTTAGCTTGTTCCTTTTGTATCTGACAGTGAATTTGATGTTGTCCCTATCTGTGTATATCATTCTATTATCTAATACTTTGCTCAATAAATACTCACCAACTTCAGAGTATACATTCAAAGGGGTCGACAGAGGACTAGTCTAGACAATTAAATCCCTTTGACCCACCATCCACTGAAGATAATTTTGGGACTATGTGACAGGTGGTCAGCCCGTAGCCGTCTTTACGTCCAAGCCAACGATATAATTCGTACATAAGTTTTTGAAAAAACCCATTGGTACGAGCCTGCCACCTGGGGATCGAACTCCTCTACTCTGTCGTAACTTTAACATTATATAGATGGTGTACTCTCTCTAGCTGCGCGTCTACAGCATTTCGTATGACGCTTTGATCTCGTACCTACAAACACGGGAATGTTCCTAAATATAAACAACGTTCAAAGTGCATTCCTCCACTGCGTAACAATCAAAATACTGTAACAATGAGAACAAACACTATGAAGGAGGCAATTTTTTTTTTCATAGTCCCACGTGCGTACTATTTATAACACGCACAGACGTATACGCGATGTCTATAAAAAACATATTATGCACTATTTTCTTCGGATGTGGACGAGTGGCGTACAGAACGGTTTATACAAAGAAAGATAGAAAGGTATATTCGCCAAAATGACGCCGTGACAGATATTTGAAATTCAAATAATAAAAAAGTCACGATAGCCGAGTGGTTGGGTGGTCGGAATTTCGAGTCAAGAAACCTGGGGATCTACCTCGATCCCCAGGTGGCAGGCTCGACCAATCGGTTTTAAAAAAATAACTTATGTACGAATTATAACGTTGGCTTGGACATAAAGACGGCGACGGGCTCACCATCTGTCACGTTGTCCCGAAAATATCTTCAGTGGAAGGAGGGTCGAAGGCACTGTTTCCTAGACCTAGACCTCTGAGTACCTCCGTATTGGGAATTGCGTGAAGATATATTTTTTTTAATTTATGAGAATAGGCGCGCTCTATATATAATTCGCTTAGACCATGCTCATTTAACAGTTATAATTAATACCGTATGTAATAAACAAGGCGAAATTAATATATTCGTATAGGCGCCCGTTAAGTTTTATGTTTTCTGTTAGAAGTGCCAACAAAACAATAGAACTATCCGCCGCGGAACGACGGCACGCTGCTGAGCTACACTGGATGCGACTGCATATTTATTGGGTTATTTCTTTTTAAAATAAAACAAAATAAATATCATCACCCAATTCTCACTACAGGGGTCGACAGAGGACTAGTCTAGACAATTATGTCCCTTTGACCCACCATCCACTGAAGATAATTTTGGGACTATGTGACAGGTGGTCAGCCTGCAGCCGTCTTTACGTCCAAGCCAACGATATAATTCGTACATAAGTTTTGAAAACCCCATTGGTACGAGCCTGCCACCTGGGGATCGAACTCCTCTCCTCTATCGTAACTTTAACATTATATAGATGGTATACTCTCTCTAGCTGCGCGTCTACAGCATTTCGTATGACGCTTTGATCTCGTACCTACAAACACGGGAATGTTCCTAAATATAAACAACGTTCAAAGTGCATTCCTCCACTGCGTAACAATCAAAATACTGTAACAATGAGAACAAACACTATGAAGGAGGCTATTTTTTTTTTCATAGTCCCACGTGCGTACTATTTATAACACGCACAGACGTATACGCGATGTCTATAAAAAACATATTATGCACTATTTTCTTGGGATGTGGACGAGTGGCGTACAGAACGGTTTATACAAAGAAAGATAGAAAGGTATATTCGCCAAAATGACGCCGTGACAAATATTTGAAATTCAAATAATAAAAAAGTCACGATAGCCGAGTGGTTGGGTGGTCGGAATTTCGAGTCAAGAAACCTGGGGATCTAACTCGATCCCCAGGTGGCAGGCTCGACCAATCGGTTTAAAAAAAAAACTTATGTACGAATTATAACGTTGGCTTGGACATAAAGACGGCGACGGGCTCACCATCTGTCACGTTGTCCCGAAAATATCTTCAGTGGAAGGAGGGTCGAAGGCACTGTTTTCTAGACCTAGACCTCTGAGTACCTCCGTATTGGGAATTGCGTGAAGATATATTTTTTTTAATTTATGAGAATAGGCGCGCTCTATATATAATTCGCTTATACCATGCTCATTTAACAGTTATAATTAATACCGTATGTAATAAACAAGGCGAAATTAATATATTCGTATAGGCGCCCGTTAAGTTTTATGTTTTCTGTTAGAAGTGCCAACAAAACAATAGAACTATCCGCCGCGGAACGACGGCACGCTGCTGAGCTACACTGGATGCGACTGCATATTTATTGGGTTATTTCTTTTTAAAATAAAACAAAATAAATATCATCACCCAATTCTCACTACAGGGGTAGACAGAGGTCTAGTCTAGACAATTATGTCCCTTTGACCCACCTTCCACCGAAGATATTTTTGGGACAACGTAACAGGTGAGAAAGAGTGAGCAGCGGTTCTCTTGACTCGAAATTCCGACCACCCAATCATTCGGCTATCGTGACTTTATATTTTATTTTGTTAAAGAATTATAAATGTTTTTGTTGGCTTCATTTATTGCATAAAGACATCAAGATGTTGCAATTTAAAGCAAGATGAGCATTGAACTTATTTACGAGGTAGCCCAACAGCTTTTTAAAAATCGATGTAAATATTAATATTGACAAAACATCAAATATTCAGACTGCTCTGCACCAATGTGACCTTATTTCCATATAAAAACGCAAATCTGTGTATGTTTGTCTCTTTCTTGTAGCACCAAACATGTTTTTTTAACAGAGTACGGGGCAAACGAGCAGATGGCTCATTTGATAGTAAGTAATCACCGTCGCTCATGAACACATACAATACCAGAGGAATAGCAAATAGCCTTCCTTTGAGAAAGGTATAGGCTCTATTCTTGAAGGTCCCTAAGTCATTACGGTCCGGAAAAACCGCTGACGGCAGCACATTCCTTAAAGTGTACCGTAACATTTGCATTGAATATTACAGTGTAAATGATTTAAATATACAATTATTACTGAAATTTACCTTTAGTACATTTTGAGCATTCTCAAAGGTTGCGCTTTTTATTTTAAAAAAATCATTATAAAATGTCTACTTACTACTTACGTATATATTTTAATGGTAAGCAGGAAATTGTAATATTTTTTGAGTGAAAAAAAGACGATATTTTTATCCACGATCTTTAAAATTCACTCAAATCACTAAAAATTTGCAACAACTCTTACAAAATATAAAACAAAAACAATACAATCACACAAATTCATCCTATCCAGACATATATTATTATTGATTTGCCGCACTTTGGAGAAAAGAATATAAAGTTCTTCAAAATATTAACAGACGATTATCAGAGATTGTTAATATATTTCCATAAACTATCTAATTTTTACAATTACATTATCAACAAATTATTTATTTATCTTCACGCACAATCCCTGACGGGGTAGCCAGTGTGAACAGATCGCCAAGTGTCACGATCCTTACATACCCCTTTCGCTTCTTTGAGATTCATCATCTTCTTCATACATACACGTCTAGGTACTCTTGACCCTCCCCTCTTCGAGCAATTTGCTCACATGGTCTTCAAAAGTTAGTCTCAGCCTACCTCGATTAATAATAATAATAATCATAATTACTAATAAATATCATAATTAATAATAATCTAATTAATTAATTAATAATAATAATTCATAATAATCTACAATTTGATTCTTTCATTTAATTTATTTTAATTTTAATACGTCCCGAAATTCTAATATGCCACATCCACGTCAACTGCGTCCGTGGCGTACCGCTTTGTAATAACTTTGATCCGAGCGGCAGATAGCGTTCACATTACAACGAAACTGTTGTTCTCGTACATGAATAATAAAATGGGATTAGACATTCTAGTAATCCATTACTCATGTTGTTTTTTTTTATACCAACTTACGTATAAATAATAATATTTCATAGCGAACCGACGATTTCCGTAAAAACTCGGGCGAGATTAATTTGAATGTTATACAAAACTGTTTTGTACACCTGTCGACTTAATCACCCTCGCATCATTGTATTACACGTCTTATAGCAGCGTCTTAAGATACGTTTCTGCGTGTGCGCCGCAACAATCAGATAGCGAAACAGAGATACTATCATAAATACTGTAATGCCAGTAATTTTAGGATTTACCGACCGCAAAATAATTTTCGCTGTACATGGAAAACTTCGTACGTTTCACAGATGAGTGGTTCGTAATTAAGATAAAGCCGAAGCCTCAATGTATTATATTGGTAACAATATTCCCATATCAAAATTAGTTGACGTGAGCATGGATAAAAGTTGGTGTAGAAAATTGCGATTCACGTAGAATGGTATAAGAATTTGTACTTACCTCGTTAATTTAGTTGATAAGCTGCATTAAAATACCAGAATAAATACGTACCTGAAAGAAGAAAACAAATAAAAATTAAATAATGTACTAATGGTGACGTTGCCTACACCCCCCACCCAACACCCCCCCACCCGTGGGTGTCGTATATCGCGATGGAGATAACTACAGAAGATAAGTTAGAAGTCACGATAGCCGAGTGGTTATAAATATCTGTCTCTTGCGGGACTCGAACCCAATACTCTTAGCTTTGACTAACTACCCAACTTTGAGGGCTTGTGGACCTCCGTGAATGAGGGGCGTAACCACAGGTTTTCAAGGTGTCGCCATCTCGAGGTTCCGGGTTCGATTCCCGATCGGGTCAATGTAGAAAAACGACTTTTTCTAAATTTTCTCGAGTCTGGGTGTTTGTGGTGCCTTTGTTGTTTCCGATTCTCAAACCTCGAATGCTTAAGCTTCTTACATTGTAATCAAAGCAATGTGTGTGATGTTGTCCCTATCTGTATATGTATTTTATTTATTATTTATATTTGAGATCTGTACCGTCATTTGACAAGAGGAATTGTGACGTGGCCTTTCCCTTAGTCGCCTCGCTTACGACACTCACGCGAAGAGAGATAGTACACGTTTTTAGCACAATTATTTAACAACCGTCAAACAACATTTTTCTTATTTAGTAATTCTTTCAATTGTTTTAAACACTCTCACACACAACTCACATCCATATTAACTTGGAATCAAGTCCGCGCAAACACACTGACACACGTTTAATGCACACATGCGGATTTCGTTAAAAAAAATCTAACAAACAAAGAATGGGTGTTATTTTTAGATCAAATTAACGCACGTTATGAGAGTACGCGCCGCTTCCATAGGTGAATCATTCTTTATTGGATCTCCGGTGTGAGCGGGTTGAAGCGCGGGGCAGAGTTTTTTTATTTATATAATATAAATACATTGAAAGGGACAGCATAACATGCAGGACAAGGACCCAAAGTATGCAGCTAAAGCACTCGCGTTATGGAATCGATAACGATGAAGGCATCACATACATCCAGACTCGAGAAAATGTAGAAAAAGTGTTTTTTCTACATTGCCCCATCCGGGAATCGAATCCGGGACCTCAGAGATGACATCTTGAATATTGGTGAGTACACTATTTATCCAGGAAGGTCGTCAAATTTCGTCAGCAAAAGAAAATGTTTTTTTTTTCATGCCCGTGAACTAAGATCAAATTTCATTGACATCATCAATAGGTATCAGAATGTGTAATAAGTTAGTTAATAAGTATAGTTCAGTAACAAATTGAAACTTTTACAATTTACGTAAAAGTTTCAAACAAACTTATTTATAAATAATCCGAATTGTATTAAATTAAATGGCTACGCTAGCACAACTTGTACAATATAACTCAATTTAATATTAAATGTCTTAATAAGCAGTTCGCTAATTAAAGTGGCCACAAGGAGATCGTATATGTAAAAACTTTCATTTTCAGCACTGGCCGGTAAACATTCTTTGACTCGAGTTTAAAAAAAAGATTTTTCGACGCAACAGCAAACGCTACGCTTATAGCATCGCTGATGAACTCCGCTCTCACTGACACAGCGCAGTAACGTTGGACTACGTCATGCCATAAAGTAATAATTTCCACTGTTCGTATTGTATTTTGTTAGTTTTTCTTATTAAAACCTTAGTTTCTGTTCGACCCACTTAGATTAATACAAGGAAAGGACCAGGCGATGCGGTTGTGAGATGTGCCAATATAGCTCAAACTAAATAACAGTTCTAATATGAAGAAATTATTATATTGCATCGGCCATTTTCGGATGTGTTTACATTAGAATTACAAAAGAAGACTCGGTAGATGAAAACTTCCTTTCTGAAGAATTTAAGAGAATGGTTCGCACGTTACCCAGCCTTCGAGAAACGAACCCAAGAAGACATTACATTAGGTGAGACCCGAGTTCGATGCCCAGGTGGCAGGCTCGTACCAATGGGTCTTTTCAAAAACTTATGTACGATTTATATCATTGGCTTGGACATACAGAAGGCGACGTGCTCACCAACTGACACGTTGTCTCAAAAAATGTCTTCAGTGGAAAATGGGTCGAAAGGACTCAATTATCTAGACCTCTACCTACCCTAGAATTGGAAAAGGCGTGAATATACTTATTTATTAATCATCAAAGGAAAAGAACTTTAGCAACGTGGAACTTTATACTATTTCACGATCTTGTTTTGGGGTCGATTGTTGAATGTAAAGTTGCACGGAAACAAAAGTCTCAACTTTCATTGTTCAGTAATTTAAAACAGCGCTCGAATGTTCTGTTCACTTGTTTGTCCGTTTGTTTGTGATAATCATGAAATATTGGGACTTTCGCACAGATGTTAGTCATTTTCTTATTTTATTGACTTTTTTTATATATTTTATTTTTTACAAAAAAGTCTGAGAAGAAATATTCTCGATTGGCAACACCGTACAGACAATCGCAGTGTAGAACGATCCACAACTAGAAAGAGCGACTACTTATAGAATAATGTGTGTAGTTGAATGCAGATGGCACAAGACCGTTCTATAAACCTTTGGAGGAGGCCTATGACTTTACACTAGTTATGATGATGAAGTGACTACACAAGTGTGCAACAATGAAATTAAATCACACTAAAAGCCAACAACATATATTTATCGGTTTCACATCAGAACGTTAAAGGACTGAAGCGCTAACTACACAGTTTACGACTCTAAATGAACTACCCTCGCCGGCTGGTTGCTCCTACCCTGCTAAACACACCCTGCATTCACCTCCACCCATCACTCTACACAAAGTATCGTGTTAAGGTGTCATAAAATTTCTCTGCAACTATTTATAAGAAACTATTATATATAATCGTGATTATACACCCGGTACTGTACACGTACAATGTTTTTTTTTTAAATATAGGTACAGTAATAATTACAAAAACTAAAGTCCAATTAACTTCATTAAATCGATGTAAAATTATACGTCTGAAACGCAATGGTAATGTGAAATGCCTCTAACTCTAGTTTTTTTTTTTTTAATATTGGGTGACTTCCGGTGCATCGTCGTTGTGTGACGTCCTCCAATGGAAATGGACTTATAACGTTAAGAGATACAGTGTTAATTTGTATGATGATTTGTTAACACATTACTAGGAAATATTAAATTTTAGTTTGAAATTTTGCATATTTTAATCGATTTCAAAAAATAAAACTATTCGTTTGCACTAAACTAATTCGTTTGCAATTTTTATGTATTAAGAAATGTGTACGAATATTTTAAATCATTTATTTATTACTATGAAAAATTTACTACTTTTATTGACATATCTCAGTTTGAAACATTACATAAAAGAGATTTGTGGACAACCTTATTTCCAGCAACACAAGGAACGTCTTTAATCAAATCTTTAATCAAAATAATGGACCAGGTACAGACCCAGCCATTGATTTATTATTTTTCGTCATATCCCATAAATAAAACATATTTTACGTCATACAGGAATTCTTAATTTTGTTTCCATAAAATCCTCCGCAAATTAACTCGCTAACACAGCTAGCTGAATACAAAAAAAAAAAACAACAACAACAAAGAACAACGAGCAATAATATTTTAAATTTGGAAAAGTGAAAACAATATTAATCACCGGTGACTATTTCTTTTGATGCTGATTAAACTTTTAAATATTTCAAAGGTGATTTTTTCGAATAAGCTACATAGATTGATGTCGAAACAATATATTTCTAAGAAGTTTGTTTTAATTACACCTAAAAAAAAAAAAAAAAAAAAAAAAAAAAAAAAAAAAAAAAAAAAAAAAAAAAAAAAAAAAAAAAAAAAAAAAAAAAAAAAAAAAAAAAAAAAAAAAAAAAAAAAAAAAAAAAAAAAAAAAAAAAAAAAAAAAAAAAAAAAACAACAACAACAAAGAACAACGAGCAATAATATTTTAAATTTGGAAAAGTGAAAACAATATTAATCACCGGTGACTATTTCTTTTGATGCTGATTAAACTTTTAAATATTTCAAAGGTGATTTTTTCGAATAAGCTACATAGATTGATGTCGAAACAATATATTTCTAAGAAGTTTGTTTTAATTACACCTAAAAAAAAAAAAAAAAAAAAAAAAAAAAAAACAACAACAACAAAGAACAACGAGCAATAATATTTTTAAATTTGGAAAAGTGAAAACAATATTAATCACCGGTGACTATTTCTTTTGATGCTGATTAAACTTTTAAATATTTCAAAGGTGATTTTTTCGAATAAGCTACATAGAGTGATGTCGAAACAATATATTTCTAAGAAGTTTGTTTTTAATTACACCTAAAAAAAATGAAAAAAAAAATTTCTTCACCCAATTCCCAATACTGTGGTAGACAGAGGTTCTAGTCTAGACAATTAAGTCCTTTTGACCCTTCTTCCACCGAAGATATTTTCGGAACAACGTGACAGGTGGTGACCCCGTCGCCTACTTTACGTCCAAGCCAACAATATAATTCGTACATAACTTTTTTTGAAAAACCCATTGGTACGAGCCTGCCACCTGGGGACCAAACTCAGGTCGTTTGACTTGAAATTCCGACCACCTAACCGTGCTACTGTGGCCTAATTTACAGTAACTCCTAGAACACTTCGAAAACATTGCTTAAAAAAATCTTTATAGTTTATTATTGTAATATAAATTAAGTTAATAAAAATCACCAAAAACGATGATTCCTGCGAAATTTCTTTCACCTATTTCTTCTCCGATAGATGAACCTCTTTTACGGTGGTAGATTTAAATATACAACCGATAAACGAA
Source organism: Sericinus montela (assembly GCA_029286605.1). Lineage (NCBI taxonomy): Eukaryota > Metazoa > Arthropoda > Insecta > Lepidoptera > Papilionidae > Sericinus > Sericinus montela. Next base: position 1,209,463 of record JAGSMR010000082.1, on the reverse strand, counting down.
AGATAGTTTTATTATTTGTATTAATTGATTAAATATTACAACAAAACATATTTTACGTCATACAGGAATTCCTAATTTTGTTTCCATAAAATCCTCCGCAAATTAACTCGCTAACACAGCTAGCTGAATACAAAAAAAAAACCACCGCATTTATTGAGTTCATTCAGCCGAATGTCGGCGAGTATTCATGACACCGTTCGTATAATAAAGTCGATCTCGCCGCCCATAACTACAGCGTATAGTTCGGACGGAGATGAATGACGAGCGATTTAACACTAACCCTCTCGTCGATCTGTGACACAGCACGCCACAGGTGGCTGACACCAACCCCCTCGCGCGCCCGAACTCAACTGTCGAATACTTTAATTGTACGACCGATACAATAATGAACGCGTATCCGATTGAACTTGACACGATGGGTTCGTTACTCTATGAGAGTACGTGTTTGTAATCCGCGAACGTGATATTAAAAAAAAAAACAACAACAACAAAGAACAACGAGCAATAATATTTTTAAATTTGGAAAAGTGAAAACAATATTAATCACCGGTGACTATTTCTTTTTGATGCTGATTAAACTTTTAAATATTTCAAAGGTGATTTTTTTCGAATAAGCTACATAGAGTGATGTCGAAACAATATATTTCTAAGAAGTTTGTTTTTAATTACACCTAAAAAAAATGAAGAAAAAAAAAAAATTTCTTCACCCAATTCCCAATACTGTGGTAGACAGAGGTTCTAGTCTAGACAATTAAGTCCTTTTGACCCTTCTTCCACCGAAGACATTTATTTGGACAACGTGACAGTTGGTTAGCCTGTCGACGTCTTTATGTCCATGCCAACTATATCAATCCCACATAAGTTTTAAAACCCCATTCGGACCACATTCGGTTTCCTTTGACTCTTATATTTCTTATTAATTGAATTATTTAATATTCCTGAAATCTGATTGGCGATATCCATGGGCGAGTTTTGCGGTGTTGCCAGCTGAGGTCGATTGGGATCGGAGCAATGCCTGCGCTTCCGCTGTATACACTGTACTTAAATGACGAGTGGTTGATGATCGGACTTAGAGCCAAGAGGCCCGTGTTCGATCCTCAGGTGGCAAGCATGTACCAATGGGATTTTTAAAACTTATGTACGATTTATATCGTTGCTTGGATATGACGACGGCCACGGGCTCACCGCCTATCACGTTGTCCCGAAAATATGTCTGATGGAAGTTAGGTCAAAAGGACTTAATTGTCTACACTTCTGTCTACCCCTGCATTGGGAATGGCGTGAAGATACATATACGTACATAAATATATCCGATAGCTATAGGCCGCTCGCTCGATTTCTCCGATCGGTAGGTTCCAGCGGTTCAAGAGTTACGCGCGCGCACTGTGCACGCACCGCTGCGCCCAGTGACAACGCGCGCGCATGACAACGCACCGCTAATTGCGCGACATTAGGCCCGCTGGCGATGCTTAGCGATCAACCTTTAATTATTTTAATTTTATGTCATTCAATGACTACGCGGAGCCGGCCATTTTTTTTATTCCATTGTGGTCGAACCCGTTCGTTATATTAGTTAATAAGCTCGTTACTAATAACGGTCGTGTGTAACGCAACACGGTGGTATACGTTGGCGTACGAGCTTGTGTATCTTCACGACATTCCCAATGCCCCTAATAAGGACAAGTATTTTTATGTATAGAGAATGTGCTGCAGTAAATTGTAGACCCGATGTTGGTAGTGAACCTGCCTCGAAGCTAAAGGTTGTGGGGTTCGAATCTCGCTAGGGGAAATGTGTGTAACGAATATGAATGTTTGTAGCCGAGTTATGGATGTTTATATATACTCATATGTCGTTTGAAGTTATTATGTTGTAGCGTTAGGTTAGATAAGAAGACGAAGATGGTGACATCAGTGTGACGATATCCCAAATGGGATTCTGTGGGAAAGTGGACAGTCGGTCGAAAGTACTTCATTGTCTACCCCGATACGAGAAATTGCGTGAGGATATAAAATTAAAAGAAGAAACGAGAAAAAGTTTTAAATTGTATGTAATATAACAATGTAAAGACAGTTTTATCTAAATTTTTGCTTTTTTCCCTCTTTTTATATCTCGTTTGAAACACCTGCCACAATGGACGGGCAAATAACAGACAGGCGTTAAGGCCGCCTTTTGTTGCGCCTTCATAAAGTGAACAATAAAATCAAATAGTTCATATACCGAATCTCTTTTTACTTCATTCATATTTTATTAAATATTAAATTTATATTTTAATAAAAGAATGACTTCTGAATTAGCCAAGTGCACGATAGCCGAGTGGTTGGGTGAACGGAATTGAGTCAAGAGGCCCGAGTTCAATCCCAGATGGCAGGCTCGTTCCTATAGATATTTTCAATCCACGAACGCGTAACAGATGCCATTTTATAACAGTGCAGAAGGGGAACTGTGGATTTTGAGAGAAAGTACATTTTCATTGTAACAATGTTATTCGTTTTATTTCGCGCATACTCCAGTCCGGTGCCGGCTAAATATCAAAGCGAGAGGAGCACTTTCGCTTAATCCTCTTACAAAATGTTTTCAGTTAAAAAAAAACAACAACAACAAAGAACAACGAGCAATAATATTTTTAAATTTGGAAAAGTGAAAACAATATTAATCACCGGTGACTATTTCTTTTTGATGCTGATTAAACTTTTAAATATTTCAAAGGTGATTTTTTTCGAATAAGCTACATAGATTGATGTCGAAACAATATATTTCTAAGAAGTTTGTTTTTAATTACACCTAAAAAAAATGAAAAAAATTTCTTCACCCAATTCCCAATACTGTGGTAGACAGAGGTTCTAGTCTAGACAATTAAGTCCTTTTGACCCTTCTTCCACCGAAGATATTTTCGGAACAACGTGACAGGTGGTGACCCCGTCGCCTACTTTACGTCCAAGCCAACAATATAATTCGTACATAACTTTTTTTGAAAAACCCATTGGTACGAGCCTGCCACCTGGGGACCAAACTCAGGTCGTTTGACTTGAAATTCCGACCACCTAACCGTGCTACTGTGGCCTAATTTACAGTAACTCCTAGAACACTTCGAAAACATTGCTTAAAAAAATCTTTATAGTTTATTATTGTAATATAAATTAAGTTAATAAAATCACCAAAACGATGATTCCTGCGAAATTTCTTTCACTATTTCTTCTCCGATAGATGAACCTCTTTTACGGTGGTAGATTTAAATATACAACCGATAAACGAAAGATAGTTTTATTATTTGTATTAATTGATTAAATATTACAACAAACATACAAAAAATCGTGAAATTGAGCCAACATAGGTCACAGTAACCTATCCAACTTAGTCATTCTAAAATATTTTCAATCCACGAACGCGTAACAGATGCAATTTTATAACAGTGCAGAAGGGGAACTGTGGATTTTTGAGAGAAAGTACATTTTCATTGTAACAATGTTATTCGTTTTATTTCGCGCATACTCCAGTCCGGTGCCGGCTAAATATCAAAGCGAGAGTAGCACTTTCGCTTAATCCTCTTACAAAATGTTTTCAGTTAAAAAAAAAAAAAACATATATATTTTTCGAAGCGAACACATGCTTAGGCGCTTTAGTTGGATGATTTTTAGATGTGTGAAAACTAGTGTTGAGTATTTCTGCACGCATTTCCCAATACAGGGTCAGCCAGAGTTCTAGAAAATTTAGTCCTCTCGATTCACATTTCCTATTTTTGAGGCCACGTGAACAAAAAAAATCTTTATAGTTTTATTATTGTAATATAAATTAAGTTAATAAAATCACCAAAACGATGATTCCTGCGAAATTTCTTCACCCAATTCCCAATACTGTGGTAGACAGAGGTTCTAGTCTAGACAATTAAGTCCTTTTGACCCTTCTTCCACCGAAGACATTTATTTGGACAACGTGACAGTTGGTTAGCCCGTCGACGTCTTTATGTCCATGCCAACGATATCAATCCCACATAAGTTTTAAAAAAAAACCCCATTCGGACCACATTCGGTTTCCTTGACTCTTATATTTCTTATTAATTGAATAATTTAATATTCCTGAAATCTGATTGGCGATATCCATGGGCGAGTTTTTGCGGTGTTGCCAGCTGAGGTCGATTGGGATCGGAGCAATGCCTGCGCTCTCGCTGTATACACTCGTACTTAAAATGACGAGTGGTTGATGATCGGACTTAGAGCCAAGAGGCCCGTGTTCGATCCTCAGGTGGCAAGCATGTACCAATGGGATTTTTTAAAACTTATGTACGATTTATATCGTTGCTTGGATATGACGACGGCCACGGGCTCACCGCCTATCACGTTGTCCCGAAAATATGTCTTCGATGGAAGTTAGGTCAAAAGGACTTAATTGTCTACACTTCTGTCTGCCCCTGCATTGGGAATGGCGTGAAGATACATATACGTACATAAATATATCCGATAGCTATAGGCCGCTCGCTCGATTTCTCCGATCGGTAGGTTCCAGCGGTTCAAGAGTTACGCGCGCGCACTGTGCACGCACCGCTGCGCCCAGTGACAACGCGCGCGCATGACAACGCACCGCTAATTGCGCGACATTGGGCCCCGCTGGCGATGCTAAGCGATCAACCTTTAATTATTTTAATTTTATGTCATTCAATGACTACGCGGAGCCGGCCATTTTTTTTATTCCATTGTGGTCGAACCCGTTCGTTATATTAGTTAATAAGCTCGTTACTAATAACGGTCGTGTGTAACGCAACACGGTGGTATACGTTGGCGTACGAGCTTGTGTATCTTCACGACATTCCCAATGCCCCTAATAAGGACAAGTATTTTTATGTATAGAGAATGTGCTGCAGTAAAATTGTAGACCCGATGTTGGTAGTGAACCTGCCTCGAAGCTAAAGGTTGTGGGTTCGAATCTCGCTAGGGGGAAAATGTGTGTAACGAATATGAATGTTTGTAGCCGAGTTATGGATGTTTATATGTACTCATATGTCGTTTGAAGTTATTATGTTGTAGCGTTAGGTTAGATAAGAAGACGAAGATGGTGACATCAGTGTGACGATATCCCAAATGGGATTCTGTGGGAAAGTGGACAGTCGGTCGAAAGTACTTCATTGTCTACCCCGATACGAGAAATTGCGTGAGGATATAAAATTAAAAGAAGAAACGAGAAAAAGTTTTAAATTGTATGTAATATAACAATGTAAAGACAGTTTTATCTAAATTTTTGCTTTTTTCCCTCTTTTTATATCTCGTTTGAAACACCTGCCACAATGGACGGGCAAATAACAGACAGGCGTTAAGGCCGCCTTTTGTTGTGCCTTCATAAAGTGAACAATAAAAATCAAATAGTTCATATACCGAATCTCTTTTTTTACTTCATTCATATTTTTATTAAATATTAAATTTATATTTTAATAAAAGAATGACTTCTGAATTAGCCAAGTGCACGATAGCCGAGTGGTTGGGTGAACGGAATTCGAGTCAAGAGGCCCGAGTTCAATCCCAGATGGCAGGCTCGTTCCTATAGATATTTTCAAAAACTTCGTTGGTTTGCCGACGGCGATATTATTTGTACATAATATAGGGGTAGACAGAGGTCGAGACAAATAAGACGGCGACGGGCTCACCACATGTCTCGTTGTCGTCTCGTTGTCCCAAAAATGTCTTCGGTGGAAGGTGAGTCGAAATGACATAATTGTCTAGACATCTGCCTGTATTGGGAATTGCATGAAGACATTTATTTAATTATTTTTATTTTTATTTAATAACAAAATGTGGGCCCTATAGCCCAGCAGTGACCCTACTTTTCGAAGCCAAGAGTTGCGTTGAGTTACATAGCTGAAGACTGCGACGATCTCAGCACCCAAATACGGTTAGATAAAAAGATAGGTTGAAAGGAGCTTATTCTGGACAATATGACATTTCGAAATAACTTCTCTCGGATCGAACTCAGTCAAAGCCACCAGAGTCAATTCCACCGTGAGAGTTCACTTCAATAACTATAATAATAAAATTTAATAATTTACGTCTGTGTTGTCCTTATTACACCTGAAACGATGAATTTATATCCAATATAATATAATAATATTAAAACTTCACGATTAAAAGTCGTGTAACGTCTCATAAATAGCTCGCGTTCACAAATAAAATGTAATGAGTTTAAAAAAATATATGAATTCGCAAAAAGTTTCATTGTCGCTTTTTAATTGCTAGCAACACCGTTACATAAAGCCGTGCGAACATAAAAAACTGTGCGCCGGGTCAGTACCATCACATATATACAATGATGTCGTTACTTCTGTCTATTCATAAATATCTCCACGCTATTCCCAATATAGAGGTAGACGGAGGTCTAGACAATTAATTCCTTTTGAGCCACCTTACACCGAAGATATTTTTCAGATATCATGACAGGTGAGCCCGTCACAGTATTTACGTCCAAGGCAACAATATATATAATATTTGAGAATTAATAGCGACAACATTTTTCAGTGAGGCCGTCGCCGTCTTTATGTCCAAGCCAACGATATAAATCGTACATAGGTTATTGAAAATACCTATTGGTATGAGCCTGCCACCTGGGGATCGAACTCGGCACTCTTGACTCGAATTCCGATCACCGAACCATCTATTGTGTATACGTACTTTATAATATCAGTACCAGTGTCATGGCGGCTGTTAACAACCGTTCTTAACTTACTGATAAATAAACTTATATTAACTTGTAATGTTGTTACAAATTTATATCAGTTTAATTGGATTATTTCTGGACCTCAGTGGATAGGTGGAGTGCACACCTGTTATCATGGTGACGCCAGCTCTGAGGTCAGTAAAAAGTCACGACAGACGAGGGAGTGGATGATCAGAATTCGAAACAAGGAACCCGACTTCGATCCGAACGTGGTAAGAACCTACCTGGTATACTATTGTCGGTGTAAGGGTGGGTCGAAACGACTTAATTTTCTAGACCTCTGTATCTACCGTGATTTGGGTGAAGATATATATTTTTTTTTATATTTCATTAAAATGTACACGGACGGTTATGCCTCTATGATCCAACCATCAGTAATCGATTCTAAAAACATGCACACAAATCTTTTCGTCTTTGTGTAAAAGAATGTACATAGACGGTTATGCCTCTAAGATCCAATCGTCAGTTATCGATTCTTTAAGCACACAAAAACCTTTTCGTCTTTGTGTGACATCTTAAACTTTAACCCCTTAAATAAGGTTGGAAGCAATTCGATGGGACCGAAGCGCGTTCAGGTGCAACGAGCAGGTTACTTTAATGTTTTTTTATCCGGACAAAATTTCACTTCACCCGGCGATAAAGTGTAGGCGCGTGTTTGTGATCTCAGAGCGGGCACGTGGCCCGCCGGCGCCCGAACTGTTTTAACCCTTAGCGAGATAATCTGTGGCGGGAGCGAGACGTTTAGGCAACGACGCGACGACTGCCCGGCGATTCGACACGGGAATCACGTTGGTAATAAAATAATAATAAATAAATAAATAATCACGCAATTCCCAGTACAGGGGTAGACAGAGGTCTAGTCTAGACAGTTAAGTCTCTTAGACCAACCTTCCACCGAAGATATTTTCGGGACGTGACAGGTGGTGAGCCCGTCGCGGTCTTTATGTCCAAGCCAACGATATAATTCGTACATAAGTTTTTTTGAAAACACATTGGCACGAGCCTGCCACCTGGGGATCGTACTCGGGTCTCTTGACTCAAAATTTCGACCACCCAACCACTCGGCTATCGTGACTATCGTGCGGGAATAACGTTGGTAATAAAAATTCAAGCCATTCACAATACAGGGGTAAGAAGGCTAGACAATTAAGCCCTAACCCATTTGTCAATGCTACAGTAATAATAGGTATAGATAATTTAATTCTTTCGAAATATAATATAGCTTTCGAATATAATATAGCTTATTTGTAAAAACCTGACAAGTGGTAAGGTTAAATTTTTTTTGGTTCATACCGGTCGACATTGCACTTGTTAAAGTATATTGTACTACGGAATTCTGTTAATTGATTTTAAAGCATATAAATTATTCCGAATTATTTTGTTATTAAATTAAAGATGAAAAATGGTATTTATTAATTCATGATATTACATAACTTTTCATGATGACATAAATGGTGAAATAGACATTTAATACTTTAAAAGACCAAAATTATATTCTTGTCTACAAAACTTATTAACTTTTCAATTAAATTTAACTATAACTTTAGTTACAGTTGTGTGGCACGTATGTAGCAGCCATATTAGATAACTCACTGATAATACACTTAATCTTTCTCTAATAGTAATATTTCTAGAAGTAATCCAATACTTTTTACTCTTTTTTTAATTCTTTATTTATTTAGGGGCTTTTCTCCTTTTTTGATTCGCCAAGCACAACATAGTCTTATGTAAAATATTAAAGCATACAACTATTTCAGGATGCAGCAATCGAGAGATTGAAAAATTGATGCTCCATGACCATACTAACTATACTTTTCACTACTTCTGAGCTTGCTTCGGCTAATATCGTCTGAACTCCTCCAATGGCCAGTCTATTTCAGTTTAAAAAAAGTCACGATAGCTGAGTGGTCAGAATTTTGAGTCAAAAGACCCGAGTTCGATCCCCAGGTGGCAAGCTCGTACCAATGGGGTTTCAAAAATTTATGTACGAATTATATCGTTGGCTTGGACATAAATACGGCGACGACCTCACCGCCTGTCACGTTAAATATCTGTGGAAGGTGATTCGAAGAGACCCTATTGTCTAAACTAGACAATTAAGTGCCTTTTATTATTGCCTATTGCGTGAAAATATGTATTTATTTATTTATTATTTATTTCAGTTATATGCGTGAAATAAAGATAAAACTATTTCTTATAACGGAGTCCTATAAAATGGCATGTCGTTGGAAGTAAAAGCTACTCTCAGCTGTGCGTCGCACAATTTACTTCGCAGGCTTCTAAGGGCTTCGGAGCGCGGGCGGCGGCGCGGGAAATGGAATGGGACATAACAGCTGTTCGAATCAAACAACGTATAGATAACACGTGTTACAAGACGCTTCGAGTCGTGTGATAAACAAATTAGACTATTAAATAAATACATAAACAATCAACCAACCACGAGGCTATAATTACAATAAAGTAAAGATAACCTTTACACGAGTTCGATCCCCAAGTTGGCTTGAATCAATGGGTTTTTCCAAAAATCTAAAAAATATGTACGTTGGCTTGGACATAAAGACAGCGACTGGCTCACGACCTGTCACGTTGTACCAAAAAATGTCTTCGGTGGAAGGTGGGTCTAGAGCACTTAGTTGACCTCTCTCTAACCCAGTATTGAGAATGGCGTGAAGACATTCAATCATAAATATAAAAGCGGAATATCACTCAGTACGAGGTCTCGGAATATACACCCGATTGATCTCAAATTTAACAATTTAGATGCTCAATAAGAACGGAATTTACGAAAATTCTCTCCAAAAAAAAATCTACTCTCATATACCGACGTCGTTTTTTTTTAAAATGTTACATATGGGAGTTGGTAATTAGGCTTCTAACCTTGATAATAGTGGCGAACCCGCTGCCGTTTTAACGCCTAAACAGACGATGTAAATGGCACGTTGGTTTTTGAAAAAATCCCATTGCTACGTGCCGGCCACCTAGGGATCTCTTGCCTTTATTACGTTCGGATTTGTTTGTTCGAACGTTCACAGTTTTTTATAAACTTTGGAACACACGTTGTTTACAACTGGGACCAAAAAGACGTATGTATTTTCTATTAGACACCGACAGATTCTGTGATTGACTTCTGAATACAGTCCCACAAGAAATTCGAAGTAATGAAACTAAGTCTCGAGGTGAAACTAGTAATTTCATTTAATACAAAATACTCATACATTGTACAACGTAATATAATATCAACGTATAAAATTAATAACATATATTAATCGCTTCAAAGAAGCACCTGGTTATTTTAAGTTCACAATTTCATTATATTTTATAGATCAATTATGGGATATAAAAATAATATACTCGGCGGGCGACACTGCTTCATAACTGGTCAGAAGCGAGAGCTACTGATATATGCGACTATAAACCATGTTGGCGTGACCTTCGTCGAATAATATTTAAAAAAAGAACATTATTGTTTTTAATTTCTTTATAACGCGTGCTGATTTGTGATTTTTTAAGCAAGAAAATAGTTGGCTGAATGTGTGTACAAATATGGATTAAAAAAAAATATAACTTTTTTTTATATGAGTGAGGTCAAGGGTTATACATGGAAAAACGTTCGAATTATTCACCAAGAACATTCTACCAAACTTATAGTGAAGTTTAACTTCCATAATCTCTGTAAAATAAAAAACGTGATGCAAGTAATGATTAATTTTAAATAGTATAGCAGTAAAACATTTAACTGTCACCCGCAATCAGTTTTTATTATATTAACATTTAACATGCAATCTTCTTGTATTTACCAGCACGATAGCAATGCGTCGGGGGAATAAGAGAAAATTGATAATTAAAAAATCGAACGACGCTATAAATAATTAGCCCATAGCCCGAGGGTCCAATATGGCCTGTCTACGAATGTCAGATGCATGCCCGGCCGGCATTTAATTTTAAATAATTTCAATAAATTCTGACAATCAGGCAATAACGAATTAAATTAAAAATCTCTGCGAGCGACGGCCGATGTTAACATTTCAAAATGTTAATTTCGTAAACATTTTAAAACAAACAGTATACGCGCGCCTCGCGACATCAAGAAGGATAATAATATTCATAAGAAATATTTTAATTATAATACTGTGCGTATTGAAATTGTAATGCGACATACGTACCGACATCGCTTATCGACGCAGCGAAATGTATATGGATATAAACATTGTAATTAAAGGAGATGACTGAAATAAATATCATTTTCTAAACATATCAGTTCCGTACATAATTGTTTTATAAAGTTTTCAATTCATTGAATATACTTTTAAATACAAGTATTTTTAATACGATACTTTAAAGGATATTGTTTTATCTTTATAATTTATAATCTATGATATCAAAGACCATAAATAACGTTAATAAAAAAGTAATATCTAAGTACGGAAACTTATTTGTGTGGATAGTAAGAACATAACTTAAAGAATTATTAATGAAAAAAAAAGATAACATTAAACTGAATGGTAAATGGTAGTAGTACAGCCAATTGACACCTGTAAATAGATTACAACGACAAACAAAGAAAAAATACATGCGATGCCACCCAGTCACTATTCTTTAAGATATTTTTTTTTTTTCAATTAAAAGGCAGGAAAAAGTTTGTTGTTACGGTTTGAGGCTCACTTTTGCATTCAACGTCAACAAATTACTCGATAATGGGAAAGTAAGATACTTCGACAACTGGTATAAATATAAATCTCGTTACAGCGAAAAAGGTTTATAAAATATTCGGTCTGCTGTCTCACTACCCCCCATCAAGGGCAACGGAAGATATAATTATAAATTTATGTGGCAATTACGTTACGGTTCAATAACTATTATGCAATTTACGACCCCCGTGGATTAGTGGTCACAGGTTTCATGGTATCGCCAGTGCTGATGTCCCGGGTTCGAGTTTAGGTGTTTCGTTACCTTCATTGTTTCACATTCCATAATACAAGTGCTTAAGCTGCTTACTTTGGGATCAGAGCATATATTTGAAGTTGTCCCCATCAATATATGTAGTCATTTATTGTTATTTTAATCGTAATAGCAATGCGTCGGGGAATAAGAGAAAATTGATAATTAAAAATCGAACGACGCTATAAATAATTAGCCCATAGCCCGAGGGTCCAATATGGCCTGTCTACGAATGTCAGATGCATGCCCGGCCGGCATTTAATTTTAAATAGTATAGCAGTAAAACATTTAACTGTCACCCGCAATCAGTTTTTATTATATTAACATTTAACATGCAATCTTCTTGTATTTACCAGCACGATAGCAATGCGTCGGGGAATAAGAGAAAATTGATAATTAAAAATCGAACGACGCTATAAATAATTAGCCCATAGCCCGAGGGTCCAATATGGCCTGTCTACGAATGTCAGATGCATGCCCGGCCGGCATTTAATTTTAAATAGTATAGCAGTAAAACATTTAACTGTCACCCGCAATCAGTTTTTATTATATTAACATTTAACATGCAATCTTCTTGTATTTACCAGCACGATAGCAATGCGTCGGGGAATAAGAGAAAATTGATAATTAAAAATCGAACGACGCTATAAATAATTAGCCCATAGCCCGAGGGTCCAATATGGCCTGTCTACGAATGTCAGATGCATGCCCGGCCGGCATTTAATTTTAAATAGTATAGCAGTAAAACATTTAACTGTCACCCGCAATCAGTTTTTATTATATTAACATTTAACATGCAATCTTCTTGTATTTACCAGCACGATAGCAATGCGTCGGGGAATAAGAGAAAATTGATAATTAAAAATCGAACGACGCTATAAATAATTAGCCCATAGCCCGAGGGTCCAATATGGCCTGTCTACGAATGTCAGATGCATGCCCGGCCGGCATTTAATTTTAAATAGTATAGCAGTAAAACATTTAACTGTCACCCGCAATCAGTTTTTATTATATTAACATTTAACATGCAATCTTCTTGTATTTACCAGCACGATAGCAATGCGTCGGGGAATAAGAGAAAATTGATAATTAAAAATCGAACGACGCTATAAATAATTAGCCCATAGCCCGAGGGTCCAATATGGCCTGTCTACGAATGTCAGATGCATGCCCGGCCGGCATTTAATTTTAAATAGTATAGCAGTAAAACATTTAACTGTCACCCGCAATCAGTTTTTATTATATTAACATTTAACATGCAATCTTCTTGTATTTACCAGCACGATAGCAATGCGTCGGGGAATAAGAGAAAATTGATAATTAAAAATCGAACGACGCTATAAATAATTAGCCCATAGCCCGAGGGTCCAATATGGCCTGTCTACGAATGTCAGATGCATGCCCGGCCGGCATTTAATTTTAAATAGTATAGCAGTAAAACATTTAACTGTCACCCGCAATCAGTTTTTATTATATTAACATTTAACATGCAATCTTCTTGTATTTACCAGCACGATAGCAATGCGTCGGGGAATAAGAGAAAATTGATAATTAAAAATCGAACGACGCTATAAATAATTAGCCCATAGCCCGAGGGTCCAATATGGCCTGTCTACGAATGTCAGATGCATGCCCGGCCGGCATTTAATTTTAAATAGTATAGCAGTAAAACATTTAACTGTCACCCGCAATCAGTTTTTATTATATTAACATTTAACATGCAATCTTCTTGTATTTACCAGCACGATAGCAATGCGTCGGGGAATAAGAGAAAATTGATAATTAAAAATCGAACGACGCTATAAATAATTAGCCCATAGCCCGAGGGTCCAATATGGCCTGTCTACGAATGTCAGATGCATGCCCGGCCGGCATTTAATTTTAAATAGTATAGCAGTAAAACATTTAACTGTCACCCGCAATCAGTTTTTATTATATTAACATTTAACATGCAATCTTCTTGTATTTACCAGCACGATAGCAATGCGTCGGGGAATAAGAGAAAATTGATAATTAAAAATCGAACGACGCTATAAATAATTAGCCCATAGCCCGAGGGTCCAATATGGCCTGTCTACGAATGTCAGATGCATGCCCGGCCGGCATTTAATTTTAAATAGTATAGCAGTAAAACATTTAACTGTCACCCGCAATCAGTTTTTATTATATTAACATTTAACATGCAATCTTCTTGTATTTACCAGCACGATAGCAATGCGTCGGGGGAATAAGAGAAAATTGATAATTAAAAAATCGAACGACGCTATAAATAATTAGCCCATAGCCCGAGGGTCCAATATGGCCTGTCTACGAATGTCAGATGCATGCCCGGCCGGCATTTAATTTTAAATAATTTCAATAAATTCTGACAATCAGGCAATAACGAATTAAATTAAAAATCTCTGCGAGCGACGGCCGATGTTAACATTTCAAAATGTTAATTTCGTAAACATTTTAAAACAAAAAAAAAACAGTATACGCGCGCCTCGCGACATCAAGAAGGATAATAATATTCATAAGAAATATTTTAATTATAATACTGTGCGTATTGAAATTGTAATGCGACATACGTACCGACATCGCTTATCGACGCAGCGAAATGTATATGGATATAAACATTGTAATTAAAGGAGATGACTGAAATAAATATCATTTTCTAAACATATCAGTTCCGTACATAATTGTTTTATAAAGTTTTCAATTCATTGAATATACTTTTAAATACAAGTATTTTTAATACGATACTTTAAAGGATATTGTTTTATCTTTATAATTTATAATCTATGATATCAAAGACCATAAATAACGTTAATAAAAAGTAATATCTAAGTACGGAAACTTATTTGTGTGGATAGTAAGAACATAACTTAAAGAATTATTATTGAAAAAAGATAACATTAAACTGAATGGTAAATGGTAGTAGTACAGCCAATTGACACCTGTAAATAGATTACAACGACAAACAAAGAAAAATACATGCGATGCCACCCAGTCACTATTCTTAAGATATTTTTCAGGACAACGTGACACGTGGTGACTGTAGGTGCTTCATCGGGAGACGCAGTAACAAGACTAAGCTTGAGCCTACGGAACCTCAGCATTACACCAACGAACAAACAATATCTGCCTCACAGTACAGACAGACAGGGTAAACTTTATATTTATCTATTTATGATTTATTAGAGACTAAGAACATTATATAGTACTTAAAACAGTATAATAAGAATTTGTCGTTTCGTATAATACGCAATTCCCAATACAGGGATAGATCCCCATCTATCCCTGTATTGGGAATGGGATGAAGATATCTTAGATAGTGAAGTCCTTTAACCCGCCTTCTCCCGACGATATTTTCGGGACAACGTGACACGTGGTGACTGTAGGTGCTTCATCGGGAGACGCAGTAACAAGACTAAGCTTGAGCCTACGGAACCTCAGCATTACACCAACGAACAAACAATATCTGCCTCACAGTACAGACAGACAGGGTAAACTTTATATTTATCTATTTATGATTTATTAGAGACTAAGAACATTATATAGTACTTAAAACAGTATAATAAGAATTTGTCGTTTCGTATAATACGCAATTCCCAATACAGGGTAGACAGAGGTCTAGTCTAGACAATTAAGTCCCTTCGACCCACCTTCCACCGACGATATTTTCGGGACAACGTGACACGTGGTGACTGTAGGTGCTTCATCGGGAGACGCAGTAACAAGACTAAGCTTGAGCCTACGGAACCTCAGCATTACACCAACGAACAAACAATATCTGCCTCACAGTACAGACAGACAGGGTAAACTTTATATTTATCTATTTATGATTTATTAGAGACTAAGAACATTATATAGTACTTAAAACAGTATAATAAGAATTTGTCGTTTCGTATAATACGCAATTCCCAATACAGGGTAGACAGAGGTCTAGTCTAGACAATTAAGTCCCTTCGACCCACCTTCCACCGACGATATTTTCGGGACAACGTGACACGTGGTGACTGTAGGTGCTTCATCGGGAGACGCAGTAACAAGACTAAGCTTGAGCCTACGGAACCTCAGCATTACACCAACGAACAAACAATATCTGCCTCACAGTACAGACAGACAGGGTAAACTTTATATTTATCTATTTATGATTTATTAGAGACTAAGAACATTATATAGTACTTAAAACAGTATAATAAGAATTTGTCGTTTCGTATAATACGCAATTCCCAATACAGGGTAGACAGAGGTCTAGTCTAGACAATTAAGTCCCTTCGACCCACCTTCCACCGACGATATTTTCGGGACAACGTGACACGTGGTGACTGTAGGTGCTTCATCGGGAGACGCAGTAACAAGACTAAGCTTGAGCCTACGGAACCTCAGCATTACACCAACGAACAAACAATATCTGCCTCACAGTACAGACAGACAGGGTAAACTTTATATTTATCTATTTATGATTTATTAGAGACTAAGAACATTATATAGTACTTAAAACAGTATAATAAGAATTTGTCGTTTCGTATAATACGCAATTCCCAATACAGGGTAGACAGAGGTCTAGTCTAGACAATTAAGTCCCTTCGACCCACCTTCCACCGACGATATTTTCGGGACAACGTGACACGTGGTGACTGTAGGTGCTTCATCGGGAGACGCAGTAACAAGACTAAGCTTGAGCCTACGGAACCTCAGCATTACACCAACGAACAAACAATATCTGCCTCACAGTACAGACAGACAGGGTAAACTTTATATTTATCTATTTATGATTTATTAGAGACTAAGAACATTATATAGTACTTAAAACAGTATAATAAGAATTTGTCGTTTCGTATAATACGCAATTCCCAATACAGGGTAGACAGAGGTCTAGTCTAGACAATTAAGTCCCTTCGACCCACCTTCCACCGACGATATTTTCGGGACAACGTGACACGTGGTGACTGTAGGTGCTTCATCGGGAGACGCAGTAACAAGACTAAGCTTGAGCCTACGGAACCTCAGCATTACACCAACGAACAAACAATATCTGCCTCACAGTACAGACAGACAGGGTAAACTTTATATTTATCTATTTATGATTTATTAGAGACTAAGAACATTATATAGTACTTAAAACAGTATAATAAGAATTTGTCGTTTCGTATAATACGCAATTCCCAATACAGGGATAGATCCCCTATCTATCCCTGTATTGGGAATGGGATGAAGATATCTTAGATAGTTAAGTCCTTTTAACCCGCCTTCTCCCGAAGATATTTTTTGGGACAACGTGACACGTGGTGACTGTAGGTGCTTCATCGGGAGACGCAGTAACAAGACTAAGCTTGAGCCTACGGAACCTCAGCATTACACCAACGAACAAACAATATCTGCCTCACAGTACAGACAGACAGGGTAAACTTTATATTTATCTATTTATGATTTATTAGAGACTAAGAACATTATATAGTACTTAAAAACAGTATAATAAGAATTTGTCGTTTCGTATAATACGCAATTCCCAATACAGGGGTAGACAGAGGTCTAGTCTAGACAATTAAGTCCCTTCGACCCACCTTCCACCGACGATATTTTCGGGACAACGTGACAGGTGGTGAGCCCGTCGCCGTCTTTATGTCCAAGCCAACGATATAATTCGCACATAACTTTTTGAAAAACCCTTTAGTACGAGCCTGTCACCTGGGTATCAAACTCGGGTCTCTTGACTCGAAATTCCGACCACGCAACCACTCGGCTATCGTGACTATTACGTAACGTATAACCCACAACAATATCCCAACTACATACGGAAAGATCGACAGGTGTGAACTTACAAACATATTAAAATACTCCGTTCGATTAATTACAAACTACCGACCATTTATAGTTTGTAGTTGTTTTTTTTTTCGTTAACTTTAAAGCGAAAGTCTCAAGGGGCAGTTGTATTTATTATTTAACGTAATGTATTAGATCTCGCGGCGGCGCTTGGAAATAGATCACAAAAGAAGTTTGTTTACGTTGTCGACTGAAACTAATGTAGTTCACACGGCTGCGCCTGCGCCGCACCGAGTCAGCCGCAGACTAAACGTGGCGGGACGCGTCTGATGGGCAACAGCGAATGTATTATTGAATGCATTGTCCCTGCGCGATGTTTTTTTTTTATGAATTAAGTGAGCAAAGGATCAAGTGGTTCAATTGATGATAAGTGTTCAGCGACGCCCTAGTGCACTTGCAACACCTAAGGAGATGGTTGCCAGCTTTTAAAAAATCCGGTAGGGGGAGAAGAAAAATGGTAATGGACAAGTGGCGCTCCGGTAACCTCACTCAACGTACTATTATAAACTTTATTCATTAGGCGTTAAGGCACACTACACCGCAATACAATTCATACTTTACCATTAGAAAGTGATAAGCTAGCATATACATTTCCTGTTTTATTACGAATCCTGATAGCGTAGTGCCTAGCCTAGTCAAGAGATAAATAAGTAAATAAATCTATTTATGACCGCCAAATATCTTATCCGGCCATAACAAGAAGGTACAGTACCATTTATTGAAGGTTTCTCTCTATACTACCACGGTATGGAACAATGTGCTGAACTACAAGAAAGAAATTTCTATGAATATGTATATAATTTTAGTGATTGTAAGCATCAAATTGGCTTTGATGAAATGAACAGTAAAATGTACTTATTACTTTTAGTGTACAGCCTCTAATTGTGAATATACACATGTTAAATGTAGAAAGGCAGGCAAAACGTGTTTTGAGCGAAGCTCACGCATGCGCAAACCCCAACGCACAATTAACCGATAATTTATTGAATAATAACCGGTTTAAATTTAAATAAAGATGAGTATTAAATAAATGCCAGTACAAAGTACTGCTGTGGAACCAGTCGCGGAGAGCGATGTATATTTTTTTTTAATATTTAAAAAAAGAACAAAGTATTTTCATAGGTGACAGTTCGAACCAAGGGCTATGCGTCTCGGGTAATAGGAGGCAGTTTCCTATTTTAAGAAATTGGTTTACAACTAACATACAATACCTACATTATTTTATATTAAAGTCAAGGGTACTAGGATATCTTCTAATCTTTTATCATTTTCTTCATATAGACACGTCAGGGATGTCTGTATGAAGAAAATGATAAAAGATTAGAAATCAATTCTGTTCATCCTATCAGGGGAGGTATAAATATCAGACTTTTATTAGTTACTACCATAGATCGAATGCTGTGTATGACGACTTCCCACGAGATGGAGTGTCGAACTACAAAATGATGCGGGTAGTTGACGGATGCAAGTGGCTGAGGATCGTGCTTTGTAACGAATTCTAGGAAAGGCCTATGTTAAGCAGTGGAGTCTTGTTAGGCTCTAAAGAAGAAGAAGAACACCATAGATCTAAAGGCGTCCTTTCCTCTTCTTCTTTACAGCCTATCAAGAGTCCACTGAACATAGGCCTGCTCCAAATTCTGCCCCAAGGAATGGACTTGAGCCAGCCACCTGCAACCATCGAATCCCAACAATATTTTGCAGATCGTCACACCATTTGCGACCCCCCAGATCGGTCTATTAGGTATGCGTTGTCTGTCATGTTTATTTTCATATTAATTTAAGTTTTTGTGTATTTCTATATCTTACAGACATAAAAACTAATTGTTCCAGGCCCTTTGTTTCAGGTCTGGGCAAAGATTAAGTACATCAATGACAAGTCACCAATTACAGGCTGAAAATAATTCATTTATTATATTGAAAGACATTTAAAAAAATATTACAGTACTCCTTAATAGCTGGCCGTAAAGAAAAATAAATCAAGTTCATGAAATATAAAAAAAATAATTCAATAACGCGACGAGGTGTGTTTTACAAAATTTTAAATCAACTCAAACTGGATTACCGCTAATACGATCGAAGCTTTCATTCCGATACGCGTTAATTGGGTTTATATTATAAAATTGAATATGTTTTGCGGGATTATATTATAATTTTAATCTTCGGATCCATTGTAATTTGCAACTGACCAGTATAATTGAATTTAGCGACGTTAAACTACTGAAAATTTTTGAAGCAATAATTTATCCCATGTAGGCATATGTTATCAATAAGTGGCTTGCTTCAGCCTATTATAGAACCTTCAAGCGATTTTGATGGATCTTGCTTTTTATTTCATTACAATGTAAGTTTATACATAATTTCATAACAATTACGTTATTACATTGTATTATAAACGGAAGGCGATCTGTTCTCTCTGGCTACCCGGTCAGGGACTGAGCATGAAGATAAGTATATTCATACCTACTGTACAGTTAATCGGATCGTATTTTGAGGCGGCGGAATAAAGAATGGTCTAGATTACATTAAACAATAAAAAACCATATAATCTAATGTTTGCTCATTGATAATGTTAGCACATGTAATGTGCCGCCATATTGCCTAAACGCACGGACTACAATTGTTAAACAAATAATGATGCTATTTTAATTGTATAAGATTTTATAAAGTACACGAATAACAATGATTCGATTATGGAAAATCTCATCTCATCATAACGGCTTGTACAAATTCAGGATAAGCCCAGGATAAGGTCTCTCGCACACGGGTGGGTTTAACGTAATCGCCACGCTTGACGAGCGGATTGACGATCGCAATCCCAGACACCTTGCTCTGTCTGGTGTTTTCATAATAGTTATTCCATCTGTCGGTAGCCTTTAGCATACACAAGGCTTTTTCTCTTAGTCGCTCTTAAGACGCCTTCGGGAAGAAAAGGTGTGGTATATTCCTACGCCGTAACCAGACGCAACCTCAAATTAAGAAAAAAAGTATTTAATCTGTGAGATATTTATTCCCGCTCTTGCCTTAGATACAAATGCGGTGGCGGGCTCTCTTCAAGCAGGCTTACTTTCAGGCTTATATACCTGTCACGTGGTCTTAAATAAACTTCGGTGAAATCTGTACCGAAACCAGGGTGAAATGCGTAAAAATAAATGCGTAAGAAACTTTGGATTATACCAATTGTTGTATAAATAAACAAATTAAAATATTCCCGCCAATATTACTTAAAAAATATATAGTCTGTACATTCATTCTATATTCTGAAAATATTCCCGCCAATATTTAAGATACTTAAAACAATTATAAACCACGCATCGTATATTCTGTAAATTTACCCGCCAATATTAAGCATATATATATTTATTTATTTATTTATCTTCACGCACAATCCCTGACGGGGTAGCCAGAGAGAACAGATCGCCAAGTGTCACGATCCCTACATACTTCTTTCGCTTCTTTCAGATTCATCATCTTCTTCATACATGCACGTCTAGGTATCCGAGTACTCTTGACCCTCCTCTCTTCGAGCAATTTGCTCACATGGTCTTCGAAAGTTAATCTCGGTCTACCTCGACACCTTTTAATATTAACTTTCGCGCTATATATTTTCTTCACCATTCGGTCTTCACTCATTCGCTCTACGTGCCCAAACCATCGAAGCACGCCCTTATCCATTTTTGAGACAAGGTCATCTTTCAAACCTGCCATATTGCGAATCTCTTCGTTTCGCTTTCGGATACTCAAGATACTCAGCATACTCAAGAAATTATAAAGACCCCGCGTCGTATACTCTGTTAAATTTTCCCGCCAATATTTAAGACACTTTAAAAAAATATGCAATGCATTTTATACTCTGTTTTGTGGCATTACTCGAAGTCGCCTTTGATCAAATCCAGAATACTCAAAAGGTCTGTCTCGAAAATAGCTTTGCGAATTCCGCGCGACGCTTGAATACGTGTACGTAAAAGAGGAATTCGCAAAATAATACGGTATATATCAACAGCAAAGGCCCTGTCTTACAATAGGCGCGCGGAACCCGCGCCTCGGTGCACTTTGTACCGTTGTGAACTTTGTGTTTTTACAACTTTATATAGTTTTTTTTTTTTTTAGTATTTTCCTATTTTTTGTTTACGTTATCTAATTACATATATACATAACGTCATCTCACATGAGAGTGGATTCCAATTACCACATTTGGCAGGCGGATTGGCGTTCGGAGTACCAGATACATGGCGCCGGCGACACTGCTATCATCAGACTGTTAAATTTTTGTCTAATATACTTCGAGATGGTTGTCACATTTGTCGGCGTCAAAGACACATTGAAGGCCTCTTTAGGATTTAAAGTCACGATAGCCGTGTGGTCGGGTGGTCGGAATTTGGAGTCGTGAAACCCGAGTTCGATGCCCAGGTGGCAGACCAATGGGTTTTTCAAAAACGTATGTACGAATTATATCGTTGGCTTGGACACAAAGGCGGCGACGGGCTTACCACCTGTCACATTTTCCCAAAAATATCTTCGATGGAAGGTGGGTCGAAGGGACTTAATTGTCTAGACTAGACCTCTGTTTACCGCTGTATTGGGAATTGCGTGAAGATATTTATTATTTATTTATTTAATTATTCAAAGAAAATCCACGTATAAATGGCATACCAGCTTGCCAAACGTGTACGTTAAATCCTCCGTTACGCCAGAGGCCTATGACCTGTATTTGAACGAATGAATGAACTACGAATGATGAATAATATGCGTAAACAATGAGGAGCCGCTTTAGGTCAGGTCTTGGTTTTGTAGACTTTGTGAGCTCTATGAGGGGAAAATCAAGTGTATTATGTCAGCTAGCGTGTATGAAGAGAATGCTAGAACCGTATAAGGTATGTAAAGAAGGTGACACTTCGCGATCTGTTCGCTCGGACTACCCTGTCAGAGATGATGCGTGAAGATAAGCACGTATAACAATACCGAATGCAAAACAGAATTCGGACGGCCGATTTCTAATATCTACCTGCACTTCCCAATACTGGTGTAGTCAGTGCAAATTTAATCATTCGTCTTAACAGACGGATGGTGAGACTGTCACCGTCACTCAAGTCGACACATAATATAAGTGTCGAAAAAACTTATTGATATGTATATAAAACTTATTCCGGAGGATCGAACTCGGCTCTGGTGATTCGGATAACGTTCACTCAACCACTCGGCTGTCGCGGCTCTAAAACAGCTGACGTGTATCGAATCGTTCGTATCGTATCTTCACTCTGACCCCAGAAACAGTACGTGTATAAAGAGCCTTATAAAGCTGTTTACACACACCCGGTCACGGGAATCGACGTGCAAACAAAAACTTAGCCTTAATTCATATGAAATGGCGCTTTCGTGTTTTATCTGTGTTATTTTAAATTAAAAAAAAAAACTACGAAAGTGATAAGCGGTGTGTGCACGGCTTAATTACGACAGAATGGCCGATGTTTGTATTAGACAAATTAAGAAAGGCCGCGTTGATAACATTGTTGTATCTCTTTAATATTGTGTAATATTTACAGAGGAATAATTTTAATCTTTTAGAATCTTTTTTTTCCTTTATTTTTTTTTTGTTGTAATGCGACGAAACACTTACGGGGCTCTAGGTGACCGAGTTTTTCAACCAGCATTTTGAATGTGTGATTTAAAAAAATAATTAAAAAGTGTACAGCCAGTGTTTCTTGCCAGTGATTTTGAGTATGGAATTGGGAAGTTGTCCTAACTCCTGACCGAATAAGCTCAAAGTTGGCCAATTCTCTATGGAAAGCCAAGCTGTTTCTCTGCGCGATTGAATCAGCAACGAAAATATACTCTGAATCGGAGTAACCGACATAGCCGAAAAGCATGGTGAAGTAGCAAGGGAAGGCCACATAGCTCAACTGTCAAATGAGAAGAAAGGTTCTCGAGTGGCAACCTCGTATAACCTAACTCAGGGGCAATACCCCACACGAGGTAGTGACGACCTGCACGATATTACGGTAAGTCGATGAATATAGGTGGCTCAGGACAATTATTTGTGACAACATTTACTATTGACTATTATAAGCTAGACAATTAAGTCCGTTCGACTAACCTTTAATCGAAGACATCTTTTTTTCGACTACTTGACAGGTGGTGAGCCTGTAGCTATCTATATGTAAATCGTACATAAGTTTTGAAAACACCCAATTGTTACGAGACTACCACCTTGGAGATCGAACTCTGGTCTATTGAATTCCGATCACTCACTAACTGGGCTATCGCTATCGTATATATAGCTAGCTACCATATATAGCTAGCTATCATATATAGCTAGCTATCATATATAGCTATCGTGACTGTTAAGATTTGGGGGAGGCCTATATTCAGAAGTTGACTTTTGACAGGCTTGAGAAAGAAAAGATGTTGTGGTTACATTCCGCACGTTTGGTTACGTACCATGGTTTCTAATGACTTTTCAGGCGCGTTGGGTGATTTTTGCGTGAATAAAAAACTTCAATGTAGTCTCAATTACATAATTAAACGGCTAACCTCACGTATGAAATCATAATCGGGTATCAGTGCGAGGCGGGACGCGAGCGCGAATTCATTCCACTCACTCTAATGAAGGACCTCCGACAGGTCCGAAACTACTCAGTACCTACACCGTTTGTTATAACGTGAGTTTAGACGTTTTTAATTATTTTATTTATAATATCTCACGAAAGTTTCAATTATATAATTACATTTATAGCTATGTGGTATAAAAAAGAACAAAGGCGGTTTTAAATCTAAAAGTATTCTAGGCCCATCGCCATTTCACTGTGGTGAATTATCTCGATTCTGCTCGTTACTTATAAATTATAAATAAATATCTTCACGCATAGTACAGAGTAGTGAGAGAGAACAAATCGCAATGTGTCGCGATCCTTACATGTCCCTAACGCTTGATTCAAATTCATCATTTTCTTCAAACACGCACATCTAGGTATCCGTACAGTACACTTAACTCTTTCTCGAGCAATATGCTCACATGGTCTTTGAAAATTAGTCTCGGCCTACCTCAATACCTAATGTTCGAAATACGAATGCTTAGAAAAGAAAAACCCTTTTGCTATAGGCACGACTAAGGTTTTTAATCTACCTAAGCACTTAAATCCAGCTCAATAGTGTTCCGCACGATTTCATAAAACGACCTCCCTACATCTAAACGGACTACAGGTTACTAAAAAGAGCTTAAAGCTTCAGTACCCAAAATTACAAAAGGAGAAAGTTTAAAAAGGGTGTTAGAGATCACTTGTTCAGCTTGTTCAATGTGTTTCTATTGTATTTATATGTATGTGTGTAAATATATGTATATAATGTATATTACTAAATTATTTATTTGTATAATATTGAAATCCAGAATATGTATACTAAAAGTTTAAATACAATCATCCCATAAAAATTAAAGTACAATATAAGTACAGCAAAAATAAAAGTTAAACTTATCTTAAAGCTAGCAGACTGTAAATGCTCAATCTTTTACTTTTTTCCTCACTGCTGGCAAAGGTCTTAACCACTATACCGCCACGGATCCAAATTGACATTAATAATTCTAAATGAGAACACATTTAACTCAACCAAAAAGGTTTTAATCGAAAAAAAGTGGCCAGTATTTTTAAATGAAAAAATTACGAAAGCCATACATCCTTTTCGATAAAAGAAAACAAACAATTTTTTTTTTTAATCAATAAGACCTTAATTTAAAAAAGAAGAAAGTTCACGGCTTTTTAAAGTTCACCACTCAATATGCAATAAAGTAGAGAGATAAATCTGGTGTAGTGTTCGGCCGATACTTTACGTAATGCGCCTTGCATCGGAGCATGGAGACGGGTCGCATCGTTGCCTGTTTAATATTGCATGGGTGGTTCACCAACCGCTGGTGACACTTTACACCATTTAAATTTCGAATCCCGTAAACGGTGACCGGTTCATTAGTTCGTCCTGCATTAAAATAAATACATATTCACTCGTCCATCCTGTTTAAGTTCCGAGTCAAAATTAGATATTGAATTGCGCGGTTATTGTGCGATAAGCGTTTCCACAGCTGAGCTTAAGTTCCTACATTCAAATCCAATGCAAAGACATTTGTGTTTGTACCGATAACTTTCACTATTCGTAAAATGAATTAAACAAAATTATCACTAGACGAATGGTGGCAAATTCTTTTTTACAGCCTATCAAACCTAACATTATAAAGTTTGTCACAAAGAGCCCAGCCACCAGCGCTGCTTAACTCCTCGCAACATTTTGCATACAGTAAAAGTAATAAGTCAAAATTTGCCATATGATACTACCGCAAGAATTCACCATTGCATTCCTCTGCGTGCGGTGAAAGCTATAAAATATCTTGAAAAGTCCATTCTCTACTAACAGATGACTAGTGGCAGAGCTAAAATAATCCGGTGATTTAATGGCGTACTAGGTGTCTGGTAAAGTGCTCGCTAGACCCTCGCTGAGCGTGACGGTTATGGGATACGTCATGACGTGATTAGGGCTCTAGACGATGCAGAAAAAGTGGTTGTCCACTCTAACTCGTCCGGGATTGAACCCGCGACCTCCGCGCTGGCGATATTGTGAAATTCGGTGTGTACACCACACTTCCAACCGCCGACAATTTTAAAAACTCATTAGGGTTGCCACATGGTACACAAATAAACAGAATAGTTCATTGGTAATGTGAAAACACGATATTGGAAGTTATTATTGAAAAAGACACCTGGTAATAACAGAGACAACCAAAACTCATCGCTCCGGTCCCGCCAACCGATTACGCATAAAATATCAACGTTCTCACAGAGCAAAAACTGAAAGCAACAATGTTTACAAGCAAAAACACAACAGCTGACAGCCTTTTGACAGTTCGAAATTATTTGGAAAAAAACCAACTAATTACGCGTACTCTATGCCAGTGTTAGCGGACTATTTGATCAGAGCGCAGAATGCGCGTTTCCTTGCGGTCGTCTCCTTTGTCAGGGTGTTTCCTAGTAAACGCACATATCTTTACAGTTATTGACTTTTTGTGCCAATGTTTTATGGATTTGATAGAACAGTCAGAAGAGCTGTCAGAATGAAAAGAAATGGCCATTCATAAAAGGTAACAAGAGATTCGTCTATTGTCAGGCGAAAATTTTAAAAAATTTTAATAAAATCAAAATTTAGAATAAAAACATTCAGAACCTAACCCATTACTTATTACATGGTCAACCTCTTCCTCATAGATATCGATAGAACACTCGGCTATTGCTATATTTATTTTATTTATTTATATAGTATCGTATACTACAAAAGCATTAACATAATATATCATTCTTCCTAAAATGGTTGTAGAAAGGGCAAACTCACCTTTAAAATAGCGACTACCTACCCCGGCCAGAGTGTCTTATAGATTTCCAAAAAAATAATATTCTGGGAGTGTGTACACATAAATAAGACACACATGCATACTAAATACCTACACATATACAATAACAAGGTATAGTAACAAATATGCAAAATGAAATCTTGTTAAACAAAATTATCGACCGTCCCATATAAATTACTTTCTCAAACACCGTGAATTTTAATACTCTGTGCTATATATTTTTAATTTCACGCACGAATAAATATTAATTGCAGTGTTGCACGAAAAAAAGAATAATACAACACGAGGCGGTATTAAATATTATGATTATAATTCCCGCCATAAGTGTGAAAGATGTTATATTTTATATGTAATTTATGACCGTTATTAAATGTTAGTAAAACCGCGACGTTTTACGAGATAATTCAGTTGCGCTATTTTTCAGATGCACACACAGCCACAGATTAATATATCTATGACGCGTTCGTGTTAACACAGGGAAACGTTTCGTTCGTTTAGCCCGAAATCTTTTTTTTTTTATTTATTATCGTTTAGAAATTGTTATCAGCCAGGCACTCGTAAAATTATTTTACAGCTAATCTAATGTAGTTTTTTTTTCTCGACGCCGGCGTCTGGCGTTACGTACTGTGGGAAATAAAATGTATTACAAGGAACTAAATACGAAAGTAAGTAAACTGTTTCGTTGCTGCAACCGTACCACGAGCTTGGAGAACACGAATTGTAGTTTAAATAAGTAAAACAATTAAAAACTTTTCATTTCCCACAGTAGGGCTAAGACCTCGAACAAGTTTGTTTGAATTTATTTTCAAAAGACATGGAGGTGCGGCGAGAAGTCACGATAGCCGAGTGGTTGTGTGGTCGGAATTTCGAGTCACGAGACCCGAAGTCGATCTCCAGGTGGCAGGCTCGTATCAATGGGCTTATGTACGAATTATATCGTAGGCTTGGACATAAAGGCGGAAACGGGCTCACCACCTGTCACGTTGTCCCGAAAATATCTTCGCTGGAAGCTTAATTATCGAGACTAGATTTCTGTCTACCCCTGTATTAGGAATTGCGTGAAGCTTTTTTTATTTATTTAAATAATTAAATGTCCTGCAAAATTATGAGATCAAACTGAAATCAAAGATAGAGATAGAATGCCTCTATAAATCAAGTCCGCCATTTTGTGTATTTTTATTGTGCAAATAAAATTTAAATTAATAAATGAATAATACACATTACTAACTACAATTTATAAATATGTCGATACAATTCGATTACTATTTAAATTGAATTTATGGCGATGAAACTCGAAAATGTTACGTGCTCGTTTTCATTTTAATATTTTAATTTGATTAGAGATATAGCAATTTTTTATTAGAAATTTCATTAATTTGAAATAATTTAGCATATTATGCAATGGCCGAATAGGTTTCATGGTATTGTAAATACTATAAATTCTTTAATCAATATTTACACTTTAATGCATTAACTAAAAACTTTATTATGTTATTTTATTTATATGTATAGCTGCCCCCCGCGTCTTTGCCCGCAGTTTAACACTTAACGCGGAACCCTAATTATGTTTCTAAAATAAAAGTAGCCTATGTTACTCCTTATAACATTAGCCATTTGTCAGTGAAAGTCCCGTTAAAATTGGTCTAGCCGTTTCAGAGATTAGCCTGAACGAACAGACAGACGGGCAAAAAAATTTTATTTCACTCCAATTTTATTTATATGTATAGAGGGATGTTATGATAATCCCGACTCTTAATATCTCAAGAAGTTATCTACACAGACATTTTAAAATGAAATTAATATCTCGCGCAATTTCCAATACAGGGGTAGACAGAGGTCTAGTCTAGACAATTAAGTCACTTCGACCCACCTTCCACCGAAATTATTTTCGGGACAACGTGAGAGGTGGTGAACCCGTCGCCGCCTTTATCCCAACAACGATATAAAGCAAAGCCAACGATATAATTCGCACATAAGTTTCTGAAAAACCCAATGGTACGAGCCTGCCACGGGGATCGAACTCGGGTCTCTCGACTCGAATTTCGATTATCCAACCTCTCGGCTGTCGTGACACATATATTTTAATAAATAAAGTTTCTAACCTAATTTTATTTTATATCTACACGCATTCCCAATACCGGTGTTGTCAGAAGACTGAGGTAATAAAAACCTTTCGACTCACAATTCACCGGGGCTTATTGATGACAACGTGACAGGTGGTGAGTCTATTGTCGATTGAGTATCCAAGGCAACGAACCAATCGTACAATTTTAAAAGAACTCATTAGTACGAGACTTCCTACTTGGGATTGAACTCGGATCTCTTGACACGAATTGTGAAAGCCCAACCATTCGTGTATGGTAGATGCTATTTATTGTAAAAATACAAAAGACAATATTTTAATCATGCAGCATTACGGTCCTTGGCCCGAAGTGACGTCACCAACTTGGCACAAGCGAGCTTATTCACAAAAGGCCGCAAAAGCGAGGCGAAATCGAATGCTGATTCACAACCATTACAAATATCATTATCTTTATCTTTACGAGCAATGAACGCCGATTGTTTTCAATATTTGAGGCCTTTACGTTTCGGCGATAAAGGCGATTCGGGCTGATCCGCGTAACAGAGACCTTATTACGTGAGGCACATAGTGCATTTTGGCGGTTCAACTTTGTTTAGCTTTTTAGAACAAAGCTTAGTGCATATTAGAAATAATTAGAAATTCATATTTCAACATCTTAATCAGTCAATTTCAGGACCTACACGCTACAAATGTTAAATTAAACCTTAAGAGGATAGTTTCATGGTGCAAATATGTTTTTAAACGCAGGTATTTAGGTTATCCCGCCATTTTTCAAATTAGCTGATTTCTTTCTCTTTTAAAAAGCCATGAATTAAAAACAAAACAAAAAGAATAATAAAAAAACTGCCTACTCAAACAAATAACGCTTCAATCTTCTATCTCAGCATGCGTTTGTAAATAAATGAATAAATACATACATAGATGGGGACAACATTACATACATTGTCCTAATCCCAAAGTAAGCATCTTAAGCACTTGTATTATGGAATCAGAAACAATGAAGGTACCGCAAAATACTCAGACCCGCGAAAATGTAGAAAAGGTAGTTTTCTACATTGACCCGAACGAAAACCGAACCCAGGATATCAAAGCAGGCGACACCACGAAAACCGGCGTGTACGCCACACGTCCACGAAGGTCCACTTTGCTGTATACAGCAAATCCAGAGTATTCCAGAACTAACATTAAAACAATGCAGTCTGTTCATAATATGTGTGGTGTTAGATTAGCCGACCGAAAAAGAAAAGAGATTCGCACTATGGCGGGTCCGAAGATCTTATCGTTAAAGTAGATACGGGCGCGCTTTGTTATTTCGGGCTAGTTGAAATAATGCGAGGGGAACGAATGGCGATGAAAATATAAAGCGCTTAATACATATTTTTTATAGCTGATAAGTTACAGACCTTGAGAACACAAGATATTAATTGTAGACAGGCTTAAGTTCCCTGAAACTGCATCAGACAATCCTGTACGAGAGGATTATGTGCAACAAATGTCTGTCCACCTATCTACCACATTGGTAGCGCGTGAAGATATAGAACTGGCAACACACGAGCGCACTTATCGGCTTTATATATAATCTAACAAAACACGTGACGCACCCGTTTCAATTAACGGCGCGTAATTAAAAAAAAAAGTAAGTTAAAAAAACTAGTATAGTTATTAGCTACGAGATTAATTTATGTCGTTCGATAAGAGCATTTACTGAGCGGCTGTTCGATTAATTCAAGTAACATATTGTACCCAACGATACGGCGATTGTGGCCGGCTTTATCTCGACAAATTAACTTTCTTCTATGCTAAGAAACAAATAAACTGACCGCTTGCAATTTCATATTATTATACGTAGAGTTAAAACTATTTTGAAAACTTTTTTTTATAAACTGCCAGTACGGAAGAGTGAGATTTGATATAGTCAAATAAGTAAAATCAAAACTTTTTTTAAATATTTTTTTTATAATAATAAATACTTACTTACTAAGTCACGATAGCCGAGTTGTTGGGTGGTCGGAATTTCGGGTCGAGAGACCCGAGTTCGATCCCCAGGTGGCAGTACCAATGAGTTTTTCAAAAACTTATGTACGAATTTCATCGTTGGCTTGGACATAAAGGCGGCGACGGGCTCACCACCTGTCACGTTGTCCCGAAAATATCTTCGGTGGAAGGTGGGTCGAAGGGACTTAATTGTCTAGACTAGACCTCTGTCTACCCCTGTATTGGGAATTGCGTGAAGATATTTATTTATTTATTTATAATAATAAATACATACATAGATAGGGCAACATCATATCCACTAAAATCAATCCACAAAGCAACTAAAGCACTTGAGTTATAGAATCGGAAAACACGAAGGTACCATAAACACCCAGACATGTAAAAATGTAGAAAAATGCTTTTGCTACATTGAACCGTCCGGGAATCGAACCCGTGACTTCAGAGATTGAGGACCTAGAACCGATGTGGACGCCACTGGTCCACGGAGGTCGGTTGAGAAACTAAATAAACTAAAACATTAATTGTTTACACCTGTACAAACGAATTCAAACACTCCATGTCTGTAGTCAGACAATCCTTCAGAGTAAAGATTGTCGGTAAATAATTTAAAAGTGTTGCCAGATTAATTGAAATCGCATTTAAATTTCGACGCTCGAATTGCACACAAGCAATGCATTAAATTTTTGACTTTGTTTTAATAATTGAAAGTATAAATTAACATTATACAGAAACATGCGAAGTGTCAACCAGTTCTATTACTAATAAATATTATAAAATATCATTGATAATTCGCGAATAATAATATATTTATAATGTCATATTTTGCATATGACAGAACATACAGCATCTGTTATTACCACGTTTATTGCAAATATTACATTATTATTAAAATTGTATTTATAATACAAAAATATCTTCGGTGGTAGGTGGGTCGAAGGACTTAATTGTCTAGACAAGACCTCTTTTTCCCCCTTTATGGGGAATTGCGTGAATATATTTATTTATTTCATTTTATATTATTTTTAAATAAATTGAAATTCACTGTCACTTATCCCACTATTTATTTATTTTAATTAAAATAACTGAGCGGTTTCGCCCTTATGGCATTATCAAAGGTTTCTTATTACAAATATTACAGTCTACTGAGATTGAATACCTATGTCCTATTTTATCTCTTACGGTATTTGCTTGCAATTACAACTAAAATGTAATCAAAACAAGCTTGTCGTGATGAAGATGAACCAAGAAGTTCCACCAAGAGACCGCGTGAGTATTCCTTCCATATATTATACGTATATATAGGTATTCTGTAATATTTTTTTGGGATCAGAGCAATGTATGAGATGTTATTTCCATCCTATATATAATCTTGCCGTTTCATACGAAGAAGTACCCAAAGATATATCTGCTGCACTGCTATAGGTATCTGTTGCACGTATCTGTTACACACCGTTGTTTACAATGTGCAGTATCTAAGATGTTACACATCTTTGTTCTCTTTGATTCATTTAATTAAATCGAACTTCGGATGAAGAACAAACAATACAAAGAAAACGTACCAACGGGAGCGATAAAATGCCGCTTTACGAGTACCAAATCGAGCAACATATTAACGCCCTGCAGCCCAACATAAAAGTGCTTTAACTGCGTAAACATTAACTTATCTATGACGATTGCATTACTAATTGTACTGAAACAATATCCTTTTGTTAGAAAGACCTAGTTTTGGTCGCAAAATACTAAATTATAGCTGCAACACGCCGCGAACAATGGCCGGCGCGAGTTCGAAAACTGTTAATATATTTCTTTCTTTTATAACATTCGCGTATTTTATTCTGTGCGTGAGCGGAATGGAAATTTGAAAGTTGACTCGATTTTCGCGGTAACCGACAGTTTTTTTTTTAATAGGAGTTTTAGGAGCCGTGTAGTTACGGCCAAAGAATATACAACCTTCTTTCATAGAGCTATCTCGCGATCAGTCTACCGACTGATCAAAATGTACCAAACTCAAAGTGTACCAGACCAGGCAGCAGAGGTCTGGTGTCTAGTACTAGCGGCAATCGGCTTGTCAGATAGACACCTATGACCTGTAATGAACTTTTACAGGCCGTTATGTTACGAGGGTGACAGACGAGTGATCAGACATTCTGATACTCCCCTTCAAAACGACGGAACTGAGCTTACCGTGAACCGAAATAATTACAATAATGTAATAAATTTGTTACATCCTATTTTCATAAACGTTGCACTAAAATATACATAGTATGCAAGTACATACAAACTAAAAAGATGGCTTAAAATTACCCGCGCTTTTTCACGATATAATTATTTCTATTTTTAACTTATAGAATTGTTTTTCAAAACTTATGTACGAATTACATCATTGGCTTTGACATTGAGACGTCGACGTCGACCTGTCACGTTGTCCCAAAAATGTCTTCGGTTGAAGGTGGGTCGAAACGACATAACTGTATAGACTTCTGTCTATTGGTCCTCTGTGTGTTGGTAATGGCGTGAAGATATTGTTTTTAAATATAAAATAATTCTTTAAAAAGTAAAGAATAATTTTCTAAAGGTTTGACTAGATGCGAAAGCGTGTTTTTTTTGTACGTTGTTATTTATTTTAAATTATCATCGATTAACTTGACATAATAAACTATGTCCGAGTTTTGACAAATATAAAAATAGCAAGTATAATATAATTAAAAAAAAAGTACGACTACAACGAGCTCCGTGGACGACTGTCGCCAGAAAAATCCTGAGTGCGATCTAATCTCCCAGAGCAAAATAAGTAACCTACTCGAAAATCTCCAAACACAATAAATACTATCAATGAAAAATTTTATTTAGATTTTACACGAGAGCATACGATTTACGTAGTCTATTGCCACAAAGTATTCAATGGCCCGCCTTTATTACATTGACATTTTTTTATTGGTGAAAAGGCAAAGGGTCATTCGGTTCAGCTGATGGTAAGTGACAAGCGATGCCAACGAACGTCCGATTCGAAATATGAATGGCCACAGCTGATTTCATAAGTTTATTGTGCTTCATGCTATTCCCAATACAGGGGTAGACAGAGTTCCAGACAG
Source organism: Sericinus montela (assembly GCA_029286605.1). Classification (NCBI taxonomy): domain Eukaryota; kingdom Metazoa; phylum Arthropoda; class Insecta; order Lepidoptera; family Papilionidae; genus Sericinus; species Sericinus montela. The sequence goes on along the minus strand of JAGSMR010000082.1, from coordinate 1,175,465 downwards.
TTGAGTCCTTACAACACACCTCCCACCGAATTTATTTTTTGGGACAACAGGTGGAGATCCGGTCGCCGTCGTTATGTCCAAGCCAACAAACTAAATTGTACACAAGTTTTTGAAAAATCCCATTGTTACGGGCCATGGGGATCGAAATCGGACCTCTTGACTCGAAATCCGAATATGAACCACACAGTTATTCAGAATATTTTGAAATATCACTCTAATAAATCACATTTTGAAATATTGCAGTTCGAGAATATTCTGAAAGGATTCCTTACATTGCCGGGAATTCTTCAAGAACGTTCTCGATGGAAAATGCGATTAGAGATGCATTGAGACGCTAAATGTCGTGGATTGTAAAGACCTGGCCCTTACATATCTTCTACACCTTACTTAAATAAATAATAAATAAATATCTTCACGCAATTCCCTAGAGACCTAGAGGTCTAGTCTAGACAATTAAGTCCCTTCGACCCACCACCTTCCACCGAAAATATTTTCGGGACAACGTGACAGGTGGTGAGCCCGTCGCCGTCTTTATGTTCAAACCATAGATCTGATTCGTACACAGGTTTTGAAAAAGTCCCATTGGTACGAGCACGCCACCTGCGGACCGAACTCGGGTCTTTTGACTCGAAATTCCGACCACCCAACCACTCAGCTATCGCGACTAACTTAATATAATAAAATTTAAAGTTAAACTATACGTGTTGATGTTGAAATAATATTTCTAGGATTCCTGTTAAGCTCTCCAACTAAGAGGGCCGCCGCGGACGATCGGCGTACACACCGGTTTTCATTATGTCCCCAGCTCTGAAGTGCCGGGTTCGAATCCCGGTTCGAGTCAATGTAGAAAACACTTTTTCTATATTTTCTCGGGTCTGTGTTTATGGTACCTCCGTGTTTTTAATTATATGATAAAAGTGCTTAAGCTGCTTACTTTGGGATCAGAGCAATATATGTGATGTTGTCCCTATATATGTATGTATAAAAAATTTTTTTAACTAAGCTACCATGCTTGTACCTGAAGTTAGCTGGACAATATCCGAACCTGCGACTTTATGTTTCGCAGTCCGCACCCTAACCCTTTAGGCTATTGACCGCTTAGACTAGGCTATTTAGGTAATTCCACATTCCTTATCAAAGAGCATCATCACCTTCAGCCTCCAATTGGTCACAAATAATTAGTCTTTACATTTATATAAATATTACAAGTTAAACCGATAGTAACGTTAGCCGATTCAAAAGACCCGAGATTGATCCCCAAGGGTGTCAAGTGTAGTGCCAATCGGTTTTTTAAAAACTTATGTACGATTTATAAAGTTGGGTTGGACATAAAGACGGCGACGGGCTCAACTGTCACGTTGTACCAAAAATCTCTTCGGTGGTAGGTGTGTCGAAAGGGCCTAATTGTCTAGACCTCTGTCCACCCCTGTATTGGGAATGGCGTTTTTTACCCTATAGTTCAAATAACCTATAGTTTAAATATATATTATTTACAATTTAATAAACTTATTTAAAAATGTTAGAAATATAAATCACTATAACTTCGAACGAATAAATTTCGAACAAGTAAGTATTAAGTACAAAACTACATTAAAGCAGATACTCGCAAGTATAATTTCCTACAAATAAAAATACTTAAAAAGGTAAAAAATTTACATTTTTGTACGATTTTAATACTTCAATAAATAATTTTTCTATTTCAATGTGAGTAAATTTGCAAAAAGAGACGATTTGACGTGATTTTTTTATATCTACTATTATATGAAGCTCGATCTTGTTACACGATAATAATTTTATTTTTACTTCGTAAATTATTTTATTAAATATTAAATTGAAACCGAGTATTTTGAATTTCATATTTTAGACGGTAATTTTTCATAATATAGAAAACAGAAGTTTATTAACCCTATAATAAAAATTTAGACACCCCATACATTTATATGTATTATTAAATTAAAACTGAAGGCAAAACATAACTAATTCCATTATTTGGTACCAAACCGAATACAAAATATTAAGACATCTATTTAGAAAATATAAATCATCGTTCAATATTGAGACGCGCAAATTGTTAGTTTCATTGTTTAAAAAATGATAAAACGAATTTTTATTCGATGAAATATATTCCGAATCGAAGAAACGTCTACGCAATATATCTCAAATCAATCAATGTATCGGACCGTTGGTATCGCTGTAAGAATCTACCGTGTCAACCGGTGTTATAGGACGCGCCGAAAAATAAATACTTTGAAAATGGCAGTGGATACCGAGTGAGGGCAAAAAAACAACTCATCGAAAATATCAGACCAAACATACGCAGACCGGTGAAGTGCAGCAGCATCTGATCTGCAAAATGTCTTGTTCTATCATCGCCAATCTTCCAAGAATGGAAATCTTGGTAAATCCATCTTCGGAGGAGGACTTTTCCCCATACTTATCAGGTATTTACGTAATTAATAAAGATCCAGGTAGTATAAACTGATAATATATTAAATTACTGCAAAGAATGGGTCCATACTCAAATAAATTCCGGAAGACAATACGGAATATTAAATTAACTTAAACGGTCGCTTTCTTGCGTTCGTCATGTTTTCCGAAATCAAACTACGCATGAAGTGTCAAGTGAAAGGTCACACATGCCGCTTTTCACTTCGTCCAGTAATCACATGGCATATTGGCATCATTTGAACCTTATGCGGTGGCAGTAAGGTTCACAAGTTTCAATACGACATAATAATGTAGTGCTCATGAGTATTTACCATTCTTAACGTATTTACAATACCGAACAGGTTTAAAAAAATATCAACGAAATTAATTTTCGATGCCTACATGTGGTTTCGTACCGTATTGACAAATTGTTCTGACTAATATACAAATAGAATTCTAGTAAATTACAAAATTCTTTTTGTTTGTCACTGGCATACTGATTAAACAAATGCCATAAAATAAAAAAAGTATTCTTTGTTTGAAATTTTTTAATTGCCTACTAATCTTTATAAGACTAAAAGAATTACTGGCTGAACGTTAAAACATAATCGTCTTTTTTCACACAAAAAGAAACAAAATTAAGATTTCGACTAATGAATTTTGAAGGGGGTATCAAAAGAAATCTATTTCTTTTACTACCCACGAATAGCTGTAGCAAAGGTCACTAATGTGATTCAGCCAATAAAGAAATCATTATTCCGTTTTCTTCGTTATAATGTTGTACATGAAGAAACGGAGTTTATGTTAAAAGAATATGATTTCAGTTTAAATACTGCAGCGTTAAAATAAATGCAGTAACCATTAAGAGACGCACGGCGCGCTTACAATGATTAAAGGTGCCATTTTGTTTCGTATCCCATTATAATGTTGTACATTAAACTGGTTTGTCTTATGCTGACATAGTATCATTATTTTATATTTATCTGAATTATTAAACTAATTAATGAATGATATAATCAAAATACTATTGAAAATGGCCTGCATATACTGTTTTTTTTTTAATTTATTCGGGTGTAGAAGTACAGTGTTTGTTTACAGAGTAATTTAGTCGTTAGCATTGCACAGAGCTTGTAGGGAACAGACGGCTATGGACAGAGTAAGTAATGAGGACAAAACGAAAAGAACTAAATGTTCCCGTGTTGACGTCCGCGTCTCAAACATTTGTTACTTTGTCGCGTTGCTGTAGCTCATTGACATTTACGTATGTATGATGACAGGAGTTAACTTCAGTTATCAATGTTTTCTTGTAACGGAAGTTAGGCGAACAATCATTTTGGGTTTTTTTTTCTTCTTATATTAAAGAATATGATTTCAGTTTAAATACTGCAGCGTTAAAATAAATGCAGTAACCATTAAGAGACGCACGGCGCGCTTACAATGATTAAAGGTGCCATTTTGTTTCGTATCCCATTATAATGTTGTACATGAAGAAACGGAGTTTATGTTAAAAGAATATGATTTCAGTTTAAATACTGCAGCGTTAAAATAAATGCAGTAACCATTAAGAGACGCACGGCGCGCTTACAATGATTAAAGGTGCCATTTTGTTTCGTATCCCATTATAATGTTGTACATGAAGAAACGGAGTTTATGTTAAAAGAATATGATTTCAGTTTAAATACTGCAGCGTTAAAATAAATGCAGTAACCATTAAGAGACGCACGGCGCGCTTACAATGATTAAAGGTGCCATTTTGTTTCGTATCCCATTATAATGTTGTACATGAAGAAACGGAGTTTATGTTAAAAGAATATGATTTCAGTTTAAATACTGCAGCGTTAAAATAAATGCAGTAACCATTAAGAGACGCACGGCGCGCTTACAATGATTAAAGGTGCCATTTTGTTTCGTATCCCATTATAATGTTGTACATTAAACTGGTTTGTCTTATGCTGACATAGTATCATTATTTTATATTTATCTGAATTATTAAACTAATTAATGAATGATATAATCAAAATACTATTGAAAATGGCCTGCATATACTGTTTTTTTTTTAATTTATTCGGGTGTAGAAGTACAGTGTTTGTTTACAGAGTAATTTAGTCGTTAGCATTGCACAGAGCTTGTAGGGAACAGACGGCTATGGACAGAGTAAGTAATGAGGACAAAACGAAAAGAACTAAATGTTCCCGTGTTGACGTCCGCGTCTCAAACATTTGTTACTTTGTCGCGTTGCTGTAGCTCATTGACATTTACGTATGTATGATGACAGGAGTTAACTTCAGTTATCAATGTTTTCTTGTAACGGAAGTTAGGCGAACAATCATTTTGGGTTTTTTTTTCTTCTTATATTAAAAGGAATGTTTTCGAAAACAATAAAGGCTCATTAAAACATACACCAACGTCATAAATATGGGTGGGAATATTGTGAAATGATTTTAATCAAAACGCGTGTTGTTGCGACCGACTGCGGGCTGTTTGCGGAGCAAGGAGGAAGTGTGCGGCGCGCGGAAAAGGGGCAAACTTTATATTTCGAACACAACAATGCGGGGTCGGCGGTGCACAGTAATTCTCATATTAGACACAGGAGTGCGGGCCCGAAATGAATTAATAACGAAACACGATACGGGGCCGAAAAGTTCGTCGAGGGCGCGGCGAGAGGGGGGGAGCAGCGCGGGAAAACTTTCGCGCGTGGCGGGAAGCGGGAAGCGGGAAGACTTACCCTCTCTTCCTCGCGGATCATCTCGGCGATGCCGGGGCGGATGTCGACGTCGTCGGCGTGCGGCGGGGCGGGCGCGGGCTCGGCGGGCGGCGGCGGCTCGGCCGGCGAGCGGCGCGGGCCGGGGCCCTCGGCGGAGCGGCGCCGGGCCCTCGCCGGGCCCTCCGGCTCTCGGCTCTCGGGCCGCTTGGGCGCGCGCAGCACGGCCTGCTCGCCGCTCACGTCCGTCAGCCCGCGGATCTTCAGCATCTCCGCCACCTTCAGCAGCGCCGCGATCTGGTCCTGCGACACGTTTATCTCGCCGCGGTACATGAAGTCCACCACGGCCTTCAGGTCGCAGTACTTGATGTCGCGCATGATTATGATCGGGTGCCGGCACGGGTTGTCCATGAACAGCGTCTGGAAGTACGGGCTGCAGGCGGAGAGCACCACCTTGTGCGCTTTGAGGCTCTGGCCCTCGCAGGCGAGCGTGACGTCCACGAAGGACTCGGTCTGCAGGAGCTGATCGAAGCAGCTGGCGAGGTTGCTCTGGTAGTTGTTCCAGCGCAGGCAGAACTGCTGGGGCGAGCCGTCGGCGGCCTCGCGGGCGTCCATCGCCGCGGCTTCTTCCTCGGCGGGCATCGCTTCAGCGGCAGCGCGCTCGCATCTGCAACGGACGCGTACGAGATAACTGAGGGTGCGCGACGTGCGACGCGGGCGGCGACTCGCGAGGCACTGAGCGCGGCGGCGGCGGCGGCGCGGGGCGGCGGCGGCGGGCGGGGGCGGGGCGCCGGCGGCGGCGAATGGCGCCGCGCGCCGCCTTCGCCGACACGCCCGCCGCCGCCCGCCGCCCGCCACCCGCCGCCCGCCGCTCGCCGCTCGTCGCTCGCCGCTCGCCGCCGGCCGCCGGTGCGCGCGCGCCGCTCGCCCAACCGACCCAAGTTCGAGTCTCGACTCTCACAGTCCACTTACTCACTCACTGAACTACTAGTGCACATTCGGTGACCTCGTGGTGTACCAATTTAAATGTAACCGTGCAGTAAAAACCAAACCAAAAACATCTATATTACTATTATTTTGCAATTATAATACAAAATATCTAAGTCTTTAAAATGTTATCTTTAAATTACATTAAATCTGTATAGAAAAGTATATTTATGTAGCTAACTAGGTATTATAGAATGTGTAATTTAATAACTGTCTATGAGCGCATATCTAAAACTCATAGGTATGTTCACATGTATGTAAAAAAACTATTTCTGTAAAAGATGATGAAAATACACCGAGACTTGTCTTCTCACACAGCCTCCCATGTATGATTAATATATAAATATACATCTTAATGATAAATTAATGTACAGCTGCATAATGTTCGGAACACACAAGAATTAAGGAAAAGAACAACTAATAATAATATGTAGTTCTTTTTCACGACGTTGGGATGAACGGAACGGAATCAGGAGACACGGGTTCGAGTCTCGAGTAAGATTCTTTCTTAACTTACGAGTGTGTACGACTCCTATCGTCTTTGGAGCAGTAAGAGAGCGTTAGAGTTACTGTGACATCAACAAAAAAAGGTCTTTAATATGAAATATATGTATGAATGAAATAAATATATGTATAATATGCACATTTTTATACCCCTCAGCATCAAATTGAAGAAGCCTATGAACGCCTCTGTAACATCTCAAGTATTCAAGTGTTTGGGTGATCGGACTTCCAATCAAGAGATCCGAGTTCGATCCCCAGGCGATAAACTCGTACCGTTCAATAGTCATGTACGATTTATATCGTTGACTTGGACAACAAGTCGACTGTCTTGCCACATAACACGTAGTCCCAAAAAACGGCTTCGGTGAAAGGCGAGAATAGCCTTAATTGTTTGGGCCCTAACAAAGCTATGTGTAGGTTCCAATATATAGATTTTGTGTGATGTGTCTATGAATTTCATTAGAGTCTTTGGTGTTTATATTCATCTATGTTAATTCATATATCACGTTATCCCAAAAAATCTCTTGGGACAAAGGCGAGACGAAAGGACTCAACTTGTCTGGACCACTGCACACGCCGCTATTGGGAATGGCGTGATGATATCTATTTTAAATATCTGAGTAAGATTAATGCAGGAGAATGTCCGACACAATGCTCCCGTGCGTATTGGCGGGCTTCACACGTCTTCGAAATAATATAACTCTACTGGTGTAATTTTCTCCGGTGCCGACCTGAAGTTCGAACCTGTATCATTCGCGAATATAGTAAGCCTTGTTAGCTACCACAGCCTATAGACACAGTGTACACATAGTACACACAACCAAGTATTGCCCTTAATAAATGTCTTTAATTCGTAATTATTATAAGTTTCTGGAAAAAAAAATCATCGGTACGAACCACCTGAGGATCGAACTCGGGTCTCTTGAATCGGATTCCGATCACCCAACCACTCGTCTCGTGGCTATTTTTTTTAATTTATTAAATATATTAAATAATATATGCATCCGAAAGAAGCGAATGAGGTATGTTTGGATCGTGACACTTGGCGTTCTGTTCTCTCTGGCTACCCCGCCAGAGGTTGTGGGTGAAGGTGAACTAAACTGAAAATATTTAAATAATTACAGTCGCTCAACATTCTAAATTCCGCAGATGACTTTACTAGATGATTCTCACTTTTTTAAATGATAAATATATATTAATAGGACACTCCATTATACAATCTCCACCGATGAGGAATATGTTACTAGAATAAAGAATGTTGAACGACTTCACGCCTTCCGAGAGGAGGCGGTGGTCGAGACGATTGATTCCCTTCGACGACAGGTGGTGAGCTTGTCGTCTTCTCAGTAATTAAACTTAACTTATCTTCCGGCACTGTCCCTGACGGGGTAGCCAGAGAGGACAGATCGCCAAGTGTCACGATCCTTACACACCTCTTTCACTTCTTTCAGATTCATCATCTTCATACATGCACGTCTAGGTATCCGAGCACTCTTGACCCTCCCCTCTTCGAGCAATTAGCTCACGTGGTCTTCGAAAGTTAGTCTCGGTATACCTCGGCACAATTTAAAATCAATTTTATTGCGCGCATTTTATACGCGTAATTAATGAATGTAGAATCTCATATATATTGCATATATGTAGATGGTCAGATTCAAAAGGGCTTTTATAACATTTAGGCTCCTTAAAAGCTCTCACAAACGTAAAATCAAATCATTTATTTGTCGAAATAAGAATGTACAGTCGTATATTGGTAGAATTTTTTTACAGTTTCGTAATGAGGTTCCTGTAAAGGAGAGGAAACAGGCGAAAGAAAATAAGAATCGTAGGTATCCTCTTTTTTTGTCAATCTTTTTATTTCAAAAGCCATGTCAATTATACTCGTATCGCCTACATACATTTACATTCATCTATTCAATTATATCTTACTGGAAACCAATACTATAATCCACTTACAAATGACAGGAATAATTCAAATAAGCTAACGTCATACAGTAAGGCGCCATATCGAAAAAAAAAAAGAAACAGACATGGCGGTCAATGAACATCAGAAATTAATTAATAAGTCCATTAAAAAAAAATCACAATCGTCTTTCCAGCCATTCCGCGGAACAATCCTAACAGCTAATCGAGGTAAGTGAGCCACTCCTACAAAAGCACTACCGTAGCGGTCCGATGCCACAACACTCGGAATCGTGAAAAAAAAAACAACAAACTCCATTCCGAGAATATATCGCTATCGGTCTTTGCTCTGCGGCTTTAAACGATAAACAGTTGTTTCATATTCACTTAATGTCATCTAATAAGTCTTCGTAATACGATTTCGAATTTCGAACGATTTCCCTATACGCTCAAGTACATTTCTTTTTTTAATGTTTTTCTTTGTTAAATCAAAGAGTAACAGCATTAATAATCGGCCAGTGTTTTTTCGTCTTGTGAATATTTGCCTCCTAATAAATTTTGAAAATAATAATGGCTGCTAATAGATGATCTTTGAGAAAAATACTTATTATTAAAGTCACGATAGCCGAGATAGCCTTGTTAAAGGAGTCACGATAGCCGAGTGGTTGGGTGGTCGGAATTTCGATTCAAGAGACCCGACTTCGATCCCCAAGTGGCCGGCTCGTAACAATGGGTTTGTTCAAAAACTTATGAACGAATCATGTCGATAGCTTGGACATAAAGACGGCGACGGGGTCACCACCTGTCACATTGTCCCAAAAATATCTTCGGTGGGTCGAAACGATTTAATTGTCCAAACCTCAGTCTACCTCTGTATTGGGAATTGCGTGAAGACATTTTTTTATAGCCATATATACGCTAATACGAATCTAAGAGATATAAATTATTATTCCCTTTTATTATTATTTATTATTACATATTTATAAATTATTATTATTATTATTATACATAGTCACGATAGCCGAGTTGTTGGGTGGTCGGAATTTCGAGTCAAGAGACCCGAGTTCGATCCCCAGGTGGCAGTACCAATGAGTTTTTCTAAAACTTATGTACGAATTTCATCGTTGGCTTGGACATAAAGACGGCGACGGGGTCACCACCTGTCACATTGTCCCAAAAATATCTTCGGTGGAAGGTGGGTCAAAGGGACTTAATTGTCTAGACTTGACCTCTGTCTACCCCTGTATTGGGAATTGCGTGAAGATATTTTTTTATTTTTTATTATTATTATATACCACCCCCGTCTTCCAGTGGGTATCATAAGACGCGACTAAGGGAAAAGCCTTTAAGGTACCACAGACTATGCATCAGACCGGTGTAAGGCAGCAGCGTCTAAGATGTAAGGTGGTACTGCGATCGTCAATCCGCTTGCAAAGCGTTATGACACTCCGTTGTGAGAGGCCTGTCTCCTGAAGTGCAATATTAAAGGAATGTGTAATTATATAACTGTGTATCTCTAATCATATAGCATCTATGTTGTCAATAATATTTTTTTTATTTAAAATTTCTGTCATTGCGTATAGGTATAAACATTTTTCTTCTTCCTTTCGTATTCATAATATACTATAATGTAGAAGTAGTGGTTGGCATCTTCCGTCGGCTCCAGTCTGTCTTAAGAGACTTTTAAAGTAATGGTAGACATCGACTAACACTATGGACTAGTGGCGTAAGATGTGACGCCAGCTGAGGTCCCGAGTACGACTCCCGGTCCGGTCTATGTACAAAACCGCTTGACAATCAATTCCAATACCAATTCCACAACACAATTGCTTTAATTACTTTGGGATCGGAGGAATGTATTTGATGTAGTCCCTACAATTTATTAACTAGTTTACGTTACTTAGTTTGACGTTAAGAAACAATTGAAATTCTATTATAACATATTTATCAGTTGTTTAAGCATGAGAAACACAAAAGCTCCCGTTTACTGGAGCGCCTAGCGGAGGCAATACCATAAAATTGTTCCACGAAACCCTCTTGTCAATATTTGTACAGGAGCATATAAAATATACAAAAGTGGCCCTACGCCGGAGCCCTCAGCAGACAAACAAATACCGGGGAGACGCTCGACTATCGAATAGGTCGGAATTGAACATTGGAAATGTTCAAACACGGAACAACAGTCAGTGGCGTTTGAACGTTTCGATTCCGAGCTCGTTGCGTGTATCAAAAGTACATTTTTTTCTTTCTTTCTCTAATGATATTAAAAAGTATATTGATTTAAAAAAAGTTAAATAAACCATTCTAAATCAACAGAAAGAATCAGCGTAACAAGAAGTTCCGTTGTTTTATAAATCGTTGGATTACAATCACGAACAATCACTATAGAGTAACAACAATGTAAAACAAGCTTTACAAATGAAATTAAATTGTTTCAGACTGAAGCAAAATGAAAAATCAGACGAAGTAACAGAAAAATACAATTTCACGTAACACATTTTAGATATTGATTGTTATATTAAGCTATGCTAAGACGTGTATGAGTTTATATGTTCGCAGGTTTCTCTGAACGGTTAAAACTCGTGAACCTGATTCTTTTTAGCTCCATCTAAACTTAGTGAGATCTGTGTAAAGTTCTGACATCATTAAATAGCAAGGAATGCAGAGTATTACTGACTAATCATAAGATTATTTGTTTTAATTGTTATATTTATTAATATTAACACTTAGTTATTTAAGTTAATTTCCTATTACTTTAAGTTTTAAGTATGATTAGATTTCATTGTAATATTATAATTAATGAAAAACTTTTGACGTATATGTATATTTACATGCTGATGTTAACGGTTGAAATAAAAGAAACATTTACATATTAACTACAAAGGAATATGTAAAATCTTGTTCAAAAGCTAATATAAATTACACTATATTATAAAAAAATCAAATTTTGTCTAGTATGTAAATTTTTTTTTCTTGATTTGACATCAAGAAAAAAAAATTTACATACTAGACAAAAGTAAATTAATATCCAATTTTAATATTAGAACAGATACTAACAATTGTAAAATTAATATAAGCGTATACTTTTATGGCCTGTCCTCATACTTTACGCCGGAACTCTGTGTAGCTGGTGAGATTCGTGCCAATAGGTTGGCATGGACGGCTACGGGCTCACCACCTGTCACGATGCCCCATAAAATGTTTTCGGTGGAAGGTGAGTCGAAAGGACTTAATTGTTTAGAGCTCTGGCTAGTATTGAGAATAGCCTGAATATATTTTCTCTTATTTTAATGGTGCAAGCCTGCTACTTGGGGGATCGGACTCACACGAGTTTAATCCCCCATCCACTGGGCAGTCGTGACTAAGTAGTCATAATAAAAACTACTAAAGACGCTAAACCATGTACATACATATATAACGGCCTATAAGTCTACTGCAGGACATAGGCCACTCCTATTGGGAGGATTTGCCATAATCGCCGCGCTTGGCAAGCGGATTGGCGATTGCAGTACCAGGCCACTCGCACCTGAGACGCTGCTGCCCATCTTCGGTATGATTATTTTGGTCTGATATTTTTCGAGATGTTTATCCCGCCATCTATCGGTTGAAATAACGATATTCAAGGCAGTTTCACCACCTGTCACGAAAATATCTTCGGTGGAAGGTGGTACTACCTCTGTCTACCCCTGTATTGGGAGTTGCGTGAAAATATTTATTTATTATTATTTAATATACTGTGTACCCTGCATAATAAATAAATAAATACCATTCAAGAGTAAACAGAGAATGTTTAAAGTATATATTACAAATGTTTCATTGGTGTCTGACCCGTACAAATAGAGTAAATGAAAACAGGATCCGACGAGCTGGTACAGTCGGGACCACCGTGCGCGCACCCCGTGGCATTAGCTTGTAGTTCTGACAGTTTTATGTGATCCTGGTATCTCTGTTACTACAGCTGAGCGTTTGGTGCTATCTTCACGCGTTTCCCAAAACGGGGGCAGTCAGAGGTGTAGACAATTTAGTCCTTTCGACGTACATTTCATCGAGCTAATTTTAGGACAACGTGATAGGTGGTGAGCCTATCCTGTCCAAGCCAGGGATAATTGTTCACAAGTTTTGGAAAAACTCATTGGTGTACGCCTATTTGTCACACCGAAAATAAGATCCGGTGAAATGTGAGACATTAAATTTTCTAGACCTCTGGCTTCCGGTGTATAGGGAAATGCGTGAAGATATTTTTTTTTATTTAAGTTACTATAGCCGAGTGGTTGGTTGATCGAAATTCAACTCAATAGACGGTGAGTTTGACCCGCTAGGCTCGTACTAATTGTTTTTTTTTTTTTCTTGATTTGACATCAAGAAAAAAAAATTTACATACTAGACAAAAGTAAATTAATATCCAATTTTAATATTAGAACAGATACTAACAATTGTAAAATTAATATAAGCGTATACTTTTATGGCCTGTCCTCATACTTTACGCCGGAACTCTGTGTAGCTGGTGAGATTCGTGCCAATAGGTTGGCATGGACGGCTACGGGCTCACCACCTGTCACGATGCCCCATAAAATGTTTTCGGTGGAAGGTGAGTCGAAAGGACTTAATTGTTTAGAGCTCTGGCTAGTATTGAGAATAGCCTGAATATATTTTCTCTTATTTTAATGGTGCAAGCCTGCTACTTGGGGGATCGGACTCACACGAGTTTAATCCCCCATCCACTGGGCAGTCGTGACTAAGTAGTCATAATAAAAACTACTAAAGACGCTAAACCATGTACATACATATATAACGGCCTATAAGTCTACTGCAGGACATAGGCCACTCCTATTGGGAGGATTTGCCATAATCGCCGCGCTTGGCAAGCGGATTGGCGATTGCAGTACCAGGCCACTCGCACCTGAGACGCTGCTGCCCATCTTCGGTATGATTATTTTGGTCTGATATTTTTCGAGATGTTTATCCCGCCATCTATCGGTTGAAATAACGATATTCAAGGCAGTTTCACCACCTGTCACGAAAATATCTTCGGTGGAAGGTGGTACTACCTCTGTCTACCCCTGTATTGGGAGTTGCGTGAAAATATTTATTTATTATTATTTAATATACTGTGTACCCTGCATAATAAATAAATAAATACCATTCAAGAGTAAACAGAGAATGTTTAAAGTATATATTACAAATGTTTCATTGGTGTCTGACCCGTACAAATAGAGTAAATGAAAACAGGATCCGACGAGCTGGTACAGTCGGGACCACCGTGCGCGCACCCCGTGGCATTAGCTTGTAGTTCTGACAGTTTTATGTGATCCTGGTATCTCTGTTACTACAGCTGAGCGTTTGGTGCTATCTTCACGCGTTTCCCAAAACGGGGGCAGTCAGAGGTGTAGACAATTTAGTCCTTTCGACGTACATTTCATCGAGCTAATTTTAGGACAACGTGATAGGTGGTGAGCCTATCCTGTCCAAGCCAGGGATAATTGTTCACAAGTTTTGGAAAAACTCATTGGTGTACGCCTATTTGTCACACCGAAAATAAGATCCGGTGAAATGTGAGACATTAAATTTTCTAGACCTCTGGCTTCCGGTGTATAGGGAAATGCGTGAAGATATTTTTTTTTATTTAAGTTACTATAGCCGAGTGGTTGGTTGATCGAAATTCAACTCAATAGACGGTGAGTTTGACCCGCTAGGCTCGTACTAATTGTTTTTTTTTTTTTCAAAAACTTATGTACGATTTACATCGTTGGTTGGATATAAAGATTGCAGTCACGTTGTCCAAAAAATGTTTTCAGTGGAAGGCGGATCGAAAAGACTAAATTGACTAGACCACTGTCTATCCATGTTTTGAGTATGGCGTGAAGATAGATGCGTAGGAGAATTAAGAACCTTGATTTTCTATTCTATACGACTACCCAGGGATGATACGTAAATATAGACTAACTGTCACTCGAGATTTCATTTTATTAAGAGTTCAAAATTTCACCTACAATATATCGCTATTTAAAGTTTTACAAGCGACTGAAAAAGGGGATACAGTTACCTACTGACCCAGACGAATCCTAGGTACAAAAGAAGTATTTCATCTAGAAAAGACCACCAGCTTATACAAGTCGTGCGCCTCTATCTTGATAGTGTCATTTGGCGATATGATCTGTATGGCTACCCCAATGGGAATTATTTCTGACACTCGCGAGAAGTGTTTACAGAAGTACATGATCCGAGGAAAAGTAATTATTCCTAAATCATTAAGTTAAGTTTCTTGAAAATATTTCTTCTACATTCCCATTTACTCACCAGCCGATAATCTATGCGATATGGTATTGGTGTAAAAATTTACTACCCCCTTCTTTTCCGTGGGTATCGTAAGAGGCGACTAAGGGAAACAACCTTGAACATCGTTATGGCAACCGATAGACTGCAGACTAACAATCTCTAAAAATATCAGACCAAAATAATCACACCGAAGATGGGCAGCAGCGTCTGATGTGCGAGTGGTCTGCTACTGCGATCGCCAATCCGCTTGCCAAGCGTGGCGATTATGGCAAATCTTCCCTATGACCTCCACTGGACTTTAATAGGCCGTTATGTATGTATGTATGTACAATAAATTATACTTAGTAGTGTCAAAGTTGCGAGATGTTTGGTAGGTACTGCGATCGCCATTCCACTACCATGGAGATTAGGCATGCACGATAAGCTTACGAGGCGGTGGAAGTAAGTACCAGTCGATAAGCACGCACGTCGTTATGAGATCTGGATCATGACTGGATAATGACGTATGAACTTGACGTTTGTTAATTAAAAAAACAAACAGCACTATACAAAGAACACATGTAATACGCTATAAATTTTAATAACATTACCTATTAAGGTGAAAACGGGACTTACGAAAAGTATCTTTGCCTACACCTTTGCATTAAAACTAACGATAATGACTGTTGAGTAGGAGTGACACGTCTATTCACCCCCAATTACAATAGAGTATCGTGTAAGTACATACACAGCGGCATAAAACCTCCGGCTTTAAATCAAATGCGTCGCATAAAATGCCCGTCCGGTATTTCTTTCATTTTTTTTTACATCACTCATAAAAGCACGTGACGACAAGAACTGAGACCGGGTCACGCGAGGTTCATCAAATTAAATTGTAGCGCATAAACTGTTCTAAATCCTAATCTGGGCATAGTGCTGTATACGACGGGAGTTATTAATTATGTTATAAAATTGTCATACCGAAATTAGCATGTTTATGGACGGGACGGATGGCGGGAAGGCGATTATAGCGTACAGCGCCATCTATTGGTCGACATTTGTAATGTAGGCAGGGATAATTACAAGTTTCTTTACGAGATGTCACTGTGTAATTCGAATCGACCAATTATCTAGTCTTTTGATGCCAAATGATAATTTTCAGATAAATAATGTAAAGAAGTCTTTAATTCTAAGCATAGGCCTAATTTTGAATATTTTTATGAGCCGGGAACGGTCCACCATGCTTTTGAAGTGTATGTTCTTTTTCGTCTAGCATCTGTGAAGTCACGATAGCCGAATGTTTGTATCATCGGAATTCAAGTCAAGAGAGCCGAGTTTGATATCCAGGTAACAGGCGCGTACGTAACGTTCGTCTCGCATTCGCTTAACATGCCAAACCATCGAAGCACGCCCTTATTAATTTTACAACATCGCATACATTACCCTAAATCCAAAGTAAGTTGCTAAATTACTTTGTATCATAAAACACACACAGTTCCGAGTGATTTTCTACATTGACCCGTCCGGAATAGAAGAAGAGACTTCAGAGATGGCGACACAATGAAAACCCGGACCGCGTCCGTGGAGGTCCAAGTCGTTATCCGTGGTAAGCAGAAAAAAACGCATTGGTATGCACCTAAAGAAATGGGGGTCGAACTCGGGTTTTATTACTCGAATTCCGATCACCCAACCACTCGGCTATCGTGACCTTCAGTTTCTTTTTTGTGAGGATAATATCCTAAAAGTTTGAAATACCGGAAATAACTCGTCGTTACTTCGTATGGAGTCAAACGGCACCACCATTAAAATACCCAACACGGACAGACAGAAAACAATAACCCGGGCTAATTATTTACTGTCTTCATAAAAGACATTGTTCAAAAGAATTCCACAACAATGGCGGACGTCGTCAAATACGCGGTTCCACGAAACTTAGAATATAAACAGAGTACTTATAACTGTGGAGGTCTTTTATAAATACCCACGACAAATATTGATATTCCTGGCGGGAGGAGGGCCGTGGCCGCGATGGCGACTTGGTGACGTTTGCTTTAGTCTTAATTATATGTTACATACGCAATACAGTTAGAAATAAACAGAGAAATAGCGACAAAATCACATACGTTGCTCTAAATCACGTAACTAGCTAAAGTAATTGTGATTCAATGAATGAATGAATGAATACATTTATTGTACACCCCAAAATAATACAGGAAACCAATTAAACATTAAAGTAAGTCGACTGTACAATCTGCCGGCCGTATCGCAACATAGCGATCTATTTGTCTAGGCTAGACCTGTGTTTACCCCCTGTATAGGGAATTGCGTGAAGGTATTTTTTTATATTGTGTTATGAAATCGGAAACAAAGAAGGTTACACAAACACCCAGACCCGAGAAAGTGTAGAAAAAGTATTTTCTCCACCGATTCGTCCGGGAATCGTACCTCGGACTCTAAAGCCGACGATATCAGGGATACCGGTGTGTACCCACACGTCCGCAGAGGTCATGACATGACACATAACGAAATATTTAGCGAAAAACCTGTTCAGTTATGACTAAAATGGATAAGGGCTTGCTTCGATAGCTTTTTTTTTTAATCTTTGTTGTAGAATAAGGAGGCTTTAGTCGCCAAGCGATTATGACAGCCCCATAATATACATGTTTATATTATTTACAAAAAATATATGTAATAACACTTAATTAATTTTAAAATAAGTTTGCATACATTTAGTGCCAAATTTGATGATGGATACGACAATATTATGTTACATGTACCGACGTCACTTAACCTTATTTTATATTCTGCTTCTAGTACTCTGCGGTCTGCATCAATCCGGGTACACTCCACTAATGCGTGATAGTATCCTCTCTCTTATTACATCTACCACAATTTGGCGAATCAACTAATTTCATCATGTGTTTGAATGTGTTTAGTGGAATGTGTCCGGAGCGTAGTCTCATACTGGTGATGAGATGCTTCGATAGTTTGGACGATTAAGAGAAGACCGAATGGTAAAGAAAATATACGGCGTAAGTTAACAATAAAATAGGTCTATGTAGGTCGAGACTAACTTTCGAAGACCAAGTGTGCGATCTGCTCCGTCAAGAGTACTCAATCATTTACTCATTAATCAGCTAAAAATATGTAATGCATAGACTCTCAATACTAGAGTAGATCTCTCTCTGTACTCCAGTATTGGGAATATACATGATGATTGTTGTAGGTAGCCTTAGGAAATTGTATCCATCTCTTACCATAAATATATACAATCTGCCCTCATGTGATTTTATGTACGAGTATAAACAAAGGAAATGTAAACGTTACATAAACAGTCGGAATATAACTTCTTATACTACAAAGATCTTATTAAAAATGCGAAATATACATACTTAATAATAAAATTATTTATGATAAACACAAGTCATCTTTTAAAGAAAAAAATATATATAATCTGTTAAAGATAAACAATATATTCGACTTGGCTGAATTTTTTAGCCTGGCAGTCATAAAAAAATCATTTCCACGATCATTTAATTACAATACAAAACATTGGAAGAAACTCGAGGTGTTTCTCGTCCCTCCTGTATCGAGAACGGACTGAATATATTGACTCAACAATCAACCATAGGGTTGAGTACACCAGTGGGAAGTCGAGGGTCATAGAGATCTCACCGACACAGTAGAACCATACATTAGTATAAAAGCCAACTCTGCTTTCAATCTAGGACTTGAAGTTAAAAGAATCTAGTTTTCTTAAAACTGTTAATAATTTAAAAATTTATTCATGAAAATCAAATGGTTATTATAATATAAATGAATATGTTAATGACTGTAACTTCTGGGACTGAGATGATCGCTTCCAAGCTATTTCTAGATAAAAATATTTCGATATTATCTTAAGAAAAAATTGACCAAATATGGAGGATATCTGCGGAGTTTCTTTCGCCTATTTCGTCTCCGTTCAAGGAACCTCGTAAGAAATCGGTGGAAGATTAAAAAATTACTGTCGATAAACGAATGTATATACTTATTTCGATTGATAAATGATTTGATTTGACTTAACACAAATAAATTGTGTGCATTTACAGGCCTAGTTTTACGTCATTATCAGTTATTTAATTTTTACTGTTTCTTTTTTTTGGAGAGCTCTAGCCTCATATATTCATATTGGTACATTGAATAGTTTCGTATGCTTCTAACTGTCCCCGCATATTACGTTAGTGTTGCTTTTTTAAAAAAAAATAAATAGGTATAGCCTTGGGAACTCGGATCTCTTGACTCGAATTCCGATAACCTAACTACTCGGCTATCGTGACTTTGTTAATTAATTATCTAACAAACATAGACACAATCGATCCAGTCCGCTGATTACATTTTAAACATGATCATAATGTCGACGGAATTCCGAATAAGTTGTATGAATAATGCATTACGAATTAAAATGTCCACTTAATGATAAGTTCGCCAACTTCTAACTTAATTAAAAACTTGGTGCGTTCGCTTAACGTGCCGTTGGCGATGTAACGTGACTCATTTGTACACAATAAAAACACTATCTGTCCGTGTATCTATAATTTATTACTGTCCACTCTATTCGTGCTTTTAGAACTTTGTCACAATAGCAGCGGTTTTACGCTTTGTTACTAACCGCTCCGCGTTTGTTTATTGTACTTAGTGGGATACGGTTGCAAAATTGTAATAGGTGCTACTGTTTTTTTTTTCAGTTTTAGTCAGCGTTAGTATACATATCTTGTGGTCGTATGTGAGAAGTCAATTATGGTCTTTGGTAACTTAAGTTAATAAATACTTAAATAAGTTCTAATGATCGAAATACTACTACATGGTGTCACACAGAGTACGACGTCACAGAGGAGGACGTGGTCGTAACTCGATTCGATCCCCAAGAGGTAGACTCGTACCGTTGTCCCGAAATTCTTCGGTGAAGAGTTGGTTCAATGGACTTTACTGTCCAGACCTTTGTCTACCGTGTTGAGAATGGAGTGACATAAAAATAATAAATACATATACAAATTGGGATTCTGGGGTTCGATTCCTGAACAGATCAACGTAGAGAACCCCTATTTCTATATCGTCTAGGGTCTGGATGTTGGAGGAACCTCGTTGTTACCAGTTTAACACGCGTGCTTTAGCTACTTTCTTTGGGATCAGACGGATCTTTGTGACTTTGTCCGTATCTATTTGATTTTTATTTTATGATTATTCCGGAAACATATAATATTAAAAAAAATATAATAAAATATAAACATGTCTTCAGCTCTGAGGTTTATTCGGTACATTGTTTCTGATTCTACCGGCGAGGTCGTCAAACTATATATATGACATTCGCACAACAAATAGTTACAATATACATATTAGCCAACAATCGTTGAATCATTGAACTTATAATTAAGACGACCTCCGTGGACGAGTGGCGTAAACGTGCAGATGGCGACAGTGAGGTGTAGCCATCTCAAGGTCCCGGGTTCGAGTCCCGGTCGGGTCAATGTAGAAAAACCACATTTTCTACATTTTTTCGGGTGTTTCATCTCTGGGTGTTTGCGGTGCCTTCGTTGTATTCGATTGCCATACCACAAGTGCTTAGGCTGCTTACTTTGGGTAGCTATATATGTGATGTTGTCCCTATCTATATTATGTATCGAGTTAGTATAGAACTCTGTATGATATATCTATACATAGGATCAGCGGCGTGGAAAATATTTCATACGTCCCGTGCTTTTGGTAAGTGTCGATGTGACATGTGGGTAATTGGAAATTGGCGTCGGCCAAACCGCGACGCGCCATGTCCCGCTTGGCAAGTGTTTTTGATTTAGTTTTTTTTTATCGACACACCCGCAAGACATTAATTGGAATCGAACGCGGGAGATCGAGTGGAGTGACGTCACGCCGGGACCTTGGGATCAACGTTTCCGATGGGTGATTGGGCCTTAAATGAGTTTAATGAATCTAAATTAAACGCATCTTACGTCTCATGTTACTTTTATATTTAATCAAGCTACGGTACGATAAGAGGTCACGATAGCAGAGTAGTTGGCTGGTCGGAATTTCGAATCGAGAGACCCGAGTTCAATCCCTAGGTGGCAGCTGTACTAATGGGTTTTTCAAAAACTTATGTACGAATTTTAAAAATTGTTTTAAGGCGCATCTCTTTTTCGCCTCTTTCAAATTCATTCCTTTTCAAACACATTAAAATTCACTTTTAGTTATTCCACATTTATTACTATTAATAGCGATATAATGCTATAAAGGTCAAACCGGTCAGGTATTTCAATAGAACTAAATGTGGAATAAGTAAAAGTGAATTTTAATGTGTTTAAAGATGAAGTTCCCCAAGAGACAACAGTAGTGAGTATTCAATTCATTCCTTTTCGTACACGTATGTCTAGATATCCACTCAAGAGTACTCTTGACTCTGCTCTCTTCGAGCAATTTATTCACACGGTCTTTTAAAGTTTGGCGTACCTCTACTCTTTTTATTGTTAACTTTAGCACTGCATCTTTTCTTCACCATTAGGTATTCACTCTTCTTCTTCTTCCTGCCCTTATCCCATTACTACGTGGGGTCGGCACAACATGTTTTCTTCTTCCATTCTCCTCTATTTTGCGTCATCTCAGTACTCACTCCTTTCTTTCTCATGTCTTCATTCACACAATCCATCCATCGCTCTTTTGGTCTCCCCATAGCGCATCGTCCATCCACATTCATCTCTAATATTCTTTTGCCTATATTACATTCTTCCTTCCTCATTACATGCCCGAACCTACCACTTTTCACTTTCTCTATCTCTGGTGCTACTTTCAAGCTTCCCCTTATATACTCATTCATTATCCGAAATGTTCTAATCACTTCACACATGCATCTCAACCTTCTCATCTCTGCAGCATGCACTCTTCTTTCATCCGTCATATTTGTTGCCCAGCACTCTGATCCGTACAACACGACAGGTCTTCACTCATCCCCTCAATATGTTCAAATCATCAAAGCAGGAATTAAATCATTAAAACCAGCCATAATGCGAATTGTTCATCACTTATCAAATGATTACTACAGTAATAAAGGAAATTTACTACACAATACTGTGTAATAGAGAAGGTTTTATAACAATACCAATTTAGTGCCTATCAAATTCAAAAAAATAACGCTTAGTTATAATTTTAGACCGTACGACTGACGCATTGCAAAACTAATTATGTCTGTATGTCGATGAATATGCCAATTAAAACCTGCGGATGTTAATGTTTATAGTCGTCCAATACATGATTAAGTAACTTGATAGTTTTAAGGTAAAGTACAACCAAGTAGAACGTGGAAATAATTTCTTGTCTAGATAGATCCGACGGGCGTACCGTCCGCCCCACCTAGACTTTAACAATTTCATTCCATAAAGCATTTTAATGGAAAATCGATGGTATAATTCAATTACAGGGTGGCAGGGGAGTTCAGCAGGACCTCCATTTTTCTTTCCAGTTGAAAAAGAACATTGTTTTCTTTTGAATTGTTTCCTTGAGAAATGATAAAGAATACCGTAATCATATTTCAACGACTCATTTGCTAAATGGGTTAAGTCGTCGCGTCTTAATTTTTGTCGCGAGATACGGCGGAGGGAAAAGTATTACAAAATCGTTAATGCTTGCAACTGATTGTTGCAAATGAGTCTTTCTCAAATTATTTTTCTGTAAATGAAAATATAATCACTTCACGCATATACCAAATACTGGGATAAACATGTCTTAATAGTGACGTCTTTTACTACCCACGTTTCACCGAAGCTACATGGGAGAATGTAACAGGTGGTGAGCCTATTGCCGCCCTAGCCTTCGAGCCAACGGTAGAATATATTTACATGGATACATATTTGTATAAACGTATAAACATCCGTGATTCGAGCACAAATGTTTGCGCCTAGCGGATTCAAACCTGCAACCCATAGTTTCGAAGGCAAGGCTACAACCAAATAGGTTATCGGTTCGTCTATATTATAGTATTCTTTTATTTATTATAAATAAGTCACTTGACTACAGTTTTACATTGTCTCGAGTCTAGGTGCTTGTGCTACATTCGTTGTTTCAAACTCCCTTACACAAGGACTTCTAGTTGATTCGTTTGGGATCGTAGCAATGTATGTGATATTGTCCCTATATATATATATATATATATATATATATATATATATATATATATATATATATATATATATATATATATATATATATATATATATATATACATATATATATATATATATATATATATATATATATATATATATATATATATATATATATATATATATATATATATATATATATATATATATATATATATATATATATATATATGTGTATATCTATATATAATAATTCAATGATTGGCTGCTAAATGCAATGTAACATGATCAAATTCAATAATAAATCTTATCACAGATATCCGCAAAGACGTTTATTTAGAAATTGTATACCCGACCACTGAAAATTCATGGATGCATAAGTAAAATTATTTTTTCTATTCACTGAGTCTATCAGAAAAAACATAAGCAGGGCGAATGCAGCGGAATCGCCATCTCTTCGCAAAATGTGCGGCGTAACCTTGACTGTCCGAAAACGTTACGAAGACATTCGGAATATGGCATTTTTTAAAGATGACTTTGAATGTCATCGTTAGCGAAACAGATACTCTGTGTAAACTGAGTGTACTCTGAGTAAATTATTAATACTTATGCGATAAGTTATTGATGTGAAACATCTTTAGGCGAGGATAAACCCGATTTTCGGCTTGACGAGAATTGCCGAGGCGACGCTTCGCGATTTCAAATAAATTGAAAACTTATGAATTTATGTATTTTGCATTTAATAAAATAGAATATTAACGTAATAAACAGTCATTATTTTATGGCACAAATTTGTAACACTTTATTTTTTCATTATGCCATACCTGATTCCTGTCATAATCTGTTCTTTTATGCATATAACTTTATACAAAACATTTCACATCTGCCAGGCGTCCTGTGATGGCTCACACATTTTTTAATGGACTTTTCCTTGCAGATAGAGAATTATATTTGCATTGAAAATATATAAATATATTGAATTATCATCATCGTAACGGACAGTTCGGGAAGATTTGCTATAATCATCACGCTTGGCAAGCGGATTGGAGATCGGTTTACCGGACATCTTGCACCTTAAACGCTGCTCCCCGTCATGTCTGTCTGTGGGTTTGTTCCTTTTGGTATAGACAACATTTATAAAAATAAGAGCTGCCTAGTGATAGTTAGCTGATTCAGTGTATTGTATTTCTTTTGTTAAAAAACAGTTTAATGACAAATTTTTAATTGTGCATTTATTTTGTAAAAAGAGATGAAATGACAAAAAAAGATTTCTACGGAGTATCTTTCGCCTTTTTCTCCTCCGTTAGTTGAAGCTAATTTCGAAACGGTATTAGATTAAAGCAATGACAATCAAATTGAACGTATATTACTTACGAGTGTATCTGTGTTGTGCGTCCGTTTAATAGAACACACGTGTGGGTAAAGAGAAAAAGGTTTTATAAGCGAGAGATGATAGAATGAAAACTAAATAAATTTTAACGGTGTATAGACACATCTGGCATCTACAAAGGAAACCCGACAATTCCGAAAGGCAATCTCACACGGGCCTTTGGACGTGACCACAAACCGCATCATCTACGGACGTAGGCAAATATTCACGAGCGTGTTACTCTTCCATTTCCGCTCCACGAGCTTCGCGTGCGATATGAAACTGACGTGAAAGATAAATTGAAAAACAAAAGCTTCCATTACAGCTTTTTATTAGTTTTATCTTAACTTCACGACCTGTAGAAGTTTACTGTCGAATATAAGCCTCACTACCAGAACACAAATTCTAGTAAGAAGTATTTGCTATAATCGCCAAATTTGGCGAACGGAAAGGCGATCACTGTACAAGACAAGCACTTTATAAGCTGCCGGCCGTCACCGGTCTGTTGAATTTATGTCTGGTATTTTTGGGATGGTTATCTGGTAGCCAATTACATTTTTAAAGGCCGCTTTTGAGAGAGAAGCAAAGCTCATGGGTGGGATGTTACTTGCGTAGATACATTACCGGCCTCTCACACCTAGGGTACTTCGATAAAGGCCTAGGCGGCATCAGAGGCAGCTGAATCGGGTAAGTGGCGTCTGATGAGTCTTTAAAGGCAGGCTACAAACCATTTGCCGTAGAGACGATCGGTCAGTGGTGTCCTCGCGCGATGCAGTTTCTAAAGAAATCCGGTGCTGGTCGTAGCCGCTGGTGGTAAGAGGACTGGTTCTTATCTCGCACAACGGTTAAGTCTAGCCATTCAACGTGGAATTACAACCAGCGTTCTTGGTATCACGCCGCAAGGAGTAGTGCTGTTTAATTATTGTACATTTAAGTTATTAATAAG
The DNA here is from genome assembly GCA_029286605.1 of Sericinus montela. Taxonomy (NCBI): domain Eukaryota; kingdom Metazoa; phylum Arthropoda; class Insecta; order Lepidoptera; family Papilionidae; genus Sericinus; species Sericinus montela. The sequence goes on along the minus strand of JAGSMR010000082.1, from coordinate 1,150,245 downwards.
TATTGTAAATATAATAAAAGTATTGTAAATATAAACATAATTGTGTTTCTGTTTCTTTCCTTAGCCGCCTCTTACGACACCGAAGGGAAGATACCCTTCCGTGACTACTTTCTAAGCTTAGAGTTGCGGGTTGGAATCTCGCAATGTGTAAACATTTGCGAGATAAATATGAACATTTATCCTCGAGTTATGGATATATAATGAAAAAATATCCTCACCCAATTCCCAATACATGGGTAGACAGAGGTCTAGTCTAGACAATTATGTCCCTTCGACTCACCTCCCACCGAAGATATTTTCGGGACAACGTGACAGGTGGAGAGCCCGTCGCCGTCTTATGTCCAAGTCATCGATATAAGTTTAGAAAAATCCATTGGTACGATTGGGGATCGAACTCAGGTCCATTGACCCGAAATTCCGACCACTCAACCACTCGGCCATCGTGACATTGATATGGAAGCGTATATGTTAATATAAACATTTATCATGTAAGTATATTGTATAGTTGGTATGGGCACTAAAACGGTGGCAGGCTCACCGCCTGTTAGGTTTTTCCAAATAAGCTACGGTGAAATATGGGTCGAAAGAGGTGTGCAAGGATCGTGAAACTTGGCGATCTGTTCCCTCTGGGTACCCCATCAGGGACTTTGCATGAAGATAAATTATAATAAATATGGATCGAAAGAACTAAAAATGCTCTCCTCTCACTTTTCCAGCGTTATAATGTTTAAATTTTCGTTATAATTTACAATACATTTCATATAATTTTTCAACTTTAAACGAAGGCAATGAAATGTAATTAATACCAACCAGATAAGAATCTATTCTATACAACTCTTTAGTTGTATAAAATAGATTTTACTGCAACTTTCTTCCAACAAAATATGAAAAGAACTTTTCCTAACGATCTATTATCCGCTTTTCTGCTGTTACCGAGATGTTATTAAAGGAAAATGTAAATTCTCGCACAACAATATTAAATGTTTATAAACTAGATTCTAGAGATAGTAGAAAAATATTCAAAACTATTAATAACAAAGTCACGTTAGCCGAGTGGTTGGTTGATCGGAATTCGAGTCAAGAGAGCAGAGTTCGATCTCCAATTGACAAGCTGGTACCGATGGTTTTTTTTTCAAAACTTACACAATTAAACAAGCTTGCAACTCCAGTAAGTAGACTCCATTGAGTAAGTAATACATTCATGGGGGTATGCTTATACAACAAAATCCCAGCAAACGTGCAATGTTCACGTGTGAGCCGGTTTAACGTATTTATTAAAGAAAAACTTTATAAACTATGTAAATTAGTCACGGTAGGTTGGGTGATCGGAATCAAGATTGAAATTAAGAGTCTCGAGTTCGGAGTCCTCAAGGCTCGCACCAATGGGTTTTTCCAAAAAACTTAAGCACGAATGTACGGCTTGGACATAAAGACGGCGACAGGCTCACCACCTGTCACGTCTCAAAAATGTCTTCGGTAGACTATAGTAGACTATAATAGACTTCGACTACCTTCCAAGGTAGTCGAAGTCTACCTCTGTATAATATTAATTATTAATAGCGTGAGGATATTATTATATAACTTTATAAAATTGCTCATTGTGTTACCTCAGTATGTTATATGAATCTATTAACGATAATAACCCATTGGAATGAGTTGATCGCTCCCATGCAATTTCTCAGTTTTGTATTACGTTTGCTAAGAAAATACAAAGAAGAGGATATAAGTTTCTTTCTTTCCTATTTCTTCTCCATTAGAGGAACCTCAAACGGTGGTAGATTAAAACATTACAATCGATGGATTAAGTATATTACTTATGATTGATTGAGTCCATCCGTTATTTTGTTTAGAGTTTCATAGAATCTGTGTGAATAGTATGAGCTTTGCCACAGTACGGCGAAGGACGCGTGTTCGAATCCAGACAGCATGAGTTTGTCTTTTAAAATCTCTTAAATATATAATAACGTACCTAAAAGTCTAATGAGAAAAGACACGATATTCGTAAAGATTAAATATTAATTCGCCAAATTATTCCATAATGAACAACTTGACGTACAATACTGGATAAGCTTTGGTGCGGTGTTTGCGGAGCTTTTTCACGGCAGAGGTCGCGGCTGCGCTTTCGACAGACGATAACTGTGCAACGCTGTGTACAAACGTTAATATCGCTGCCACCGACCGCTCCACTGCGACTTCGAGCCGGCGCCGTGGAGTCATGAAATAAGCTAGCAGAGGCTGCATTTTCATTTACATTTTTATATATATATATATATATATATATATATATATATATATATATATATATATATATATATATATATATATATATATATATATAGATATATATATATATATATATATATATATATATATATATATATATATATATACATATATATATATATATATATATATATATATATATATATATATATATATATATGTGTATACACAAAATCCTAAAATCCTATCGTTTTATATATATATATATATATATATATATATATATATATATATATATATATATATATATATATACATATATATATATAAATGTTAAGGCTGTGAAGGCTCGAATTCAAAGAAATCCCAAGCGTAAACAGAAACTGTTGGCCCTTCAGATGGGGTTAAGCAGAATCACGGTGAAAAGGGTGAAGACTTAGGGCTTCGGGCATATCGAAGAAAAACAGGATATTGTTTGAATGCTATATATATATATATATATATATATATATATATATATATATATATGTATATACATATGCGTATACACAAAATCCTAAAATCCTATCGTTTTGTAAGGAAAACTTTGTGTAGAGCTCAAGTACGTCCTAGTAACGTATTATAGTTAATTTCAATCAAATATTTTCGTACAGACGTGACTCGTTTACAATTTTATTATATACTACCTGCCACCCGGGGCTTGACACTTAACGCGGAACCCTAATTATATTTCAAAACAAAGTAGCCTATGTTATAGGGTAACATCAACTGTCTGTCAGTCCCGTTAAAATCGGATCAGTCATTTTAGAGATTAGCCGGAATAAACAGACAAGACTAAGGGCAATGGCAAATAACTTTGAAGTCATCGATTATAGCAATTTGTTACAGGTAAGGTCAGTAACATGACACTAATGGAATAAATAGTACCCATGTAAACTCATGCAAACTGTTTGATTTATTACTTTTAATATAAGATATATGAAACTATTATTATTTATTGTGTGCTTTAGTACACCACAGAAAAAAGACAAAGGATAAGTTACTAAAGAAATACTTAAAAAAAGCCTTCTTAATATCTTCTTGTGTGTAAGTAATTGTTTAAAAAAATAAATAGCACACGACGTTAGTACAGGAATTTTATGTAGAAAAATATTAAACATATATAAACAAAGTGACATGTGGTGAGTCTGATGCCGTTTTTATATCCAAGCCAACGATACAATTCACAATTTTTAAAAAACCTACCGACTCGATAACGAATTCGGGTCACTTGTCTCGAATTCCGATCACCCAAACCCTCGGCTATCGTACCTTCTTCGTTTACGTAGCATAATAATATATTCATATAACTCAGTTATGAAAATACCGCATCCAATGTGCACACTCAGTCCATTACCACATACTTCCACGTCCGCTACGCCGTCGACTTTTGTTCTCTTTGTGACGGCTTCACGTTATTATTAAAAACAATAAATCGCTGAGGGCGCCACCTACCACTATTGCTTCGCTTTCACTTCGCAATACTACCACCCCCCCCCCCAATCCCCGCTCCCATTCCACGGAGAGCGTTTTTATAATTATCGTAGTGGTACACATAACATTGTTTGGCCATGTCGAGAGAATGAATGAAGAACGATTGACGAAAATAGTGTATAAGGCAAATGTGAATGGAAGTGTAGGAAGGGGAAGATCTAGGCGGACGTTTCGAGGCCAAATCAGGGACGTCCTGTAAAAAGGCCAGGTCAAAAGTACCCTAAATCGAAGGGAATGTATGAAGGGAATAATGAAAGTGGACGAAGCGAAACAAGTATGTAGAGATCATAGCAAGTGGAAAGAACTGGTCTCTGCCTACACCTACGGTAAAGAGGCGTGAATATATGTATGTATGTATGTACACATAACTTTTTTTAAGACTGCTCTCAATGATGTGTGGAGAACAGGATTCGATCACGCGCGGAAATGTTACGTTTTAAGGCGAGAAACTATACTTAGGCTAACTTAACTCAGACGTATAGATAGCCGAGTTGTTAGTGACTATGCCTTCAAGCTAAGGATCGCGGATTCCATTCCCGCCGGGATCAAATATTTGTGTGATGAATGTGAATGTTGATCCCGAGGTGGCAGGCTCGTACCAATGGCTTTTTAAAAAAAAAACTCATGAACGAATTATACCGTTGGCTTGGACGTAAAGACGGCGACGGCACGTTGCCCCGAAAAGATATTTGGTGGAAGAGACTTAACTATCTACATCAGACCACAGTCTACCCCTATATTGGGAATTGCGTGACGATATTTAATTTAATTTATATTTAATTTACTCGTGTGTGGTGGCGATATGAATGTTTGTATGTATATTTAAAATTGTTTGTGTGTAACTATATATGTATGTAAATATATCGTAACATAAACTTCAACATTAAGACTTCCATTGGCTCTCCTCCTGTCCCAAATAAGCTTTACACCGTAAAGTGGGTCGAAAGGACTCTAGACCTCTGCTTACCCTAGTATGGGAAATTGCGTGAAGATGTAGACTGTTAGCAGAGATCACAATACACTATCACACCATACCATCAAGTATTACATACATACTATAAGACAACCTGTAACGTGTACAAATATATGTACATATATGCGATGAAACTTCACAAATAACTATTTTCAGACCTCTTAATTAACTTTTACGGTGAGGCCTCGCTTCTTTTGAAATTCATATCTCTAGGTCAAAGGGAAGTATCTTATAGGCTTAACGCACAGGACACCAACAAACCATAGACAGATATATACGTATGTCTATTTCAACTGCGTTTTACAGGCCGCGCTAAATCTGCCATTAAAAAAACAACTATAAAAGACGGGATATGACGCACAGTATTCGAAGTCCGGCGTTATATGATATTGCTGGCCAGTTAAAGATGATATCAGGAAATATGCCTCACCCGTAATAATCATTTAATCGCCACGCTTGTTTGGCAAACGGATTGGCGATCGCAATAAACACCTCGCATATCAGACACTTCTGCCCGTCTTCGCTCTGATTATTTTGGTCTAGTATTTTAAAGACATAACCGTCTCTAGAAATTCTAGACCAAATCCCCTTCGACATCTATCAGTTGTTATAACGATATTTAAGGCTTTTCCCTGAATCACCTCTTACGACACACATGAGAAGAAGGAGGGGTGACAATCTCCATGCGCCGTTGCCACACAATTTATATCAACAAAACATTACTTTGTTTATAAAGATCAATCTGGCCAGAGATTTTAAAAATAAAGCGAAGGATGATCCTTCGCTTTATTTTTAACACAGCACAACCTTGTACACAAAAAATAATTAAACTCAAATATTTTCACTGATTTTTTATTTGCTCAATCCGGGAATTAAAAAGTTACTGGTTCTTTAATTAACTCGAGAGTGTTTACTGTTTAAAGTAAGGATCTTTGTAGCAGATCATTATGGCATTGGGAGATGCGTGAAATTAAAAATTGTAATTACAATTTTATTATCTGTGAGGACTGGATTGGAAGCGGCGCCCTGGCGCCATTTTTATTTATAGCAATTAAAAAAAAACACAATAGGCATAGGGACTGTTAAGCACACTGCTTGCATAGCATTCTCAGTTTTGATTTATTTAAAAAGTTTAAAATTTAATGGCTACGATATTTTAATGTTTTTTTTTATCGTAATTTTCCATAAATGAGGTTGACGAAGGTCTAGACAATTATGTAATTTTGATCAAACTTTCATCGACCCTTATTTGAGACAACGTGACAGGTGGTGAGCCTATCGCCAGCTTAGTGTCCCAGCGAACGGTATAGTTTACTTAAATAACATATTCATATTCATCATACAAATGTTTGATAGCGGGATTCGAACCCGCAACCCTTCGAAGACAGGATCACTACTAACTAGGTATAGACTAGATATAGTTTAATTATTATTTATCAATCTAACCGTAGTGTTGCCAGCGATAATTTACACCTTTCCCAAACACCAACCATTTATACGTAAAATGCGCGAAAAATCGCACGAGCGAGCGCCCTCCCGCCGAGACCAGTGCGTTGTTTAAAAAATACGCAATTACTAATATTAACGCCAGGGGATAGTAGGAATGAAATCGTTAATCTGCTTAATTAAGTTGAACCAATCGCGGCGGAATTTGTCTCGGTAACGTATTATTTAATGCGCGGAGTACTCACGTCGAAGTGGGAACGCGGGTAAGGCGTACAGCTCGTGTGGCTAATGGAATCAAGTTATTAACTTTCCGACGATACAAAACGAAAATACATACACACATACATAGGGACTGCATCGCATACATTGCTCCGATAGCGAAATGGCTAAAGCACACAAATGTAATCCGAAAGAACAAATCAAATCAAATGATTTATTTATCGACATAAGAATATAAATTCGTTAATCGATAGTCATTTTTAATCTACCACCGTTTCATAATGAGGTTTCTCTTCATTGGTCTATTTTTTTTTTAAATAGTACCACTAACACCCAGACACGAGAAAATAAAGAAAAAGTGGTTTACTTTGGGATCACAGCAATGTATGTGATGTTGTACCTATTTATGTATTCAATGCTCGCTTCTATATCTATTTATGTAATACTTTATTATTATAACAGAGCAATAGACTTCAAAATAGAGCATGTTCTCTATTCAGTTGTATTTCTTTTTCTTAATTGACAACTAACGTTTATAAATTATTTGTATGTTCTTCATTGTCCACAGACAACACCTCATATACAAAGAGTTTCACTGAGCGGACTCTATGCCTGGCAGCAGTCTCTACCAGTCAACACTGAATAATTGAGAACTAAGAACAGAGTTCTTAACGCCACTGACTAACATTTGCGCATTACTATTCGGACGTATAACTACGCCATATGACAGAACTAACATATACGCAATGCAAAAGAGATGCTTACGAATAATATTCAATGTACAACAAAACGAGAAACTTTTAACAAATCAAACTTTCAACTTGTTAGAAATATATTTTTTTTGTTCGAAAATACCTGCTATATTTAAATCCCAAAAAGTGTCCGCTATAAAAATAAATTAACACTGTCAAAACCTAAACTCGACAAGTCCAAAACTGGTCCATACTGTATAGCTTCACACCATTCCCAATTAAGTCCTATCGACTCACCTTCCACCGAACACATTTTTTGGGACAACCTGACTGGTGGTGAACCCGTCACCGTCTTTATGTCCAAGCCAATGTTATAAATTGTACATATCTTTTTGAAACAACCCGTTGGTACATGTCTACCACCTGGAGATCAAACTCGGGTCCCTCGAATTCCGATCATCAAACCACTCGGCTATCGTGGCAAGGGTATATATGTATTTGATATATAATTATCTAACAGATAAAAATAAATTAGGAATAAGAAATTTAATATTAAACTGAGAGTACTCTAACCTTTCAGATTCAGGGTACTAATATCTACTTTAGATGGAAACTTTACATTCCAATAGATGTACAAATTCATTGCTAAGGTTACAGGGGGTTAAAGTGGTCGACATCACATTGCTCTGATCCCAAAGTAAGCAGCTTAAGCACTTGTGTTATAGAATCAGAAACAACGTAGAAAACGTAAAACCACATACACCCAGACCCGCGACAAATGACAGTGATTCTCTACACAGACCCGTGCAGGAATCGAACCCGTTATATAAGCAAGACAAATATATAAACAGACAACCGTACGTGCACTAATGAAACATAACACGTACGCATGACACGTGGGTTTGTAATTTCTCTTTAGCAGCACGCCTTGTGCTTAGCGTCACCTTTGGTAATATCCATGTGTTACCCCCATGCTTTATGTGACATTGATGTGTGGACAAGCTTATAGTACGTACAGACGGTGCGTTAATTTGCTTATATATGATTATTTGTGATGGCTGTTTACTGTGCTTTATGTATTCCGACTGATTGGCGAACAGAGAGTTGCATTATATGTCAGTGCATGAAGCATTCACTGTTCTAAGCTAAGCATAATTAATTCAATACGTAATTTACTCAAGTTTATTTACAAATATAAAAAAATATCTTCACGCCATTTCCAATACAGGGATAGACAGAGGTCTCGACGCACCTTCCACCGACGATATTTTCGGGACAACGTGACGGGTGGTGAGCCCGTAGCCGTCTTCTTGTCCAAGCCAACGACATAATTCGTAAGTAAGTTTTTGAAAAACCCATTGGTTCTCAAAGTCATCTTTATTGCTCAAAATATATTTCTACAATGTTTATACTTGAGAAGCTTAAGTTTCAATATCAAAACTGAGAACATAAGACAACTTTCTACAATTCGCCTTACAAGTAACTTAAAACAACGCCATCTTGTAAAAAATTTAGTAACTACAGAATAATATTTTATTTGCGAAGCCTGCGTTTGGATATACCATCATCAATTTACTTAAATATTTAAGTAAGGCATAATTTTAAAACTTGACGTATGTGACTTTGAACACTAATTTCCTTATAATTCCAAATATTACTTGTAAATTATCCTTTTTAATAACGACTAATTTAGTTTCAGTACCAGAGCCTACATTGTAGATGTTGCTATTACATTAAAATAGCAAAAATGACAGAGTAATACTTCGAGTCCCTCTTACATTGCTATTTAATTCGCATACTAGTTTTTTGTGGCGGATTCTTGCGATTACTTTTTTTTATTTTAAAATAAATGTACAGTGCTATTTTTGTAGTAAGAAACCTGAAACGTTTGTGATGGAAAAATTGTTTTATGAAGGGTTTTTGGGACACACGCCTGTATCTAAAACTGTATTAAAAGATGGTTATTAAAATAAACTATAGTAGGTGATAAAACAGTGGTGATGAATGTAGAAAAATAATAATATAATACACATAAAGATAGTGAATTCAATGTAGAAAAGAAATGTTTAAAGACATTGATGATTCTAGAATTGATTTTGTAAACGCCAATACTATTATTACGAAGAAAATACAGTACAGACGGACAGAGAAATTAAAACAACTTCATTGATTTCAATTGATTATACTGGTACGTAGATTACCATAACAATGTTGCCACACAAAAAGAATACGAGATCGACATTAATGGAATTAGTGATCGTATTAAAGAACTAACATAGTAACGGACAGTTGTTCCAGGAAATTCTCAATGAAAGGGCAAAAAGTTATTAACTAATCCAAAGCTAGTATTACTGTCCAACCGATGAATTCAATCAGTTTTATTTTTATTGCTCGAGCACAAATAAACAAAACTGATAATGACATGGACAGCAGTGACGAAGAATAGACAGATGTGACTCTAACAGAAAGTACATCAAATCTTTTAAATTTAATTTTTCTTATATTTTTATTATTGTATATGTTATTTTAGGCTGTAAATTATGTGTGTGACAAATTTGAAACGAATCCATTCAGCCGTTTTAAAGTAACAGACACCCGAACATAAAGTTTTTCAACTTTACTGTACTACGGCAAACCAGATAACGCTTCGCAGTCTGTAAATGAAATTAGTGAAAATGGTAATCTTCGATGATTTTGATAATTTTCGATGAGTTCTCGATAGCCTAGTTAGTAGTGACCTAGTGATGTTAAAGGTTGCGGGTTCGAGTCCCGCTGGGAGCAAACGTATTTGTGATGAATATTAAAGTTTGTAAAAGTATCTGAACATGTATTAAGATAAATATATTGTACCATTAACCTCGTCACTTATACAGCGATAGGTCCAGGTTCATCTTCAATAATAGCAATGGAAAGAATTAAGATTAAGATTATTTGTGAGACAGCAATAACTGTTAACTTGACGATCTATAAAGCAACTTAAACATCCTCGTCTCACACCACATTCCTGTGAAATCTTCGGGATACATAATGTTTACCAATACTTCTGGATAAAAGTGCAACGAAATGACAAAATTTCAAGTCAATCCATCAACTAGTTTTATAGTTATGCGACCACAAACATACGGATGTTGTATTGCGTATTAAGTAATTACTAATTATTATGAAAATCTGAATAAAGAAAAACATACAATAACTAGTGTCAATGTACTACAATATTGATCTCTAAGATTACTAGTATTAGAAGTTTTAAGACATATTGCAAAAACATCAATTCCTTTCAAACCTACAATACAAATATCTATTGCCGATTATAACAATACACCATATTGATACGATTAGAATTACACATGGCTGGGAATTATTAAATTCATTAGCGAAATTGCAATCAACAGTAAAATAGTTGAAATCGTCTGATGTACTTCGCGGTGTAATCAAAGGCCGACGGTTTAGACTAAAACGGCGCTTGGCAAATTCGAAAATTAATACGATCAATTATGAGTGGCCACGATTGACGGACCATCTGAAATCTCTCATTCAAATGCGAGTGGCGGCAATCGTACCGGGCCAGAATTAATAATGCCGTACGTCGGTGCAATATTTGAACTCGGCTGCGTTCTCCCATCCCGCCCATTCACGGTGTACGACTCTGGACACTCCGCACCGACCTCACGACCCCATGTAATGTAATAAGCGTTCGTTTTCTAGAATTCAACGTAACATCCCAATGTTCAGTTATCAGTGTTTGTATCGGTGTCCGTGTTGAATTAGTTTCCAATTCACATGGTTGTGTGTGCGCTTCTAAAATTAAATCCCAGTAAATGTGCCTGCCTAAACATCTATGAAAAGCTTTACAAAAATGTTATATAAACGAACTCATCAATGATAGTAATGTAATTATTATTGCAATTTCTAAATATATTATGTCCACCTCCGTGGACGAGTGGCGTAAACACTAATTTTCAAGGTGTCGCCGTCAATTTCCGGTCGGGTCAATGTGGAAAAAACACTTTTTCTACATTTCTTCAAGCCTGGATGTTTGTGGTGCTTTCGTTGATTCCGATTTCCATACCACAAGTGCTCATTGAGCATCTTACATTGGGATCGGAGCAATGTAAATTATGTTCTCCCTGTCTACGTATGTATTTATTTCTTTGTTATATTTAATTTTGTATTTCCTTTGATAATACATAATATATACCTTAGTTTCTTTCGTATGTTTCTTCCACTTAGAGGAGTCAATTAACGTATTATTAACTTTGGTAGATTAATAAATGACTCGATGAATGCAATGTATGTAATTCATATCGATTTGAATTTAGTGATCCCACTAATGTATCAATATGTTACGTTTTGTTCAATTTATGATAAATAGTATCCCAACCGATTTCGGCCACAGCGCCTTGGACTATAGCGAGCATCGTCCGTGTGCTCGCAGATGACTGACGTAACCGATTTTTGCACTGAACGTGCGAGCACATTGAGCGCAAGTCAGCACCCCTCCGACATAATTGTAGTATTTTTTGTAATTGTATTAATGTAATTTTTTTTATGATAAAGTTGTTATCAAGAAACCATTATTGGAAAGAAACAAAATCAATTGAAACATAAAGAGAGAAAGCGACTTACGAAATTCAAAGTATTTTTTTTTGTTTCTGTTTCACCGACTGTGATTATACTGTCCTGCAGGTCATAGGCCTCTCCCATCTTTATCCTCTTTAAAATTTGCCATATTCACCAAGCTTGGCAGTTGCCAACAAATCTGGGATCTGGTATTTTTAGGGATAATTATCCCGACATTTGTCGGTAGCTTACGACATCCCCGGGAAGAATTGGCGTAGGACTTTCTTACGCTGACTTAACTACACTTAACTACACACTACATTAATATTTTTTATACCTTCACGTAATTTCCAAAACTGGAGTAGGCAGAGGTCTTGGTCGACCCACATTTTACGGGGATTTATTTTTTGGTCAATTAGCCTGATGGTTATTAATGTTTAAGCTGCTAAAAATAAGTAACATTTTTTTTTATTTTAATGTATTTCCCTATTCAGAGGTAGCCAAATGTCTAATTTAGTTCTTTCGAGCCACATTTCACCGGAGCTTATTTTTGAAACTGTCGTTATCTTTATGCCAAGTTCTGAAAAAATTCAGGTACGACTCTAACTCATCGGGATTGAACTCGTCACTCGAATCCCGATCAACCATGACTAAAAAGAAAATCTGTTAACAATACATGACTCCTTTTGCGATCCTTAGCCAGTAGCTAATGCTCTTAGCCGCAAATATCCGACCACAGTGCGAGGGAGACGGGGGCTGTAAGCGGGCTAAATCGGACCTGCCTCATTGCGAATTAATACGCCTCACGAATACAATCCTATGCGCTCCAGATATATTATTAAAGGCTTCCTGGGGTTGCGCGACACGTAATTTGTTACGTGTTGCACTGATTGGTGCTTCATTAGAGATTATCTTCATGCCAATCCCGATACAGGGGTAGACATTGGTCTCGACAATTAAATCTTTTCGACCCACCATCCACCGAGGATTTTCTTTTGGGACAACGTGACAGGTGGTGAGCCCGTCCCCGTCTTTGTATCCAAGCCAACGATATAAATCGGAAATAAGTTGTGAAAAAACACATTGGTCTTGTACCAATATCTTGGGGATCGAACTTGGGTCTCGTGACATGAATTCCGATCATCCAACCTCTCTATCTAGCTATCGTGACTTTAGAGATTAATAGATAAAATTTCTATTTATTTTGATCGGATAACGCTACATTTATTACAGATCCAGTAGATTTTTAACGAGTGGTGAGCAGTTTTCAAGTCTCTGACGCTGAAAGTAGAAAACCACTTTTTTACACTGTTTCAGGTTTGAGTGTTAGTGGTGCGTTCGTTGTTTTCAATTTCATTACACAAGTGCTTTCGCTACTTGCTTTAGAATTAGATTATGTATGGATGTAGTATAGATCCCGTGGGTGTCTCGATCTATGTATATATTTATTATTATTATTATGTTGTGTTCATACAATGGCATAGGATTTATCCTGAATAATTCAATTTCACGGTCTTATTCTGCTACACGAAGTTTAATTTTTTTGTTATTTTTTCCAATAATTTTAATTTGTGCAATATTCATTCCATCATATTAAAATTTTTTTATGTATGTTTTTTTTTATACTTCACGCCGGTATTCTGTGAGGTCGTGGTACTTCTCCGGTCGAGCCGGCCCATTCAAGCAACAACAAAAGCTGATGCGTGGCTCTACCACTGTTATATATTATGTATTACACAGAGATTAAACGTGTTTTTTTTTCTTTATTTCTTTCTATTTTTCTCTCAAATTCGTTCCCTTATTTATTAACATTGTTTGACAACAATTTGCTTTCTATTTTACCTGCAACCTCTATTCTTTGGGAGTATATTACATCAAACTATTTCGTATTTTTCTTTGTTAGTATCAACATTAACTGTTAATTTTTTTATTTGATATTTGAAATACTTGTCAGTGCTGGATTGGTACGGAACATATATTCCTTATATTTTTTTACAAAAAATACAAGGAATACATAAACAATATAAAAGCCAGACTTAAATCAAGCAGACCGGCGAAAGGCGGCAGCGTCTGCGGCGCGAGATTTCTGGAACTCCCATTGCAATGGATTATGGCGTATCGTTATGTGATGCTTGTGGGGATGACAGATATGACTTATAATGGACTTGACTTTAACAGACCGTTATTTATTAAGGAAAAAATTATTGCCGTAACAGCAAACATTACGTCTTTAATTATTTTTTTATCATAATGCATTTCCAATACAAAGATAGGCAGAGATCTTGACAATTTAGTCATTTCGGTCCACAGTTAGTCGCCGTGTTAGTGATCCAAACTATGTAAATCTTATATGTTTCAAAAAAGGAAAAATACTAGCACGAACCTTCTTCAACGGATAGAACTTGAGTCTCTTAATTTGAATGACCGTCATCCAACCATTCGGTTGCCGTGGTTAGTTAATAAAATAAAAAGTGGTATGGAAAATATAAAAACCCAAGTGCCTCTATAAAACATATTAAATTAACTAACTCTAAATTACATGTCTATTAATAATTACATGTAAATTACATGTAAATTACATGTGTATATTGACGATCTTCTTGAAGGGGAGGCGACTAACCGATTTTTCACGGTGACACCAGCTCTGACCTGAGGTCCTAGGTTCGATTCCACGAAGTCAATGTATATGTGCGCGTGGGTTAACTTCGTTATTTCAGATATCCTGACACAAGTGCTTTGACTATTTACTTTGGGATCGTAGCAATTTATCTAAGTACAATATATATCCTATGTGTAGCCTATATGCAGCTGTACATTTACAGATATAATGGGATGATAAATAGCTAGTAAAGAGCTTTTATAAATACCTGAAAAAAGAAATGTCTGTCGGCAGGTAGTTGGGTTTTCGAACTGGTGCCGTGATTGGATGGATACGTCCCGCCACGGCGCCGGAATTCCTCGTTGCACAGCTACGCCGCAGCACTGCTACGCTGCACCGCTGCTACACTGCTACGTCGCTCGCTACTGCAACGACGTGATGTTCTGCGACGCTGCGCCGAAAAGCTGCTCTGCTCTGCAACGCTGCTCTCCTCCGCTACTCTGCTACGTTGCTCAGCTACGCTGCTCTGCTACACTGCACTGCTATGCTGCGCCGCCTCGCTGCTCTGCTACGCTGCTCCGCTACGATGTCCTTTCCTGCAATACTCCGCTCAATGAATCAAAGAATACTTGAGCACTATATATATAAGGCACGAGTTTTTAAAAACCCATGCCTTTTTATATAGATTTGTACTATAAATAGTGAAAATTTTGTAATGTATTTTTTCACGACTCCAGCGCTGAAAACGCTCTGGGTGTTTTGTGGTTTATTTTAATTATTATTACGTCTGTTTCATTTAAAAATATTTCGCTTTCACTGTATTTTCTCAACAAAACAAAGCTTAATGTTTAAGGCAATATAATGAGCAAAATAAGAGTGGAATAATAAGAGGGCAATATAAGATGCGTTGCGTTCTTAAAAGTAACATATAAGTATTTGCTGTTATTACTATTAATAAGTTCTAAAACAAGATTAAAATTTCTAAAAAGCGATTCTTTCCGTCGTCCACGCAGGTCGTCATACATATTGTTACGCGCTATTATTGTATTAAGAACTTTGTAGACATAAATATTATAAACAAAACATGTATGCACGTACGTGAGAAGTGAAACATTCAGATAAAATTTCTATTTCATATTAAGATCTCATATTACATACATTCTGCCCAATAAATTATTGATTTGTTTAAAAAAAACAATTTATAAAGTTTCTCTCATTATTACTTTATAAATTTTATCTCTTTTTATCTTCTGTCTTCTTCATTTAATCGAGGTTCAAAAAGATGCTAAAAGTTATAGAAGTTTTCACTTCAATAATAATACAAATACTTTCTTAAAAGTATACTCTAAATAATCGCAATACAGTCGCGACGTGGACGTGTCGTATCCGCATCATGTAAATGCGCAGCAAGATCGCATATACGCAGGTTAGTTAGTGGCCGAGTTTAAATTGACTAGACGGAAGTTGGGCGTCCCAATTATTGGTCGGCTAATCGAATTCCCTTGTCCAAGGCACGAAGACGTGGAGAAGCGCCCTTAGACCGACACCTGTCAGTGGGCTTAACAAAGCCTACATCGTGAATTTATTTAAAAATAGCTCCTTCATTGATTCTTGAATAAATGAATAATATTTATTCTTAATTGCAAGTTTTAACAAAGACTGCTAAAGGCGGGCTTAATGCGGTTTGTAATTCTCTACTAGTAACACAATGGTGAGGTAAAATTTTGTAGTAGGCGTAAAAAAGGAAAAGTAAGAAAAGGAAAAGCAGAATAGCAAAAACAATCTAATAGGCATAAATCATTTTACATAATAACTATTAAGCTGGTTAATATATTACATATACATACTTATATTAAATATACATACTTAAAAATACTTGTATATATAAGGTTAATATAATTTACATGAATAAATTAATCAAAAAAACGTAAATAGATTAATAAAGATAGAGACACACATGCACATTTTTCGCAATAGCGATAATGAAATAGGTTATAAAATGTTAAGGTATACAATAATAATAAATAAATTCATACAGGGACTAGGACAATATCACATTATTCTGAATCCAAAGTAAGTAGCTAAAGCACTTTGTTATGGAAACAAAAACAAAGAAGGTACCACAAACTTCTAGATATGTAGAAAATGTATATAAAAATATATATTCACAATTCCCAATACAGGGGTTAACAGATGTCTAGACAATTAAGTCCTTTTGATCTACCTTTCACCAAAGATATAATGGGACAACGAGAGAGGTGGTGAGCCCGTTGCCATCTTTATGTCCAAGCCAACGACATAAATCGTACATATCGAACTCGGGTCTCTTGACGCTAAGCCTGATCGTGACTTACTGTCTATCGTAAAGACGAAAGAAAAGGTGGTTTTCTGCATTGACCGTCCAAGCAACCGTTGTGTACGCCACACTTCCACGCTTGTCGTCAAATATAATAAACTACACAGAAACCTATACAAAAACAGCACATTTCTTTGAACTTTCACCGTTGTAGTCGCTTATGTCTCTCTATTTGCATTATTTTACATCAAGGCTTCGCCCTCCTTTAACAGCGCGGCGGAATACGGGCACGCCTATGACGCACAAACAGCCAAACATACTATAAACTATTTCTTTATTATCGTTGCGTCCAACAATCATGCTCTTCGTCAAACATTGCCATGTGTACATCCACCTAATGACTATTTACTTTTAGTGCGGTCGGCCATTTTTCAAGCACCTTACGTCTTTCGATTTTGGGTCGTGTAATGTGTCCATGTATAAAAAAAATATTTTCATGCCATTCTCAATACAGGGGTAGAGGCAATTAAGTCTCCTCCTCCTCAAGAGAGAGAGGGAGATGCTTTCTTTCCGGACCTGAGTTTGGGGGCCTTAGGAGGGCGGGTAATTAGGTATTTCTCCACGTAGAAATAATGAAAAGCATTCCTTTTTTTCACGCCATTCCCAATTCAGGGGTAGTTAGAGGTCTAGACAATTAAGACTTTTCAACCCATCTTCCACCGGAGAGAATTTTGGGACACGAGAAATTGAAAGCTTCGAGATAAAGACGGAGCATACCGTCTTTATCTCTAAGATATCAATATAAATCGTGTGTTATTCAAAAAAAACACATTGGCTCACCACCTGAGGATCGAATTCGGGTCTCTTGACTCGAATTCCGTTCAGCCAATCATAAGGCTATCGTGACTTCTATATATAATTTAAACATTTCAATAAATGTTATAATTCAATATATGTATAATTATACTCATGTGTATATATGAGTATTATATTAACAATGTTCATACACAACTGGACACGAAAACAGAGGAAGAAGCGCGAAATTCTTCTGCTTAACATCAGAAAGGTTTTGATGAAAGGTTGGGCTAATAGATTTATTTGTCTAGAGACCTCTTCTACCTCAGTTCTTGGAAAATACCTGAAAATAAGTGTTTATTTAATTTTCTAAAGTACTCAAATTCTCTCGAAGCGCACAGTTGACGACCTAACGATGTTTAAGTCTATACGTCACTAGATAATTTACGTACGTTAAAGTGTAAGGTGTCTGTGGTCCGGTTTCGATTCCCGGTCGGGTCAATATCAACTTTCGCAATGTCAGTTTTCCTTTGTTGTCTCTGTTCTGGATTTTTGTGTTACCTACGTTGTCTTTGATTTCATAATACAAGTGCTTCATATCTTATTTAGGTATCAGAGATTATGTGATTCTGTTAAGTAGTGGATATGTTTTTGGAAAAATAAAAAAAAAATATTTATAAATATCTTCAAGGCATTCCCAATACAGGGGTAGACAGAGGTCTTGACAATTAAGTCGTTTCGACCCACCTTCTATCGAAGATATTTTTGCGACAACGTGACTGGTGGTGAGCCCGTCAGCGTCTCCATGTCCAAGCCAACGAAATATATATTTGAAAAACATATAGTACACGTATATAGGTATATATGTACATAATCACAAGCTGCATATTCCCGGTTTTTTTAATCTGTTCTTAAACCGGAAACCCGGTTAAAAACAGATTACGAAAACCGGGAAAAATGTACCCTTCTAAGGTCTCTCATGAAAATGTGTTAAAGGAACATAAATAAATTACGTAAATGTTAAATTTAGTAGAAAATAATGTATTATGGGATAAATCTTTTTAATAAGAAAGTGAAGACTGTAGGATAGTATAACTATTTGTTTATTTATTGGGTTTCTTATATAGGTGTATACATGCAGCCTTAACACCAAAGGCTTTCTCTGCCAGTCGACGTTACGAAGAAGAAATGAAGGAAAAAAAATAACCTTTTTAATTTAGTTAATGATATTTTTGTTATGGTATGCGCAATAAAGTGTATAAATAAATATACATACATATACAAATATATACTCTTACAAACTTATACCGACATACAAATATCATAGAAGTATACTCTTTATTTTCAATGTGTAACGACTATAGAACGCCATTATTTTCGACCAGCCTCTTTTTTATAATATTTTACAATAACAAACCTTTTTGTATGTGCAAGATTAGCACCACAGAGAATCAAAGCTTATCACAAGAATAATTATAACTGTATCTGAAAACGTAGTTACATCTCTACGCCAAAGTGACAACGAAATAATTAGCAAGCTTTTGATTAGGAATACACCCAGCTAATAATCGAAGCTCGCAAACGGTTGCAACAACGCAAAATCTCTGTAAACGTAGGTAACGAACTATACTCTCAAAACGCTGTCCATTCGACAGGGCCGTCAAAGACAGTTAGCAATTAAGTTATCGATTAAAATGCTACGTATTCACGTAGCCTCGGAACATATACGTCGAATGCAGGCCCGACTATATTCGATTTGCCCCACGGCACGATGACGAAGTTTTGGAAAATTCGTATACACAGAAGGGATTGGAGGTACGGTTAGTGCCCTGTAACGTAAAGCCACCCCATTGGCTGTTCATAACTGGATATAATTTAAAATATTACAGCGCGTGCTTTCTCACCTTATTGCAATTTATTCTCGCGGGGTGGTTTATTCAATTTGTTGTCGTCTCGTGATATATTAATCTATATATCGGGGGACCTATACCCCGCGTAGGTATAGCCAGACGACCGTCTAGCACCCGACAGAGATTTAGTCGTTCTATCTGAAGAAAATGAAAAATAATGTATGTTCTTAATATTTTTTGTTGGATATTTTTCTTAAATAAATACAAGATATTATTTACTAAAATTGTTATTAACAACTTTCTTAAAAGCACCCCTACCATCAACAAACTAAGTAAAAGTAAGGTTAACAAACGAACATAAACTGTTTGATATATCGTGACAGTGTTCAGGGAAACGAATGTTATTCTCTGCATGGGAACATTTTAATATAGTATCATAGCTGAGTGGTTGGGTGTTCGGAATTAGAGTCAAGAGATCCGAGTTCGATCCCAAAGGCTCATACCAATGGGGATTTTCAAAACTTATGTACGTCACGATAGCCGAGTCGTTGGATGATCGGAATTCATGTCAAGAGACCCAAGTTCGATCCCAAGGTATTGGTACAAGACCAAAGTGTTTTGACGGGCTCACCACCTGTCACGTTGTCCCGAAAATATCTTTGGTGGAAGGTGGGTCGAAGGAATTTAATTTTCTAGACCTCTATCTACCCCTGTATGCGCTTCCCTGCTGAACCGGGTACGTAACAGCAGTAACAGCATCCTGTAGGTATTAGCTGATATATGGGACCCTTCAATTATGTTACACTGGATACGTTAACATGCAACCTCAAAATTTAAGTAGCATGTAGTGTCTCGATCTGTCTTATTGTCCTTTAAGTTGGTGTAGTTTAAGTTAGAGTTTGGTTAGTACAGCTTATACTCTTTGTCAATTTGTATATAACTTATTTTCTATAGTCTATTGGTCTGATATAAACTTATATTGTGGTACTACTGCGTGGGCGAGTGGCGTACACACCGGTTTTCATAGTGTTATCAGCTATGAGGCACCGGGTTCGATTCACGGTTGGATCAATGTAGAAAACACTTTGTCTACATTCTCTCGGGTCTGGGTGTTTGTGGTACCTACGTTATTTCTAATTGCTTAATACAAGTGCTTAAGCTGCTTACTTTTGGGGTCAGAGCAATTTATTGAATGCTGTCTATATCTATATATGCCTTTATTTATTGTTAATAAAGGAAAAATATTATTGCTATAGAGGCAGAAATAGGTAAGGGAAATTGAACCAGACGACTTTTAGACAGAAAAGAATTGTGCATTGTAATTCTATAATACCATCTCAATAATGGAATTCATCACCTTTTTCATTCACATTATCATTTCTTCCACTTCAATTTTAACCACATAGTTTAGTTTCGAATATTTGTGTTTATCGATATCGATTGTGAAAATTCGATAAAATGCTGATTAGTTTTATTATTGAACATGTAGTTATGTACGAGTAGATCTCTACACATACATACAAAACAATAATTTTTGGGTAGATAGTCTGTCTATGAGACCAGTGAAACTTCAAATTCTTAAGATAAATTCAATAATAACCTGTACAAATCCACTGCAGGCTCCAATAAGAAACAGTTTGCCTTAATCGCAACGCTTGTAAGGCCGATTGGCAATCACAATAGCAGACACCTCTGATGCTGTTAAAATTTTGTTTGGAATTTTTCGAGATGGTTAACCCGCCATCTGTCGGTAGCCTTAGACATATTAGAGGCTATTCGCTTAGTCGCCTCTTACGACCCCCACGGGAAGAAAGGTGGTGGTAGTTTTTTACGCTGGTACCACATGGCCACAAAACGTATTATATTATATATATTTGTAAATACACATATTTTGCTTGAATTTGAGACCAAAGCAAACAGGCGTAGCCGTTGTAGACATCTCTTTATGTATATCTCTTTTTTACTCTCTTTATATAATTTACATATACTTTTGAATTGAACATCATTAATCTTTTAATTTAGAATTTCTCTATAAAAATTATTTTTGAAACAAAAATCATTATTAACACTAAACAAAAAACATGATCGATATGTCTGTCGGTGCGTTACGCACAACCCTACGTAATAAGCAATGCTGCAAGTTGAGCCCGTAAAATCAAAGTCATTTGCGGGTACAAATTATAAAATGGAAGATAATTTTCGTTTCAATATTGGAATTAGAAGGTGGTTAACGGGCCGATGGTGTCGGCATGGTGTCGGCGAGGTGTCGGCGAGGTGTCGGCGAGGGGCGGTCTGTGAGGCTTCCGCGCGGATATTACGGGACGCCTCCGAGGCGGCCCGTAATTTCGCACCTGCACTCGACAGAATGGTGATCGTTTCCACAATTATCTAAAACATCTCCGACCTTACCCGTGTGACATTTATGCAATTCAGAACCATAGGAATAGAGGAAAAAGGTTTTCTTTTGAAACAACGCTAAACTGAAAGTATTTCAGATATAAAACAATCACTGTCATTATCAGGTAAATATTTATAAAAGTGTCGCGAAAAGAAAAAAGAAAAATAAATAAATATTAATATTCACATTAATATATTTTATAAATATTCAGATTTAAATGCTTCTCGCCTTTATTACATTTATTTGATTTATATTTTAATATTTAAACAGCAATATTGAACACAGTCCAGAAAAATAACATTGATTAAAAATATATGTGTCTGTTCCGACGCACGATTGGACTTTACATCTTATATAGATTAGAGAATACATAATAAATAAATATATATCTTCACGCAATTCACAATACATGGGTAGACAGAGTTCTTGACAATCAGGTCTAGTCTAGACAATTAAGTCCCTTTGACCCACATTCCACCGAAGTTATTTTCGGGACTTAGGTATATAAAAGTTTAATTCTTAAAGTTTCTTAAAGAAATGAACTTTAATATACCTAATATTTAACTTTATGCAATATTTTGTTTTGTTAGATTCTTAAGGAGTAAACTTCAAAAATGATGTAAACATATTTACCCGATTTTATATTTCATTAAATTGACAAAATTAGTATATAAGTTTCTTTAAATAGTGTATTATGATTGTCAGTTAGGTGGCCTATTATATAATGATTGTTATTGTATTATGATTGTTAGTTAGGTGGCCTATTAAATTGACAAAATTAGTGTATAAGTTTCACTTTAAATAGTGTATTATGATTGTTAGTTAGGTGGCCTATTACCTACATAACACTATACAAGTATTAACATACGATATATTAAGTGAATTCGAATATTAGCCTGCTCCTAGCAAAAGAGTGAATTTATTCAATCTTTTCTTGCACAATGCACAGTTGCCATACATCTTCTTCTGTACAGCCTATCAAGAGTGCACGGCTGCACATAGGCCTCCCCTAAAACTTTCCACAGTAAACGGTCCCCAGCCACCTGCATCCATCCACTTCCCGCTACATTTTGCAAGTCGTCACACCATCTCATTGGGGGTCTTCCAACACTTTTATAACTTAAACAGTTGCCAAACATAACACACTTTAATGTTGCATCTTTAAACACACATTTCACCCTCACGCAATTCTCAATTGGAGTAAAGAAAGGGCTTTTCGATTCCCTTTTCACTTGTTTTATAGAGTTAGAAACAACGAAAGTACAACAAATACCCCGACTCGAGACAATACAAAAACAATAGTTGTCTACAGTGATCCGTCAGGGAATCGAACCCGGGAGCTCAGACCTGACGCCCCATTAACCATAAAGGTCCTGAAAGCCACGGAACTCATCAAAGAAAATTATTTGGTTTTAATTATTTGGTACCAATTAATAAGATTACATATAACATAGTATATAGGTAAAATTTGAAGAATCAAAATAAATACAAAGAACATATAGATGGCGACGGGCTCACCACCAGTTACGTTCTCCCATAAATGTCTTCGGTGGAAGTATGGTCGAAAGGACTTAATTGTTTACACTCCTGTCTATCCCTGTATTGGGAATGGCGTGATATAATTTTAAGATAAACATAACTTATTTAATAATAATAATTTCATTCATGCATGCTAAAACATACACAAAATCAGGTCCTACAATATGCAATCAAAATCATAGTCCTCAGTACGAACCAAAACACATGATTTCATCACAGGTGACGATGGTTACCTCCCAATGAAGTAGGCAATAGTCTACTCGTTTTAGTGTGACCAAATAAAATAAATAAATATCTTCACGCAATACCCAATACAGGGGTAGACAGAGGTCTTGTCTAGACAATTAAGTCTCTTCGACCCACCTTCCACCGAAGATATTTCGGGACAACATGACAGTTGGTGAGGCCGTCGCCGTCTTTATGTCCAAGCCAACAATATGAATCGTATATAGGTTTTTGAAAAAAACCATTGGTACGAACCTACCACCTGGGGATCGAACTCGGGTCTCTCGACTCGAAATTCCGACCACCCTTCCACTCGGCTATCGTGACTTTAATATCCATGTGACCGAATCATCTGGATATTCTTTATCTATTCTCATACACAACAGAACTAGAGAAGTTGTTAGAGAATAAAAGGTATATACGCATTACACTTCTAACAAAAATCATAAATAGAACGAACGAATGACAAAAAGTACTTTTATTCCAAAGAATGTTCGCATACATCCACTTAATACTACATAGTAAAAATGTTAATAACATTCAAACTTTTCTTTTGTCCTCGTTATGTTAAATACGACATGGGAATTAAAGCCGGCAGTCGTTAATCGGGCCGGACTGGTCCGCTGACAGGTCGCGCGACCGGTCGCCGCGCCGGACTTCTCTAAACAATAATTGCGAGGCAGAAACAATAAAGTCGGCGCAACGCGGCCCGTATCCGACTGCAATAAAAATGTAAAACGTCGCCCGATAAGCGACAACGCTAAAGGCACGAATGTGAACCGGTAGGGCCGTACTACTCATACATTGTATCGATATCAATGTTTACATCTATCGTGTGCGTTGTTACGAAATGTCGATAGAGATCCCTTTATGACGCGATTCCCAATACGGGGGTAGACAGAGGTCTACGTAATTAAGTCCCTTTGACCCACCTTGCACCGAAGATATTTTCGAGACAACGTGACAGATGGTGAGCCCGTCGCCGTCTCTATATCCAAGCCAACGACATAATTCGTACATAAGTTTTTGAAAAACCCATTGGTGCGAGCCACCTGGGGAACGAACTCGAGTCTCACGACTCGAAATTCTGACCACCAGATCACTCAGCTATCGTGTCTCTATATTATGAGTTACAAAAAAAGTATGATACATGATGAAAAACGTTAAAACTTTAGTAAAAAGCTCAGTCTGGTTCAATTCTCTCATTAATTTAAAATATAACATTGTCTTTTCGATGAGTAAATGAACTATCTACGAAGTAACAACATCATGTCGGTATTTTTATATTTGTATTCACTACAGAACCCTTACATTTACCTAAACTTTTTTTTAGGAAAATGTAAGGGATTACCTAAAAATATCCTAAATTTATTTTACCTAAAAGTAAATTCCAAATCCGTCTACAAGGTCACAATTAAGTTCACTAAGAATTTAGAAATTAAAGATGTTAGCAGGCATCAATTTAGCTTCGAATGTATTAAGAAACACAACTGTACAAAGGTCTCCCTCAAACAACTTGATCTTTCGCCAGTTCGTACCAATCCTCACAGAATGTGTCCAACTAGTCACGACAGCGTACAAATTAATAATAATAAATAAATTTTCTCCCACATACACACATAACGGCCTATTAAAGTCCACTGCAGGACGAAGTCCTCTCCTATAGGGAGGATTTGGCATAATCGCCTCGCTTGGTAAGCGGATTGGCGATCGCAGTATCAGTATACACTCCAGTATACACCTCGCATCTTCGGTCTGACCATTTTGGTCTGAAATTTTTAGAGATAATTATCCCGCCATCTATCGGTTGCCATAACGATGTTCAAATCTGTTTCCTTAGTCGCCTCTTACGACCTCCGCGAAGAAAGGGAGTGGCAATATTCTTAAACCACGTCACATTTTCTTAACCAATCAAACAATTTTTCCTTCGGCTTCTCTGCGAGAACAAAGAACAAAATAATAAATAGTAATAACAATCGATGTCGAAAAAATCGATGTCGAAAACAACACATCACTAAAATCGAGCCGCTTCAGTTTTTACGTCCGGATCAAACGGTCGGGTATTTTGTCACACAAAATATAAACGCGGTTCACTTCCTTCCTTCATTGGCGAGTTTATCTAACTGATTAATAATGCCCCATACCGCACGGTTTTCAACAGGACGAACAGGATTCCAATTTATGTTTTAAGTCAGACTTACCGGACTTGTGCTGGCCGTGCGCATAAATAAACAGAAAACAGGTCGAAAGAAAAAGAGTGTGGATTTATATTTAGCTTTTTTTATTTGTTAACCTCTTTTGTGAGGAATATAGATTAAATCGAATTAGAGTGTTGTAGTTTTCCTTCTCTGCATTGTCTACGGGGTCAGGTACCGTTATAACGGTATATGTATAGTACAGTATAGTTATCCATTACTGCTGTAAGTGGAATGAGGCTTTCAGTTTTAAATTTCATTGATACAGTTTTAGAGATTTCTATAGTCACGATAGCAGAGTGGTTGGGTGGTCGGAATTTCGAGTCAAGAGACGAGCTCGATACCCAGGTGGCAGGTTCGTACCAATGGGTATTTCAAAAACTTATGTACGAATTTTATCGTTGGCTTCGACATAAAGATGGCGCCGGGCTCGCCACCTGTCACGTTGTCCCGAAAATATCTTCGGTGGAAGGTGGGTCAAAGGAACTTAAATGTCTAGACTAGACCTCTGTCTACCCCTGTATTGGGAATTGCGTGAAGATATTAATTTCTATTTTATTTTAGAGATGAGCTTTATTTCGCTTATATATAGGTATACGTAGACAGGTTATTTCTAGTGCGGCGTTTTCTAACTATCCCAGGATCGCGAAATGCGTGAAGATATAAGGTTTAAACCTAAATCACCTTAAACATACAAAATTGATATTTAAATAATAGACAAGTATGATACATGGATATGGTACCATACCAGATGGATCGTTACCTTCGGGAAATTGCGTGAAACAAATATCTCCCCGCCATTCCCAATACTGGGGAAGACAGAGGTCTAAACAATAAAGTTCTCCCGACTCAACTTCCACAGAAGACTTATTGGGGGTGATGAGCCTGTCACCGTATTTTATATAAAAGCCCACGATGTAAGTCGTACATAAGTTTTAACCTCACAAACCACTCGGCTATTGTTAATTCTTTCGCGTGAAGATATAAAAAAGAAATGAAACCATAACAATTATTACTTAGTAATCAGTATACTTGTAAGTATCAGACTACTTAGTCTGACGAATTCTTACGATGTTAACAAGTATAAAATAATTGAGTGGAGGAATAAAAACATCATTATGAATAAAATATTTTTTTGTTTGATTTAACTATAGACCTTGTAACACATAAGCCTCCTAAAATGATGGAGAAAATATTAATGAGCTACTTCAAGCTATGAGAGGGCCAATTATAAGAGCTTTCTCATAATATATTCGTAGAATCAACTTTTGTTCCGCTTAAATGTGTCGATACATTTTTAACTTACCGGTAACTCGTCGCCATGTTAATAAGTAGTAAATGAATACATACATAGATAGGGACAACATCACATATATGATGAAATCAGAAACAGCGAAGGTACCACAAACACCCAGATCAAGTCCAAAAGAAGTGTTTTCTACAAAGACCCGACCGGGAATCGAACCCGGCACCTCAGTGCTGGCGACACCTTGAAAACAATGACAATTAAGTCTTTGACATATCTTCCATCGAAGATATATATTACATATATATAATATATTTTCATCCCCCTCGGGAAATTGCGTGAAAAAAATATCTCTACGCGATCCCCAATACTGGGGTGAACAGAGGTCACTTAGAGGACAATAAAGTTCTTCAGACCCACCTTTCACCGAAAACATTTATTGGGGTATTATTTATATGTATGTTGGCGGAAAGACATCTCGAAATACACGACACCCATCGAGCAGACCGGTGACAGGCGGCAACGTGTAAGAAGTGTGTGATCACAAATCCACTTGTGTAGTTTAAGCAATTATATAATTTTTTTCGAAAGAGAAAGACCTGTGTTCTACAGTGAACTCTTACAATCCTTTATTTACAACTACAATAAAGCTAGTGCATATTATTCACGATATCCGAGTGAATACAAATAAATATTTTTACGCAATTCTTAATACAGGGGTAGACAGAGGTCTAGTCTAGACAATTAAGTCCCTTTGACCCACTTTCCACCGAAGATATTTTCGAAACAACGTGACAGATGATGAACCCGTCGCCGTCTTTACGTCCAAGCCAACGATATAGTTCGAACATAAGTTTTTGAAAAACCATTTGGTACGAGCCTGCCACCAGGGGATCGCACTGTGGCCTCTCGACTCGAAATTCCGACCACCCAACCACTCGGCTATCGAGACACTACAGTGAACTCTTACAGGCCATTATTTACAATTACAATAAAGCTAGTGGATAGTAGTCACGATATCCGATTGGATGATCGGAATTAGTATCAAGAAACCCCAGTTCGATTCCCAGGTAGGGACAGGACACCTTACAGTGCGTTGGCTGGGATATAAAGAACACCTGTAACATTGTCCCAAAAATGTCTTCCGTGAAAGGTAGGTCGAATAGCCTTAATTGTACAGACCACGATCTACCACTGTACTTACAACGACGTAAAGATATACTTAATCCGTTTCTAAACAGAAAGACCTAACACGTCGATACGTAAAACGTATTACGTTACGTACCGATCGTCTCGGCGTAATTGGCGTTTAAGTAAATCCTCCCCTCGTCCACGTGAACATGAAGAAACGATCAGCGATGCTGCAATCATCAAGCGCTACAGTAATGCACTCGATACTATTTTTACTATCCATAAATAACAGTTTGCGCACAGACCTAACGTCGTAAGTAAATTTATTCGCGACCGAAATGTTAAAAAATCTATACGTAGATCGTGAGAAAGTAACAATAAATACATCAATCCGACCTAAGTTCAGCTTTCTCGTGACGTTCAACTGTTTATTACATGGGATATAAAGGATGGCTAACCACAGCGGTCCGCGGCGGCCATATTTAACGAAATTACTTTTGATTGTGGCTTGTAATAAGATACTTGAAGTCGGTAGCCGGTTCGCCTTAAAATTAAACGGGGGAGTTTTGTTTGAAACAGCACGAATTAGACGGTCTTATATATAGATTTTGCATGCGGTAATCGATTAAGGATGAGAGGCGTTTATCGATACATTGTTATGCATTCCTATTCGCGCCGCTTTGCTCTGTCGAAGCTAGCTGGTTCGTCACTACCGAAATTGCAATATTGAGCACATTTATCTCGCTAATAAAAAGGTATATATACAAAATATTCTCGAAATACAAATAAATAATAGTCTTTCTAAATTATATTTTTTAATTTATGTACGAATTATATTTTAGCTTGGACATAAAAACGGCGATGTGTTCACCACCTGTCACGTTGTCCCGAAAATATCTTCGGTGGAAGGTTTGTCAAAGAAACTTAATTGTCTAAACTTGACCTCTGTCTACCCCTGTATAGGGAACTGCGTAAAATATTTATATATTTATTCACATTTATTTATTTATATTTTGACGACCCCCATGG
Source organism: Sericinus montela (assembly GCA_029286605.1). Classification (NCBI taxonomy): domain Eukaryota; kingdom Metazoa; phylum Arthropoda; class Insecta; order Lepidoptera; family Papilionidae; genus Sericinus; species Sericinus montela. The sequence goes on along the minus strand of JAGSMR010000082.1, from coordinate 1,121,296 downwards.
TATCCATAGTAACCATTGGTGAAACACGGATTTTGATTGGCAATCTCTTAAGAGTAAATTCAAAGTTGACGAATAACAGATGAACTGACGAGTTGCAAAGGTGTACCGGACAAAAGGAAGAATGATTATAGTCAACTATTGAATGTTAAGTTCGGCTGAGTTAGCTACAGCACTTGTGTGTGAATTAGAAACAACGAAGTTACCACAAGCACAGACCCGAGAAAATGTAGAAAAAGTGTTTTCTACACTGACCCGACCGGGAATACCACCCGGGACCTCAAAGCTGGCGACACCCTGCGTATGCCACTCGTCCATCGGTTGCCATACGTCAAATATCATATATACAAACAATCGTAGAAACTGAACGAGTTCCAAGCGTCGTGTCCCCATCGACCATTAGTCACGCCATCGAAAAATTATATAAAGGCACATTGCCCCCATAATAATGGACTCCGGCGGATCGTTTTCCCTCATGCCGGTAATTTCACAAAGCGCATGCGCCTATTCCAATTATGAATAATGCACAATAATATGATAAAACTGACAAAATTGCGCGCGAGTTGCGAACCTCAATCGGTGCGGAACGTCAGTTAACGCAAACAAATACAAACGCAAAGAAAGAAAGGAAAACAGAAACGCGTACAAAGAAAAAAAAGAAAGAATTAAAAGGAAAAAAGTATTTCAATTCACGGCTACAACTTTGCTGGATGTCCTAAATGATATTGTAAATTCGTAAGTGAGTTCGTTTGTTTATTTTTTTTAAACATTTTAAACATTCTTTCTCCAATAGAAAGCTATATTATCAGCGAGTAGCATATGCTGTACTTGTATAGACGTAAAATAAATAAATATCTTCACGCAATTCCCAATACTGGGGTAGATAGAGGCCTAGTCTAGACAATTAAGTCCCTTCGACACACCTTCCACCAACATATTTTCGGGACAACGTGACAGGAGGTGAGCCCATCGCCGTCGTTATGTCCAAACTAACGATATAATTCATACATAAGTAATTGAAAAACCCATTGGTACGTGCCCGCCACCTGGGGATCGAACTCGGGTCACTTAACTCGAAATTCCGACGACCACTGGCTGGACTTTAAGTTTGTAGAGATCCCCATTAAAATTACAATAATGTCACACAAGGTATCAAACATTAAAGACATTATTTGTCGTGCGCTACCATTTTGTTATTTATTAAAGCGAAACAAATTTCCACGCTATATCAAACACTGGGTTAGACAGAGGTCTATACATGTAAGCCATTTCGACCCAAATTTCACTGAAAGCATTATTTGGGACAACATGGTGGGTCGATCGCCGTCTTCATGTCCAATCCAACGATATAAATCGTACGTAAGTTTAAAAAAAATTGGAATGATCTAACCACCTGATCTGAAATCGAGCTCGGGGCCTCTTGACTCGATTTCCGATCAACCACTCGGTTATAGTGACTACTAAGAAGGGTCAATAAAGAAATTTAAAAAATCAACTGACACGAGCGAGGTTTGACCGGCGGCCTCAGCTGTACCGAAGCAAGGCTCTTGCCTCTGAGCCACGATAGATAAAATTACCAGTGCTTAAAATTAAATATATCCACTAGTGTATTGTTATTTATTCTTTGCATTAAAAGATACCAGTTATACATGTGTGTGGTCTTTTATCTATATTTACGTTTTTTTTTATTTTCCCCATAAGTACTGTTCACTGTTAATAAAGGGTTATTTAATCTAGGAACGCGCCGTGCAGAGGCTCGAGATTCTGCCACGCCCTTTCAATGGAAGTCAGGCGATCAAGGGAATTCCTTTAAAATTAAATATCAACAGATTTCTTAATAGTCTAACCCAGCTTCAATCACGTAGAGCTTAGCGTGGCAGACACTGGTAGTAAGTAGTCTTGTTGTAAACGACGTGCCCGCTCACTCTCTCTCTCTCTCTCTCTCTATCTCTCTCTCTGCACCCTATGGAATTTGAAGTAAATGAGCATCGTTCATAGAAAAGTGTTTTTTAAACTTCGCTCATTTGACCAGGATTAGGGTAGACGGAGGTCTAAAAGGTTAAGTCCGTTCAACTCACTTTGAAATAAATTAATACATACATAGATAGGGACATCACATTATATAGCAATATTGCTATGATAACAAAGTAAGTAACTGAAACACTTGTGCTATTGAATCAGAAACAACGAAAGTTCCACAAACACCCAGACATAGTAAAAGTCTTTTCTGTGTTGACCCCGTCGGAGAATCCAACCCGTGACCATTGGACCGCCACTTATCCACGGAGTGTGGGCTACATAGGATATACATATCGATACAATTAAGCATATTTTTTCATCTTTTTTCGTACGCCTACAGTGAATAAGATTCAAGATTTGAAATAGAAAAAGGAACAAAAAAAATTTAGTGCTTGGCATGCTCGTACTTATGGGTTTCTTCAAAACCTATGTACGCTTCATATCGTTGGCTTGGACATACAGACAGCGACGGGCTCACCACCTGTCACGTTGTCCCAAAATATCTTCGGTGGAAGGTGGGTCGAAGGGACTTAGTTGTCTAGACTAGACCTCTGTCTGCCCCTGTATTGAGAACGGCGTGAAGATTTGAATCATATTTAAAAGACAGAATAGTGAACGCATATATTTTGTACGTAAGAACGTTGCTTGTACTTTTATACATAATATCCAATGATGGAGATGAAATGCAAATGAACAAATGAAGGAGGTTCATTAAAATATTGAAGAAGCAAAAAAGGAAAGGAGGGAGTTTATGCGCGGTAGCGCTCCTGTTGCAAAAACAGTCCGTCTTGTACGTTCAGATTTTGTGGGGTGATTGTAAGCGTGATCTTAGAAGCGTATTGTACGGAATGTTTTTACTAAATTGTGTGTTTGTACTAAACTTCTTCTTCTATCTTCACGCAATTTCCAATACAGAGGTAGACAGAGGTCCTTTAAGTCCTTTCGACCAGGTGGGTCGATTGGTGGCTTAATTGTCCATCGAAGACATTTTTGAGACAACATGAGAGGTGGTGAGCTCGTCGCCGTCTTTATGTCCAAGCTTACGATATAAATCGTACATGAGTTATTGAAAAAAAAAACATTGGTACGAGCCTTGGGAATCAAGCTCGGGTCTCATGACTCGGTTATTGTATCTTTATTAAATTGTTTTTTTAGACGGTGAGAATAATACCAAACTCTCTTTTTTCCGTGGGTGTTGTAAGACTCGGTTAAGGGATAAGCCTTATAAAGAGCAATGGCTGACAGGTGCTGGGATAACCAATACCAAAAATACCAGATCAAAATTAAGACGACGGGAGACGTGCAGTAGCGTACACGGTACAATGTGTCTGGTACGACGATCGACAATGCGCTTGACGAGCTTGGCGATGATGGTAAATCAACCTTAAAGAAGAGACCTGTGACCTATAGCAGACTTAGACAGACTGTTAGATATGTAAGTAATCAGTTCAACCGTTCCAACAGTTGGTAAGGTACTCCGAACCACCAAAAAATGTCGGATCGAAAAGGTTGGGAATTGCATGAAGATATTTATTTATTATTTAAATAAGACCAATGCAAATGGGAATAAAAACCAAAAGACAGACAAGAGAGACAACACTCGTAAAACTCAGAGGGTGTGTCATTCTGATGCTTTTCAGACGTCACCGGTCTGCTTAATTGGGTCTAGAATTTTTGTGGTTGATGTTTACAAAGTTTTTGGTTACCTCTTACGACACCCACAGAAAGAAAAGAAACCACGGTTTCATGTTAAAATAACATTTAAATTCAAAATATTTACCAATTATTTTTGACATTAATATTTTACGAGACAAAATAAAAATATATTGTAATTAAGATAGTTAGATAAGTTCACGTTATAATGTATATTTTATGTATATATATATATATATATATATATATATATATATATATATATATATATATATATATATATATATATATATATATATATATATATATATATATATACTAGTAACTTATATGTAATATAATAATAACAAAGTTGAAAGTATAATTTGAAGTCAAGAGACCCAAGTTCGATCTCCAGGTAGCAGGCTGGTACCAATTGGTTTTCCAAAAACTTATGTATGAATTATATCGTTTGCTTGGACATTGAGATGGCGACGGGCTTACCACCTGTCACATTGTCCCAAAAATATATTCGGTGGAAGGTGAGTAGACACGACTTAATTGTCTAGACATCTATCTGCCTCTGTACTGGGAAAGGCATGACGATATTTTTTTTAATTTGTTAAACAAAGTAATAACCGATGAAGTTATTTATAGCCAAAATAATTTGTCATCAATTTTCTTACGAGTACAGCGTAAGAAGAATATTTTACTGGCTTAAAACGCTCAAACCAACCGCCACTCGTGTCGCTGGCAAACGCGTCACACCCGATTTCGGAACATATTAATTTGTTCGCTTTGCAGTAGCCCGCGCGGATCGAAGACATGCCCATACCACTTATTTATTATATTTTTATAATTCCTAATGACCGGCTCAGTTCCCTCGGAGGGAACGCACGGAGAGAGATCACCTAACTAGCGCACCCTACATTCTGAATAAGATTTATTAAGCGAATCGCCAGAATCCGAACGTTGAGTTATAATATAATAATACATTAAGCGAGCTCACGTCCGCTTGCTTACACGATATAAAAAAACCCATGACTAATTATATAATCATCGAAATTAACTTTTCACACGCCGCAACAAACGTACGGGTTTTATGTTTTGTATATTAATTCATGTTGTAAGCAAAATATGTGTTTTTGACTGACGAAAAACACAAAGTTCTCAAGTGAACATGCATTTTTATTTTTTTATGTATTACTTTTAACTGAGAAGTCAGATTTAGATAATTCTTTTTCTGTTTGATTAAGTATACTTTAAAGTTGATGTGGAATAAATTTGATAAGTATTTTCTACTCCTAAGGTAAAGAAATAGGGAGTTATAGTTCACCACTGAAACCGATTCTTTTTAAACTTTGCACACATATGTTGTTCTAATTATATAATATAACGGAGACCTAAACGTGGTCCTGTATTGTAGATATAATTTTCCTCTTGTTCTAGAATGTTTAAAGAAAATTTGTTCACGCGCAAAGAGAATGATACATTTATAAAAAGAAGATGATCATAATCTTAGTAAACACTGATATCTCTTTTCGAAAGTCTCTTTCTCTCATCGTGCCTTAATAAATCTTTGCCTCTTTTTACACCACTTTATTTATTCACCAAATTTCAAATCACAAGTCTGTAATAGGTGATTTTAATAAAACATTACGGCAAATATCATTTTATACATTAGTGCCAAGATAGACGAAAGGTTGGGTTGATCGGAATTCGAATCTGGAGATCCGATTTCTATCCCTAAGGCCAGTACCAATGGGTTTTTTCAAAACTTATTTACGATTTATATTGTTGGTGTGGACATAAAGACGACTCCGGGCTCACCACCTGTACTCTGTCCCAAAAAATGTCTTCGGTGGAAGGTGGTTCGAAGGGACTTAACTGTCTGTAGACATTTATTTATATTTATTCTATCTTCTTTCGAGATTTTTTCGAGTTATCACTGCATACGTCGTTTCCCATTGCAACCATTCTCCCTCAGTCGCCTCTTACGACATCCACGGGAACAGAGTGGGTAATATTATCCTTACGCCTATGCCACACGGTCAATTTATTACTCAAGTACTTCGCAATCCATCTTTAATGTGGGTCATTGGTCGCCGGAGGGGTCCAGTTTAAGTTCCTACAATTCGCAATTGATTTTAGTCTAATACTATACCTCCTTTAACTATTGCCCAGTTAATATTATTTATAGTGTACTCATGTCAAAACTGACAGTAATCTGAGTAACTTTAAAATAGGGCTGTGTGTCGAACGGAAGCGTAAGTATATACCAACCACTTTCTTCCTGTGGGTGTCTTAAGGGGACTAAGGAAAAGGCCTTGAAAATATATAGACAATAGATATAAATATGTCGTTTCGAATCTACTTCCACCGAAGATATTTTTGGAACAACGTGACAGGTGGTAAGCCTGTCGCCGTCTTAATGGCCAAGCCAACGATATAATTCGTACATACATTTTTGAAAAACCCATTGGTACAAGCCTGCCACCTGGGGATCAAACTCGGGTCTCTTGACTCCAATTCCAACTTCTTGGCTATCGTGACTTTTTTTACATCTAGATAAGGACAACATCTAATAAATTGCTCTCATCCCAAAATAAGTGATTAAAGCAAGTGTGTTGTAGAAAGGGTAAACAACGAATGGTTGAGTGATCGGATTTCGAGTCAAGAGAGCCGAGTTCGATCCCCAGTTGGTAGGCCCGCATACCAATAGGTTTTTTCAAAACTTATGTACGATTTGTATCACCAACTCCCTCACTCACAACTAACACACAACGTTGTAACAAAAAATCTCTCCAGTGGAAGATGGGTCGAAAGGACTTAACTGTCTAAACCTCTGTCTAACTCAGTATTGGGATTGGCGTGGATTATTTAATATTTTATAATTAGATAACTATTGTGAACATTTGCATATAGTGTAAAAGCGCTATCACATGGGTTTCTTTATAAAAATGCTGCTGTTGTAATTTTTGTAAACATTCGTGAAGACATATATTTATTTCTTTGTAGTCAAATTACGTGAGAGGCTTACATCATGTAGTAGTATTACAAGTAGTAGTATTACAAGTAGTATTACAAGCCGTTTTGAGAATCATACGATGAACTATGTAACTAAGTTTATAACAAGATTTGAAGCTGTATTAAATGGTTTACAAAACCACGCGAAACGACAGTATTTCCCACGGCGCTATTGCTGTCTATCCGTAATGGACGAAATTCACAAATTCCCACAAAAACAGGGTCAATCACACTTAAGATATTGTCAGTTCTAAATTATTACAAATCTATCGCAAACGTTTCACAAGACTGGACTTCGATTTATATACAAACAGTCGTGCAAATATATAGTACGTAACATAAATAAGAAAGTTGTTACGAAATAACAACATTGAACATTCCGAATGCAAGAAAGGCATATGTTCTACTGGGTGCACCACCACCACTACACACGAAACCAGATAACACATACCACCACCGAAAACGCGACACGTGTTTCGCCTCAAAACATGGCATGATCAAGCGTGTAGACTCTACGATGAGCGACCGCAGAGTCACAATTCATCTCTTCGTATCTAGTCACATATAAGGAATGTCGCAAAATAACTGTGTAATAACATCCTTAAAATAATGAATTTATAGAAACACAATAGCCGAGTGGTTGGGTGATCTGAAATCTATCGGTTCGGTTCGGTTTTTTCAAAAACTTATGTACCATTTACATCGTTGGCATGAACATATAGACTGCGACGGGCTCACCGCCTGTAACTTTGTCTCAAAAAATGTATTAGGTGGAAGGTGAATGAAGGGGTTTAGACCTCTGTCTGCCCCTATATTTTGAATGGCGTGAAGATTATTAAGGTAACGATATAAATCTTACATAATTTGAAAAAAAAATAACCATTAGTCCGTGCCTGCCACCTGGGGAGCTAATTCCGATCAACCAATCAACTCGACTATCGCGACATTAAATTTTCTACATTGACTCCTGCGATGATCGAGCACCAGTGCTGGCGTGGCCTTGAAAAACCACGTAAGCCACTCGACCACAGAGTACAAATATGTCCTTAAAATTTTACCTATGTCACTACCTCCCCCTCCCCCGTATGTCGAAGGTCTCCGCTTTGTAACAGGGTTCGAGAGCGTCATGACATTGTCTCTTTTCTTCTTTTACCTGGGGCCTTCGTTCTCGCAGGTCTCCTCAGATGACGCTGTAAAGGCCTCCGGGCCATCAGCATCCCGTGGATGGTTTTTAGTCGGTATGTTTCTCCTTCTGAGATCCGAGTCCGACACTGTTCGTTTCGGTGGCCTCCCGGTCAGGAAACGTTCGTTCGTAAAGCATTTTCCTCCACGGTTATCAAAAAAAATACCTATGTCACTTTATACGTTTGTACGTACACGTCTATCAATTTTAGACGACCTATTCGCAATCACAAAGCGTCTCTATAACGATCGTCTATTAGAAACGCATTCTAGGCTATTTCTCCTCACGGAAATTGTGCCGCTTTGCGCTAACTGCAACAAGGATGGATCCGGTCGCTGAATGTTCCCAGCTAACGCAGATTCATTTATCGTTCACTTTGAGGAATATGATTTGTTAATTAACAAAAACAGTCTGACGTGGCTACAGTTATTGCATATATGCGAGAAAAAATCAATTCATTTTATAACGAAATAGGTGTATACATTCGTTTATCGATAGTAAATAGTATAACTAAAAACATAAAGACGGCGACAGGCTAACCACTTGTCAAGTTGTCCCGAAAATATCTTCGGTGGAAGGTGGGTCAAAGGGACTTGATTGTCTAGACTAGACCTCTTACTACCCCTGTTTCGGGAATTGCGTGAAGATATTTTTTTATTTGTTTTAAAAAGTATAAAGTAACATAAAAAGGTTCTTCTAACGGAATAGAAAAAGAAGAAGGTGGCTTAGTAAGTGTCTTCTTTTATAGTAATTCTTTTTATTAACAAAAACATCGTGTGACTTAATATTAAATATTCTTTATAAATAATTCTCATTTAATTGTTTTATAAGTTTTGAGTTTTATTTGTATGTACTATCACTTTCTTTATATTATCTCTGGTCAGAGTGTTTGTGGTACGAGTACCACCGTTGTTTACGATTTCACAACGGTAGGTAAAGCACTTGACACTACCATTAACTGCTGCGTTCCTTGCTGCAAAAGCAATGTATGCGATGTGAGCCCATTCGATACATGTATTATTACGTATTTATAATCATTATTATGTAAAGATATGTACAGGTCGTTAATAAAAATAGTTTAATTTGTATAAATAACGTGAGACACGAGCGGCGCGCGTTCATAACCGAGCGAACGTATAATTCTAACTCATAAATTTCAGCCACAAATAATGCACATCCCGACTCGATCCTGTCCCGATCGACATCAAGTTGTAGCGATTTATATTGCTACACGCAAGGTGATACACCCAATCTGGTATTATCGCAGACGTGAACATATTTAACAGGCATATATTTATATAATAAATTTATGACGACCTTCGCAGACGAACGGCGTACACACCGGATTCTATCGCGTTACCAGCTCAGAGGTCCTGAGCTCACGGTCAATGAAGAAAACATCTTTTTCTACATTTTCTTGGGTCTACATTGTATTGGGGTGATTAGCGTGAAATAACGCTGTAAGAATATTGCCACTCCCTTACTTCCCGTGGATGTCGTAAGAGGCGACTAAGGGGAACAGACTTGAACATCTTAATGGCAACCGATAGATGGCGGGATAACCATCTCTAAAAATTTCAGACCAAAATAATCAGTCCGAAGATGGGGAGTAGCGTCTGAGGTGCGAGTGGTCTGGTACTGCGATCGCCAATTTGCTTGCCAAGCGTGGCGATTATGGCAAATCCTCCCGAAGGGAGAGGCCTATGTCCTGCAGTGGACTTTAACAGGCCGTTATGTATGTATGTATATCTAGGATCTGGATGTTTATGGTCTTGTTCCTTCCTTGTTTCTCATTCCATAACACAAGAGCTTTAGCCACTTACTTTAAGATTAGAGCAATGTACATACGTGATGACGTCTCTATGTATGTATGTATGTAAATCAAGAGTTCACTGCAACTCATATTCTATTCATAACGGAGGGTTTGTTTGTCTTATACGCTACTGCTGATCTCTCGCCATGAGGCTTTTACACTTAATCGCCTTTTACGACACTCACGTGAAGGAAGGAAGCTGGTACAGTTTGACACCATAACCACTAGGCAGCGATATAAAATACGTAAACGGGGACAACATCACATAGATAAATGTTAAGCCAAAGCTTAAGTACTTAAGTATTATCGAATTGGAAACAACAAAGGTACCGTTAGGAGCCCGACCCTGTTTATTTTTTTTTTAAAAAAACGACGCTCTAGTTATTCTATATATTCTATTTATAATTTTTACTAACTATTGACTGCCTATTCGTAGCCGTTGCCAAAACCGATCTTTTTACGAATTCTAAAGCGAGTGTTTGACTATTATAATAAAACATGAAATATTAAAGATGCTATTTTGCACCTTTGCATACCTAGGAAATAGTATGGCATATACTAGATGTTATGCGCTGATGGTGCATTAATACCTTAGTAATGAAGGTTATAACAGTACCACGAACACCCGGCCCCAAGACAATGATGAAAAGTGAAAAGGTTTTCTACACTAACTCATATCTGCATGGAATCAATTGACCTAAGGATCATCAGAATCGGTATACAGTGCCGCAAAGTATATACAAATGGAGCCATCAATCGAATGGATCTGACAGGTTCTGGACCCCAAATGGGTGCAAGTCTATAATATCGAGGTGAATAGTACAAGAAGCATTCATTTCAAAGCTTTCTTTGCATGCGGAGTGTTGCGAAGTAACTTTTTCAATTACAACGTTTCAAATAATGTCTTCGGTGGACTTAATTGTCTAGACCTCTGTCTGTCTGTCACTTGTACTGGGAATAGCGTGAATATATTTTTTAATAATCAAAATATACTTAAATTTCAGATCTGCTGGAAGAAAATTTCTTAAGAAATAAGCCGTACCTTTTTACAAATGTACTGATTTACTAAAACCTTACAACAAATTGCTATAACCCTTCTTTCATTTCAAATCGTCTCTACAATTTATTTTATATCTTCATGCAATTTCCCGTACTGGAGTAGGTAGACATTTACAAAATGAAATCCTTTTAACAAACTTTTCACCCAAGCTCATTTGAAACAACGCGACCAGTGAACCTATCGACTTCTTAATGTTTACGCTAAATTTATGTAAAATAATAAATTACATAAATAAACACAGAACTTCATTACATACGTGTATATTCTCCGAAGTCCATCAAATTAGTATTCCAGTATTATCTTATCGGATTACAGAACATAATTGTACCGCGCTAAACACAAATTATCCCAACCGGACGCCGGTCCGACCTTCTTCTATAAGTCTACATTTACAAACGTAACATCCGAAAATCAAGTTGAAAATCCCCTTCAAAGACCACGTGATCGATTTGATGGACTCTAGTGTTTTTTAATTAGCAAACTAATTAGGTCTAGGGCTTCATCGTTTGACAGACGGACATCATTACACTGCGCGTTTAATGAGATAAGTTCTGATTGAGCGCGCGCGTCATCGACGTTCGACATTTCGAGAAAGGTGTGTGTAAAAAGTGATGGAATTAATATGTCCTGTGAACGGCACTCGGAGCAGGTATTGGGCAATACAGGTGAGGACAAAAAATACCGGGGCATTACAGGTGAGGTACGTATGATATCTATATTACATAACTCACCAGTAATGCATCGTTAGCGCTTTATCAATTTTATGAGGTGTCGCGTAAATGTTATCTTACTTTAAAATTATTTCATAAACAATAGTATAAAAAATATTAGCTGTTTAAACAACTTTAAACTTAAATTTATGATATATGTAACTGTATGGCAAATGTTTTAACTGGTAAATAAATAAATATCTTCACGACATTCTCAATTCAGGGGTAGACAGAGGTCTAGTTTACCAACCTTCCACCGAAGACATTTTTCGGGACAACGTGACAAGTGGTGAGTCAAAGCCAACGATATAATCGCGTATAAGTTTTTGAAAAAAATACATTGGTACGAGCCGGCAACATGAGGATCTAACTCTGGTTGAATAACTGAAAATAATTCACCAGTCTCTGACTACCCCGTCACGGACTACGCGTGAAGATATTTATTAATTTTAAATTTATTTACTTCGTTTTGAAGTAATGTAAGTGATGTTGTCCCTATAAATGTTTATATAAATAAATATTTAAAAGGTAAGCAGCTAAAGCAATGGTATTATGGAATCGGAAAAAACGAAGGTACCACAAACATCGAGCACAGAGAAAATTTAGAAAAATTCGAATCCGAGAACCCAAAGCTACTTGCCATTGCGTTTTAAAGGTGCTATTATATAAGATCACATGATAGCTTTTAAACTTCTTGAGACAGAATATGCAAATTAAATTGACATAATTATTAAATTAAAATGTACATTATATAATAATTGTTTTAAACTAGATGATTAAAGATCGATTGTTGATCTTTATTGTTTACTACTCGTGACGATCTTCGAGAGAAATTTAAAGCGCTTAAAGTAATGTAAACCCCAATGAGTGAATTACATACTACTCCGCAGCTCTTGCAGATAGCCAATCTTTCCGCTGTAATGTCTACGTTCGATTTCTAATTAACAGGACGGACAATACTTCTTATTTTCGGCTTCGTTAACTCTTTTCAGCGCTGCGCGTCAAGCGTTAACCCGTGATTGAAATCCTGCGGAAGTTTTATTTCGCTTATTCTTAAAGCGCCGACAGCGCTGCGTCGCGACAATGATTACCTTTAACTCGGTATCGCAATATTTCTGTTTCCTCTTTTGTTTTTTTTTCGTTACAAAGCGATTGCTTTTATAATGAGGATCTGTTAACCTCTCGATACTTCTATATGTTATTAAAACTAACTTTTTCAAGTCTGAACCATGTGGAACCCTTTAATAGTCTTTTTCTTCTTTACAGCCTATTAAGAGTCAACTGCTGAACATAAGCCTGTTTAAAACTTTCCACAAAAAAACGGTCCTCGATCCACCTTCATCATTTTGCTAGTCATCACTCCAGGGAGAGTCGTCCTACACTGCCTTTGGTCCTTAGCTACCTGCATCTATCGACTTCCCATAGATGGCCACTTCTTCTCGAGGGGTCGTCATACTCTGCCTTTGCCTAAAAGAGGTTATCACTCGAGAATCTTTAATTGACAATGTTGATAAAATCAGTTACAGAATCCTATGTACTTCAGGGATTAAGCTACCTCCATAACAAATTTTATCAATATCCGTAGAGGCGTAACGAACAGACAGACAGACAGAGTTCTAATTACACTTATAATAATTGTATGGATAAGTTATAGATTTAAAAATTTCTCGGCGTTAAATACGGCATGTATTTTTATAAATATCTTCACGCAATACCCAATACAGGGGTAGACAGAGGTCTAGTCTAGACAATTAAGTCCCTTCGACCCACCTTCCGCCGCAGATATTTTCGGGACATGTGGTGAGCCCGTCGCCGTCTTTATGCCAAGTTAACGATATAGTTCGTACGAGCCTGCCACTTGGGTATCGAACTCGGGTCTCACTCGAAATTCCGACCTGGGTGGTCAACCACTCGCCTATAATGACTTCAAAAATGTATTAGTTTAAAAAAATATATCATTATTAAACTTTCATACAGCCGAATTGAGAATCTGCTCCTTTTTTGAAATCGATAAAAAACATATAATATTCCATCGAAACATACCAGGGCTGCATAACCTCCCACAATATTGTACTCTAACATGATTTCAGCACTTGAGAAGCACTCGTGCCCACCGCGCCCTAAAACCGCGCAAAACTAAATCCCATCCAAATTAACTACGGGACCCCGCGGCGTCACGTATGGATTTGAGCAGTTGCTTCGCTCTGCACCACCCCATAGACCGCAGGGCGTGCCCCGAGGGCCCCAAATATGCCCTTAAGGACATTAAAAGCGCATAAAATCGTTCCACACCGCCCGTCGCGACCTCGTTCTGGAGTGTACCGAATTTTTGAAATAATCAAATATTTTTAATTTTAAAACCAGCGTGAAACGCAATTTCGTTTCGCGCCCGAATTAGATGTTGTTTTTTTTATTATACAAGTAAGAAGGTTAAGGAATCACTAGACTATTCAGTATCTAGGCTTTAAGAAAGAAACAAAAGAAGTAACAGAAGAAGATTAATCGGCAATAGCTTAATGGTTTGGGGTGCGGACTGCGAAATGAAACGTCACAGGTTCGGGACCGCCATTTGACTATTGTCGTTAACCAACTCCAGACACAAGCATTGCAGCTTATTTGGAATGGTTGACAGAAACACTAGCAATGTTATTTGGCACTGGTAATATTCTTTAAAGAAATGACACTGAAAAATATTTTTCAAGGAACAATGCTGCCAATTTACAGCGGAACGACATGCCAGCCCTCAATCCATTATCACTTTAACTATATTTGAGAAAAAGCAGTTTTGCTTCTGAAGTTTTGGCTAGAATTATTTATTTACGGGATTTTTATAGAATTTGGGACACGATACCTGAGAGGTTTAGTGATCGTATTTCCAGTCAAGAGACTCGAGCTCGATTCCCAGGTGGTAGGGTCGTATCATTGGTTTTTTCAAAACAGTTGTTTATCGTTAACTTCACTTTGTCCCAAAAAAGTCTTCGGTTAAAGGTGATAGTCGGACTTAATTGTCTAGACCTCTGTCTAACCTTGTATTGGAACTGGCATGAAAACTTTTTTAAGTTGGGTAAAAACAAGCTAAAAGTAAGTTGCCAGTGCAGCCCTCAAGGGCCTGTAGCCAAAAAGGAATTTCTGGTGAGTTTGAATCCATATATCCAAGATAGGATTCATAGCTTTACACGGGCTTTCTACGGTTTGAGATTTCTTTATTTCCTTAATATCAATTATAGAAATTCACATATTTAAGAGAAATAAACACGACTGAAACTTAGTTTTACACAATTTTCAGACAGAGTGTTTAGAAATATTAATTGTTATGTGGATACATGAAAATAAATACACAAACAAGCACAAAAGAATGTTCTGGCTAGGATCACAGATCACGGATCAATACTAAAAGTGGTAAGCCTAATATTATTTCTATTTTTAACCGTGCTTTTTTTGGTTTAATATAATTAAGTTATAATATTACTGACACAGAGCAAGTTAGATATGAAAGATTGTTTTTTTCTGAAAACATTTTGTTTTGTGCGATCACGATATCACATATATATAATATAGTTTTGTAGTCTCCTTTTATGAGAATGTAAAGTTTTTGCATTTACATTTGAACTCCTTCGAATTCTATAGACTTTTTTCCATAGTTCGTTCTCGGTAATTTCTTAAATATTATGTTTCTTAGTGTGTGTGTAGTTATTTTTGTAAGAATATCTTTGTTGAGTATTTTACGTATTTGTGTAATACACGTATGTTTGTTTTATATTATTTTTCTTCTTTACATACTTTTTGCGTAGTTATTCGAAAAGTAAGGTTAAATAAAGGTTTTATTAACTTATTCTGTGTTGTTTCTAAGTATATATGTTCTTGCCATTCCCAGTAAAGGGGTATATAGAGGTCTAGTCCAGACCAGACAAAATAAAGTTCTTTCGACCCACCTTCCACCGAAGAATTTTTTGGGACAACCTGACAGACGGAGACCCCTCGCCGTCCTAATGTTCAAGCCAAAAATATAATTCGTACATAAGTTTTTTTTTTTCGAATAAACATTGGTACGAGCCTGCCAGCTGGGTATCGATCTCGGGTCTCTCGACTTGAAATTCCAACCACCCTACCACTCGGCTATCGTGGGCTGTATTTTTTCTACATAGGTTTTATACGCTGTTCTCCAAATTTCTACACTCACACATGTTTGTCAATATGTGATTTAACTAAGGAATTGTGGACTATATATTTACTGTTTTTGGTAAACATTCTGCAACACCACGGCTCTCTAGTAATAACACTGTCGTTTGACAGCAGAAATGGGCAAGAGTGTGGTACTGACCCAGGCGGCCCTTAAGCAGAGAATGCGAGAGCCTTTAAATTGTTCCCGACAATCATAAATGAAGATTTGTAAGTATTCTAAAATTTACATTTATATTTAAATACTTACAAATTAAAAATTAAATTGTGTATATCAATGTCACAAACATTGCTCTGATCTCCAAGTCCTGAGCCTATCTTTGTCTTATGTGTATTAGTGGCCAAATGAACGAAGCGCTGTACCTACATACATACACATTTATGTATATATATCAAGTTATGTATATAATCAAGTTATACTCATAACTTCTCTTAGCTTCGAAGTCACTATCACTACCGACAAGGCTAATGGGTCATATATATATAACAAAT
The DNA here is from genome assembly GCA_029286605.1 of Sericinus montela. Taxonomy (NCBI): domain Eukaryota; kingdom Metazoa; phylum Arthropoda; class Insecta; order Lepidoptera; family Papilionidae; genus Sericinus; species Sericinus montela. The sequence goes on along the minus strand of JAGSMR010000082.1, from coordinate 1,105,184 downwards.
AAATACACACATAGAGTCACGATAGCCGAATGGTTAGGCAATCGGAATTCGAAGCGAGAGACCCGAGTCCGATCCCCAAAGGATTTTTCAAAACTAAAAGCTTAGTACGATTTATATCGTCGGCTTGGTCATAAAAAGCAGCAACGGGCTCACCACCTGTCACGTTGTCCAAAAAAATGTCTTCGAATTTCGAAATTTAAGAGAGTCGAGGTCTAGACAATTAAGTCCTTTCAGTGGAAAGGACTGTATTGGGAATGGCGTGAACATATTTATATTTACTCATAGATATGGACAACATCACATCATGTTGCTCAGATCACAAATGAAGCAGCTAAAGTACTTGTGTTATGGCATCGGAAACAAGGAACGTACAACAAACACCCAATCCCGAGAGAAAGTAGAAAAGACAGTTTTCTTTCGGGAATCGAACCCCGTGTGACGCAGTCTGTTAAAAGCTAACAAAAGTATTAATCTTCAAAAATTAACAGCCGGTTAACATGACAAATTACATAATTTTTACGATGTAATTTTAATAGTATTTCCCGCTCCCGTGGTAATTTTGGAATACTAGGTAAGTAAAATGATTCTTGGGTAGAAATGCAACCGGTTAAAATTTCAAGTTGTTCCATTGTCATTGTAGTGGTCACAAACATACGTACTCTATTATTTTAAACATGAATGTATAAATATAAATTGATTAATTACTTCATTAATTATCCTACTAGTTTAGTCATGAATGAAAGGTTGGATGGATTTTAGTGTAGTCCAAAAAAGGTAAGGCTCACATCTTTTAGTTTATGCGCGTTGGAATCCGCAAACCCCAATAATCTTTACATAACAAATTTCGATAAAAAAAAAACTATACAATCCAGCATACGAGATGCCATATACCAAACGAGTGTGTGAGAGTGAAAGATATCTCGACACTAATTTAAGAAATGTATGTATGTATGTATGTAGTATGTATGCATGTATGTATGTATGTATGAGTGACCTACATTTTGCCGTTTGTATCTGTCCGTTTTACAACGCGTTCCCTACCATTACATTTCAGTATTTATAAAGATACAATATAATTACGATGTCAGGACGAATTTATTTATTATATGAGAGTATAGAACTGGCCGGAACGTGTAATTTCGTACTATTACCCGCGAGTTGGAGATGCTTTTAATATATTGTGCGAGATAGCTTGATAGACAGGCGGTTAATATTTTTTTTATTACGTAATTACTTTTTAACAAACAATAACATATGATATAAGCATGTAATAAAAAGAAAACAATAATAATTGATAACTGGTTGATAACAATGTAAGAAAAAGAAATATATAGATATAAATACATATATAGGGACAACATCACATACATTGTCACTACAATGTCTCTGGTCTGATTGTTTGTGGTACCACCGTTGTTTCCGAATCCACACACACAAACACATGTTACTAAGCTAGTTACTTCGGGAGAGCAGTGTACGATTGCGGGCAGAGCGACTTGGACTATTGCGAGCGTCGTTCGTGCGCTTGCAGGTGACTGACGTAACCGATTTTTGCGCTGAACGTGCGAGCATTTGAGTGCAATTCAGAGCAATGAATGTGATGTAGTCACAACACACACACATGGAGAGACTACCACACAAACGTTCATTATGGTCATCATCATTATCTAGGGCATACCATTTTTTCATCACAAGTGCATCACAGTGCTAAAGCTTTGACGCTTAGGCTTTGAGATCAGAGCAATGTATGTGATGTAGTCCCTATCTATTTTATTTACTTGTGTATTTATTTATTTATCAATATACTATTTAGTCACCATTTATGACACCGATAGATCACACTAAAACATCCCTTATAATAAAAAAATATCCTCACGCCATTCCCAATACAGGGGTAGACAGAGGTCTATACAATTAAGTGATTTCGACCCATCTTCCGCCGTTGATTTTTTTTTGGAACAAAGTGACAGGAGGTGAACCGTTCGACGTCTTTATATCCAAGCCAACGATGTAATTCGTGAGTTTTAAGCAAAACCCCATAGGCACGAGGCTTGGGGGTCGATCTCGGGCCTCTCGACTCAAATCCACACAACCGCTCGTCTATCGCGACTGTTAACAAAATATCCACGATTAAAATTATTCGCAGGTGAAGAGTGAGTATGTTTTCGAGCCCAATTAAAAACATATTGTGACCGTCACCATCTTCGAGTCCCGGCATCAAATTAACAGGGCTAATTATTTAATTGCCAAATAGGGTAACTCGGTTAATATCTGTACATCTAAATGTACATTTAAGCGCAAATAAAAATTAATAGTACACATTTAATTACAAAATGCTCATTAACTGTGTATTTGTAACACAAATTAAACGAATTTTATAAACGATATAATAATTAGACGTGTGCAGTAAACATAATGTTCATAATACAAAATAATTGAAGACGCTGTAACAGCTGCTCTGTTGAAACCTTATTTATTAGTGATACTTTAATATTTACTTATTCATTTATCTTCACGCATAGTCTCTTTATAGGGGTAGCCAGAGAGAACTGATTTGAAAATGTTTATAAAGGAATAAATTAAAAACAAGTAATCTGGCAATACAATTAGTATATTAAATAAATATCTTCACGCCAAGCGTGAAGATATTTTACGATAGCCGAGTTGTTGGGTGGTCGGAATTTCGAGTCGAGAGACCCGAGTTCGATCCCCAGGTGGCAGTACCAATGAGTTTTTAAAAAAACTTATGTACGAATTTCATCGTTGGCTTGAACATAAAGGCGGCGACGGGCACACCACCTGTCACGTTGTCCCGAAAATATCTTCGGTGGAAGGTGGGTCAAAGGGACTTAATTGTCTAGACTTGACCTCTGTCTACCCCTGTATTGGGAATTGCGTGAAGATATTTATTTATTTATTTATTTAGTTTAGTTTGTGACAGACGGCGCGAAGTACCAAAGAAGCGTAAGTAAAACAGAGAGATTTAGAATTACAACTGATGCGTGTATGACACGGTGGCTCAAAGATAAGAGCGTTGCCATGTTACGACAAAGTTTGCGGGTGCAAATTCTCTTTAATTTGATAACAAAAAGTCCAACACTAAAGATTCAATAAGAATTGTAACATTACCACCCTCTTTCTCTTCTTATTTCTAAGAGGCGACTAAGGAAAAAGCCTTAAAAAGACAATCGCCACCAACGCGTCAGCAAATACTCGGATACCATGACGTTCGTAGTATATACGTATATGATAGATATGTATTTGAAAGAAGCGAAAGAGGTATGTAAAGATCATGGACACTTCTCGAACTGTTCTCTCTGTCTACCCCGTCACCACATGCGAGTCCTGATGTGTATAGTAATCTCTAAAATAATGATACTCTAGTGAATGACCTTTCTCATATTTTACATAAATTAATACACTTTTATTAGCTTCAAACGTAAGTTAGTATGAAACGGAATCTTTGAGCATTATTTTGACCCCCTTCAAAACGTCGGATTAGATCGAAATTTGGCATACTAATGAAGGACCGATGACAATTCAATATTTTAAACAGTTTGATCCGTTATTCTTACTAGGATAATCAGGATTAGCGATTTATTGGTTTCCTGAGACCCGGAGTGTGTGGGTGAAGACCAAGAAGGGAAACTACCAGGCGGACCGAACACCTATCGGATAAATAATAGTTTAAAAAAAAACTGAAAAATATATTTTCATAGAAAATTCAACTAAAAAATTAAAAATAAATAATAGTTAAAGAAAGGTGCTTAAGATATTAAGGTAAAATCAAAATTATATTTTAGATAATTTAAGATATTATAAGTCACGATAGCCGAGTGGTTGGACGGCCGGAATTTCGAGACAAGAGACCCGAGTTCGAATCCCTAGTGGAGGCTCGTACCAATGGGTTTTTTCAAAAACTTATGTACGAATTATATCGTTGGCTTGGACAGAAAGACGGCGACGGCTTCACCACCTGTCACGTTGTCCCGAAAATATCTTCGGTGGAAGGTGCGTCGTAGGGACCTAATTGTCTAGACTAGACCTCTGTCTACCCCTGTATTGGGAATTGCGTGAAGATATTTTTTTATTATATTTATTTATTTATTTTACTTAACACTATTCCTAATTCAAATTTATTTAAATTTATTTTCCACTTTTTTAGTTGGATTTTCTATAGAAGCGTAATTTTTAAATTTTTTAAACTATTATTTATTTTATGTCACAGCCCAGCTTGAAAACTATTCGAATACTGTCAAGGTACAATAAAATAACGTATAAAAATATCGTACGAAAAAAGATAACTAACCGTGTCTCTTTGATTATTTTTTGGTTTTTCTGTATTTGAAATTTCTTCAAATAAAAAAAAAAGAATTCAACTTTTATATTATATTATTATACTTAAATAAACACAGCTTGTGTTTATTTGTAGTAAATTGTACAATTTATAATAAGTCTACAATTAACAATAAATCGTTGGCTTGGACATAAAGACGGTGACGGGCTCACCTCCTGTCACGTTGTCCCGAAAATATCTTCGGTGGAAGGTGCGTCGTAGAGACCTTATTGTCTAGACTAGACCTCTGTCTACCCCTGTATTGGGAATTGCGTGAAGATATTTTTTTATTATATTTATTTATTTATTTTACTTAACACTATTCCTAATTCAAATTTATTTAAATTTATTTTCCACTTTTTTAGTTGGATTTTCTATAGAAGCGTAATTTTTAAATTTTTTAAACTATTATTTATTTTATGTCACAGCCCAGCTTGAAAACTATTCGAATACTGTCAAGGTACAATAAAATAACGTATAAAAATATCGTACGAAAAATGATAACTAACCGTGTCTCTTTGATTATTTTTTGGTTTTTCTCATATAGTATTTGCAATTTCTTCAAATAAAAAAAAAAGAATTCAACTTTTATATTGTATTATTATACTTAAATAAACACAGCTTGTGTTTATTTGTAGTAAATTGTACAATTTATAATAAGTCTACAATTAACAATAAATCGTTGGCTTGGACATAAAGACGGTGACGGGCTCACCTCCTGTCACGTTGTCCCGAAAATATTTTCGGTGGAAGGTGGGTCTAAGGGTAATTGTCTAGACTAGCCCTCTGTCTACTCCTGTATTGGAAATTGCGTGATAATATTTTAAATTTAATAATTAATTTATATATAATATTTACTGTAACAACTGTTAATAAACCAAATAAAAAAAGGCACAGTAATATACAATAACGTAACACCCAGAATTAAAAAAAAACACTAAAATTCGACAGTTTTAAATTGAAATTAGTTTCGGTAAGTGCCGCACGGAATCGACTCAAATAAAGCCAGTTTAAAGTATTACTACCCGCGTGATCAGTAGATGGCGCTGTAATAAATTTCTGAAAGTAATATTTTAAGTTATCAATATTATCGGAGATCATCCCAATCTCGACAGTCACGATATGTAAAACAATTTCTAACAGTATTTTATTTTATGTATCTTACGCCATTCCCAATACTAGGGTAGACAGAGGTGTAAGCAAAGTTCTTTCGAGCGACCTCTCACATAATACATTTTTGGCACAACGTGACAGGTGGTGAGTCTATCGCCGCCTTTATGTCCAAGCCTTAAATCGTAAATACGTTATTTAAAAAAACATTAATCACCCTTACCACCTGGGTATCAATACAATCAAAAACATATATTTCAGTTTCCAAATTACCAATGTATCACAAGTATTAAGAAATCCACTCACTATACGACATTGTCCTCTCTGGGACAGTTTACCGTAATCACCATGCCTGGCAAGCGCATCAGCTCGCACCTTAGGCTTTGCTGGAATTTACCCATCTGCTAAATTTGGACCTTGTATTTTTTGAGAAGATTATCCTGCCATCTGTTGGTAGCCAATTGCATTTTCAAGTCTTTCTCCTTAGTTAACTCTCACACCCACGGGAACAACAGGAGTGGTATATATATATATATATATATATATATATATATACATATATATATATACATATATATATATACATATATATATATATATACATATATATATATACATATATATATATATATAACAAGTAATAACACGCGTGGATTAGCTCTTTAACAGTAATGAAATAAGTTTTAATTTTAAACGCGGGACTAGTGGCGCCATCTATTTAAATAGCATGACAACAATTCTGCAACCGTATGACTGACTGTCGCATGCAGAGTGCAGCAGAGAAGATGCCTTATTCAACACTACTAGATGTCGTTTTCAACAACACGATGCAGGTACGATAAAAAAAATTAAATATCCGCTAAATAAGCTACGAGTTGGTTCGAAATCTAAAAGGCACAAAAATTGTGGGGTTTATGTGTTTATACTTGAATCATGGAAGTTTTATGTGTATATTTGAATATACCTTCGTATATAAATATATAAATAATACATATGTATACAAGTATATTGTATGTTGGACACTTAGACGGTGAAGGGCTCACCACGAAACGTGTTTGGAAAGAACTTCATAGTCTAGACCTCTGCCTATCCTAGTATTGGGAAGTTGCGTGAACATCTGAAGAACGACACAATTTTTATAACAGTCAAATACATTCCACTACTCTTTTAAATAGATCCATACACGCGCAAATCGATCTAGCAGAATGGAATAAAATTGATTGTGAGTGTTCCAAAATAAAAAAAAAATTATTCGGAGCACAAAAATTTAAAACAATGACATAGAAAAAAAATTAACGGTAAAATCGTTGACTCCAAAGTTACTCCTCCGAATGTTATATTAGAAATACAAACAATTCGTTGTTCATTGCGTTGTTCGACAGAACGGGATCGAACCCCAAGCAGCTAAAGCACTTGTGTGTAATTCGAAACAAGGAATGTACCACAACAACGCTGTCCCCCAGAGAATGTAGAATGTGTTTTACATTGATCCTGCTGGGATCGGAAACGAACACAGGACCACAGAGCTGTCGACACCATGAACAACGTCCCGTGGACGGGTGGCGTACACACTTCCGGTACCAATGAGTTTTGTCGTAATTTGCCATGCCATGCCATGAACCAATGCCAGTGATACAAATGGTACCTCAATTTGTATCGCCTTTATTGGTTGCCCCAAAAAAGCTCCAGTATGTAAAAAAAAATATCTTCACGCAATTCCCAATACAGGGGTAAACAGAGGTCAAGTCTAGACAATAATGTCCCTTTGACCCACCTTCCACCTAAGATATTTTCGAGACAACGTGACAGATGGTGAGCCCGTCGCCGTCTTTATGTCCAAGCCAACGATGAAATTCGTACATAAGTTTTTGAAAAACTCATTGGTACTGCCACCTGGGGATCGAACTTGGATCTCTCGACTCGAAATACCGACCACCCAACAACTCGGCTATCCTGTTATCCGGCTATACTTATAAATCCAGTATATTGTTATTCAAAATACTAAATTGTCTAAAACCTTTGCCTACCCTGTTACAGGTAAAAACGTGAAGATACAAAAATAAATAATGTACCCATACAAGGAAATATCGCACAAATATTTTGACAGACAGTAACAAGCTATAAAACAAATTATCTTTAATGCTATAACAACCTATTTATAGATGCAATCTCTCAAGTTGCACGTACGCACATAAATCTGTTAAGTAATTTGGGAGATAAGCGTGGACGGACAAAGAAACATCGTGACATGAGAAAAAAAGCATCTTCACGCCAATCCCAATTCTGGGGGAGACAGAGGTCTACATAATTAAGTAGTTTCGATCCATGTTCAACCCAAGATATTTAGGACAACAATATTTTTAGGACAACGTGACAGGTGGTGAGCTTTTGGTCCAAGCAAACGATGCAATTTGTATTTAAGTTTTTGCAAAAACTTTTGGTACGAGACTTTTATGCAACGATACAGACGACTGCCGAGGACGAGTGGCCCACTGGTTTTCAAAGTGTCGACAGGTCCGAGTCTCCCTGAGTCCCACTTTCCAGGTAAGTTAATCTGTGAAACTTGACAGATAAGAAGTCTGTCGCCGTCTTAGGTAAAGGTACAATATATAGGTAGTTACATACATAGACATTTTTCTTAGATAAATATTTATCTGTACATAGTTATGCATCAATCACCTTAGGATCGTATTAACTATAGTCATAATTAAATATTTGTATTGAATAATATTATTTTTATAACTTCACGCATTCTGTGGTAGGCAGAGGTCTAGATAAGTCAGTAGTCTCGTCCGACTTTTCACCGCAGCTTATTTATCTTATTGTACGAGCTAATTATACAATATACTTACGTAAATAAATATTTATATAAACATACAAAAGCCCTGACGAGGTTCGAACCCACAGCTCTTATCTAGACGTATATATTACAAAATTAAAATAACAATACACCACAATAATTTTAGTTAAAGTAAAGTGGGCTGACGGAACCCATTTGAAGCGGCCACCTCGTGCCGGCCATACCCCGCTAAGTTAGGCTGGCGATTTGGGTTCCTCTTGGTTCACCATGGGTGCTCAAGCCACAGTTACTAAGCCCCAACGCCATGAAAAGGCGGGGAGCCGAGACTAGACCCTAGACAAACCGAAGAGCACGTGATCAAATTGCTCGTGCTTGTACGAAGGAAATGGTGAATTCAAAAGAAGCGAAGGAGGTATATAAACAACGATCTCTGGCTACCCCATCAGGGACTATGCGTGAATACATCCATTGATTTATAAGCACTGTAAATATAAAAAAAAACTTTCTGTAAATAAAAACCAAAATTTGAAAAAAGGAAAAATGACACTTGCCACTTGCCGTTTGGTGGTGAACCCGTCGCCGTCTAGTATCCCAAAACCCAACTACTCGGCAACCGTTACACATCACGAATAACATTAACTACTAACACGCAATCAGTTACATTTCACATGTAGGTGATGCGACTGTCACAGCTAAAAGATAAAACAATATTTATAGCAAAATATCAATATCTTCTGTTATTCATTGTCTGGACATTCCGAGATTAGGCCCATTTGCTAATTAAATTTAAATTAAATAACTTCACGGCATTCACAACACTGGAGTAGACAGAGGTCCAGACAATCGAGTCCTTTCGACCTACCTTTCACCGAAGACATTTTTTGGGACAACAGTTAGTAAGGCCGTGGCCGTGTGGCAGTTATTTCCAAGCCAACGATATAAATCGTAAATAAGTTAAAAACCCACTGCTACGAGCCTATCAAATGAGTATCGAACTCGGGTCTTTTGGCTTGATTCCGATCACCCAACTATTGAGCTACTGTGACTTTTGCTTTTGCTCATTATTTTCATAATATCGAATATTCTGGAAGCTTAATCAAAGTCGATGTTGATTCAGGCGATGTGCAATTGTCTATAACAAAGAGGTGGGTTTTACTAATACAACAAATGACGACCTCCGTGGACGAGTGGCGTAAACACCGGGTTCCATGGTCGCCATCTCGAGGTCCCGGGTTTGATTCCCGGTCGGGTGAATGTAGAAAAACCACTTTTTTACACTTTCTCGTGTATGGGTGTTTATGGTGCTCATAGATATATCATTCATTCACTCATTCATTCATTCATTTATTCAATCAATGTTTCCTGTTGGTGTGGTGCCTTCGTTGTTTCCGATTCCCATACCTCAAGTGCTTTAGCATCTTACATTGGTATCGAAGCAATGTATGTAATGTTGTCCCTATATATGTATTTTTAATGCACTAGTGACTCGCCCTGGCTTCGTACGTTTTCTGTTTTAGTGTCCTAAACTTTAAACATGAAGCTTTAATATTAAATTTATGCTTCTCCCTTCAAAAGCATGACCCGGTAGCGTAGTTAGTCTAGTTAGTGACTCTGCCTTCGAAACGAAGTGTTGCGGGTTCGAATCCGACTAGAGGCGAATATTCTTTTGATAAATTATATGTATATATCAATATTTGTTTACGTATACTTATATTTTTATAAGTATACGTAAACTTAGACGTATTTAAAAACTAAGTAAGTATTTAAAAACTTATTTTTTTTTATTTATTTAACTTCAAACATATGAGAATGTATAGGCGGACTAAACGCCTGAAGCATACTCTACCAGTCAACCCTTGGGTGATACAGAGATGAAATGAAGTATAGTATATCTATAAAAGTAAACTGGTGAAAAGGCTGACGAGTGGTAACTTCATTTAAAATGCTATGGAGGATGACATCCCACGAGGTAGAGTGACGACTTGAAAAATGTAGCGGGAAGTCGATGGATAGAGGTGGCTGGGGACAGTTCTATGTGGAAAATTTTGGAGGAGGCCTGTGTTCAGCCGTGGACTCTTGATAGACTGCAAAGGAGAAGTGAATTGCACCGTTTTCTTGGACACTGAGAGGAGCTCATCACATTACGTTATCCCGACTAGTTTTCTTTGAAAGGTCAAAAGGATTACCTCTCTATACCCCCCCGACCTCTTGCTATCTTAGTGTATAAATAATAAATAAATAAATATCTTCACGCAATTCTCAATACAGGGGTAGTCAGAGGTCTAGTCTAGACAATTAAGTCTCTTCGACCCACCTTCCACCGAAGATATTTTCGGGACAACGTGACAGATAGTGAGCCCGTCGTCGTCTTTATGTCCAAGCCAACCGATATAATTCGTACATAAGTTTTTGAAAAACCCATTGGTATGAGCCTGCCACCTGGGGATCGAACTCTGGGGGTCTCCTGACTCGAAATTCCGACAACCCAACCACACGGCTATCGTGACTCGGCTACCTCAGTGTACACATACATAACGGCATGTTGTAATCCACATATGGACATGCCTCCCCGTAGGAGAGTGTTAGCCATAATCACCAAGCTCGACGAGCGGATTGGCGAGCGCAGTACCAGGCCACTTGCACGATGCTGCCCTTCACCGGTCTGCTTATTTTCTCCTGGTATCTGTTCATTAGTGTATTTTTAAGAACCTTCCCTTAGTCGCCTATTACGTCACCCACGGAAAGAACATGGTATATTCTTGCGCGGTAAACATACGACTTAAAAAATATATATTCACGCCATTTACTATACAAGGGTAGACAGAGGTCTAGACAAGTTAGTCCTTTCGACCCACGTTCCAGGTAAAGAGCGTATCGCATGAGTCACGTGAGCGTATATAATCGTACTATAGTCGTATAGTAAACCCTTTAGTACGAGCCTTGGTGATCGAACTCGGGCCTCTTGACTCGAATTCCGATCAGCCAACCACTCGGCTATCGTGGCTGTTACATTTAATTTACTAGTTATGTAATCCAATAATCACAACATATTTAATTAAACGCGCTATCACAGTAAGAAAGATAAAGTTAAAAGCCCTTCCTCGCTAAAATTTAAAAAGATTTACAAAGAACATGTAACTGCACAAAGTTTAAGTTTTTAACTAACTTCTATATCGCACGGTTTTTGGTAGGGAAAAAACTTATGCGCGTCACCGATGACCTCTCATGGTAGTGACGTATTGCGCTTGCGTCAGACGAAAGAAGTAATATAGCGGGCTGTGTACAGGAGTACACATTATATATACTAATACTTTGTCTATACTCGACTACTTCATATGCATGATTGAATTTTTGTATGGGAAAAATCTTGTAATTACGCAACATAGAAGTGAGGTTATATTAACCGTTTAAAGTTTATTTTGTGTATACTATGCATTGTTTTAATTGTGTTTTCGATAATCTTTATTTGAATTAACATTGCGGTATCACTGTGCAATACAATAGTGAATACTCTCTTAATATACCAATAGGCTTACGTCGAATATTTCCAGCAGTGTTCAGAATGTTAGAATTAGAATGTCTCTATATTTTACTAACCTACGTAAGACATTAAAACTTTAAATTTATTATTTGTATATAAAAATATTTTTTTTTGGCAAAATTGCATATGTTTCATTCAATTTTTTGTCAGATTTCACTCATCAATATCACTTTACCTGTTAGATCTGGAGGTATCGGTATAAGAGAGGTTTCAAATATTGCGCTGCCGGCTTTCCTTGCCTCCGTACATAGTGTTCATGATTTGTCACGTAAAATTCTTAAGAATGACTTGGACTTGACCTTTGCTAACGAGGCAAGAGAAGCATGGTTACGTCTCTGTCCCGGCGAGGATATTCCACTGGAATCTAACTCACAAAAACAGTGGATGTCCCGTTGGTTCAGAGTGTGCAGAAATGCTTACTGAACAAGCTTCACTATGACAGAGACCGCGCCCGCTTTCTAGGTGTTTCGACAAAGGAATCTAGTTACTGGCTAAATGCTTTACCATCAAGTAACCTTGGTACATTACTGGATAACGAAAGTTTACGTATAGCTGTAGGAATACGATTGGGAGCATCGATTTGTCAACCACATCGATGTCCTTGTGGCAGCGACGTCGACGAGTTAGGCCTCCACGGACTTTCATGCCAAAAAAGTGCCGGCAGACTATCTCGTCACGGTTCCTTGAATGAAGTTATCCAAAGGGCTCTTGTTTCCATAAATATTCCATCGGTTTTAGAGCCTTGTGGAATATTTAGGAGGATGGTAAGAGACCCGACGGCTTGACTTTAGTCCCTTGGGAGAGAGGCAAAGCTCTTGTGTGGGACGCAACTTGCGTCGATACATTAGCGGCCTCTCATATCTAGGGTACTTCGATAAGGGCCGGGGCGGCATCAGAGGCAGCTGAATCGGGTAAATGGCGGAAATATGAGTCTTTGAAAGGAGACTATAGATTTGTTCCATTTGCCGTAGAGACAATGGTCCGTGGGGTCCCCGCGCGAAGCAGTTTCTAAAGGAATTGTATCCGCGACTTATCGTTGCCGCTGGTGACAAGAGGGCTGGTTCTTTTCTCGCTCAACGGTTAAGTCTAGCCATTCAACGTGGAAATGCAACCAGCGTTCTTGGTACCATGCCACGAGGAGTGGGGCTCTACGATTATAATAGTTTTTAGTTAATAAGTATTGTAAATATTAACATAATTTTTCTGAGACTATAAACAAAATCTCATCAATATGTAAATATTATAATAGTAATTTTGATACAAATTATAAGTAACTTTCAATTCTTAAAAGAATCTGTATTTGTGTATAATTTATAGCAGGTAAAAAATAATGAGTCAATTGTAGACAGCTTTTAAAAAAAACCGTTCGGTTTTCTAACTTTTTGCAAAATATCGCATCGCGTTTCTAGTTATTAATATGGCTTAGCAACTCGATAACCAGTTTATAGTTCAAACTAGTGTCCACTGTCCAGTCTGCTCTTGAATAATCTTTAATGCGATATCTACCTGGGAGGCGGCGCAGTGGCGACGCGGCGCCCGCGTCCCTTTCGCTCAAGGCTATCCACAATGTACATGCTAATATCACCCTTGCATCACCAGCTTTAAGCATAGATTCCTTTAGGAAGCGTCTGTGTTTTTTTTAATGAAGCATGCCGGACATAGAGCCTCAGCTACTCGGAATAACATTCATTGAATTTTGTGTCATATTCGCATAGAACTAAACTCAAAAAAAAACAAATATAAGCACAGTTTCAACATAAGATAACAATAAAATTATTATATAAAATAAACACATCATGTAGGGATCATAATAACATCGCATCGCAAATCAAAAACATTGCATGTTGAACATAAACAAACCGTTGCTGTCAATGTCAAAAGCGTCGTGCGCGGGCTTTTTAGTTTCTAACTAAATTAGAATGATAATGATACGTCTGTGTACTCACTGTGTATAACCGGATAATTGTGTTCACTGTAATTTCGGCGTACGATCACTTTGTAGCGCGAGTAATGTATATAACTTTAGTCCTGCGTCGGTGGTGTGGCTGGAATAACGGGTCGGCGGCGTCGGCGCAGGTGACAGAGCGACGGCAGCGCCGCGGCGCACGACGGCCGCCGCCCGCAACTCGACGCCCCCCTCCCTGCCCGACGTCCTTTGTAACAAGTGGTGAAATAGTTATCATCCTACACGAATGCATTCCGATAGCGCATGGCCCTCGCAACATTAAAATTGTATGAATAACAGTTATCCAGACGTGACGGTTCCTTTTGGGTTATTCTTTAAAAATCTTTAATAGTTATTTTTTATATTTTTTTTTAAATTAATCTATGTATTTTGTGCAATTTTCATTGATTTATTGTAAATAAATAATTATTTATAAAATTTATTATATAGCATAGAAGTTATGCGGTACTGTTTGTTGCGGTACTCTGTGTTAATATTATTATAAATAATATGTATAATAAATAATATCTTCACGCAATTCCCAACATAGGGGTAGACAGAGGTCAAGTCTAGACAATTAAGTCCCTTTGACCCACCTTCCACCGAAGATATTTTCGGGACAACGTGGCAGGTGGTGAGCCCGTCGCCGTCTTTATGTCCAAGCCAACGATGAAATTCGTACATAAGTTTTTGAAAAACTCATTGGTACGAGTCTGCCACCTGGGGATCGAACTCGGGTCTCTCGACTCGAAATTCTGACCACCGTGACTTGTTAATATTATTAAAGGAGTTATTTAAGAAAGTGGAAATCTTCGGAACTAATGAACTTTTACTAATAGAATCCTTGTTCCATAAATATATATATATATATATATATATATATATATATATATATATATATATATATATATATATATATATATATATATATATATATATATATATATATATATACATATATATATATATATATATATATATATATATATATATATATATATATATATATATATATATATATATATATATATATATATATATATATATTTGTGGAACAAGTCACGATAGCCGAGTAGTTGGGTGGTCGGTATTTCGAGTCAAAAAGCCATAGTTCGATCGCCAGATAGCTGGCTCGTACCAATGGGTTTTTCAAAAACTTATGTACGAATTATATCATAGGCTTGGACATAAAGACGGCGACGGGCTCACCACCTGTCACGTAGCCCCGAAAATATCTTCGGTGGAAGGTCTATACTAGACCTCTATTGAGAATTGCGTTAAGATATTTTTATATATATATATATATATATATATATATATATATATATATATATATATATATATATATATATATATATATATATATATATATACATATAAATGTAATGGTGAAAACGATATGTAATGGTGTACTGATCTAGAAAAATACTTTATCAAAATTAAGCCTTCTGGTGACGGTCAAGACTTGCGATCTGTCTGATTCTGAGATCGCTGAACCGCTTGCCGAGCACGCTCGCCATTCGGAGCGCTTGCAAAGAAAAATAAATGAAATATGTTACTTGATCCGAAGAGAGTCACGATAGCCGAGTGATTGGATGGTCAGAATTTCGAGTTCCGAGTTCGATCCCCAGTAAGCAGGCTCGTACCAATGGGTTTTTCAAAAACTTATGTACGAATTATATCATTGGCTTGGACATAAAGACGGCGACGGGCTCACCACCTGTCACGTAGCCCCGAAAATATCTTCGGTGGAAGGTCTATACTAGACCTCTATTGAGAATTGCGTTAAGATATTTTTTATTATTATTTATTTGATCCGAAGAGAGTCACGATAGCCGAGTGATTGGATGGTCAGAATTTCGAGTTCCGAGTTCGATCCCCAGTAAGCAGGCTCGTACCAATGGGTTTTTCAAAAACTTATGTACGAATTATATCATTGGCTTGGACATAAAGACGGCGACGGGCTCACCACCTGTCACGTAGCCCCGAAAATATCTTTGGTGGAAGGTCTATACTAGACCTCTATTGAGAATTGCGTTAAGATATTTTTATATATATATATATATATATATATATATATATATATATATATATATATATATATATATATATATATATATATATATATACATATAAATGTAATGGTGAAAACGATATGTAATGGTGTACTGATCTAGAAAAATACTTTATCAAAATTAAGCCTTCTGGTGACGGGCACATGTGTCAAGACTTGCGATCTGTCTGATTCTGAGATCGCCGAACCGCTTGCCGAGCACGCTCGCCATTCGGAGCGCTTGCAAAGAAAAATAAATGAAATATGTTACTTGATCCGAAGAGAGTCACGATAGCCGAGTGATTGGATGGTCAGAATTTCGAGTTCCGAGTTCGATCCCCAGTAAGCAGGCTCGTACCAATGGGTTTTTCAAAAACTTATGTACGAATTATATCATTGGCTTGGACATAAAGACGGCGACGGCTCACCACCTGTCACGTTGTCCCGAAAATATCTTCGGTGGAAGGTCTATACTAGACCTCTATTGAGAATTGCGTTAAGATATTTTTATATATATATATATATATATATATATATATATATATATATATATATATATATATATATATATATATATATATACATATAAATGTAATGGTGAAAACGATATGTAATGGTGTACTGATCTAGAAAAATACTTTATCAAAATTAAGCCTTCTGGTGACGGGCACATGTGTCAAGACTTGCGATCTGTCTGATTCTGAGATCGCCGAACCGCTTGCCGAGCACGCTCGCCATTCGGAGCGCTTGCAAAGAAAAATAAATGAAATATGTTACTTGATCCGAAGAGAGTCACGATAGCCGAGTGATTGGATGGTCAGAATTTCGAGTTCCGAGTTCGATCCCCAGTAAGCAGGCTCGTACCAATGGGTTTTTCAAAAACTTATGTACGAATTATATCATTGGCTTGGACATAAAGACGGCGACGGGCTCACCACCTGTCACGTAGCCCCGAAAATATCTTTGGTGGAAGGTCTATACTAGACCTCTATTGAGAATTGCGTTAAGATATTTTTTTATTATTATTTATTTGATCCGAAGAGAGGATATATATATATATATTGGAGGATATATATATATATATATTGGATTTTAAGTGATCCTGCCTTCGAAGCTAAGGGTTGCGGGTTCGAATTCCGCTATGGTAACATTTGTGTGACGAATAAGCGAATTTGCTCTGTATATATTTAAAATCAGAAAACAACAGCTGTATGTTTGGCGGCAGAAGTAAGTAAGTGTATGGTAGAGACAAAGAAGAGAAGGAGTCTACTAAATTCTTTAGTAGGGTTTTACCATCGGTTACAATAAGTTAACAATTTTCTATATAGTCACGTTATTTCATGAAAAAATGGTCGCCTTTTGTCTGGTGAAACAGAAGATACTTATAGTGACGAATTTGGATAGATAACTCTATTAAAATTAATTTTCAGTCTGCATGTTATATTAAAGCAATAACTCTTGCTAAATGCCTATGAACGTGTATTTGTATATATACTACGTACATATAAATAGCTGCCCTAGCCCCTTGTCCTCGATTTAACACTTACGTAATTACTTACTTTTATTACTTTCTTTTATTTTAAAAGAAATGAGCCTATGTTACTCCTTATAACATTAGCCCGTCTGAATTTACTTTTTACTAGGTGCCCCCCGTGGCTTCGCCCGTAATTTTACACTTCACGCGGAACTCTATTTATGTTTCTAAAATAAAAGTAGCCTATGTAACTCCTTATAACATTAGCTATCTGTCAGTGAAAGTCCTGTTAAAATCGGTCCAGCCGTTTCAGAGATTAGCCGGAACCAACAGACAGACAAAAATTAAAAAAAAAATGTTATTTTGGTGTAATTTGGTGTAAAAAAATGATAGTTTTGTGGATTAAAAAATGTTATTTTGGCGTTTTTTACTACATGTATATATTCATATACATGTAGTAAAAAACGGTTATTTTTATATTAGACATTCGCAATTTTATTTATATGTATAGATTTATCTATCCCGTTGAAATTAGTCAACCGTATAAACAGACAAAAATTTTAAAAAATTATTTCTTTATAATAATAATAATATTTATCGACATAAGAATGTACATTCGTTTATCGATAGTCATTTTTAATCTACCACTGTTTCGTAATGAGATTCCTCTAACGGAGAAGAAACAGGCGAAAGAAACTCCGTAGGTATCCTATGTTTTGATCAATTTTATTTTACAATACAATGTATTATACAATGTGATATGATATTTTCAAGAAATAGCTTGGGAGTAATCTCCTCATTCCCAGGGGTTACCGTCATTAATATAATCATTTATTTTATAATAACCCTTCTTATAAAGTTTTTCTTCAATAAATTTCTTAAACCTGTTAATAAATAGGCTTTGCACATTTACTAAATATAAATATTTTTGTTTTTGAAGTAGGTACTGTAGTATAGACGATCATTTTTAGGACATTATTAGTTCCGCTTGTTCGTTCTTCAGTCAGATTAATCAAACTACCAGATCTTCATACCCAGGAATACGGACCACATAGACCTCCATGATCACCTCGGTCTCCGTATGACTAAAACAGAGGCTAAGATTAAGTAAGTAAAAAAGTCACGATAGCCGAGTTGTTGGGTGGTCGGAATTTCGAGTCGAGAGACCCGAGTTCGATCCCCAGGTGGCTGTACCAAGGAGTTTTTCAAAAACTTATGTACGAATTTCATCGTTGGCTTGGACATAAAGACGGCGACGGGCTCAACACCTGTCACGTTGTCCCGAAAATATCTTCGGTGGAAGGTGGGTCATAGGGACTTAATTGTCTAGACTTGACCTCTGTCTACCCCTGTATTGGGAATTGCGTGAAGATATTTATTTATTTATTTTTATTATTATTTAAGATTAAGTAAGGCGGATGGTTGAACGAGCACCAGCCCAACCGGCGCCTCGAATGAACAAGATCTTGGTTTCCGACTTTAACCATTTAGGCCACAGACTGCAGGGAAAACGGCAACATCACAAAGATAACCACCGCCTCAACAGCGATCAGATTTCCACCGGAGTCGTGAAGGAGAGTGATATAAAATTCCTAATCCGCAACGAAGCCATTACTTCTGCGGTAGGCAAGGAGCTATTGTAAGTTTTTTTTACGTTTGAGTACTTATAACTACTACCAGCCCTATATGGACTTAGGCTGCGCTGAAATCAGTGTTGCGTTGCGTGACGTATGAGACGATTTTGTCGTCACTTTTTTTATTTATAAATAAATATAAATATCTTCACGCAATTCCCAATACAGGGGCAGACAGAGGTCTAGTCTAGACAATTAAGTCCCTTTGACCCTCTTTCCACCAAAGATAATTTACGGGACAACGTGACAGGTGGTGAGCCTGTCGCCGTCTGTATGTCCAAGCCAACGATATAATTCGTACATAAGAGTACGAGCCTGCCACTTGGGGATCGAACTCGGGTCTCTTGACTCAAAATTCCGACCGCCCAACCACTCGGCTATCGTGACTTTTTTATTTAATTTTGAAATATCTTCTATTTATATTTTATTGATGGTATATAGTGCAACAAATAAAGTTTTCTTTCTTTCATTCTTTCAAACACTGCCTACTGTTTACAATATATACTGTTTATAACGCTTGCAGATCAGTTTGGCCATGCCAGTTATTCGTGGTTCACCATGTCTTGGACACCTCCCCTGCCTTGGTCACTAAATGCGTCGGCAAATTGGGAACCCAAACAACCTTACCCTTTAGCCCTGATAGAACACTACATGAAGCGCTCTAGCGATTTCATAAAAAAAATTCAGTTAATATATTTTCTATTGAAGAAGATTCTTCTTTACAGCCTATCAAGATTCCGCTGGTGAACATAGGCCTAGAATAGGTTAGGCGATCCAGTTGTCGGAAATACTCAAGTTTATTATGTACCCTGATATGACGTCATTTCATAAACTGAACTTCTCTATATTCGATTGGTTGGAAATTGAAGAATTTGAAATACAGCTGATTGATTTCCCATCTAGCTCAATATGGAGTCAAAAATTTGAATTAATTGAAACTGAAAGATGTCAAGTAATTTAAATAAAAATGCTAATAACAAAATTCTGGAAACATGAAAGGCGTTATTATACATATATACATTTAACTGTTAGAAGAAGCTGGCTCATGCTATTTTAACAATGTTTTCATCTACCTATGCCTGCGAGTTTTCAGAGATGAATAACATTAAAAACTCGGTTAGAATCTGTTTGACAGATGAATCCAGTTCAGCATGCATTTAGCTAAAAGTAACATCTTACAACCCTAACATAAACTATTTGTCATCTAACCTGCAGCAACAGAAGTCACACTAATTTTACAGTAATTTAATTTATGGATGTAATAAAAACATTCCAAAATGTACCTTTTTTGTTTACTTTATTTAATAAAGAGTTTTGATAGTATTAGTAGTATTTACTATTATTATTTTCCAAATAATCAAAAAGTCATAATTATTTGATGGCACCTCAATGACCCCATTAAACATTCTTTAGAAAAAATGACACGTTAATGCATGAAGGTTCGCCTACCCTGGCCTAGAATTTTCCACAAAGAACGGTTCTCAGCCATCCACCCAGCATCCATCGACTCCCCGCATCATTTTGCAGGTCGTCACTCCATCTCGCGAGAGTCGCCCTACACTGCGTTTGCCCAAATACTTTGTATGCGGAAACAAAAATATGTAAAAATAAATATACGATTAATTACTTTACTTACTTTAATACTAAAATAAACTAATTCTGGTAATTGTCAAAAAGTCACGATAGCCGAGTGATTGGATGGTCGGAATTTCGAGACAAGAGACCCGAGTTCGATCACCAGGAGGCAGACTCGTACCAATGGGTTTTTCAAAAACTTATGTACGAATTATATCGTTGGCTTGACCATAAAGACGGCGACGGGCTCACCACCTGTCACGTTCCGAAAATATCTTCGGTGGAAGGTGGGTCAAAGAGACTTAATTGTCTAGACCTCTGTCTACCCCTGTATTGGGATTTGCGTGAAGATATTTATATTTATATATATTTTATATATTTTGCTAAAATTTACTATAAACGTATAGCCGTTATCCTCCGGCATTCTCATGCTGGCTGCAATTCCAAGTTGAATGGTTAGACTTTTGATGACATCCGTGGACGAGCGACGTTCACGGCGTAATCTGTGCTGGCGACCTGTGATGCCAGAACAGAAGTCTCGGGTTGTATTTAATTTATTTATATTTATACGTTTGATTTCCGGGTCAATGTACAAAATCATTTTTGTTATATTCTCTATGGTCTCTGTATTTGTTACAGGTTGATTGTATCCGATTTCATAACACGCGTGCTTTAGCTTTAAAAATTTATGTAATGATGTCCCTATCTGTGTATGATCGAACAATTGTTACACAAAAGAAACCCTTCGTCGTGTCACCTCATTTTGAGACCACTCCCCTAGTTGCCTCAGCCAGTATCGGAATCCTTGGCGTCGACATATCGAGCGACGTTCAGTTTCGCGGTCACTTGGAAGGGAAGGCCAAATTGGCCTCTAAGAAGCTTGGCGTGCTCAGTAGAGCACGACAGTACTTCATGCCGGCCCACCGCCTGCAACTTTATAAGGCGCAGGTTCGGCCGCACATGGAGTACTGTTCGCATCTCTGGGCGGGGGCACCCCAGTGTCAGCTCCTTCCTTTTGACCGTATCCAACGAAGAGCAGCTCGAATCGTCGACGACCATGTTCTATCTGATAGGCTAGAACCCCCTGGCATTCCGAAGAGATGTTGCATCTCTTTCCATTTTTTACAAGATTTACTACGGGGAGTGCTCTGAGGAATTGTTCGGATTAATCCCAGCCGCTGAATTTCACCATCGAACCTTACGGCATAGTCAAAAATTCCATCAACACCATCTTGATGCATGGCATTCCACCACAATGCGTTTTTTGCGAAATTTTCTGCCACGCACTTGCACTTTATGGAATGTGCTGCCGTCAGCGGTTTTTCCGGACCGATACGACTTAGGGACCTTCAAGAAAAGAGCCTATACCTTTCTCAAAGGCCGGCAACGCATCTGGTATTGCGGATGTTCATGGGCGGCGGTAATCACTTACCATCACGTGAGCCACCTGCTCGTTTGCCTCCCTTCCCCTAAAAAAAAAACACATTCCGTTCGCCCTTGTCCGACCCCCACATCGATCATCAAAACAAATCATAAAAGCGATTCGTGTTAATTACGTTTGTTTGTCGTTAAGTTTGCATGTTTAGTTACAATTTCTGTTATAATTATTAATGTAAATGAGAATAAATGAGACGAATCAATAAGGTATTCTTTGCGTTATTACTTATGCAAGTAATAACAAGTCTTAAATACTCGTTTAAGGAAAACTTATATACGATTTTAGAACACATGCAGAATTTGAAATTGAAATCCTAATATATTATATCTGCAGCGGGCGCCACCCATGCCACCAACTCCATTGAGTGCAATGATAGAATAAACCCGCTCTAAACATAATCATGGCAGCGCTGTGGAATTTCCATAGATGATCACTAAGACTGGATTCTCTGTCTGGAACTCTTGTCTTCGTGTTTCCCTGTCACGTTTACTTTATTGTACTATACTTTTATTTTTAATATGTGATTGGCGAATGAATAAGTTACATTCTTTTATTTATTTCATTGCAGTTTAGAGTGGTTAACAGGAATACTGGTAATATTATTCGTGATTATTAGTTATTTTTTATATATAAGTATCATCACGCAATTTCCAATATTGAGGTAGACAGAGCCCTAGATAGTGGAGACCTTTAGTAACCTTTAGTAACTAACTTTTCCGAAGCATATTTGGGACGAGACAGGTGGAGAGTCCATTGTTTAAAAATTATGAGGTATTTAGGCCTTTCTGCTACGATGTTAAAAGATATACATATATATCTTTTAACCGCGATTTCTTGCGACGAAATGTTGTTGCAATACTTGTGAAAGTGATGACTAAATTAATCAAATGTGAAGGATTACATGTATACTAGACTTCACTAGTAAGTAACTCGTTCATAGGGCGGTGTATACTCTTCTACAACAAAATCCCGGTAAATGTGCAAAGTCTGTCTATTGACAGTTCTAAGAAATTTATTAAAGAAAAACTTTATAAAAAGAGTTATTATAATATAAATGAATATATTAATGAAAGTAACTCCTGCGAATGTGGTGATCGCTCCCAAGGCATTTCTAGAAAATATCTCATCACATTGTAATATTGGATAAAAAAATATTGACCAAAACCTACGGGTAAAAATACCTACAGAGTTTTTTTCGCTTGTTTCTTCTCCGTTAGAGGAAATAACTACGAAACGGTGGTAGATTAAAATGACTATCAATAAACAAGTGTACATTCTTATGTCGATAAATAAATCATTTGATTTGATATTTTGTGTACCCAGTGTTAAGCAAAGATTTTGATAAAGAAGCAAGAATTTCAATTTACTTGAACATAAAGTAAGTCGTATAGATAAGTTATGTAAGTTATTTGTTAAGATATTCCTGAATTCTGTAATAGCACTTTCTTGATAGCAGTTCCTTTCATATTTTAATGAAGTGAAACTTACGTTTAAACAATCGCTGTAGATACCGACTGCAGCAAAAGTAACACGGAGAAACGGGAGACTAGGCTCACCGAGCACCGTCTGCACCGAGACATTGCAGCGTGCACAAATCGGACAACGTCACCTCGGCGGTGACAGAGCATGCCCCCAACTCCGACGTCTCATATTACATTAGGTTCGACAATATCATAGTGTTGGCCTGCGACAAGAACTTTGTGGCACGAAAGCTCTTGAAAGCTGTCGTATATCAACCGTCGTCCTAATTTTAATAGACACAAAGGCACACCCCACCCCCTGCTGCCCACTTGGGAGCCCGTGTTGTTATACGCGTCGCGTAATAAAAACAATAGTGCTGACTACTACGTGGTGGACTTTGCGAGTACATTTTGTGCACTCTTAACCTCAAACAGTCACGGTAGCCGAGTTGTTGGGTGGTCGGAATATCGAGCCGAGAGACCCGAGTTCGATCCCCAGGTGGCAGTACCAATGAGTTTTTCAAAAAAACTTATGTACGAATTACATCGTTGGCGTGGGCATAAAGGCGCCGACGGACTCACCACCTGTCACGTTGTCCCGAAAGTATCTTCGGTGGAAGGTGGGTCGAAGGGACTTAATTGTCTAGACTAAGACTTCTTTCTACCCCTGTATTGGGAATTGCGTGAAGATATTTATTTATTTAACCTCAAACAGTAACATAAACGCATCTCCCTCGCCATTTTCTTCGTCACCGCCGGCACACCACGCGCCCCCCGTCGAGCTGCGCGTTGCTCAGGCGCGCCGTGCGAGGCGGGACGCGTTCGCGAACTCATTCCATTCACCCTGATGAAGGCATCAGGGACAGACCTCCGACAGCTTCGGAACTAGTCGGCACGATTGTTTAGACGTGAGTTAAACCGTTTTAATTATTTCATTAATAATGTCTGACGAAAGTTTTAACAGTTTCATATACCGCATATGCTTCCAAACACCTTCAAACTTCACAGAATGCTCACTCTAAGTAACTACTCATCATGCCATCGTATATTCGGCCTACCTCGGCGACTAACTTCACTATTACTGTTTTGTTATGTTGTAAAAATTACTGTTTTGTAAAGTCCTATATTAATTTATTTAGTATTGATTTGTATTGGAGTGTCATGGGGTTGGTACTGAAAAACTGTGCTTATTTGTATATTTATCTAGAAATTAAACTTTTCCATTCATTCATTCTTCAAAAATTCGTGGTGCCACTGAGTAACCGGAACTGAAGATCATCGAGTTCTCTCCTTGTCTTTGGACTTCAGACAACCCTATAATGCTCAAGTGTAGCCTGCTCACCTCTTCCTTCAGGTCCAAAAACTTCTCGTCAGTCCTCAGAGCGTGCGTTATATATTACCACGTCCAGTCGACGGGTTTGCCCGCGCGATCTCGTCCGGAGACTCTTCATAGAGGGTTTTGCCATAGTTGCCACGCTTGGCGAGAACGTTGGTAACCGCAGTTTTTTGACCTTTATAATGGTATGCAGGAAAATGCTGCTGCCCAACTCCTAATATTTTGAGGTCTCTCTGTCGACTTTTACAATAACCATGGGATGAAACAAGATGTCAGATTCTCTTAAGCCGCTGCCATACGGCATTATATCGTTGGCTTCGACATAAAGACGACGACGGGCTCTACACTTATCACGTTGTCCCAAAAAAAAGTCTTCGACACCTTCCAAGGTTCTTAATTATCTAGACCTTTGTCTACCCCTGTTTTGGGAATGGCGTGACAATATTTTTTTTCTTTATTAGGTATTTTGGACAGCGGACATGTGTACTATTTTCAATTGCTAAAAGAAAAAAGTCCCGATAGCCGAATGGTTGGGTGGTCGGAATTACGAGTCGAGAGACCCAAGTTCGATCCCCAGGTGGCAGGATCGTACCAATGGATTTTTCAAAAACTTATGTACGAATCATATCATTGGCTTGGACATAAAGACGGCGACGGGCTCACCACCTGTCACGTAGTCCCGAAAATATCTTCTGTGGAAGGTGGATCAAAGGGACTTAATTGTCCCTAGACTAGACTTCTGTCTACCCATGGATTGGGAATTGCGTGAAGTTTTTTTTTTTTTGAATTTGGGTAAATCAGGAATGTCTAGAACAGGTGAATGAAATTGTATACTTGGGGAGTGCGTTTAGCCGGGATGGAAGATGTGATTTAGATGTGGACAGGCGTGTCGCTGCCGGGAACAAAGTCAATTGACAGCGTTAATCAAAAGGCAAGGCGTTGTGAAAAGTGCACGCCTTGCAATACATAACGCAGTGTTGGTACCGACTTTGTTATAAGGCAGCGAAACCTGGGTATGCCAGAAGAAGCATAAAAGCAGGTTGAATGCAGTGGAGATGCGATGGCAGGTTTGAAAGATGACCTTGTCACAAAAATTGATAAGGGCGTGCTTCGATGGTTTGGGCACGTTGAGCGAATGAGTGAAGACCGAATGGTGAAGAAAATATATAACGCGAAAGTTAGAGGTAGACCGAGACTAACTTTCGAAGACCATGTGAGCAAATTGCGCGAAGAGGGGAGGGTCAAGAGTACCTAGACGTGCATGTATGAAGATGATGAATTTGAAAGAAGCGAAAGAAGTATGTAGGGATCGTGACACTTGGCGATATGTTCTCTCTGGCTACCCCGTCAGGGATAGTGCGTGAAGATAAATAAATATATTAATTTTTTAAAGAAAAACTAATTCCACCACCTATTCTTCCCACCACACGACTTTTGTCCAAAACCATTTGAAATAGGCACATCTAAGAAAGTAAGACTATATCACCCTCTTAATCCCGTGGGTGTCGTAAGGGGCGTCTAAAGAAAAAGCCTGTAACATGCTAACGACACATGAAGAGATGACCAAAAATACGAGATCAAAATTTAGCAGGCCGGTGACATTTAGCACTGTATAAGATGTTAGATGTATAGCAAACCCTCCCGTGCCAGTCCTGCTATAAACTTTTGCAGTTTTTTGGCTTTTATTCTGATGATACTTCATGTTCTTAGAGTTCTTGATTATTGAAGCCAGTACAGTACAGCACGGGTCATCCATATGAGGCGTGTCCTCATTACACGGGCGTCTTCTTAGGGGTCTGCTGCTCCCCCGGTCATGGGTACCGCCTTTCAGCGGCATTATGTACTTCACGTCTGACCGACTCTGAAAAGTACCATTCGGAGTGCCAAAAAGCGATGGAACGCATCATCCTACGTATAAAGAGAACGGACAGGATCCGAAACACAACCCTGCGCTCGACGACATTGTAGATGTGGATGATGAAGCCGCCAGGCTAGCGGGATTGGGCAGGCCATATATCCCGTATGTATTTTCACGTAGTAGGTTCCGGAATGTAGATAACGACGCCGAGGATGGCCGAAAAAACGATGTCGTGACGAACTAGACACATTCTGTGACGATTGGTTTCAAAAACAAAAGATCGAGTTATTTGGAAGCATAAGGGGGATATCTGTGCCCAGCAGTGTGACAGTATAGGTAAAAAAAAAATCGAGATGGTATATCCATCTATCGGTACCATTTAAAAGCTTTTCCCTTAGCTCTTACGTCACATACAGGAAAAGGCGGGGTAAGGTGATGGTGAATTTTTCAGCAGACGCTTAACGGAAGTTCCATACATTATACAAAAATGAATATACTTACACTTCAATGCGAAATAAAGTATTTATAGAACCTTATCCTCATAAAAACAAGGAGACGAAGACATGTGTGGTAGGTAGGAAGTATGCAATAATAGGTTTGGACTTTCTCTCTCTTCTGTATTGTAACAGAAAGAGGCTCGGAATGTTTGTCTTGGTTAAAGACTTGGTTAAGGAAAGGTTAGATTAAAGACAAGAATATTGCAAGAAACAAAGGTAAATTTAACTACCTTTCTTTGGTGTATATCGAGCTACACTAGCTCTAAATACGGGGTCAAGGATCGGAACACACATTATTTGAAAAAGTGCACCTAAATGTTTAGTTGTTTACCCTTGGAATATACGTATCTTCACGCAATTCCCAATACAGGGGTAGACAGAGGTCAAGTCTAGACAATTCCCTTTGACCCACCTTCCACCGAAGATATTTTCGGGAAAACGTGATAGGTGGTGAGCCCGTCCCCGCCTTTATGTCCAAGCCAACGATGAAATTCGTACATAAGTTTTTGAAAAACTCATTGGTACTGCCACCTGGGGATCGAACTCGGGACTCTCGACTTGAAATTCCGACCACAACAACTCGGCTATCGTGACTTATATATACGTGTATTGTATAATATGATAGAATGACAAAAGAACAGGATACCTACGGAGTTTCTTCTCCATCAGAGGAAACTTGTTGCGAAATGGTGGTAGATTAAAAACACACATTTTTCACATCACAAAAGTCGCTATGTCGATAAATAGATTTTCTTCACTATAGATTAAATAGAAAATAAAACAACCATAGATGAAAAAATATTATTATTACAACGCAATTGTTTAGAAAATCGGATTACATAGCTTAAAATGACAATTTAACTGACAATATAACTAACACGAAAACCACCCTTAATTACAATCAAAAAATCACATCTAGAAAAACTTTACATAGTTCGCGCCTTTAGCTACGCGCCCGGCGCACCGTTCCCGCGCTCTTTCAGCTATAGACAAGATGGCGTCGCATAGACAACAAACCATAGTCACGGGAGTATAGTGACGACGCCCGGGCACTGCCGAGTACTTATAGTTACGTGAAATACAAATAAAGCTAATCATTAAACGCCTCTTTTGTATTACGACACGTTCGGATTGTCAATCGATACGGTCCTTCAGCGTATATAATCAACAGTACCACTGTTTTGTTTTGTCTGTCCGAGTCGCCCTAGTCTTTGCAATCGGTCGCCTGCCCACACTATATGCAGCGGTGTCCGACCCGCGACCGATCGGAAAGTTTAAAGCGTACGGACGGACAAAACTTAAATAGCATAAACTTGCGCAATGCGCGTCTAAACTCCGATTAATATTGACTTGCCGCTTAAACACCGATACTACCTTAAATTATACAGTGCCTTAACTACAATTAATTTGCTCGACACGCACGAGCGTACTGTGATCGATTCCGTGACGTCTGCTGACAAAAACATCTGACGTTTGCTGTCACACAGTCTGACGTCTGCCGTCACACGTTCTGACGTTTGCTGTCATCGCGCGCCACCATTTTGCTTGGTACAGTACGGTCGCAAATGTCGAGCGATGCGTTATGAAATTCATTTTATAATTGATACGATTTACTCTAACATTAATGAGCGAATGGTTACATAGTTGCCCATTTCGTTACTGGAGGATATATGGAGGCTACATTTTAATGTTTTACACGCAATTTGAGCTTTATCATTATAGGGATAAGGTACATTGGGCCTCGAAATGAGTCCATACAAGTTTGAAAATGGATCGAATCCTTATCACTAATTTTATATAACTATATTAAGCGTGCAGTATCTAAAGTAGGAATACTGTTCGCCATCTTTAAAAATATGCAGAGTATTTTAGACATATACAACATTAACAATAAAAATATGACGAGCGTTGACCTCGTTATTATAATATTTTTTTTAATATTAAAGACTTAAACAATGTAATATTCAGATATCCTCAGTAACACTAAATCGCATTGAGTTCACTTTGGATCCCAATAAAGTATGTAATCTTCTGACCACTACATGGTCGAAGGCAACATGGTGCAACTTCACATTACACCTGGGTTCTAATCAACCCCCACTTACACATCTGTACAATGAACAAATAGTTTGTTTATACGAACTAAGCCGTGTACAACTACACATAAATTCAGAGTGTGACCTATATATACATAAATACATTACAGCATCGGTTAATAGTCTCATATCATACAATTCTGATTTAATTAATCATTTAATAATCATAAATCCAAATGTCTCATGAATAGATTGGAGAAGACGGAAGAGAATATGGAGTAAGAAATTCTTCAACATATACGCTATCATTGATAATGTCAATCGAATATTTAATAGAAAAAAAATACCATATAATTAATAGAAAAATAATAATATTCATTACATAGAATTGATAAAGCATTACATGAAAATAAAAGTTTGCAATTAATTTTCAAATAATTACATTAAAAAAAAGGACAATCATAATTTAGCCAAGAATCATAGTACTTTAGTGTATTAATTTTAATGAAAAAAAAAATTACTTTTTATATCATTTAAGTGTTACCAAAAAAATCAAAGTCAATGTGTGCCCCATTTCGAACAAAACCAAAAATATAATTTTAACATCATCCTGAAATTTTCTTAACTATAATCATGAGCAAATTGTTTTGGTCACACTCTACAATTGTTTTTACAGTATAAATTGTCCCTTACTGAATCAAATTATGTGGTAAAAGCCTTGAACTCCACTGATGGGAAAACGTTTTAACATCAAACACTATCACATGGTTTATGTGTTCCACTTTACAATTTAACTTTTCACTTTCACTGAATATTATATTATTTTAATCAACAGTTCCGGAAGCTTTCATAGTTTTTTTCATAATTGAATTTACTTCTTGAATAGTTTGTTCCACTGCAGCACATGCTTCGTTGGGGGGGCATTTGAGGTCGATGGCCCCTGGCTCGGACCAGCCAGCGGGACATTGCTTTGGAAGCCTGCAATAGATATTTTTGGATTATAAGCTGCTTCACGTAGTTAAAAGTCTATATTTTTTTCTTTAATCACTACCCAATACATGTGCATTTAAAATAATAATAATAAATAAATACATGAATATGGACAAAATCACATATATTTCTCTGATCTCTGATGTAGTAACCAAAAAGTTATGGAATCGAAAACAACAAAGCTAATATAAACACCAAGATTCAATACAAAGCAAAAAAGTGATTTCCTACATTGACCCATCCAGGAATTTAACCTGGGACTTCAGAGCTGGTGGAACTGAAAACCCAGTGTGTGCGGGCCAATTGTCCACTGAGTTCCATACCAATTAGTCTCTTCATTCACTTCGCCGAGGCTAATTCGGGACAATGCGACATATGGTGAGTCTCATCTCACTGTCTAACTCAATGATACAAATTGGAAATGAGTTTCATAAATCTCATTACACACCGTTATGATAGGACAGTCACGTTTTTCTACGATAAAATTTGTAAGCTTCATTTCCTATAGAATTAGACATTCTGCTTCATGCTTATTTGGGACCAAATGAAAAGTGGTCAGCATGTGTCCCACGCCAACGATAGAAATAATACATAAATAAAAAAATTGTAATTTTTTGGAATTTTCCTCTTGCTTGATTTGATTGCTATTTGTCGAGAGTTTAAAAATCGATCTCTGATTATATCGAATCGAAATTGGAAACCCTGGTTCGAAATTGTTTCCAATTTTTTTGCATTCAGGATGCAACAGGATAATAATAAGGTCGGGATAGAATGTAATTTGAATGAATATTGCCGTGCAATATTATTTTACATAACCTGGACATACATAATATTGCACATAATATGTATACGCATTGTTTTAAATAAGAAATATTGGAATTAACAAGTAATATTCAGGTCTACGGCAGCATCCAAGGTGTCCAGTGTTGTAGTCAGTCCGTTACCTCTCTCCAACAGGCCGGAAAAGGCCTGCTGGTTCCTGAGAGACTCCCAACGGGCGCGCCGCTACTCGGGCAGCTCCCTTTCACCACCGCCAGCCGCCTTCTCGGCAATGCAGGAGCGGGCCACGGACGCGAACAGCCTGCCGTACCAAGTTATATAGTTAGCACCAAATTATATAGTAGTTATAATGCTATTTTTTTAAAGCATATAAGTTATGCGGAACTTTTTGTTATTAAATTAAATCAAAGTCACGATAGCCGAGTTGTAGGGTGGTCGGAATTTCGAGTCAAGAGAACCGAGTTCGATCTCCAATTGGCAGGCTCGTACCAATGGGTTTTTCAAAAGCTTATGTACGAATTATATCGTTGGCTTGGACATAAAGACGGCGATGGGCTCACCACCTGTCACGTTGTCCCGAAAATATCTTCGGAGGAAGGTGGGTCAAAGGGACTTAATTGTCTAGGCTAGACCTCTGTCTACCCCTGTGTATTGGGAATTGCGTGAAAATATTTATTTATAATTTATTATTTATAAATTAAAGAGATATAATGTTTTTAAAATTTGGCGACCATTGCCAGTTGCCAGTGTCAGTTGAAATTAAAAAAAAATATTTTCAATTTAATAACAAATAGGTTAAAAAGTCTTGCTTTCACACATTTCCCAATACTGGGGTAGACTCGACTCCTGGGTGAGCGTAGTTTGATTCAGATTCAGAGACTTGGGAGTTCGGGGACAATGGCGTGTACCAGTGAGTTTTATTTTCTCTGCCACTATAATGTTATACTAAAATAAAATCCAGTGAAAATGATATATTGTCTAGATCTATATCTACCATAGTTTTGGTAATGTGAATTATGTACGGGGTATAATAAAATTACTTTGTATTATTTTTGGTTTAACTCCTGTACCAGAATTTTTTTTATATCTTAACGCAATTATCAATACTAGGGTAGCCAGCCAGACAATTCAGTTCTTACAATATGGATCTATTTAACTGGAGCTTATTTTAGGACAACATGACAGGCGGTGAGGGTGTCGACATCTTTATGTTCAGGCAAACGATCTAAATCGTACAATAAGTTCTGAAAAAACTCATCATACGTACGTACGAGCCTACCATTTGGAGATCGAACTCGGGGTCACTTGAATCGAATTCCGATCTGAAGAACAAGAAAATGAAGTATGCGACGATTGTAACTCTTGTCAATCTGTTCTCACCGGCTAGTGCATGATTAATTTTAATAAGACCACACCCTATTGTATCCTAAAAAAAAAAGAAAATGAAAATATCTTCACGCAATTCCCAATACAGGGGTAGACAGAGGTCAAGTCTAGACAATTAAGTCCCTTTGACCCACCTAAGATAGTTTCGGGACAACGTGACAGGTGGTGAGCCCGTCGCCGTCTTTATGTCCAAGCCAACGATGAAATTCGTACATAAGTTTTTTGAAAAACTCATTGGTACTGCCACCTGGGGATCGAACTCGTGGTCTCTCGACTTCTTCCGACCACCCGACAACTCGGCCATCGTGTCTTCTGACGATTATGTCCTAGAATAAAAAAAAAAATCACAAACTTCTCAATCTCGGGCGCGCAATGAACGAACTCGTGCGACCAGAACTTGTAGATGGGATTCTTGATCAGCTCGATGAACGTGATGAGCAGTCCCCACGGGTGTGGCCGGTTCACGATCAGCCTCTCGAGGAGCATCCTGGTGATCTGCTCCTGCACAGCCTCCGTGTTGGCCTCGGCGAACAGGTAGAGGAGGCAGCAGCTGAAGTAGTGCGTGTGGCTGTTCGGGTAGCGCAGCTGATTGGCGATCGAGTTCAGGAACAAGTAACTGCAATTGCGGAGGTGGAATTACTATGCGAACGAACGGATAAAAACATGTCAGTATTGGGTTGAAAGAAAATTGACGAGCGGCATTTTAGTGGTCTTGCTGTAAGGCTTTTAAAATAATCTTCAACATAGATGGAAACAAGAATAACCCCACGAGACGTGGATAGATGGGGACATGAAATCCATTCTTCTAATTTCAAAGTAAGTTGTTAAAGCACTTGCGTTATGAGATCGTAAATTAAAAGGTACCACAAACACCCAGGCCAGAGATAATGTAATGTTTTCCTACTGGAGATCGACACCGCTTGAAAATCGGTTTTAGCCACTCGGCCATAGAGATCATTTAATAATGAATAATAATAACAGACATTAGCAATAAACAAATAACATATAGCTATATATTTGATGGTGTTAAGCACCATCCGCTGATCAAACTCACCGTCCCTCGAAATCAAAGTCCACGGTGAAGTTCTGGAATATGTCCATGTGCGCCGAGTGGGCTATGGTGGACATGTTCGGGGTCTGACCCTTGGACCTTATGTGCGCGATGGCCTGCGTGCCCACGTACAGCACTACGGCGTTCATCAGCTGGCTGTTGTAGCGGCGACCGGGCTCGTTCAACACCTGAACACCACCAATTATTAACATTAGAGCAACTGGTTAGTTTAGCGTACATTAACTAAATACAAAATACCATCAAACTCGTTAGAGCAGTGCATAGAAAACGCATATATACTTATGTACGTATCTTGTTTTCATTTTTTTTAAAGCACCAACCAAGCAATGCTTGTGCCTGGAGTTGGTTTACAATAATAGTAGAATGGCCTAAACCATTAAGCTATTGCAGCGTTTTCTGTGTATGGAGTAAATTCCGTGGTCGGAACTACCATTTGTAGTGTCATCAATGCAATTTTTTCGAAGCTGAGAGTTGTTGGTTCGAATTTCGTTTGCGAGATATACACATCACTTTACATCTATATGTCTCTAGAAATTAGCGCTGTAGGATGGTACATTATCACCATTCAGACTTGATGATGGTTCATCTCTTTTTTTACTAACAAAAGAAATCATATTTTGTCAGGTAATTTTAGAGTGTAAATATATTGAGAAGTGATTTTCCATTTTTTCTGTATATATAGAGGTAAAAATAACCAAATAATAAACATAAGCACTTATGATTTGGTGACAAGCATTCATTTTCTAAATTTATAAATAACAAATTTTGTAGCCAGCGTGATTAGAACACCCAACCCTCAGCTTCGAAGGCGGACTCCTTCTCCGATCTCTATCCATTACACTATCCAGTCTCCTATAGACTACTCCTCAGAAATCAACGAGACCAAACCCCGGGGCCTGGGGGGAGTCAGTCAGGTCTGTTATGTCTGGCCGGGGTCCGTCCGACCAGGGTCCATCTAAAAAAAACATACCTGCATGTTGCTTCTTAGCTCAGACAGGAACGTAACCGGCGTCCTCGCCTTCAGATAAGCGTCCAGGTCCTTCTTGAACTGCGACGATGGTATGATCGTGGCGTAGTTGATGACGGCGCGCGGTGGTAGCGCGATCTCGGGCAGCAGATCCACCTTCAGATTGGGCGTGAACGGATCGGGCAGCCTCATGTTCCGCGGGAAGGCCGAGAGGATGAGGTTCCTCATTTGGATGCAGTTGGGCGGTATCTCGTCGCAGAAACCGTAGTGGTAGTCGCAGAGGAACTCGGGGAAGTCATGCAAGAGCACAAGGAGCACTTTCAAGGTGCCCTTATACAGCATCATGACTGGCACTGCCAGCTCAGTGTTCCTCAGGAACGGGTCCAGGAACTTGAACAGGTCTATGAGCAGTGTTGAATACATCCCCCAGCCCTGGACGAAACAATTGTACAACTTTAAGACAATGCTTGTGCTACTAAGTGAAGCATTAGCTGTGGATGGAAAAGTTAGTAGCACATTGTTTATAGTCAATGTTAGTACAAATAAAAAAAAAGTATAACGAAAATAATTATAACGATCTCTAGCTAATTCCTAGTTCATATCAGCAATTTAATCCTTCATTAAAGTTAAATATTTTATTTAAAAAAAAATTATTTAGTATCAATTTAACATTGTTTATATGTTATTGTTGCTTAAATTTCATTAATTGATATACCCAGTAATGCCACATCCAATTTAAAAGTTAGCAATAACAACCAGTTTTTTTTTTAGATAAAAGTCTTACTAATATAAAATGTGAAAGCGCATGAAAGCATGATATTTACGACATAGACACACTAAAACTGCTGAATGAATTTGAATGAAATTTGGCATACATGTAGTTTATAACTTGGATTGACATATAAAGGCACGGTTTCAATGAGAAAAATCTAAAGATACGGATTTCCATATGTTGTATTTGGTGTCTGGAGAGTGATATTGGTCAATTTTTACTTAGGAATGATAAAAGACACCAAGGGACATTTGAGATAAAGCGAAGATTTAGCATATATTTATAATCAAGCTTAAGACTGTAAGTGATAACCGCCGCCCATAAACACCTACAATACCAGAGACATAGCAGAGGCATTGTCGGCTTTTGAGAAAAGGAATAGTCTGTTTTCTTATTTATAGTATCCATACATAAAAATACACAATTTCCCAATACAAAAGGTTAGGCAGAGGTCTAGACAAAGACGTCCTTTCGGCCCACGGATTAAATGCAACTAATAAATAACCTCCCAAAGCCGAACTTCACTCAAATCGTCAAACACAATTAAACGACTTTCACATTTATATCAGCGTAGTACAGTATACCTAGCTATAAAAAACAAACAATAATGAAACATAAGAGAAGGAGGAGGTGCGAGTGGGAGTTGATAGTTACCTTCTGCTGCGGTGTGACTGCAAGCACTCTGTTGATGAAGGCCCGATGTGCGACTAGCTCCAGCCAGGCGTAGCAGAAGCCGGGCGCCACGCTAGGTCGGATGATCCGTAGTGTATGGCAGAACGCGGTTAGAACCTGATGGGATGAATGAACGGAATGATTAAATAAATGATAAAATAAAAATAAATATCTTCACGTCATTCCCAATACAGGGGTAGACAGAGGTCTAGTCTAGACAATTAAGCCCCTTCGACCCACCTTTCATCAAAATATTTTCGGGACAACGTGACAGGTAGTGAGCCCGTCACAGTCTTTATATCCAAGCCGACGATATGAATCATACAAAGTTTTATAAAAAACCCATTATTATGAGCCTGCCATCTGGGGATCAAACTCGGGTCTCTTGACTCGAAATGCCGACCACCCATACACTCCATCGTGAATTTTTTTTTATTATTTCGGTGCAATGAATATTAAATGAATTAGTCACCGTGGTACACAATTGAACACTCACCTGGTAGTTCATAGATTCGAGGACAGGCTCGGCCATATTCATGTCGAGGAACAAGATCAGCAGCAGACGATGGTACGGAAGCTGTTGGAAGGTCGTGTTCGGCTCCTCGTGGTCTTGCAGGAGGCAGCCAACGATTATTCCAAGGATCTGTCAGGACAACATTTTCAATGAGGCACGTAGGTAACTTTACACTTCACTCAATATTGATGCAGTCTAGACATCTAGATAATTAAATCCTTTCTAAACAATATTTCACCGGAGCTTATACACTTAAATAAAAAAATATATCTTCAAACCATTCCCAATAATGGGGTGCGACATGTTATTTGGGACTGCGTGACAGTTGATAAGCCTGTCGCCGTCTTTTTGTCCAGTCGGCTATGATAAATATAAATAACAGCTATATCATCCTTAACCTCATAGCCGAAGAGCTTCATATGTTTTCTTGCACTCAGAGTGATCTCACAAAGATAGCAATGTGGTTTATATGCTATAGGACTTTTAACTAAGATACATTTGTTTTAATATAATTATATAATATTATTAATACTTTAATAATATGGGGATTAAGCTATCACATTGGAGTTTTCCTGTAAAGATAGAGTACATTGGCAATAAATAAATAAACAAATAAATAAATCATTGCAAACCATGTTGGGCAGAGCAATTCAAAGAGATGTATATGTGTTTATTTAGGACAATGTGCCAGGTGAAGAGAATACAATTTATTTATAAGTATCAAGAAAAATCATACATACAAGACAACATCACATACAATGCTCTGATCCGTAACTGATGAGTAAGCAGCTTAAGCACTTGGGTTATGGCATCAGAAACTACGAAGGTACCCCAAAACACCTAAACCCGAGACAATGTAGAAAGAGTTTTTTCTACATTGACCCGACCGGAAATAGAACCGGACACCTCAGCGAGCACCTTATGTATGTGTGTATTGTTATATGTAATAAGTCACGATAACCGAGTTCTGTTCGGAGATCGGAATTCGAGTCAAGAGACCCGAGTTCGATCCCCAAGGCAAATTCGAAGCAATGGGTTTTTACAAAAACTAACATACTATTTTTATAGTTGGCTTGGACATAAAGACGGCGACATGCTCACCACCTGTCACGTTGACCCAAAAAATATAATCGGTAATAAAAAAAATAAATCGTGCGTCGCAAGAACTTAATTGTCTAGACCTCTGTCTTTTTTTTATATAGAAAAGGGAGGCAAACGAGCAGGTGCCTTACGTGATGGTAAGTGATTACCGCCGCCCATGAACACCCGCAATACCAGAGGTATAGCAGATGCGTTGTCGGGAGGGAGGTGTGTGGTCCTCCGGTCACCATACGAAACGCAGAAGTTTGTTAAGACTTCTACTTCACGACGGTGCTCTGTGAGGTCGTGGTACTTCCCCTTCTTACTATTTAACGCAACAACAAAAGCCAATGCGTGGC
Organism: Sericinus montela; assembly: GCA_029286605.1. NCBI lineage: Eukaryota > Metazoa > Arthropoda > Insecta > Lepidoptera > Papilionidae > Sericinus > Sericinus montela. The sequence goes on along the minus strand of JAGSMR010000082.1, from coordinate 1,067,499 downwards.
AACCACTGTTAAAACTATCTACCCCTGAACCTTGGGAATGGCGTGAGGACATTTATTACCATCATACCGAATCCTACACCGCAACCACCACGGGCGTACCTTGTTCAGAAGGTTCAGTTTGGGCGTGGGGTTACCACCGTCGGCGGTGTTCTTGATCAGCAAAGAGACCAGCTTGATGAAAGAGTCGCACATGGTGTAGTACTTCTCCCTCTTCGGCGGGTTCATCGTCTCCTCGTTCAGTTGCTGGTAGACGTTCTCGATGCACATCTGCGTCGCGATGCGGAAGAATCTAGTGATCATGTCGTCGGACTTCAGTATTCCGTTCATGTTCATTCGGTGAACGTAAACGTTGAAGTTGCGCCCGATCTCGATCTCGGTCAGCGGACTGAGGAGGACGTTCCTCCATTCGCGCAGCAGGTTCTCGGTCTTCTCCTGGAGACCGGGCGGGTCGTCGTAGTCGCGTGCCTGGCAGACAAACGGCGTGTTAGATAAATGACTCAGTCTAATTTGCAAGTTCAGTGAATGAATTGCAAGATCTCCGTTGCATTCCTCGAAAAAGAAATCTATATTCAGTGGACCTTTGAAGACTTATGTGATGATTATGGTGAATGTAATTGATGAATTTATGTCACTAGTGAACAAAACCAAGGTTGACTCTTCTTCTTTTATTCATCCATCCATTCATTCATTCAGTCCACGCTAGATGTCAGAACAAAATGAGCTATTCTTGATTGCAACTTGTAATCGATTGCCAAGCTGAAAAATATAACTAAAAATAATGTCTCCTTATGATTCTTTAAGTGAATATCCCTCTTAGACCTTAATTTTAAAAGCATAAGTAATGTAATTAGAATCTGTAATAGGCTTTACATTGTTACATCATAATGTTTATGGATCTTGTGCTGTGGATTCTGAGATTATAAAAATTAAAAACATACAACTCACCCTAACTTGCATCATGCCGGCGTGTATATGGGCGGTGGGCCCTAGCGGCATCCTCTCACCGAGGTAAGCGCTCGGGTCCTGATTGATTCTCAGGGTCTCGATCAGGGTCGCCAGACCCTCGGGCGGCGGCGGCCTCGAGTGAGACATGATCCGGACCAGGGTCTCGGTCGTGTGGTAAAGATCGGATTCGTTCACGTATATGTTGTTCCTGTCGTCGACCAGATAGAGCTGCACCAGTTGCATGGCGAATGCCACCGCGACATAATTGTTGCCGTTGTCCATGAGATGCGCGAGCGCGAGGTCGTACTGTAACGGATTGGTTCAGTTACCCACATACATACACAACGGTATGTAATGGCCCACTGCTGGACGTGGGCCCCGCTGTAGCGGCCAGCAGATACCTTGTAACTGCAGTCTGGCATTACGAGATGATTATCCCGCCATCTGACGGTAGCTACTAACTATCCAGGCATTTCTCTTAATCGCCACTGACAACACCCACGAGAAGAAGAAAGGAGCGAGAGATATGGTGCTAGGTGTCTTGTAGTCCAATCACCCATCCGCTTGCCAAGCTTGGCGATTATAACAAACCTTCACTTACAGGAGAGTTCTATATCCTACAGTACACTCATAAAGATTGTAATGTATGTTAAGTAAATAAATGCTGGAATACTTGACGGTTATAGTTCTCAATAGCTCATATCTAGTTATTCATGATAAAAAAATATATGCATCCCACTCTTTATTTTTAGAACACATATTTTGTATTTATAAGAATCCTCCTATCACTCACAAATTACTTTATTGATATAAAATATTAATCAACGATTTTCTTTACATTTTCATCTATGTAATCATTTTTTAATTTCCTACTTTAAATTTTATATTCATATCCAAAAGATATACTACTAGTTCAAAGTAATGGCGGTTACAACAGAGTTATAAAACAACAATAAATAAGGTATGTGTATAAATTAAAACCAATTTAAATGTTTTATACATTAGATACCAGTGAATCAATGGCAGAGCACTTATAAAATTTTCCATCAATTTATGCTGTGTACTATAAAATTAAGATCAAGTCATTCATTCTGAAACAAGTACAAAATTTAAAACTATTTATTTCTCCACCATTATCTCCAGATAATTGCTAAGAATTAAGTTAATGATTGCACAGTTAACCCACTTTTTGTTTTGGCTAATCTCTGAAATGGCTAATGTTATAAGGAGTAACATAGGCTAGTTTTATTTTTGAAACAACATTAGGGCTTCGCGTCAAGTGAAACTACGTGTAGAGCCGCGTGGGTTACCTAGAATCATCAATATATAACTCACTTGGGGCATATTGATGAGGTGGTTCCTAATGAGACAGTCTACAGCTTCAATGTTGTATCTCAGCTCGTCCCTGCACTCGGTCAGGCAGCATGTGATCTGTTTAGTGGTCCAAACGTGACCGTACACCCTCGCGTCTTCCAGTAGCTTGAGGACCCGAAGGTGGATGTCTCTGTACCTGGTCATCATCTCCACGTGTTCAGTGTTCGCTCCCTGTTGCATGATGTGGCCATCTAGGAGCCCTTCGACGGCCTGAGAACATTAAATGTGAGTATGAGCGTGAGAATTGATCAGGGACCAAAAGTCATCGCTAACCATTATCAAGAAACTATTCTATTCACTAACTTCGTGGACGAGTGGCGTATATAACGGTTTTCGTGGTGCCGTCAGCACTAAGGTTCCAGGTTCGATTCCCGGTCGGGTCAATATAGACAATATAAAAAGACACCTTTTCCACTTTTTTTTCGGGTCTGACTGTTTGTGGTAGTTTCGTTGTTTCTGATTCCATAATTCAAGTGCTTAAGCTACTTGCTTTTGGATCAGAACAATATATAGGATAGATGGATAGGGTGCGGACTGCGAAACATAACATCACAGGTTCGGGCCCGCCGTTCTACTATTGTCGTGAACCACTCCCAAGCACAAGCATTGTAGCTTAGTTGAAGTGGTAACGGTGACGGGAAGACTAATAAAGTTATTTGACATTACAGGTATTCTTTAAAAATATATATACATCATTATACGCTGGTAACTGCAGCTGCAAAGGACACTGGTCAGCACAATCACTTACCACCAGATGACGTACATACCCATTCAATTACTGTCACTATTGAAAGAAATATAACCTCACACGGTCTTACAGCTATGCTGATAAACCACAAAGAATTTAATTTTAAGCCATAAATAATTATTTTGCTATATATAATTAATACTAGGATAATAAAAATCAGAGAGATCGTACTGAAAATTCTTGAAGCACCTGTGACAAATCCAGTATGAGAGAGAGTACCAATAACAATAAGAAATACATACCCTTTGAAGCAAAGTGCACCCGGAGACGATATCACGATTCCTCCTTGCCATGATGAGACACTCAAGAAGGGTGTGCATGTTTGTCGCTTGGACGGCAAACGACTGCACCGAGAGGGCGTTTGAGAGGAACACCTCGGCTGCTGTGATCAAGCCCCCCATCTCGTCCGTGCCGTACACTTGCGTGGGATTCATGACCTGGCTGAATGTCATCTGCGGGATCTGCTCCTGCGCCGACGGCTTCGGGATGAACATGCCGGCGTCGCGAACCGGCACGAAACCGGGTATGTTGCACGCGAACTCCTCGTAAACAGCGATCTGCACGTCCGTCGGCCCACCGACCCTCAAGCGTACCCTTTCTGGTATGTGCTCCGTCTGGTAGCTGAGCGCAATGGGGTCGTAGTAGCGTCTGTTCTCCAGTCTCGCCTGTTTCCTAATCTCGTAGTCGTTCATTAGACGCTTGTCCAGCTCGGGCAGAGCTTTCTCGACGGCAGTTTTCTGTATAAAAGCACACGCGAGTTCCATGTTTTCGGTCGCGAGGACCGCCGCGGCACTTTCAACTATATCCTTCTGCAAGGCAAGCTGTTAATAGATTCAAAGGTTCTCACCAATAACTATGATAAAAACATTTAGGGGGGAAAAAAATGAGGCAACAAACAATCACAAAAAAAACACATATTTGACAACCACCTCCTTGTTTTAAAGTCAATTAAAACATTTCTTTATTGTGAAACTATATTTATTGTGAGTTTTCATTGAGTTTAAACAAAAGATAAAAGCTTTTGGTCTTATCTTTGTTTTTAATTGTTTAAAGGAGGGGGTCGTGAACTACTGATTTTTAAATTAATTCAAATTCACTGCAGGCTAGTGTAGGCAGTTAAGAAATAGGTGATACAGTTTTCAATCGCGTTATCTTGTAATATTTGTTGTTATTCTTTGATAATGCCATAAAGGCGAACCGGTTCAGATATTTGATGAAATAGAAATAAATTGTGGAATCAGTAAAAGTGAATTTGAATTTATTTAACGAACTAGTAACACCAAGAGACTACAATAAAATAAATAAATACACTGACTTTTAATTTCTCATTAAATTGTCAATGAATAGACATTGAGAAGCTAATGTGTTTGCCGAACAGACATTCTAATAAGTAACAAAATCAACAAAATGTTTTAAAGTGACAAATGTTTTACTTAATATCCATAATTTTCATATTTATAATTATTTATATATTGTTTCAGTTTGTTACTTATGTAAAACATACTTGCTTATTGGTCCATTATTTCCAGCACCTGATAGTATGTTTAAGTGAATATATATTTCCGGGTACAGAAGATTTACAAAATATATGGTAAACGTGTAATAATGTACCGCTTTTATATCGAGAGCGTCTTAAGTGGTTTTCCAAGAAACAGCCCATCAAGCGACCAATTTTGTACAACAAAACCATTTCGAAAAATTACCAAAAGCAGACCAAAGACGTAGTTGTTGCGATTTGTGAATTACTCCAATGCTCATTTTGCATTCCACGCTTGGCATATCTATGGTAAATCGTGAATATAGAAGGGGTTTATATCAAACAGTGGACTACTATTAGTTTTCTGCTCATACCACATGCAGCTGAAACATTATCAAGCTATGTCTAGATAGACTGGGACAATTGGATTTTACAACATACAATATTGAAAAGTTAAAATAATAATAATTAATTATATACATGTGTACATACGTATACCATGGCAATCTATGAAACAAATTACATATCTTTAGTGCTGTATTCAGGAAAAAATATAATCATCCTTTGACATCGGAACGTTTGGGAAATGTTCAAAAGTAAACACTATGGGATTAAATATTACAACAAACTATCAGATTATTACACTTTTCGAATTTTGTGATCACAGACAGTTTTGGTTCTTACGCTATCAATGTTTTAAAAAAAACTTGTTTTTTTTTTTTTAAAGTATCAAATTCTCAATATATTTCTTTTAGGTTGAAGTAATTTACTTAACGTATAGTATATTATTAGGAAATTTTTATGTATCTTCGTATTTATATTTAGCACTAAAGATATTAGCTAGTTACGACAGGGACACTATTTTTTTATAATTTTTACACAGGCCCAATACAGAGAGTGGTCTAGACAATTTTTAGTACATTTAAACCCACCTTTCACACGATTTTATTTGAGAAAACGCCTTGCTAACCCTCCACCAGGGTATAAGATGAATATCTCGATGTCCCATATCATATAACATTACTATAAAAACATTTCCAGAGCATTCATGGGTGCACTCCCCTCTTTCTCCCCTCCCCCTCGCTCTCCTATACCCATCCTCAATTGTCTTCTAGTGTTGCTTCTCTAACATGAAAATCGGTAATCACTTGAACCATGTCAAGTGTCATTTTCTCAGGAAATTTAAGAGTTCTGCCGTTAACTGTTAAACAGAGTAGAGCTGCGTGGAGCACCGAGTAATGACAGTACGCACGAGTAAAGATCAAATGTTGTAAATGGAACAATCGAGAATGATATTGACCTGTTGTGGCGTGGTCGGCATCAGCGCAGTGATGAAGGCCGCCTTCAGGTTGGTGCTGATGGTGCTGATGATCTGCTCCCGGCACGTGATCATCGCCATGCCGGCGGTCAGGTTCCTCATCATGTGGTGGGCGCAGGTGCGCATTCGCACCTCGTCAGGGTCGAAGGCGAAATCCTTCCTAATGATCTGCTCGCAAGTGGTCAGGGCGTACTTAATAGACCTGTCGACCACCGGATGGATCCACTCCTGGATGGAGCGCTCGATCGCCGGCTTCACGAACTGCTTCAGGTGAGGGTAGTTTTGGAATAGTATGATGTGTGGGTTGAAGCAAATCTTCTGTCCAAATGCGGACGTTGATGAAACGTTCACATCTAGATAGTTGAACCTCGGCTCAGGTATGCCCAGCACACCCATCAGACCAGGGTCGTTGACCAGTCCGCCGGTGGGGGTAGGCGCTGCCGCGGCCATGTCCTCCGCTGGTATCATCGTAGGCGGCGGAGGCATCATCTGTATCTGTGGCGCCTGCACTATCGTCTGATTCACTGGCATCACGTTCTGCGTCTCCTTGTTAATTTTCGGCTGCGACAGCTGGAATTCCACCAGCCTATGCTTCTCCGGATCCTTCAAGTACAAAGATGGTTTCAGTTCCGCTATGTCCAGACTCAAGTTTTTACAAAGCACTTCTATTTCAAACTTCAGATTTAACTTCAGATCCGGTTCTTGGTGGAGCTCGGCCAACACGTTCATCAGTGCCATAGTCCATGGATTCGGCGGTTTAAATGCGATGCTCTTGGCGCATGATTCCAGGACTTTAGCCACAAACGGCACCACATACAGCAGCTCCTGTTGGCCCTTATGGTATGCTTCAAATAGCAGTGCTTTGAGGTCAATATCTACATGAAGGATAGGTTGACTGCGAGCCAGCGTCAGCATGCCCAACCAATGGCCCAGGTTCTTTAACAGAGACCGGTCAGAGAAATTAGCTATGCCTTTGTCGGAACGCAACAACACTTTGATGTTTCTGTAAGTTTCTTTCGTCACCATTTTGTTCACGTCTCTAATCTTGAGTACGTCGAGGAAGTTGGAGTAGAGTGCGTGGAAGTTGAGCTCGATGGACGCTCTCTTCATCACTAGGTATTGGGACAGCCACGGGTAGTATTCGTCGGTGATGATCTCCTTCAGTTCCTCGCATTTCGTTTGGAGGTTCAGTTGACTCAAGTTATTGAAGATGAACGCCGTCTTGTCTTGTATGGCCTCGGGCGGGGCATTGATCTTCTCTTCCCTATCCGTGGCGGTGAGTAATGTGTCTATATTTGTGGCGTTCGCGATCGATGGCCGGCTGCCAATGCCGCCAGTAACGCAGTTCGTAACTTTGGACATGACGGAGATGGGATTTGGTGCGCCAACCACCGTCCTGGTGATACAAAGGGAATATTTCCAGTTAAAATATAAAATTTTATAACCTAAACTGCTAATGGCGAACGATATCAACCCAATCAATGATCTAACATAGACGCAAGAACCTGATCAACTCTATCTTATTTGTATATTTGTATAAGATAGAGCTTATTCAATCATTCAATATTCATATAAATTATTTAATTAATTATATTGCTAAAGAGGTATGATTTGAATTTGCCTCTATGAAACGAAAGAGACAAGCAAATACACTATTACATGAGTTATAACTATTGCAGACATCACCGCTTTAATATTAAAATGAGGCTGCACTGTTTATTAAGTAATGATCTATCACTGTAGTGCAGGAAAAGACCTCATGTTCTGTATTATATTATATTGTAGTTTATGTTTAAGAAATTGTTCTTTCGTTTTCTTTTAATGACAATGCAATTAAAAAGGGTTTTTATGCTGCGAGAGAATGAGATAGAATACGCCTTAGTCTTTCTAAAAGTTTACTGTGAACTACACATTTAGCTAAGTATACAAATCCAGTTGGAGTCTTTAAAAATACCCACTTGGAAATTCCAAACCTATCTGAAGCCCCCTACTTCACCTGTGTAGAAACCCTTAATCTGGCTTTTTCCTATGTCTTTTAGGACTCAGGTTACCTCCGTGATATCTCCAATATTTTTTTCATCATTATCTTAACGGTTTATAAAGCATAAAGATGGATGGACGGTTAAATTTATAATATTAGCATAAAGGCAAGTATCATTTTCCACTGATGAAAAATGGACTATGGTCCATTATATACATATATTAGTCAAATTACAATCAGATTAAGAACCATGATTAGAGTCATATGAGAATACAATTTAATAAAATAGTAAAATTACAATTCAAAGATTGAAGACATGTTCTCAGTTGAGTCGTCAGGATCAGTAACATACTCCTACCTTTTTCTTCTTAACTATATCTACCACTAAATAGCAGTGTAACTACTATTGGGTTCGGTTTAAAAGTGGCTTCCGGACATTGTTGGTGTCAGGAGCCACTTACTACATATTAGATGGACAGTTCATTTTTAACACACACAAAAAATACAAAGAAAACAATGACAAAATAAATCGATAGCCGAGTGGGTGGGGCGAAATTTGTGTCAAAAGACCCGAGTTTAATCCCCAGGAGAATTGCTCGTACCAATGAGTTTTTTTTCAAAATTACTAATGTACAATTATATCGCAGGTATGGACATAAAAATGACGTGAAGACGACGACGACGAGCTCACCACCTGCCGCGCTGTTCCAAAATAAGCCCCAGTGAAATGTGATTTAAAAAAAAATGTCTCGACCTCAGCCTACCCCTGTATTTAGAAATGCGTGTAACAACTGTCGTGGTTTAAATTGGCAGAATAGCTAATTTTCCAGTATACCCTCCCAAAAATAAAAGTTCCAAATAAGTAAATGTCAAAAGAACTCCTCACCTGTACGGTGCGGAGACAGTTACGACCGCGCTTTGGTTCAGCATCGCGGCGAGGCTCATCGGCAGAACAGCGCCTTGCGGCTTGGTGGGCGGCTCCTGGCTCTGCAGCCCACATTCGATATACTCAATCAGGTGCGGAGGGAACTCGCTAAAATGTGGTATAGCCCTAACGTGCTCGCAGTACTTGTGGTAGTCCTTCAGCCGAGACTTGAACCTGTCCAGAGCCGCTATACCGAAGTAGTACATCTTAGAGCCCTCCGGTTTCCGTAGAGCGTCGAGAACGAATCTCAGCGCCAGACCCAACGAAACGTAACTAGGCACCAGCCCCTTCTCTATGATACCGCCAAACAGCTGTGCGGTTATGTACAGCTCTTTATCGGGATACTGTGGGAAGAACTTGTATTCCTCGAATAGATTCCTCAGCATGCACGAAAACACCTCGCGTTCCCGCTTGTTGGGCGAATCCTGAAACTTCTTCAGCATGTCCAGCACTTCGTCTATGGACAGCGTGGGATGAGGTGGGTGGTTGTAAATCCTCTGGAAGTAACCGTTCGCTTCGTCCTCGATCTCTTTCGAGACGTTGTGCATCATTTCGGGGAAGTGTATGGGGTCCGGTAGACGGGGTTTGTCCATCGCGGGTGGTTGCGCCATCCGCGTCAACGCGCCCATGTTGGCCACGTTGGGGTTGTGCGGCAGAGACATCATGGGGAACGGGCTATTGGGTCCTGGTCCCATAAGTCGGGACGGCGAGCCGGGCGCGGTGACCAGGGGCCCTAGTGTTCCGGGCATCGCGAACGCCGTGTTGGCCGGCGCGCCCAGGCTCATGTTGGCTACATTCGGAGTTAGATTGGCAATCGAATCGACGTGCGGGGTGAAGAGTTGCCCGCCCAAGCCGGCGGGGTTGAACGGGGTCTCTATTACTCTGGTGTGGGGTCGGGCGATGCCCGCCATAGTCTGTCTAGTCTTACTGAGTATCAAGTTTTGACAGTTTGCGATCACGCTGTATATAGCTTCCTGCAGTTCCTGTTGAACGTTCGGTATGCACAGCTGGAGACAGGTCAGCATGGTGGCGATGGTCTCGTGCGGCAGCTGGGCCGCTTTGGGCAGCTGCTCGTCCGGTGCCTTCCCGATCACCTGCGGACACCTCCTCTGCAGGAATTTCACCATGGCGGAGACGAACGTTTCGCCGTGGTCCCTGATCTTGTCTGTAAGCCACTTGTCCAGCTTCAAGTACTCCCGTCTGGAAGCCAAGCAAGCCAAATCGATGACGAAGGGGAAAGACTGGACGTTCAACAATAGAGAGAGCGCCTTCAGATCCTGCGCGACGTCCAGGATGCGGGACAGTTTGGACTGGTCGCTGTCGCCGCGTATGTACCATTCGGCCATTGCGTGCATGATTATTGGCTTGATGTTCGGATTCTGAGAGTGCCAGGCGTGCTGCAAGATGATGCCGGAGTTGGGATGGTTGCCCAAGAATATCGGTATGAGCGTCGAGAGCAGCTCCTGCCGGAACACGGAGACCGGTGCGCCGATTTGCAGCAAGGCCAGCATCAGGATGTCGGGGCAATGCTGCAGTGGAAACTTGAACAGCTCGTGCACTTGCATGTAGTAGCCGCGCTCCGAGGCGTATAACAGCAACTCCACCAGGTACAGGCATCGCCATGTCGCTACCTCCTTGTTGTCAGTTTCGGGTGGCGATTTCAGTAAGTCAATGGACACCGGATGGAATGGATAGTCTGCGATGCTAAACACATCCGGGTGTTTCAAAATGTTCGTGATCAGGCTCAACTGCCCTTCCAAATTGGTCCACCTCCGGCACAGGTACTCCACCGGGAATATGTTTGATGGATAGCCAGCGCTCTGGAGCCCCAGGCGTAGGATAGTGAAGAGCAAGCTGATGCCCTGCCTATCCGGAACGACGAACTCCGGGTGGTCCAGTTGCAAAATGACCTCCTTCCAATTTAAATTGGAGGCCAGCTCCTTCAGCGTCTGCACGAACACCTCCGCATTCCACGACTCCCCGTGTCCGTGTGCGGCGTTCTCCTTCTTGGCCTCGTGGTTCATCCAGAAGTTCCCGGGCGTCTGTACCTGCGGGCCTTCCTGTACGGTGGCGTGGTAGCGCACCATCATCGATATGATCCGGGCAACATCGATCGCGGTGGGTTCCCGGGCGCCGAAGTTCAGCATGTTGTTCTTACACTCCTCCACTGAGCTGGTAAACGTGTACCCGATGTCCCGGATGATCTCCGCGAGGGAGTTGTCCATCATCGCCGACGCCATGTCGTCGGCTGTGCTCATCTCCTCCAGCGGTGTCTGTGTGTCGTCCGGATACAGCAGCGGTGCTAAAATGATCGGCACCACCTCGCGCGGGAAGTCCACGCGAAGACGTTTCAGAAACAGGTCCTTGGTAACGGGCGCGAGACGAAAGTTATCGTACGCGAGACTGGTTAGCAGAGTTTGCAAAACTTCAGGGCTGCATTCCTGAAGGCCCGCACGCTCCACCTGATGTCCACGCTCTGCGAATAATTATTTATCAATCAAATAAGAAGACAAAGTAATATTACGAAAATAAAGTAAAAATAAATCTCCAAATTCCAAAATAGCAGCATAAATGGACAAATCACTTAAGCAAGGTTGACAAAAACCAAAGTTTGGTTGTTTACCTTGAGTAAGTCATGATAGGGGATGGATTTTGCTATCACTACCTTCGTGAAACCCATGTACAGCAGTGAATAAATAAGACCTGAGAAAACAATGATGATGATATTTTGTAACTAAAGAAAAATCCAAACATTGATCCCGAAGCCAAGTAACCGCAATCAGCATTCAATAATGTTAAGTACAGAAGTAAGGATACCTGCGTCTAAGTAGCACTGAACAAGATCCAAAAACCTTTTCTTCAAGTGCTGATTGGCTAATGTGATGATCTCGGACTTCGAAGAGTTCCTCCTCAGCACTAATGAGAAAGTGACATCTTCGGCAGTGGTCAACTTTAGCAATCTTGATAGGCGATTCAGTAAAGTGTTAGAGGGTTTCAATATCTGAAACAGACAAGCATACGTCCATATAATTGCAGTACACACTTACGCCGTAATTGCACAGATAAAGGCATGCAGAAGGACAGTGCCATGGTGCTCAAATTACTAAAACAATATCAAAATGGGTAACACAACACCTTCCATGCATATGTCGATGCAACTACGGCCCAAACAGGACAAAGAATTAGCAAATGGATGTGAAATGGAGAAATGGAAACAAGTCAACTATTCCTGATAGAGACAGTTCACAGTTTCGTGCACTATTGGTACATGAATCGACTAAAGTATAAATGGTCAATTAACTCCTTGTATCACTTTCTTAGATTCAATTGATGCTCACTAAGTCACCATAGATTAAAAGCATTGATTTGATAAAATGATAAGACGTTTTAATAACATTGACGGATAAAAACTAGTACCTACATATTATTATGGTGTCTGATGATTCTATGAAAATCTCCGTGGCCTCCTTGGCCAGCTGCAGTCAACAAAATATAACTCACAAAATATCTTTTACCCAATTATTCATATTATTTACATAAACATTACTTTCAGTACAGGATAATGAGAAATATTGAAGAAAAGGAAGATCGGAGATGCTTGTTAGATATAAAGTTAAAATAGTGTTAAACTAAACATTATTAAAGAATAGGCAAAATCAAGTAAAAGCCTAAATAATTAATTCAATAGAGCCAAGAAAACATAAATTACTTGACAATAAAATAAACACATAGATGCTGTATCCAGTCCCGAGCATTATGGTTTTTTAAATTTTCCTTATTTACTGAAACTGTTATATTTCATAAATAATCAAGCATCATTTCAAAATAACCCTTAGAATGGATCCTGGACACAAACAGAAAGTACAGACATATGTCAAGATATAGAGCTCATGTACCAGGAATGATGCAATACGGAAGAGGTCATTCCTGATGTAAACTCTCCAAATTATGTTAACATTACATAATTAAAAACAACAATTTAATTTTAAATGCAGGAATGTGCTATTTTAACATTCAATTTAGTAATTAATATGGACAACACAAAAGCTAAATATTTTTCATCATTCAAATTCAAAATATTAATAATACCAAAATACATTTATGTGTACTAATCATAAATATATGTACTATTTCAATATAATGCGAACAAATAGTCTCAAATTTTTCAAAGATAACGATTACAATTCAGGGAAGCCTTTTAAAAGGTTCAAACATAAACATATAATAAATACTTTATTCAACACATGGACAATATATTATAGTTAACGCACACCACACATACCATAGACACACAAACATTTCGAATGGGTCTTTACCTTCTGCAGAGATCTGGTCGGATGGTCGACTGCGCGGCAAACAACTGTAGACTTGGCTGGATGGTTCAGGAGCGAAGCCAGATGCTGCGCGAGCAGTGACGCGTGGACGCTGCTGACTGAGGACCCGGTGCGATCAGAGTCCCAGGAACTCTTCGCAGCCTCCGTGAGCAAACACCTCAGCAACTGATTCTCTGCTTCCAAGCCATAAAGACTGACAATCTGGTGGACAAAAACGCAGGACTGATTATTAATGCCAATCTAATTACTAATATTTTAATCAATCATTCAATATTTTATGCTCGTATGCATAGCATATGCTCGTGGAATAATATTTTTTTTTTAAGAAACACTAACAAAGTAAGGTTATAAACGGAATTTCTAATGTGCCAACATAACGAGCCCAGAAGTTAGCCACAATTTCCTGACGATTACCGGAAGGCGTTCTTAAATAAAATTAAATGAAAAGTTAATAATAACCAACAAGATACGTAAAAGTACTAACATATTTTAGAAATTTATTAGCAATAATTTCCTAGTAGAAAAAAATGGCGTTGTATTAAATTGTATTAAAACGCCATCTATAGACGGGAGGCGAAACTTAGTCAGGTTTTGGAGATATTATTTTCGTAATACCTATATTTATCATGAAACCAAGAAAAAATGGCGGCAATACAAGAACGCATTTTGATCTACTTCTTTCTTCCTTTTTTAATAACCTGTTTTATTAGATCCCTGCCAAAATCCAGTTAGTCCATGTGATAAATAGAATACATTTCCTATAGTTTTAACTACAAAAAAAATGAAATAATATACATTTAGTTTGCTAGATGGCGTTCACAACGTATGCTATTATCGGGTCACAACATGGGCGTCTAATGCGCAGAATGTCGTTTACGTTATATTGTCACAATGCGCGTGTTAAGTAAATTATTAAAGATGGAAATATAAATACATGTTCACAAAATAATTAACAATGCAATTAAGATGTACTCTCGTACGTACAATTTTTATCTCTTGTGTTTTTACCTAATAACGCTTACCACAATATTGACGAATGTAATTGTGAAAAGGATCGGAGTAAACAAAAGACCAAAGACAGAGCGATGGACAAGCAGTGAAGAAATTAAATCGGTTGAATATCACTGAATGTTATTCAATGTGGCCAAGAATAGATTTATCAGTGCCAAGAGTTTATCAGAAATTTTCCACCACTTCAAAACCGACTTTCATCAATCATTTCACAAATAGAAGATAATTAAACAATAATAACGGAAATTTCCAATATTGTTTCGGTTTTAAATTATATACATAAATTGGTACGTAATATGCTTTGTTATGTTTTTGAAAACAAATATGACGACGTGGCTCGATTTGTGTTATGATAAACATTTTCTTATACCTTCGACCAATTTCCCTTACTGGAATAGACAGAGGTCTAGAGAATGCAGCCCTTTCGACTCACTTTTCACCGAAGCTTATCTGGGAGAACGAGACCAGGAATTTTTCTTATATCTAATGGCCTACTTGGTAAGGATCCTGCTTTCAAAGTGCAACGTCGTAAATTCGAATCGCGTCGCTAGAGACCACTTATATGATATATATATTTGTACTCTAGCCATGATCTTCTGATCCACGATCTATGTATATTGTAATAACATGTACACCTATATCACTATTGTTGAATACCACTACCTACGCTACATGTATATAGTAATATCGAATGAGTTATATAAATGTATCAGTACAATGTGCAAAAATTGATAGTTATGAACCGATAAAAGAATTATGTAAGTTATTGTTCTGAATATTGTGATTTATTACTGAGCAAATAAGCTGCATAAAACTCTGTCGTAACTTCGTTGCGGGGATGTTATTATTACTTTGATCTCTTACATACTTACTCCGATCAAATATAATTATGCGAAATGTTTACTAGGGTTTTTTATATGTCATTTAACCTACGTCTATATTACTATTCGGTAACCTAGGCTCAAATAAGTTTGATTAGGTGCGGAATATGTATGTCATTGTTAACCATGTCATTATCATTCCTTTATTTTGGTTGTAACATTTCAGACAACGAAGAAGAAATAGTAGATAGATAGACTTTATTTCAAATAATTAAAACCTACACAGTATAATATTTGGCTTTTTATTCTAAATACTTTCATTAGAGTAACAAAATTACGTATAAGTATACTAACAATACTTATTATCTAAAAATAAACAATTACGGTAAAGCCCTACTCCACATTTTATTTACTTAGTCGGATTATTGTTAAAAAGCCTTAATGCAATAACAGGCATTTATATATTCAGGGATTGGTGAACGAGCTATATAAATACTTACCATATCACATTGCTTCGTCAAGTGATACAATAAAGATTAAATATTACTCATCGTCCTGTAACATGAAGTGTACGCAATACTTATAGTATATATTAATATATAGTTCGATATAACTTTTCCTCTCGTATATTACTACAAAATATCGGGATCAAACAAAGTATGAAGAACTTGAAAAAAAAAAAAACTTAAACGAGGGTCCCTAGCGACCCTTATATGTCAGAATGCCAGCGTATTTCAGAATTTTTTTTTATAGGAAAAGGGAGGCAAAACAGCAGGTGGCTCACGTGATGGTAAGTGATTACCGCCGCCCATGAACACCCGTAATACCAGAGGCTTAGCAGATGCTTTGCCTCCCTTAGAGTGCCCCCCTCCCCCATAATTGGGGGAGGAGGTTGTGTGGGCCTCCGGTTACCTGCACTCACCAGACGAAACGCAGAAGTTTGTTAGACTTCTACTTTACGCCGGTATTCTGTGAGGTCGTGGTACTTCCCCGGTCGAGCCGGTCCATTCATGCAACAAAAGTTGATGCGTGGCTCTGCCACTGTAAAGTGTGAAGTATATTTGAAATTATGGCGGCCGAAACACTACGGTATTATTCAGCGCTTATTTTTCAAATACATTTAGAATTCAAATCTAATTCTTACGCAAATTTTATGAATTTTATATCAAATTAAGATGAATTTTAATCATTTTATACGATACAGACATGAAGAAAAAATGATGTACCTGTCGAATGGCTGAACTAATTAAATGAATAAAATAATAAAAAATAAATAAATATCTTCACACAATTCCCAATATAGGGCTAGACAGAGGTCTAGTCTAGACAATTAAGTCCCTTCGCCCCACCTTCCACCGATGATATTTTCGGGACAACGTGACAGTTGGTGAGCCCGTCGCCGCCATTAAGTCCATGCCAACGATATAATTCGTACATAAGTTTTTTGAAAAACCCATTGGTGGCCTGCCACCTAGAGATCGAACTCGGGTCTCTCGTCTCGAAATTCCGACCACCCAACCATTCGGCCATCGTGACTTATTAATTAAATAAAAGAAATGTCATATCTCATGGAGTTGGTTAATAAAATATAACGAAAGGTTGCGTCCACCTTTGGACTACTATGGGACTTTGCTATCGTGACTCTCTACTAAAGATAATTCATAAAAGTAATGTAAGAATAATGGAAGAATATTGTATTGACTAAAACTTAGAGAGGGCTTAGTGTATTTGTATAGTAAGAAGTGTAGCGTCTAGTTAGTTTTGAGAAATCCAAGCGTGTCGACTAAAGGGGCAAAATGTTTTTAATATTCTAGATTTTTAATAATTCTGTGTATACCTAAGCAATTCTTGTTTAGAACTAGTTTTTTATAGGCAACGAACTCATCCGTCTAGTGATAATCAAATTTGTTATAGGAGAGCCGATCTAAGTTAAAAAAAGCAGGTAGTCATTATTAATGGGATTTAAAAAAATTGGATCACCTTAAAGTATTATATCGTTGGCTTGGCTTGGATATAAAAACGAATTATATCGTTGGCTTGGACATAAAAACGGCGATGGGCTCACCACCTGTCACGTTGTCCCGAAAATATCTTCGGTGGAAGGTGGGTCAAAGAGAATTGTCTAGACAACCCCTGTTTTGGGAATTGCGTGAAGATATTTATTTATTTTTTTTTGCGTCCACCGTGGGTCGAATGAACGCCCATGCCTTTACAAAAAAAAAAATAAGTAATCTTATTGTTATCTAAACGTTCAATATTTTCCTATATATAGCACTAAAATAAAATTACTTCATAAAATTCATTTGATTTTTCTATAATTATTTTGTTTTAATGATTAAATGTGGCCGAAAAAAGCTTAAAATTGTTATGGATGTACCATATTAATAAAATTAAATGAAATCTGATCATAATAAAATAAATAATAAATATAATAAATATCTTCACGCAATTCCCAATACAGGGGTAGACAGAGGTCAAGTCTAGACAATTAAGTCCCTTTGACCCACCTTCCACCGAAGATATTTTATCATACATATCATAGATATCTGATCATGATGTAGATATATTTTTTGTTACATTTGCTAGAAAAACAAAACTCGAAGATACTATTTAAAAGAATATTTCTGTTGTTCATTTCGTAAATGGCTAAACCGATTCTAACTGAACTTTTGAATTCTGATGTAAGAAAATATAAAAGACACTACTTAGACGAACATGAAAAATGGGCCAAGTATCAAACCTTGAGGTACACCCTACACATACATACATACTGCACCTCTTGATAAAAAAAAATAACGTGTTTAGATATGGATCAAGTAAAAATTACAGTTTTGCAGCATTTGAAGTTCCACGGGACAAAATTATATAACAATCGTCTTAATATTTTTTTAAAAGATCACAGTAGACACCACCAGAGGCTCTGTGTCACATATGATAAAGAGTTTTACTCGCCTATTCGTCGTAGATATTCCTATAATGTAGCCGAATTGTTTTTTAATCGAATGGTTTATGTCAATAGGTACGCCTTATCACAACAAAATAAACCTGAAATTCACAACGAATAATAAGAAAAGTATGAAAGGTTTGTAATCACGATAGCCGAGTGGCTGGGTGATCGGGATTCTCGGTCAAGAGACCTAAATTCGATCCCCAGGTGGCAATCTCGTACAAAAACTTAATTATGTCGTTGGCTTGGATATTATGACGGCGACGAGCTCATCACCTGATGTTAAATATTTTATTTCTCTGGAACTTAATTGTCTAGACCTCTGTCTACCTCTGTATATTTTTTTAATAATAAGAAACTTGCTAATAACCGGTTCTAATAAATGATGGAATAATAAACGACAGGCCTAACCTCAAAAATTACGGATACTAAATGACATTCCTTAGTGACAGATTTTTTTATGTTTCGATAAAAGATAAATATAATAAATAAAATATCTTCACGCACTTCCCAATACAGGGGTAGACAGAGGCCGAGTTTAGACAATTAAGTCCCTTCGACCCACCTTCCACCGAAGATATTTTCGGGACAACGTGTTAGGTGGTGAGCCCGTCGCCGTCTTTATGTCCAAGCCAACGATATTCGTACATAAGTTTTTGAAAAACCCATTGGTACGAGCCTACCAACTGGGGATCGTACTCGGGTCTATTGACTCGAAATTCCGACCACCCAACCACTCGGCTATCGTGACTTATAAAAGATACATACTTAATACTAGACTCTGACCGAGCATATTGTTGAAAATCCCGCAGGGTATCTAACGTCTAGTAGTAAATGGAGCCTTTATATCTATTAAGACATTCTGACGGCGACGGGCTTACCACCTGTCACGTTGTCCCAAAATATGTGTTCCGTGGAAGGTAGATCGAGAGGACTTTGTCTAAACCTCTTCTAAACGAATTGTCTTAACCTCTATCTACCCCTGAATTGGAAATGGAATAGAATTCTATTAACCAAAATCGAGAAGACGAGGCTATTCGCTGGTATAGTTGGAGTATCATCTAGAAAAATTTTGAGCATTCTCGACGATCATCTTGGCATATAGAGGATGCTCAAACCGCGAGAATAGAACCGCAAAGAAACATAATAGGCACCCAGAAACAATAAACTGTCCTAACTTTTTAGAACTTAGGACAGAACTAGAAACCCTACCCCATTATTAGAGCCTTCACCTGTTCAAAAACTTTTTGTGTCCAAAAAAAAAAAAAGATATACATAAGAACAGCATAAGTATCCAACGCCCAATTATTTTTCTTTGCCCAAAGATAATATTTTTTAATTAGAAATTTCTCGAGGTTCATTTTTATCGTATCGATATAGTCTGATATTTCGAATGAGGAGTGCTTTGATAGACTGTATAATTTGTTTATCGATAAACTTGTTTACTGTGAATAAACAATCATTCCAGTATCTTCTTGTTATTCTTTCCAAGGCACTTTTTTAACGTCTGCGAATAAATTTGGAAGATCCTTGAATACTTTGTATTGATATTACTTATGAAAACATGAGGCGGGGGAACATTTTTTTTTCGAAAGACGACTACATTTATATGGTCTACATAACAAACGTGCTTTTGGAGATTGCCCAATGGCGATAACCAAAACAAATTTAAAGCATACAATTCATATAGAGAATGGTGATTAGAAGACGTATAGTGATGAGAAGCATACATAGACTTCACGCTGTTTTCCCTTTGTAGGGTAAGCATAGGGCACATCCTTCCAATTACAAAGATACTGATATACTTCTCTAAATTCGTCTACTTTTATCGGTCTTTTGATACGTCGGTAAAGGGAGTACCCTTTACCGTTGCTCTTTTTATACCCTTTCTAACAGTTCTCTCGCCTTACACATATCTTTTGGCCATCTCTTACCATTCATTCTCTGTACATAAGCAAAGCACATAGGCATACCTTTCTCAGTTTAGATCACTTCATCATCTTTCATGCCACAACGTTGTCTAATAATTTATCAACCAATTAATCGGATGAAATGATTTTCTAATAATGATGAATAGTCACGATAGCCGAGTTGTTGGGTGGTCGGAATTTCGAGTCGAGAGACCCGAGTTCGATCCCCAGGTGGCAGTACCAATGAGTTTTTCAAAAACTTATGTACGAATTTCATCGTTGGCTTGGACATAAAGGCGGCGACGGGCTCACCACCTGTCACGTTGTCCTGAAAATATCTTCGGTGGAAGGTGGGTCAAAGGGACTTAATTGTCTAGACTTGACCTCTGTCTACCCTGTATTGGGATCTGCGTGAAGATATTTTATATATATATATATATATATATATATATATATATATATATATATATATATATATATATATATATATATATATATATATATATATATAAATAAATGATGTTCACGTCAATCCTACTATTCGATACCGAGGAGTGTTATAAATAGTGAAAGTGTGTGAAAACTCTGAAGTTTCCGGTTTTATTCCGACTTTCTCTCTTACTCATCAAAACTCATGTAATATCACGGGGATTAGTTATGTGACAATACGTACCAACAAAAAAAAATACTCTAATAAATAAAACACTTCGATGTAAGGAATTTGGATGGAATCTAATATTAGACGAGAGATTAGGGGCATAAGGTTATACTCCCGATAATCGAGTGGTTGGGTGATAGAATTAGAATTAATACTCAAGTTCGATCCCCAGAAGAATGGCTCTCAGAAATTAGCTATCAGATTCTTTCAGATTCTCATTTAGATCAGATATAGTTTATTTCGAAACTTTTTTTTCTCTTTAACACTTATGCACGAATTGGTCTTGGACACTAAGACGGCGACAGACGGACCCGACATTTGTCCAAAAAAGAATATGCGGTAAACTTGATTCAAAAGCACTAATAAATTTCTAGACCTCCGACTACCTCAATATGGGGAAATAAGAGAAAAAAATCAGAGCTACCACACTACCATATATATTATAAACCAAACATCTGCTCTAGTTGCAACATGCAAATAGAAAAATTTTGGGGCCGAGCTTTACGACAAGCGTTCGCAGAGGCTTAAGCCTGGACAGAAGTTCACAAAGAAGTTGGATCTTCATGAAATCAGAAGAATCACTAGCTACCTGTTGAATCCATTGAATCTCACCACTGATGTATCTACGCATCGGTGAATCACAATTAAATAAGATTCCAATTAGCCAGTTCGCTGCCATCTAAGGTTAATTATCACTCAATTTCAATCGGGATCATATTTAAACGCCATAACAATATATAAAAAAAAAATTGAAAGGTGAAAAATAAATTATACAAAAATAAAAATACAAAAACAAAATTTTCATAGCAAATAAAAAACCAAAAGAACATTTAAAATACAATCGTTTTTATTCAAATCCCATAATAAATCACAAAAATAAATATATCAAAAGGCAACTCACATCTTAGGGGATAGCAGCAAACACAAACAAAAATTCCCAAAAGGCGAACCCATTCGGCCGAGAGCTCGACTGGGAATGAGCCGATGCTTCGAGACTCACCACCATCTATATAGCGGAGGAACGAGGGGTGAGCAGGACGTGGGCACGCGTTTTCGACACGCGACTAAAGTTGGGTTAAGGCGTATCACTCACCTAGCAACCTTGATCATTCATTCCCTCTCGTCTCTGACAATTTCGCCTTACTCGCGCATGAATTAAGGTAAAAATATGGAACGAATTCATGAATAATTTATTTCCAAATTAATCGTTGGGCTTTTGGTAAAATTAAAGCAAAACGTTCGTGTTTAAGTCTCTATCTGTAAGCGTTAGTTAGATATAAACATAATCAAATCAAATTATTTATTTATCGACATAAGAATGTACATTCGTTTATCGATAGTCATTTTTAATCTACCACCATTTCGTAATGAGGTTCCTCTAAAAACTCGAAGAGGCTACATCTTGTCAATCTTAATTTGTTTTTATGATTTGTAAAGATTTATTTATTTTGTATCTTTACGCATTATCCCAATACCGAGGTTGACAGACGTTTGTACAATGTAGTCCTTTCGATCCACTTTTTACCGAATCTTATTTTCGACAACGTGACAGGTGGTGAATCTGTCGCCGTCTTACTATCCAAGCCAACGGTACAATATACTAACATATAGATATTTATATAGACGAATATTTTATATTTAAAAACATCCAGCACAAACATTCATATTCCCATATGTTTTACTGCCTACCAACTGCTGATCGAACTCGGGTCCCATGACTCGAATTCCAATCACCCAACCACTAGGCTATCGTGACTCAAGAAAAAAAGCAACGTAGATGTATATAATTAAGTCGAGCCAAGCGTTTCGGTGTGTGTTGCGTCTTAATAAGTACTTAGTTGCGGGGTGGCGGGGTGGCGCAACTCGGCTAAACACAGGGCCGCGCGTAGCTTAAAGGGTGAACTCGAGTGCCTACTCCGTTGCCAATCGCCATACCCCCCCCCCCTTTCGCGAATTGTAGTTTTTTTCATTAGGTTGAATATTTCGAAATGGAATAGTTAACTGTTCGATTAAATTATATATTTTTATCTTCACGCCTTTCCCGTCTAGGTCTAGACAATTATGTCCTTTCGTAGCGCATTTCACCAGGATCATTTTGGGACAACTTTACAGGTGGTGACCCTGGCTTCATGTCCAAGCCAATGATATGAATCGTACAAAGTTTTTGAAAAAACTCATTGTTACATACTTACCTCCTGGGGTTGAACTCGGGTCTCCCTTGACTCAAAATCTGATCGCACACCCACACGAGTATTCGTGACATACCCTAAATATCTTTATTAAATGTATCTAAGAAACTGGGCATAATATAGCTAGGTATTTATTTTGTACAGAGCAGCGTGCGAATTTGTTTCAACTATTCTAAATTAAGAGGTTATAAATGCCCACTGCTGGCCAACAGGACACCACGCTGCAGACTTTCCACATCCCGAAATATTTAAATATATTATTTCGTGCGCGTCTAAGGTGCCAAGTAAATGATACTACGATTGGCAAGCGACCAAGCGTGGCGATTATGGGCAATCCTACTTACGGGAGAAGCCTATGTCCCGCAACAGATCTTTACCGGCCATAGAGTAAAAAATACGTTTTATTTCGCCGTTCAACACATAGATTGACATGCATTGACCCGAAATACAGCCTGGGTCATTTACATACCGCGATATCCTAACCGCTATACAATCAACGCTACATCATCCATCATGGATAATTCAAAAGACAAAGACAAGGACAAAAATGTATTATTTATTATTTGCGAATTACTCGCAAACATAGGAACGAGTTATGAAGCAGTTTTTCTTGTTTAAGATTTTATTATCTGACTTAAAAATATTTCTACATTTATCTATCACGATTTTTAGAAAAACATACAGCGACTGTTGGACACGCTAACAGGATGACTCAGTCTGCGCGACCTAAATTCTGACAAATAATTGATTCAATACAATAAGGAATAAGGATCAGAACGATGCAGTGGCAATTGGTCGGCCACATACAACTATTGGAGAATAAAGCTTCTCAAGTGGCTTCACGACCTTGTCAAGCCATTTGAGAAGTGCAATGTTGGACAACTCACAATTGAAGGAGTGACGACCTGCACAATGTTGAGGGAGATTGATGAATGCAATGCAGGAGAGCGATTCCTCTCCCTCTCTGTCACTATGTTTCTGGGAGGCCTATATTTAGCAGTTGACATCGAAATACTAAAACGATGATTATGCTGCATAAGAAATGTTGAAATAAATTTAAACTCACACCGTTAAATTTAAATAAAAAGATAATTTTAATAAATCATTCAAATAAAGAATAATAGGATGACCTCCGTGATCGAGAGAATTACACACTCGTTTTGAAGTTGTCACAAACTCTGAGGTCTCGGTTTCGATTACCAGACGGGTCAATGTAGAAATTCACTTTTTCATATTGTCTCGAGTTTGGGTGTTGCTAGTGCTGGCTAGCTACTTACTTTGGAATCGGAGCAATGTATCAAGTGCTGTTCCTATCTATTTATAAATAAATTTAACTAAATCGAACCCTAAGATGAAACGCCAAAGTCAGATATGAAAATCAGTTAAAGCCGACAGATATGTCATTCAAATTTCCGAAGTGCGCATCACGATCAAGACCAAGGCCGCCGTCCTGCGGGACCCAGACGTGCATCTTTATGATCGATCATTTACATGAAGGACGAATTCATTATATACGAGTATTGCGACGCACTCTGCGAAAAACAACACGGTGATATTTAAAGTCGTGGAAAATTCTGTACGAACGTGCATAACAAGCCCTGGTGTCTTATTAACTTGGTCTGGCTTCGAAACACGTTGTCTATACTGTCATGTGCCATGTCAAATACGTTATACGTTGACGTCAAAAAAGACGACTGTCGGTAACTAAATAGTAAGGGACCAACGGATGTTCTTATTATGGTAATTAATAATAATAAGTAGTTTTAAAATACTAAATTATTAAATTACTTATTTCAAATTTTATTTATCACCCTATGCCTATATGAAGCGGTTTCGCTTTGAGGGATTGTGAGTAAATTTAATTCGATTTAATACTAAGACCACAATCGTGAAAGTTCAACTAAAAACACGAGTTTCAGATACTTAGAATATATACCTAAAAATCAATCACGTCTTATTTATAGAGGTCTATATATGTAGGTTTACATAATGAGAAACTCTTCGGCAGCATATCATAAGGGATGTTTGTAAAAGATTACTGTCAGGCCATGGATAGATTTGTCATAAACATACGATTGTTTATGCCGAATATTCGTGAGTTTAACATTACTTTAGTGTGTTTGGGATAATTGAAATTCTGATCAAGAGATCCGATTGCGATCCACATGGCAGGTTCGAGCCAATGGGTTTTTTTTCCAAAAACTTATGTACTATTTTTATCGTTGGCTTGAACATAAATACGACAGCAGGCTCACCGCCTGTAACGTTGTCCCGAAAAATCTTTTCGGTGAAAGGTGGGTCTAAAGCGCATAATTCTAGATAAGATAATTCTAGACCTCTGTCTAGGACTGTATGCGGAATTGCGTGAAGATTTCTTCTCGAAAGTTCAACATGTACCCGGGCACCCGGTAACCGCGGCCACCCTGTGATTCAATTAAAGTTAACAATGTCTGAACTTTCAGAAACAAGAATCCTTCTAAACAAGAATTTTTCTATCCAAGCACACTCACGTTTTTGACTACGTGAGTAGCCACACCATACGCCTACCGGGAGCTAATTTTATCCCAAAGCGCGAATTGTAACTTCAAAACTTGAAATGATTGACGTCACTCAAATATTGTAATTATATTTCACGTGTCCCATTATTTATTTTAAGAAATTTCTTGCTTATTTTATTGGTAAGAAGGTTTTGGAGGGCGTCTGAAGGGCGTCAGGAGAATTCGCCGTAATTCTATATCTAAATTTATAACATTGAATTATTTTCGCCACAGACGTAAGTCGACTTTATTCTGTCGGGAGAAGGAAAATGCTACGACATAATGGACAGCTTCAGCAAAATCAATCTTAATTCTCTATAGAGTGGTTACAATATCAATGGAACTTTGCTCACCGTCTTTGAAGGTGGGCGAAAAATTTAGTGTCTTATAATAATAATTTCTGCGAAATTTACCAATCAATATAATAATGTGATTATTGTTAGTTCTATTATTTTCAATATTTGAACATTCGTCTAGACAGAAAGAACGAATTCTTCTTTTGATAAATGGATAATGAAATGAAAAATTTCTTGTCCGTTCTTATTTGACTTTCATAAAATGTTTACAAAAGCCGAAATTAAGCAATAATAGGCTTTAACGTAACAACATAACTAAGTTAGGAAGTTCAGAGAAAGGTCTTTAACAACAAGCAACTGGCTAAATGAAAGAAGAAAGCTATGGTAAGAAAACGGGCTTTAATGTTGTACATAATACCATAACAATACATATAAATAAATAAATAAATATCTTCACGCAATTCCCAATACAGGGATAGACAGAGGTCTAGTCTAGACAATTAAGTCCCTTCAAGCCTTCCATCCAAGATATTTACTGTACGACGTGACAGGTGACGAGCCCGTCTTAGTCTTTATGTCCAAGCCAACGATAAAATTCGTACAGAAGTTTTTTTGAAAACCTCATTGGTACGAGCCGACCACCTGGGGATCGAACTCGGGTTTCTTGACTCGAAATTCCGACCACCTAACGACTCGGCTATCGGGACTCTACGTATATATATATATATATATATATATATATATATATATATATATATATATATATATATATATATATATATATAGGCATACCTTTCTCAGTTTAGATCACTTCATCATCTTTCATGCCACAACGTTGTCTAATAATTTATCAACCAATTAATCGGATGAAATGATTTTCTAATAATGATGAATAGTCACGATAGCCGAATTGTTGGGTGGTCGGAATTTCGAGTCGAGAGACCCGAGTTCAATCCCCAGGTGGCAGTACCAATGAGTTTTTCAAAAACTTATGTACGAATTTCATCGTTGGCTTGGACATAAAGGCGGCGACGGGCTCACCACCTGTCACGTTGTCCCGAAAATATCTTCGGTGGAAAGTGGGTCGAAGGGACTTAATTGTCTAGACAAGACCTCTGTCTACTCCTGTATTTGGAATTGCGTGAAGATATTAATTTATTTATTTTATTTATATGGGGTAGATCTTAAGCATAACCTCGCATAAGCACTTGTTTTACGGTATAGGTTGGGCTGAGGAGCCCAAAAAAAAAGAAGGCAGCATCTAGATAGATAATACTTTTTTTTTTTTTGGGAAAGCGTATTACGCTTGTAAAGACGAAAATAGTAAGTATTTTAAACCTAAATTCACATCTCATAACACGAAACGGTTGAGGAAATGCTTTACTCCAGACATACATGATCAAGCAATTTTGGGATGGCTTTAACAG
Organism: Sericinus montela; assembly: GCA_029286605.1. Lineage (NCBI taxonomy): Eukaryota > Metazoa > Arthropoda > Insecta > Lepidoptera > Papilionidae > Sericinus > Sericinus montela. The sequence continues at coordinate 1,040,601 of JAGSMR010000082.1, read as the reverse complement.
ATAACAGATTTTGTTTTTAATATCAAACCCGCTTCTATATTTTGTTTTTAATATTAAACCCATATTGGACTTATACGATAATATGAGTAGCCGTATCAATAAAACGCTCTTATTCTAATTACAGAGGTAAACAGAGGTCTGGACATTTAAGTCCTTTCGACCCACATATTTTGGGACAACGTAACAAGTGATAAGTCCGTCGCCGTGTTTTTGTCCAAGCCAACGATATAAATCGTACATAAGTTTTTTAAAACAACCCATTGGTGCGAACCTTGGGGATCAAAATCGGGTCTCTTAACTTGATTTTCGATCATCCAACTACTCGACTATCGTGACCGTTAAGAAAATAAGAAAACATTCGACATTTTATAAAAAAAAAAAATTTAATGTAACTACTTTGTAAAAGTTTCCCTGGTCGTCTGAATGTTTGATTTTGTATGGGATCATGAAAACTCTCGAAAACATTTAGGAGACCGTGATTTTTATTGGCTTCAAAATTCAATGGACTGCTTTCCCATATTATATAAAAAATATTATGAGCAGTTTTTTTTTAATATTTAATATTTTTCGCAACAATTAAAAAATGGATTACAGAGAAAACTAGTCACGATAGCCGAGTGAGTTGACCGGATTTTAAGTTGAGTCCCGACTTCCCAGGTAGTAAGCTCGTATCTATAAGTTTTATCAAAAACTTATGTACGATTTATATCGTCGGTTTGGGCGGTTTAAAGATGGTGTCAGGCTGACCACCTGTCATGTTATTTCAAATAGTTTTCGGTGAAAGGAGGGACGAAAGGACTTTATTGTCTAGACCTCTGTCCACCCCAGTATTAGGAATATTTCGAATTTAATTGTATGGGTCTAATAAACTCAGTTAATGTATTTTACGATTAATTTCGTATTAATAATTAAATGGCTGTTATAAGGCTTTGGATTTTCAAAAAATACTACTTATTTCTTGCTGTCTTATATCCACACCATCAAAATAAATCGTGAATAAGTTTTTGAAAAAACTCATTGGACGAGCCTTCCACCCGGGGATCGAACCCCGCTTGTTTTTACTCGAATTCCGATCACCAAACCACTCGGCTGTCGCGTGCACTGAATTCAAGTTTTGAATAAAAGTATACAAATTAAGAAAATCATTAGCATTTAGTGATCCGACGACATTATGCTATGGCAATAACGCAAATAATAAAAAAAAAAACTAAGTTTCTTTTTTGTTTATTGAAGCTTTGCATCACGAGTTATTCAAAGAAAAACAGTCGTATACACAAATTAGTAATCAATCTAAATCTGATAACAAAAAAAAATATTTTTAAATATTTGTTATCATTCATCGTTATTAACTTTAGATAAGAGATATTGAAAAATGGATTCTAATAGCTAATGGAAATATTTGGGTTATGACAGTGCTTATGTTGGAAAACGCGGGATTATTAAAATAGTAGGGTAGGCAGTCCAGACAATTAAGTTTCGAGCTTTGACGACCTCTGTGGACGAGTGGTTTTCATTGAGTCGTTAGCTCTATAATCCCGGGTTCCATTTCCAGTCGGGACAATGTAGAAAACATTGTTTTTAATTTTTCTCCGATCTAGGTATCTCCGATTTATGGTTTCTTCGTTGCTTATTTTGGGATCAGAGCAATGATGTCCCTATATGTGTGTGTATTTATTTATTTACTATTTATTTCCAATACTAATGCCCATTAGGGATACGCTGACAGCTCTACTAGAACTATAATAATAATAATTTCGTTTATTATTATATATAATAATTATTGTGTTTAGATTTCAGTACCGTGCGTGCGTGTGTGAAGCAATAAAAAATTTGATACACACTATGGATATAGAGGAAGCGATTAAAAATAAGAAATGTAAAGGAGGAAAAAGTATTTGGTTGTATAGTTAATGATATGGTATCGTAATCTGCTTTGTAATGGAGTCATACAGTTGATATAAATATATGTACATACAAATCTACAAATAAAAAAGACTAACCAAAAAAAACCATACCTGTGAAGTTCCCTCTGTCCGTTTCTTCTCCGTTATAGAAATCGTACAACGAAACGGCGTTAAGATTAAAAATGTTACTATTATCGATGAATGAATTTAAATGTTATTCTTTCTTCGATAAATAAATGATTTGATTTGATTCGGCGATTTCCAATTATAGTTACTTTTTTATGACAAATAATTAAGACGTGCGTGCATACGGCTCCAAATTTCCCACGGTTTTAACATTAAACTTTTTAAATAACATAGTAATAATAATAAATACAGAGTCAACAAGACCCGAAATAGGATGGAAAATTTGTTAAAAGTTATTGCAAATGTAAACAAACGAAAAATTTGTGTTAAACTTACTTCGGAGCTAGATGTATTTATAACATTATTTATTACAGATCAACAAAATAATAAAAAATCATAAGGCATTCTGATTTACAACAACCTTTTATATTCAATCTTTTATATTTACTAATTGTAACTACGCTTAAATGTGGATAAATTTGATTATTATTTGGGGGACACTTGTTTATATTTTCTTCGGCATGGGTTTATATACTAATGAAAATTAAAATAAGATAAGATATTAAAACATTGATAATAAATAACAATACATAAATATAATAAATAAATGTTAAGACCCAAACATACGAAAGCCCTCGACTGAGGAGACCAAACGGTCGAGGGTTAGTACAACAGGGAAATAGTAAAAAAAAATATTATTACCATACCCGCTCTGACAGTCAAAAACCCAATAAAAATTACAGCCATAAATATAAATAACAGTTTAAAAAAGTAAAAAAATAAAACTTGTAACTAGTCAAACTAAAAAAAAATTTGTTATTACTACTTAAAAGAAGAGTGATGGGATTATTAAAATTATTTTATGGTAAAAAATGTGGGGTGCTGGAAGTCGTAAACATTTTATATGTTGGTAAAAGTAGTCATTATAATATGCGATTCTTGGCAAACCGAATAAATTCGGAAAATGGCGGATTTAAAAGACTATCTCATCTCTAATATTATCTATATTCGTGGTTCGTGCTTCCGTGGGCGGGTTGAACGATTGAGTGATGAGAGTGAAGGGAGAACGAATGATGAAGAAACTTTCTAATGCGAAACTATATAATAAGTGGTCTCGAGACAGGCAGACTTTCATATTCCATGTGAGTAAATTGGTCAAAGAAAGGTGGGTATAAAAGTACTCGGATACCTAGTAGTAAACTAAAATCATTATAATATACGGTTCTTGGCAAACCGAAAAGACTCACCATGTGGTAGATTTGAAAGTTAATCTCATCACCAAAATGAATAAGTTCGTGCTTCCATGATTTGGACAGGTTGATGAGAGTGATCACATGATTGTGTGATGAGAGTGAATGGAGAAGGAATGATGAAGAAACTAAACAACGCGAAACTAAATAAAACATGAACTCGAGACATGCAACTCGAGATAGTCGAGTTTCAAAACAGAAATATTTCAAAGAAAATGCGAGTAAATTGTTCAAGGGTGGCTAGACTTGTGTGTACAAGGAAAATTATTAATTTCATATCAGTTAAAGAGGTATGTAATATTTTAAGACTCTCTGAAAATTGCTACCACTGGCTGCGCCGTCAATATGGTATACGACATACGCACTATACTTGCAAAAAAAAAAAAGAAAACAATTATAAAAACGTTTGTTACAGAAAGTTTCTAACAGTTAAACTGATTTTGACGGGGCTTTCACTTGTACATGGCTTATTTTTTAAATAGTTGCTCAAAACTTTTAATTTCAAATTATTATTTCATTATCATTGTTTAACCGTGGGTAAATTAAGTAATTGATGATTAATTTAATAAACAAATTTTTAAAATAATTAAAGATCAAAATTAGGTAAAAAAAAATGTAAAAATTATTTTAATAGCAATCAATAAAAACGACTTCATTATAAAAATATATCGCAAAGTTCCTCAAATCTCAAAGTTCTATTACAAAGTTTTCCACCTACAATTCGGAGTTTCCTGGAAAATTTCGAGTCCTATTTTCGGTCGAAGGATCAACAGTCGCTTCGACAAAATATATATTTATTGAAGCCTTAAATTCGTTAAGGGGTGAGCTATTTTCGTGAAGGAGGTCGGCTGTTTACGCCTGACCGAATATGACAGGTGCTTGATTCTGTTAAGTGTTTATTCATATTTATTCATAGGCACATCAATCTCAATTTGCAGATACAACATCAACGTACATTCAAAAACTATATAAAACCCATTTCTATAAATGGGTACATTTTATTACGCGCAGACTATAGGAAGTCTTCAAAATGACTGCCGACAGCTGGTGGGATAACCATCACGAATATTACCAAACCAAGATATCAGTGCAAGGTATCTGGTATCTGATAATTTGCAATCGGCTTGCATGGAGTGCTGATTGTGGCAAACCCTCCTTTATAGGAAAGGCCTATCCTGCAGTGGACTTTTACAGGATACATGACATATGTATTGAATGATAAATATAGATGATAAATTTAAATTACAAATGCACTCCAAGATAAACTTTCCAAAACAGATCGTAAACTGTGGGTAGTCAATAAGTTTTATTGGCCAAGCCGATACAGTGCAAATTGAACTCTGCTCTATAACGAATAAAGTTAAAATTTTATGCAATAACGTACAGTACTGCGCAGTAATGTAAGTACTGAGAAACAGGTCCGTTGAGTGCGGCAGTGCGCACGTCATCAGTTGGGAACAAACAAGCGTATGTGATAGGACGTACTCATTTACAGGTTTAGGTACCTACTATTGATGCAGCTGCTTTGTGTGGTCTTGATAAGTGGAAAGTTTTAACCTAACTTCGGCTCCTATAGTCACTTTTCATGAAGCTTCTTTTGGATAGCTGGATACACTGGATGGCTGCAGTATATCACTGCAGCCATCCAGTGTATCCAGCATCATTGTTTGGAGATATGAGATTACCTAATTAATTACGATCCATGCGAACGATTAGAAAACCTAAATTGATGACGATTTTTTTTTACTTTTTTCTTAATTGTTTAAAAAAAAATAGGAAAGTCAAGTACAGATATCGATCTTTGAATGGATTTTCTGTATTACTGTCACTTTAATTCGTATGATCAATTTTTGATAGGATTCTATAGCTACCAGCCGTGGGAGGGCTACGGGAGAGGCTTTCTCTCCCGCAGCACTAGACATACGTTTAAGATATGACATAAGACACATGTGCATCTTAAGCGGGAAGCAGCCGTGTGTCAACGGTGTGCCTGTTTTGCTCTGGCGTTTTTCGAGATAGTTACCCCGCCATCTGTCGGTCACCAACGACATTCTCTAAGCTTGTGTCTTAGTCGCCACTCACGGCACCCATGGGAAGAAAGGGACTGGCTTATTCTTGAATCGATAAAATCACATCACCAATTACAATAGCACTATGTATAATTGCAGCCTCTATGTGTAAGTCTGCAGGAAAATGGAATCGAGCGATTTCGCGTGGGCGCAATAGAATCGATATTAAATACATACAAAGGGACTGCATCACAAACTAAGCTCTGATCCTTAAGTGATTAGCTAAAACGAAGATGGAAACGAATTATGGAAACGAAGGTACCAAAAACATTCAGACCAGAGATAATGTAGAAAAAGTGGTATTCTGCATTAACCGGTCCTAGAATCGAATCGGAGACCTAAGAGCTGACGTCAACTTGAAGACCGGTACCAAGTGCCAACGTAGACTAATTATAGGAAAACAATAACAATTTTAGGTGTTCGCACTTCCTGTTGATATAAATTGATTGAAGATACAGACGTCATCATAATGAATGTTTACTAAAGCTCATTACATAGTGTATGATATTTTGTAGATTTTTTTTTAGTAAATTTGTATATTGATACATATAAGTATATTTATTACTTATTATACAGACTTAATTTTTTTTATTTATTATACAGACTTAATTTTTTTTATTTATTATACAAACTTAATTTTTTTTATTTATTATACAGACTTAATTTATTTACTATACAGACGAGTGCCGATGGTGTCGAAAGCTTTAAGGTCCCGGTGTCGATTCCCAGTGGTGCCAGTTTAGAAAACACCTTTCCTACATTTATTATTTTCTGGATTTACGTGGTACTTTCGTTGTTTCTGACCCCATAACAAGTGCTTAAGCTACTTTGGGATCAGAGCAATGTTTGTGATGTTGTCCCCAAACTATTTATCTATCTATTCATTACTATTACATAGTCTTTGAAATTTCTTATTACATTAGAAAATAATGTTTGGTTTTTTATAAAACAATATAAGAATATAATTTTATGTATTACTGCAAATTATGAATAGATAGTCGAGTTGGTAGTGACCCCGCCTTCGAAACGATGGGTTGGGGGGTTCTAATACCGCTACTGACAAACATTTTTTTTTCAAATCAAATCATTTATTTATCGATATAAGCAACATACATTACATCTATCGACCGCCATTTTTGAAACTACCACCGTTTCGTATTGAGGTTCCTCTGACGGAAACGGCGAAAGAAACTCCGTAGGTATCCTCTTTTTTAGCTTCTTTTTCTCTTTTTTAGCATTAGTGTGAAGAATATGAATGTTTGCACTCGAATCATGGTTTATATATATATATATATATATATATATATATATATATATATATATATATATATATATATATATATATATATATATATATATATATATATATATATATGAACATTTATCTATGTAAATGTATAGGTATGTAAGCACAGTATACTGTTGGCTTTGACACTAAGACGGCAATTGTCCTTTTTGTCGTCCCAAACAAGATACAGAGAAAAGAGAGTCGGAACTTTACTATCTACTAGTCCTTTGTCAGACCCAGAGATTCGATTGATGATAAAAATATATATTATTAGCTAATTAGTTACATCGTAAACGAAAAAACGAAACCTCAAGCAATTTGAATGGATAATTTTTACTTATTTTTATAAGTAATAGATAGTTATAGAATCTCCACGTTTAAACATAACTTTAATAATGAATTTTTGGACCAAGAATAAAATTATGGGTCCATTTTTAAAATGTGTCAATTGTAATATCAATGTGCGCACACCACGAAGTTAATTGGTAAAAGTACTGCCCATGCGCAAGCGAATACATTCAAGATCGTTATTCAAATATATATCAAATTTCAACAGTTATTTCATGTCTTTAGGAATTTACTGTATATATATATAAATAAAATAAATAAATATCTTCACGCAATTCCCAATACAGGGGTAGACAGAGGTCAAGTCTAGACAATTAAGTCCCTTTGACCCACCTTCCACCGAAGATATTTTCGGGACAACGTGACAGGTGGTGAGCCCGTCGCCGCCTTTATGTCCAAGCCATCGATGAAATTCGTACATAAGTTTTTTGAAAAACTCATCGGTACTGCCACCTGGGGATCGAACTCGGGTCTCTCGACTCGAAATTCCGACCACCCAACAACTCGGCTATCGTGACTTGTATATATATAAATAAGCGAAATTCCATTCCGAATGCATATATCGCGATATAGACACTCACTAAGAACAGATTCTACGTCAAATCGTTTCCGAAATGAATTTTTTATCTACCTTCGCCATCGTCTTGCATATATGAATCATTTTATGGCGGTGAATAATGTTTATTAATAATTTATTGAGAATGCTACTGATATAGTTCTTTTTTATACAAAATAGAATATCAGAGTTTGAGTAATATTTCAATAGCGAACATTTCTGAAAAGCTGTAAATTAAGCTGAAAATTTTACGCTAATGGTGCAGAGGATATGATTCCAATCTATAAAGAAAGAGGTATAGCTTATATCCTGGCTAGGTAGCTTAATTTCATTGCGGATGTATTGTCAATCTCAGTTAACTGTAACCCTGTTGAGACGCAGTGAGAGATTCGTATATACGTATAGTATATACATAACTGGCTGTGTTCGTGGCGCCGGTCGCGTAGGTGTGCGGTCGAAGCGCATGCGCGAATCGTGCCTCCCCCCCCTTGCCCACTCCCACTCGCTACCCACGACTATCGTCTGTTGATTATTTTATAGACAATTAGTTTATCCGCTATGTCTCATAATTATCGCCACATCATACTTCGTATGTTGCTTTAGGAAACTAAATATATCCTATAAGGGAAAGTAAAAAGAAAACGAAATAGGAATTGAAAATATTCGACTTTTAAAGGCATAAGGCAAACAGGGATACAATGAGTTTTACAGATTTGCTTGATTACAAAGTTATCCCAATTGAAAATTGAAGGCACTATGTGGATATATTTTATAAGAATCATGTTTTTGCAACAACATCCTGTGCTATTATATTTAATTGTAAACTTGACATTTTGACATAGTTTAAATAACTTAGTTGTATAAGGAATAGATTTAATTCAAAACAAAATAAGAGTACTTAACATATGTCAAAATAAAAAAATATCGCACAGCATAAATTAATAACAGAGGAAGCAAGTACATGATATCAATAGAAGAGCACAGCATTAAAATAAAATATAGGTTAGAAAGAGCAAAACGTAAAAACCCATTGATATGATATGAATGATCCCTAAAAAAATCCTTAAGACTTTCATAGAACAAGAAAAATTGCCTGTAAATTGAAATTACATGCAAGCACCATATTGTGAATTTCACGAGAGTTTAACGAAGTTTGCAGGAGCTGAGGTGTCGTTATTAGCACCATAAGCAACTGGCTGACAATATTTGATGAAAAAAAACTAAAAAGATGCAAACTTATTACTGCAACATTACTACCACACTTATTTTTTTATTACCAATGTTCTCTTTGGTAGGTTCTGCTTATAAAACAGCTTTCCGGTAACCTATTGATCTATATGAGATCATAGAATTTGTTTGTGCATCATTAATGCTTGCAGTAAATCATTTACTATTCTGTGGAGAACAATTTTGAATACCTCCTTCTCCTTGAAAATTCAAACAAAAATATTAGGTCATTCTTAATTTTTACAGAGTTATATTCTAAAAAAGATGAGCAGAAATATCATTTTGTAGTAACTCACGTTCTACAAGAGCTTCAAATATGAAAAAATGTTCAGTATTCATTAAGTATGTAAAGGACAATGTGTTATAAAGGTGCTGCCATAGAGACTTCAAACTAAAGTTCTTGAAATTCAAGAAAGTAATATAACAACTAGCCTACAACAAAATAAGTTAAAATATTAACATATACTGAGATTTTACACATTGAACATAAGCATCAGATGGCTAAAGCAGCAAAAGCACATCTACAATACAATTCGCAAGCAATTTTAGTTGCAAGTTGTATCAAAAGTTTATCATTTCAAAAAAAAAGAGACTTAATGACTTTAAATCTGAATTAACTGTATGTAAAAAATTTTACCCATTTTAAGAGCTGATTTTATTTCAACCAAATTGCCAGTATCTTTTTTGTACCAAATATTATACATTACAATGGAAAACTGAATTATACAAGCTATACTTTGTATATATAGATATATTGTGATACCTACATACTTTGTATCACTTACTAGCAAGTTATAAAATTAGTTTCACCATATGTAGAATTTCAAAAATGACAATTGTAGATTAATAATTAATTTTTGTGAGGATTTGCTTAAAATCAATACTTGAGCTTAAAATCCATATTTGAGCATCTAAATCTTGAAATAATTAACTATTTTAAGTTTCAAGTCAATTGGGTGAATACTTTTAGGGATTTCATGATGAGTGGTATTATAGTTGTATATAGATTTAATTAATAATTATTTTTTAAAATGCACCTAAACCAGCCAATATCTACATGGGATGTATGATGGACGGTGTATACCAACATGGGTACACAATTACCTATTCCTCCTACAATATTATACAGATAACTGCCTAAGTTATGTAAATAATCTGACAATATTACAAATGTATTATTGTTGCATATTGTCATAACAAAAGTACATTAAAAAAAGGGTGCCTAAATAGACAAAGGGTTTTGTAAGATTTAATATTGCCCAAATGTAATTTTCCAACAAGTCTCTTTCAATGTACATATATTTAAACACATATGTGTTTAAAGATATGAACATTGAAAGAGTTGAGAAGATCACTCTAAAACAAAGTCCATAGTCTCTGCCTACCCTTCCAGACAATGGGAGTGGGTGGGTGAGTTTTTTTGTGAATGTATTAAACAGATACTAGTTTCAGCATTCCTTATGAAATTTTTACTTAGTGGGATTCTAAAATATTGTTTAGAAGGCAAACTAGTCACCAAACTTATTACCTGGGAGCTCTTAGTAGCAGTCCACTGCCAAATAGACATCTCCCATGAAAGTAATTAGCTTTATTCATCACTAAAGGTCTAACAATTGTAGTAATAGATATGTGTCCCATTATATGTGGCTGTCTATCATAGGATCAAAAAAATTTTGGTTAATATTTTTAGCATAACTGTTGCTACCTCACACCATGAATCAGAGCCATTTATGGACTTGAGAAAGTAAGTGGCTGATCCTGCTTTTCTTATTTAATTCTCATTTCTGAATTAATTTCGAAATGGAAATCTATTAGGTAAATGAGGGTAGTAGCGGCTTGCTTACTCAGTTAAGCTCAAATTTCAGAACATAAGTATGTTTTAAGTGAAATAGACAAAGTAAATTATACAGATGCAGCTTAAGTTAGTTATTATGAAAGTTCTGATATTTATTGAAATTATTGGTTTTATAAAAGTGGGGTCCTATGAAAGCTATGGTGAAATAAGACAAAGTTGTCTAGAAGTCAGACTGCCCCAGTATTTAAAAAATTGTGAATTTTTTTACCTACTAATGTTTTATATGTAAGTGACCTAATTATAATTTTAATCATCAACCAAAATGATTTAGATTATAATCTTATTGGAATGTGTTAAATGGTTACATATGATGGTACCATGCATGATATATTAGCTAAAATCCCGACCATTTTTCCTTTGTCCTTTTTTTTACAACTAATTTATAAAACCAGCTAAATGGATTCGTAAATCCCATATGGATGTATTTTACCAAATTATGACTGTGTTTAAATAAACAGATCTCACCGTTAGATAAGATTACAATTGTGAAGTCTACAAAAAGAGAAAAAAAAGAAGGACGCACGGAAGATTTACCTCTAATACACCATAACACCTGGCAATGTACGACGCATATGTCCAATAACTTTACGTAGCAAAAACATATTACACCATAAAACACAAAATGTAATCACCAATACAAATAGGTTTGATAAAGATTATTCGAAGATATTTCACAAATTCCAGCTCGATTGCCAAATAGGCTCGTGGCGAACTCGCACCTAGTTCACAATATGGCGACAGTTGAAAACAAAGAATGAATCGAAATCAATTATATCTCACCTGTGACAACTCTTGGCTAGTCTGCTTGAAGTTCTTCTTATTTAAATTTATAACGAGATAATTGATTTGTGATAAGCTAAACGTTAAAGGGTCCAGGTTCATAGTTCCATTAATGCAAATCAGAAAGCTTCAAACACGTTTGAAGCTTTCTCGATTTTTGACGGATTACTACGGTAAAAGTATGTTCTTTTAAAGTTTTTTTTCGGAATAATAATAAGCCTAAGGTCAACATCACCAACAATATTCTTCACTTCAATAAAATCAACATAATTTTAGCACCACTGATTTATAATAAGAATTTCTACTGCACACGATGACGAAGGCAATCGTCGTCTTGCTCGATCGCAAACTATATTCCATTTCGTTCGTCCTCATTCGGTCATCTCTTATCTTCTATACCATAGATAATACATACAACAGACAACGAAGACGATACTGCGCACATATGGTATTATATTACTCGCTCACTTTCTCGACTCCAACAATGTAGTTAATTGATTATGGGATACAATATTGAATGGATTTGGAAAATTGCTTCATACATAGTTTTTAATTGTGGTAACGTCATAATAATATGTCACCTCCTATCTTCGCGTGGGTGGCATTTAATTGGCGTGGTTGGCACCGGTGGTAACCGATAGATGAGGGTATAATCATCTCAAAATGTATCAGATCCACGTTCAATGTCAAATCATAGATACCAATCAAAGTAGGCATCGAATCAGGGAGCGGCGTCTATGCGTCTAAATAAGTTTATCTTAAATTAACGCTTGAAATTTAACAATGAGCATGTGTCTAGTGTCGTGTGTTTACAACAGAGTATAGCTTTTTATTCCCATGGGTGCAGAACGAAGCGACCACTGGTCTACCTTAAGGAATCAATTTGACTGTCGACAAACAGTTGGATAACTATCACACAAAATACCAAACTGAAACACAGCATTCCAATAAAAAAAAGCAGCATCTAAGGCGTCTGGTACTACTTTCGCTAGTGAGCTTGTCAAGCATTGTGTGTGTGATAGTGGATAACCCTTCCTACGAGAGAAGGCTTGGAAAAGAGTTTTACAGACCATTATGTATTTCTTGCGTCCAAACAAGTTGTTTGTCTAACATGTGTTGAAATTATTTTTTTAAATATACTGTAGTCAAACCGTGAAATTGTTGACTACATTGGTCTTTTAATATTTTTATGATGAAGAAGATAGGTTCACTACATGTCACAAATAAGTAAATCTCAAATATTCATTGAAAAGAAACATTCTTTTTTTTCCCGACCTCTGCCTACCCCTTTATGGAAATTTGCGTAAAGATATAAATAAATAAATGAAAAAAAAAACAATATTTCGAGTCAATAATTAATTCAATGTAGTAATGATGAATGTGCACATTATGTTAATTACAGCTTGGTGCTATTTGATATATAAGCAGTTTAAATAAATAAATACTTGATAAATCATTCCCAACACTTAGTTCGTCAAATACTACATACATACATACATATTAAATAAAATTAAAAAGTTCGGTTGACGAGTAACAGCGTCTATGATGCGAAAAGTTTGTTGCTGCGATCTGTTGGTAAAGTGGCAAGTGTGGTAAGTCTAGCTAACGGGAGAAGCCTCTGGTGTAATTAAGCTAATGACTACATGGTTGACACATAATATCAGATTCCATATCAACCACTACTATGTAATATTTAGGAGACAATATAATGGAGACTTAAAAGATCTTACATTTGAAACTTTTATGTCTTAACTAATGTATTATTAAATTAAAACATTTAGCTACGTGCATTATACTACGTATTTTTTCCCGTGGTTAAAGTTTAAGAAAGAAAATAAACAACTCAACGGAGCCCCGATTACGTAAGTGAAAAAGGTACGAAATTGTGCCAAGGGCACGGCTTGCGATATATAAATCAGTGCTGGTGTGACTATTTCACGATAGTCGAGCTGATCGTAATTCAAGTCAAGAGACCTAAGTTCGGTGGCAGGCTCGTACCAATGATTTTTTCAAAAACTTATGAACGATTTATGTCGTTTTCTTGGACATAAAGACCGCGGCAGGCTCACCACTTAACACGGTGTCCCAAAAAATATCTTCGGTAGAAGGTGGGTCGAAAGAACTTAATTGTATAGACCTCTGTCTACCCTAGTATTGGAAAAGGGGTGAAGATATTAATTGTTTAACTTTTTGATAAAGGCTTGCATAGATGATTTGTGCGCAGTTGAGCGAATGAGTGAAAGCGAAATGGTGAAGAAAATATGTACTGTGAAAGTTAAAAAGGGTCAAGGTTGGCCGAGAACTTTCGAAAACCAAGGGAGCAAATTGCGCAAGGAGCTTCACATTGATGACGGGTTGCGCGCGCAGCTCACAAATTCATGTTAACTGAACGCGTCAAAAAATATAAGTTCAAAAATTAGTCTTATATTAGGTACAGCGTATTTGTAAATCAACCTATAACTTAACACTTCAAATGTTATCGACTAAAAATAATTTCTTCTTATTCTAATGCTTTCTTTTTTATTAATTAGTAATTAAACATGTGTATTCTGTTATAAAACATAGTGAGCTTTGTTATAAAATAGCAATATATATAATTAAGTCCATCCGAAATAAAATTTAAAACTAATATAAGACTAGAAATTATAAGTGTTATGTAGGGTTACGTACTACGTATTTCATAAATATTATACTTTGTTTCCAATAAGGATGCTCTTAACATAATCTAAAATAAATATTATGGAAATATCGATAGAGTTTGCTATTTTAGTATATCGATTTTTTTACATTAAATTTCATAAACAATATGTTTACAGAAATATAACAAAGATTAACAAGTTTGTTAAGTACTCTTTTGTATAACTTTTTATGTTATGTTATGTTATGTGCAATGTTTGTCTGTTAAAAAAATTCCAAAAAAATTATAAGAAATCATTTTGAAATGCATTCCACTCACGGTAGAAGTGAAACTTAGAGAAGAAAATGGTCATTATCTAAGGAACAATATAATTTTGGCACTACTTAATTTTTCTCTCCCCCCCCCCTTTCCTACTCCTTTCATCCAAGTTCGTTTCCTCTTCTTTGCAGTCTATTAGGAGTCTAGAGCCTGTGTTTACCGTACGCAAAGCGGTGACCAGGAGACAACTCGGTTATTCGAATATCTAAGTGAGGCCGCTGATATGGCCCAGCATCGGTACCCCTCCGCACAATTAGTCTTTCTGGGAGACTTTAATGCCTCTCACCAGGATTGGCTGTTCCCATACCAGAAGACTGACCATGCTGGGAGGGAAATGAGGAATTTCGCCTTATCGCTAAACCTCTCCCAGATGGTAAAGCAAGCCACTAGGGTGCCAGACGTTGAAGGTCATACAGCCAATTGTCTAGACCTTCTGCTGACCACTGATCCTGACAGATATGAGGTAGAGGCGGCTTCTCCACTAGGAACCTCTGTTCACTGTCTGGTGAAATCTGTATCGTCTTACACGCCAACAAACCTCGACCCATATGGTACTAGGTGAGTGTGGCGATACAAGTCAGCAGATTGGGATGAGATGCGACACTTCTTTGCATCTTATCCTTGGCGGCAGGTCTGATTCTCTTCCGGAGATCCATCGAGATGCGCGGATGCTAAAACTTACGTGGTATGTTCCTCCGCATGAAAATATAAAAGGTATATGCTACCTGGTCCGAAGAGAAGAAGAAGAGCTTGATTTGCTTGCTTTGACTCTGCGGTCGCTCATCGTAGAGTCTACTCGCTTGAGGATGCCTTGTTTTGAGGCGAAACACGTGTCGCGTTTTCGGTGGTGGTGTGTGTTACCTGGTTTGAGTGTAGTGGTGGTGGTGCATACAGTGGAGTTGGTGCACACGTCTGTGGAATTGGTGCACGCATCTGTGGGAGGGAGGGTGGTGCTCTTCTTCTTCTCTTCGGACCAGGTAGCATATACCTTTTTATATTTTCATGCGGAGGGTTGCGAAGTAATTTTTAAATAACAACTTTACAATGAATTTCCGCAAAGTAACGCCTGAGTCAATTAACTATCTTATTACAAAAAGGTGTTGCGGAAGGCTCGTTTCGAACGCATTAGGCATATTGTCACGAAGCTCTCTGTTCAACCATCTGGCAGTAGAGCTTTTGGTCTCTTACCAAGTTTTTGTAAACCTTCACTGCCTCCGCTGGTTAAGCCCGACGGGACATTGGCTCATGCGGCAAAAGAGAAGGCAGAACTGTTCGCGAATCTCTTTGCCAGCAACTCTCGTCTGGACACAAGCAACACAGTTCTAACTTCCTCTCTGCCTGTGGTACTTCAATATCAGAGGTCCATATTACTAACAAAGAGGTCCTCAAAACGTTGCGACATCTGGACGTGAACAAAGCCAGTGGACCTGATGGTATTCCAGCCATAGTGCTTAAGACCTGTGCACGCGAGTTGTCTCCTGTTCTGACACGCTTGTATCGCCTCTCCTTGAAGACTGGAATAGTTTCCAAATCCTGGAAGCTTGCTAACGTGCAGCCCGTGCCCAAAAAGGTAGCCGTGTTGACCCAGTCAATTATCGACCTATTTCAATTACCTCCATACTCTGTAAGATTATGGAGCGTATATTGAACTCGCACCTCTTGGCATACCTAGAACATAACGATCTCCTTAGCGATCGACAGACAGAAGACGACGGGTTTCGCCGAAATCGGTCGACTGGGGACCTTCTAGTGTATGTCACACATCTATGGGGTGAGGCCCTCGAGAACAGTGGTGAAGCACTCGCGGTTTCGCTCGATTTCTCGAAGGCATTTGACGGGGTCTGGCATGCTAGCCTTATCAATAAGCTTCCTTCATATGGTATATCCCTGGACTGATAGCCTGGATAGAAGACTTTTGCGGGAACGGACTTTGCGAATCGTTATTGACGGCTACTCATCGGAGGCTATGGCGATTAATGCCGGAGTTCCTTAAGGGTCTGTTCTGTCCGCAACTCTCTTTCTGCTGCACATAAACGAGCTGCTCGAGCCCGGTCTCTTTGGGTATGCAGATGACAGCACAGTTGTGGAGAGATATCTGGCGCGTGTTCAGTCCAGACAGGATCAAGTACAGTCTGCTCGGGAGGCCATGGTAGAGCGTATGAATCTTACATTACAGGCAGTTTCCAACTGGGGCAATACCAATCTTGTGAGATTCAATGCCACCAAAACGCAAGCGTGTCTGTTCTCCGCCAAAAGGAGCCAGTTCACCTTGGCTCCTAAATTTCAGAATGTATCTCTGGAATACACCGACCGCCTCCAGTTACTAGGAGTCGAAATCACGTCAAAACTTAACTTTAGGCGGTTCATTGAGTCTAAGGCTAAAGCCGCTGCAAGGAGATTGGGAGTTCTTGCAAAAATGTGGCGTTACTTTACTCCGGGACAGCTTCTGACCCTATTTAAAGCTCAGGTCCAGTCGGCTGTAGAGCACTGCTGCCACATATGGGCTGGAGCTCCTAAATATCAACTGGCAGCCTTGGACTCTGTGGAGAGACGGGCCAAGCGGCTAATCGGTGATCCTGACTTGGTTACTACCAATTTGTCCAGTCTCGAACACAGACGTCGGGTGGCCAGTCTCTCGGTGTTCTACAGGTTACATTTTGGAGAGTGTGCGAAGGAATTACATGAGTTAATTCCCCCTTTCCCTTTCCATCATCGGACAACAAGACGCACGGCGGGTTCCATCCTTTTGTTGTCGATATACCCTGCATTCGGACGAAGCGTTTTGCTTCGTCGGTCATAATGCGTACAGCAAAGGACTGGAATAATTTGCCTGCATCAGTCTTTCCGTCCGATTAAAATGTAGGTGTCTTCAAGAGAAGAGTGAATAGGCTTTTTCTAAGCTAGTTTGCCTACCAACAAAAACTACATCGCCACTTACCATCAGGTGGGATTGTAGTTAAACGCTAGCCTATAATGTTAAAAAAAAGTCACTACTGAATATAAGCCACCCGAAATTTTAATACAGTTTAAGGTCTTACACTTCTACGCGTTGATCTTCAAAGCCAAGTTAGTTATCTTAATTTTTCTACGCATGGCTTCATTGCAGATTCTATCACGCAAAGAAACACTAAGTATCATACCATGGCGCGGTGAGCAAATTTAAGCTTTCTTTTTCGACCTTTTATAGGTTTAGTTATTTTTGTTCCTTTTGTTATTTTTTGCTCAATATATAATACCAGAGAAGTTACTGGGAGAATCGGATATCTATATCGGTATTGTTTTGATAAGAGTTGATGAAGTTTTGGTACCTATATTGGGTCTGTGATCATAGTAATCACATCATAGAATAAACATTCATGCAGTCATAGATTATAGTACAGAAAAACATCGGGTTCGCCATTAAAGACTTAGGTTAGTCCAAGTGATTATTTTTTTCAATTGAATATTTTATATTTTTCCACCAAAATAACTTCACATAAAAAGGTAATATTGAATTAATTAAGCATTAATTAAGCATTCCATACAACTTGGCATAGTTATCGGTTCCTTTTCCATGAAATAATTTTTAGAATATCACAATATCAAAATAAAGGGAAAATTTTACATTTTTATTTACAATATTTACTGTAATTTGTATTTACGAGTGATTTTTGTCTTCTAATGTATGTACTATGTTTTATTCCAAGTTTATTTTAATTTTGGATAGTTTCAAAGTATTATGTAATAAATTCTTCAGCCCATGTCTACTACTGAACTCAAAGGGGACCTTTGTTAGGATTTCACTGAAAGTTATAAATTGTCTAAGTTTATTTTCTGTGATCACAAACCATTTTGTCGAGCTTTTATATTAACGATTAACTGTTATTCTCTTATTACTTATGGATTGATTGTTATAGTCTTCTCTTTTCTGCTTTCTTTTGTCTACTTAGACATTTTTATAAATATTCAGTTAAATTTTTATAAATATTCGATTAACATTCAAGATGTGTTCCGATATATTATGAGTATATGTGCCTATGTGAGTATATGTATATGTACTATGTTGCCTTATAAAAGTTGACTCAACTTTTTCTCTTTTCAAACAACAACATTCAATCACATTGTAAAAAGTCACAATAGCCATGTATTGGCTAGGAAGGAGCCCCGAGTTTGATCACCTGGAAGTAGGCTCATATTAATGAGTCTTTAAACTAATGTATGATTTATATCATTGGTTTGGACTTAAAGACGGCAACCAATTCACCTGTCACTGTGTCCCAAGCTAATGTGAAATGGGGTTCGATAGAACTAATTCGTCTAGACCTCCGGCTGACCTGTATTAGGAAATGCAAAAAATGTAATAAAATATAAAAAATGAAAAGATAAAAAATGTAATAAAATATAAAAAATGAAAAGATAAAAAATGTAATAAAATAAATAAAGATAAATAATTACCCTCTATTGCCAAACAGTCACAATAGCCGAGTGGTTGAATGGTTGTAATTTAGAGTCAAGAGACCCAAGTTCAATCCCCATATAGCAGTCTCGTAACAATGGGTTTAGCAAAACTTATGTACGAATTTATCATTGGCTTGGACATTGAGATGGTGATGACCTTAATTGTCTAGACTTGACCTCCGTCAACCCCTGTATTGGGATTTGCGAGAAGATATATATTTTTTTCTTTTGTCAATACAGGGAAGACGAGGTCTTGACAGGTGGTGAGCCTATCGCTATTTTTTATCTAATTTTAAATTGTACAAATTAGCCCATCTAATCTAAACATTTCATTACTAAAATATGTTAAAATTGCTTGGATCATGGAATAATAGACCCTGGGGTTGGCAACCCTAATCATGAGCTTTTCTGGCTAATAATGCATCTGTAACTTTTCATTGAAGATTATATTCAAGATTATATTTGGCTATAAGTTCATTTATTATTATTTTATTTAATTAATATCAAGTTAACCAAAAAACAAATATTATTTAATAATATACTAAATAATATACTATTATTTTCATATTTAAAAGTTTTAAAAAATTATTATAAAGACAGTTAATAAATCCTTCCTGAAATTAATCGTTAGACAATAGTAATAATATTCTTTTTAATATAACTGACTCTTCATTATATAATTAATAAATAAATTTGTGTGTGATTGTGGACTGTGAGACATTTTTGTTGTCCTCTGGAGTAATTATCAAAGTTGTTGACAAGTTCATGGAAATCAGTAGCGTAGCTAGTACTTACTAACTACAAGTTTTTTGTACGACATATAAAATAAAAAAAAATATAGAGTTACAATTAAAAAAATAATAGTAATTAGATGTCTCTTTGGGATGCATAACTCTGTCTTTCTTTATATATGCACATAATGTACTTCTCTAATTATTTTAAATATGTAAATCACCATCATGAGATCTCTTATAACCCTAAGTCCATTGTATCCAAACATACCCAAAATATATAAATATATGATTTTATGTCTCCAATAATCTAAACTTTTTTCTCTCTACAAACTTAGTCTGTCTTTGTATATCTTTATAGTTTATAGTTCGTAAAGTTGTTATTTAAAAAATTACTTCGCAACCCTCCGCATGAAACCCTCCGCATTTTTCATGCGGAGGGTTGCGAAGTAATTTTTTAAATAACAACTTTACAATGAATTTCCGCAAAGTAACGCCTGAGTCAATTAACTAGTTTATAGTTCGTTACATTCTGTTTTATAGTTGGTGGTTAAAGACTGAGATGTATAGTTTTATAACATAACATTTGTATTGCACTTTCTTTCTTTCTGTTGGTGATGTAAGAGGCGACTATGGAAGAAACCTTTAGAATGTTTTTTGTACCCACACAAGGCGGTATGATAGTCGATAAGCAACTGACCAAAATTCAGCAGACTGGTGAATGGTCTCTGAACTGCAGAGAGGGAGTTCTGCAGTTGACTTTTCAAGCCATTACATATGTATGTTAAATATGGATGTTACATGGATATATACATAACTGCCTGTTAAAATCCACTGCAGGATATAGGCCTCTCCCATAGGGAGGATTTGCCACAATCACCACCCTTGGCAAGCGAATTCGCAGTAGCAGACTACTCGCACCTCAGACGCTGCTGCCCGTCTTCATACTGATTATTTTGGACTGATATTTTTAGAGATGGTTATCCCACCATCTATCGGTTGCCATAACGATATTCAAGGCTATTTCCCTTTGTCGCCTCTTACGGGAAGAAAGGGAGTGGAAATGTTCTTACACTGTTACCCTACATGTTACGGATGTTACATAATTGTTCGTCTATACTGACATCTCTATTTTAAAAGCATTCATATCTTAACATACATGTCAACATTAAATATTAGTATTAATAGTATTAGTAGTAATCTTGAGTATGCGGATTGTGATTGGTTTATTGTTATAATTATGTATCTGTAGCGCAGAATCTTCACGTCTTTGGTGGCCTGGCAGGGATCGCTATGCAGCGATAAGGCTGGCAAATTGTAGATGTCTTTTAACTATTTGTTTTTAATGTTTTTCGATTTTGTGGTGTACAATAAAGAATATGTCTATGATGATGATTAAAACCTCTTTGAATCATGGTCATTGAGTGGTGAATGAATTTTAACAACTCAAGTACATTTTCCACACATGAATTGTTGTAGTTAATGTTAGAGTAGGATTTATTTTGCAACTTGCTAGTTGAATCACTGGCTGTAAGTCATTTCCACCTGAGTTCAATTAGGGAGGCATCCTTTCTATTAGTCGCGTAAAAGTCAATGATGCATGTGAAAAAAATTGTTCTTGAGGTTGTGCACTAATAATAATACATATAGAACGTAGCCACAATACATTGCTCTGATCTCACACAGAAATAATGAAGATCTCACAGACACTCATAACAGTACAGAAAAAGTGGTTCCATTCAGGAATCGAATCTGGTACCTCAGAGCTGGCGTTGTGTAATAATGATCATAAGATTTTGTCATGTATAAGTATTGATATAGTATATTTTTTAATGTTTCAGGTTTATGGCGTTTGGCAAGTTCCTCAGGCGGAACTTTGTGAGCATATCGTTTCCGGTCGTGGCGGTTGCCTGCATCTGGTTGGACTGGAACCACACCAGGAAGTGGAAAGCTCAGTTGAAGCAAAGCTAAGATGGCAATCTTCGGTATAACCCCGCGTTACATAGTGTTCGTCGTCCCCTTGGCCGGATTCTACATTGGAAAGTTTCTGGATGATCAGGAGACACTGAGGATGACCAACTTTAGGGACAAGTCGTGTTTGTATGGTGGCAATGTGAAGAAAGGGGATCCTCCGTCATGGCCTTGAAATGCAATATCTAATGTAGTGGTGAAGTTGAAATAAAATAGTATCATATTAATTTGGTTTATTTTTTGTGTCCCGGGCTAATTTTTTTGCTTTTTGCTAAGCATCAATAGATGGCGCTGAAATAAATTAAAAAAATGATTTCATATTTCGAATGAATTTTTCTTAGGAATGAACTTGTATTGTAAATAATAAACAAAAGTCATATTTTTAATGTAACTATTTATTAAAATAGTGTCATATAACTTTTAGTTCATTTTATAGGCGTAACAGTATAAATTTCGTTAAGCGTCTATTACCTTGTGATACTCTCTTCCCTTGGGTGTCGGAAGAGACGAATTAGGAATAGGCTTTGGAAATGCCACTGGATATCGACAAATAACTATCCACAAAAATACCGGATCAAAATAAAGCAGACCGATGAAGGACAGTATCTTAGGTGTAGAATGTCTTATGTATATGTGTAGGCGTACTGCGATCGCCAATCCGCTTGCTTATGATGGCGATTATGTAACTATTTACATAGAATACACACAAAATAAGAATTTATTTGTGACAAAATTTGACGGTATTCAGACATAACTGTAACAATTTCTAAATGATACAATAGAAATAAGAATGAATAATTTTTATTAGTATAATTTATTACTTTCTTACGTATTTTGTTATGACTCATGTTAAATGTATAATATTCTAAATTATTTCTTAATAATTTTGTATAATTGATTTTTTTCTATACCGCATGTTTATATTTGTATGCCAATAGATGGCAGATCATATTAAAGGGCTTCGAAATAATTTAATATCTCACATTATATAACATATGATCAACAAATGAATGAATAAATAAATAGTTTTTGCAGATTAGTATTTGAGAGGATTGGTTATATATTATTTGTTATGGAATACATAAGGTTCCATATTAACTGATTCAAAAGGCAAACGTATATTTGTACAATTTCCTGACAAACAAAATGTTTTGAATTTGGTGTAGAATGTTTTCTCTGCTCATATATTACATATCAATTAATAAATTGTTAATTACTATTTATTTAATTAATTAATTTAGCGATGACATGAGAATATAATTAGACTAATCTTTATGGTTTTGTAATTATTTTAGTCTGTTGTTTTTCTAAACGATAAATAGATAAAAAAAAATAGTGTTGGGTTTCGTCGGGAGAAGGACCACCGCCTTGCAAAATATAGTGTTTAGCCTGAACACTTCACCACCTACATTGAATTTATGCCGCCAAGCACTAGATAGAGCTGTTAACATAAATATTCAATACTGATATTGTAAGTAATATTTTTAATATAAATCTTTCATCATTAATACAATAAGTAGATTAAAAATCTATTTTAATAAATTTCGAAACTAAATAATGAATAATATTAAGCTTGTCTGTCCCAGAATTTCTTTAGAAATCGGTCTTACAATACTTTATTGACAGCAACAAAATTATGTTAATATTTACAATACCTATTAACTAAAAACTATTATTATCGTAGAGCCCCACTCCTCGTGGTATAGTACCAAGAACGCTGGCTGCATTTCCACGTTGAATGGCTAATGTTTGATGATGCTTCCATATTTTTGTTAAAAAGAAATATTTTTAAAACTTTTTACGAAATTTCTTACATGACAGCTATAAATATTATAAAGTAAGGTATATGTTTATACATTTGTAAAATATTAACCTATGTATAAAATTTGCATATATGTAAGATAAGCTCGGCTAATGTTAGGTTTAGGTTTATGAAAAATTAAACCTACCTTAAGAAAAACTACAAAAAGAGAAATAATATTATAATTCAAAATTATTTAGAAACAAATTATTTAAAGTCAATGAAATTATTTATTAAAAAAGTATTTGTTGTCGATCCATTAGTACTGCCTTCGAAGCTAAGGGATCCAGCTTCGAATACCATTAGGAAAAGGATACATGTTTGAATGATAAATATGTTGTTTATCCTCGAGTCATGGATGTACATAAATATGTCTAGACCTCTAACTATATTGGGAAATAGGTGAAGATTGTCTATGAACAACTTTAGTAGGCCGAAAAGCTCTAAGCTGAGGTACAAGATTTTTTATAAATCCCTATCCAATAGGCTCCCACCATAGTTTCTTATTAGCAAATGCATAACAGGATTAAAATAGTGTCAAAAGATAGCGGCTTGTTAATTTTACACAAAATAAGGATCTTTTTGTGACAAAATTCGACAACTTGTTTTTTGTTCCACTTTAAAACATACTTTAGAAATAAGAATGTTTCATACTCATTATTATAATTTATTACTTTTATGACTTTTTTATGACGCTTTTGTTATGACTCAGGTTAAATGTACAATTTCTTCATTTTATTTCTTAATAATTTTATATAATTGTTTTTTTTTTATATACCACATGTATTTAGGTTCATATGATCATATTATCGGACTTCGAAATAATTTAACATCTCACATTATATGACATAGTATCAACAAATGAATAAGTAAATAAATAGTTTTTGCTTTAGTGTTTGAGAGTAGTTTTGGAACAATGATAATTGTCCCTAACAAATTATACATAACCTATCCTGGTTATGTATAATTTGTTAGGGACAATTATAATTGTTCCATATTGACTTTTTTACTCGTCAATATCTTTGAAGTGTACAACTGATTCAAAAGGCAAGTATATATTGTACAATTTCCTGAAAAACAATGTTTTGAGTTTCGTGTACAATATTTTCTCTACTCATATGGTACTTATAAATTTATAAATTGTTAATTAAACTGTTTATTAATTTAGCAATGACATGAGAATATAACTAAAGACTAACCTTTGAGGTTTTTGTAATGCTCTTAGTTCGTTGTTTTTATAAACGATAAATAAATAAAAAAACAGTTTTGTAAAAATGTTGACATTAATAGTGTTGGGTGCAGATAAGCAGACAGCTGAAGCATACCGATTCGACCGGAGGAGGACCACCGCCTTGCAAAATACAGTGTTCAGCCTGAACACTTTTCACCATCTACATTGAATTTACGCCGTCGAGCACTAGATGGCGCTGTTAACATAAATATTTTAACCCTAATATCGTAACTTGTTAAACAGTATATTTTTAATCTAAATCTTTCATCGTTAGTATAATAAGTAGATTAAAAATCTTTTTTTAATAAATTTTGAACCTAAATAATAAAAAATATTAAGCTTGTCTGTCCAAGAAATTCTTTAGATATCGGTCCTTTTGTATACCAGGGTACCCATTTAGTAAAGTTGCTTTTAGTATGTTTAATGAAATTTCTGACATGACAGCTATAAAGATTAAAAATGTATAAATTTTGTATACATACTAGATAAGGCTTGCTCTTGTGCCCGGCTCTGCCTGGTTTACGTTTATGAAAAATTAAACCTACCTTAAGAAACTCACAAAAAGAATAGAATATTATATTATAAAAATATTCGGAAACGAATTATTGCATATTAATTATTTTATTAAAACTATTTTCTTCGATCCTTTAGTACTGCCTGCTAAGGGTTCCAGCTTCATATACCATTAGGCAGAGGATACAAGTTTGTGTGATGAATGTGGATGTTAATACTACTCGAGACATGGATGTTTACATAAAAATGTCTAGACATCTAACTACTATTTGGAAATAGGTGAAGATATATTTTAATATTTTTTCGATCCTTTAGTACTGCCTGCTAAGCGTTCCAGCTTCAGGAAGAGGATACAAGTTTGTGTGAAGAATATGGATGTTTATACTACTAGAGTCATGGATGGTTACATAAAAATGTCTAGAACTCTGACTACTATTGAGAAAAAGGTGAAGATAGTCTGTCTATTAACAATTTTAGAGGAGCCGAAAAGCTCGAACCTAAGGTACACGATTTTTTTACAAATCCCTGAAACAAATCCCATCATAGTAGTATACAAACACGGCATCTGTCGTCTATACTTCAAAGCAAGTTGGCAACAGTTCAGCAAATCGGCAACAGATGGCGGGTTCTACATATTCCGAGAAAATTAATGTTTTTCCATAAAAGAACTTGTAAAAACAAATACAGAAATTGGGTAATGAAGATTCTGCCATTAAGACAAAATTTTGTGTAAATTGGCTGAAATATGACTACGATTATAACTATGCACATATATAAACTCCAAGACCTTTTCGCACTTTTTGTTTGTAGAAGTAGGAAGAGACATTCTCTCACTTTTTACGATCTTGACTTTTATGGCTATTTTTTCATGAGTCTGATATATTCATCAGTCTTATGACACATGCAAATCGTTTAAGGTTATTGTTGAAATAATCTTATTTTAACAATATTCAGAACGTCCTGAACTTTAAAGAGGAACGTGGGTTAGTATTTTCTGTCCATTCACCCTCGCCTTTATATCTTGCTCGTTTCTTCATTTCCTTGTTTTATTCTCTTTGGGCTATGTGGATTTATTATGTGTACAGCGGCCGGCCAATCTAGCAGTCTGCCCTAATGGCGACTTCCGTTCGCCACTGGTTTGATTTATATGGTTTTAAAATCAAAATGTTATTAGGTCGAAATTTATTATTTTGTTTATAGGTCCTTCGTGATGTTTAGTCATGAGAGTTTTAAGGCTACGATAGATTACGGAAATAAAAAAAATATATTTAAGAACATTTCCATGCCAATACTGGGCTAAGCAGAGGTCTAGGCAATAACTCTTTCACCGATCTTTTACCGAAGACATGTTTTGGGACTACCTTGACAGGTGGTGAGCCTGACGCCGTCCTATATCCAAGACGGTAAAAATCGTAGATAAGTTTTGGGGAAAAAAAAAACATTTGATACCAGTCTCCAACTTGGATCTTTTGGCTCGAATTCTGCTGACGTAATCACTCGGCTGTTGTGACTATAAATTTTACGCCGGAACTTTGCCCGTTTGAAAGGGAATTGGAAAGAAGGATGAAGGAGCTAATGGATGGTGTCTAAGATGCTTACTTCTCGCTCGTATTCCGAGTCACTGGCCACTACTTTGTCCAGCAACTAAAACACCCACATGCTTTCTTTATATAGGGAAGGGAGGCAACGAGCAGGTGGCTCACTTGATGGTAAGTGATGAATGACCCGCCGCCCATGAACATCCGCAATACGTAGAGGCATAGCAGATGCGTTGCCGGCCTTTGAGAAAGGTATAGGCTCTTTTCTTGAACGTCCCTAAGTCGTATCGGTCCTAAGACTAAGATTAAATCGCATTCTCGCGAATTTCACAAACGGTACAGCATATTTAAAGCAGAGTTAAATTAGTCTAGTTGATGAGAATCTAGATGTCACCAACTGATCTTTGAATGAACGGCTACCTGCGTGGACGTGCGTCGTACACAACGGTTTTCAAGGTGTCGCAATCTCCAAGCTTCCGGGTTCGATTCCCGGACTGGTCATTGTGGAGCGAAAAAAACATTTGTCTAGGTGTTTGTGGTGCCGACTGTTTCCGTTGTTTCCGATTCCATAACATAAGTGTTTTAGCTGTTTACTTGATCAAAGAATGATGTTGTGGGTATCTACGTATAAGGTTCGAAAATACACATCGGTACAGACTTATGCGTATGCGATGTTGTCCCTATCTATGTAAATATTTAATTATCTACTTAATGGGCCAAACGTGAAATAAAAATTAAAAGTTCTTTAAAACAAGATATTTTATTAACATTTAATATGTTCTAATTCAAAGTACTTTCTTGGCCATTGAGTACCAAAGTATTGCAAATGGCGACCAGAGAGCGATACCAAAGAATACGGCAAAGAAAAGCGTCGCTGCGTACCTAAAAATAAATAGACATAGATTATGTATCGAGTGGTAAAAGTATTAACTAAATATAAAAAAAAATATTTTCATGCCATTCCCAATACGGGGGTAGGCAGAGGTCTACACAATTAAGTACTTTCGACCCACTTTCCACTGAAGACATTTTTTGCGACTACGTGACAGGTGGTGCGCCCTTCGCCGTATTTATGTGCAAGCCAACAATATAAACCGTACAAAGTTTTTGAAAAAAAAAAACCCATTGGTACGAGTCCTGGGTATCGAACTCGGTCTCTTTTCTCAAAGTCCGATCACCTAACAAAAAAAAATAAACACCACCTTTCACCACTTGTAACCTTATTCCAAATACGCACCAGTGAGAGGCCAGGGGAGTGTGGTGTCTAGGTCTCTGTCTACCCCAGTATAGTGACATGTGGGAAGATGAATATAATCACATATCACGTAGCATAAACCGTTAATGCTAAAAGCTGAATTTTTACAGCAGTAGTCAGCTTTTGATAGGCTGTTATGGCTGATATGTTATGGCTTTTATATCATAAGTTCAGACTATAACTGTCATCAGTATGACTAAATAACGATAGTGTCAAGATCATCCTCAAATATGTGCCGTTTCGCATTTCTATATCTTCATGCATTCAGCAGGCAGGAAGTATAGAGAGCTTAGCCCCGTCTCTTTCTTCTTTCTTCGTTATAGCAATTTAAACCCTGGTCAGCCTCTCCTCTGGTGAGATATGTAAGTAATAAGTCCTCTCCCTTTCCGCTCCTGGCTAGACGCGCTGGAACACAGACGCGTCTACCCCCTGTGTGGGCCAGACCACCCGTCTTGACTTTGACTTTCATGACGTCACCAGTTCAGAAGGCCGATCAGGATTCGATTACTTCACTTTTTCTACATCGTCTCTGAGTCTGGCTGTTTGTGGTGCATTTGTTGTTTCTATAACACAAGTGCTTAATTACTTACTCTGAGATCTGAGCAATGTATGTGTCTAAGAACAAGCTTCGAAACTACACGGTACAAACAATCCTCGTGAGTTAATTGTGCTAGTAACATTTATCTTGCTATTTTTACCTGTTAGGAACATTGAATGGCATATTGTCGAAAGGCTGCGGCGGTCCTTCGCTGTGGCAAGATCGGTAAATAACTTTCGCTGGTCGGACAGCCATCATTGCGCTCCTAGAACGCATTATACCTGATAGCAGAGATTTTTGCAACATTTTTCTAATTATATTATAATTTGATGCTTATTTTTCGAGACACTAATGCTTTCTGACGTATTTTTTTCATTAAATATGCGTCAAAGAGTATCTATTTGTATAGTTATGCCAGTATTATTTATTTGTGATTGATTTGAATAAGTGAAAATCAATTGAAAATATTTCAATATAGTAATAATCTGTAAAAAATTGCTTTGTGTTTAATTGTTTTTTTTTTATTTTGGGAACCTAACATAAAATTGGGTGCACCCAGTTGTTTATGTAATTTTTTGTAACATCATATTCAGGGTTTTATATACTTTATATACAGACTGTGGAAAATAATGGTCATAGATTATTACATTATTAATGATAAAAAAATGGATTTTAAACTTTTTAGGTTAGAGCATCCGTCTTGACAGAGAGCAGAACCAAGTCTCTCACTCCTCACAGCTGCTACTCGGAGGATAAGGAAATCCCCTCATACGTTTTTCTATCAAAACATTTCATTGCACTGGTTAAAGGAGCTTCACTTAAAAAGCAAACAAATAACGGAAGCGGTAATACAAATACTATACTCTGGCAACATCGAGGGTCTATGAAACCACTCAATATCCGCTGCAGTATGCTGCTAGTTTAAGCAGCTTGTTGCTATAATTACTCTTCTTAAGTAATCTACCGCAACTAGTTGGGAATGCAAATTGAATCCTGTCTCGGAGATTGCACTGGTAAACATTGAACGTTCTGGTTTCCTTTATTAATTTAGCTATCACAGCTTATATGAAACGATTTTTCTAGCTTATTTTAGACTTTATTTTAGTCTATCCTATGCTAGAATTCGTCACATATTCTGGTAATTCCTATGAGAATCCTAGAGATTAGAAAATCCTTAAAAAGCGAAAGACGTTATCATAATATCATATCATAATTTTTATGATAAAGATTCTATGTGTTAATAAGTTTTATTAACGTGTGTAGTTTAGCGGCTTCTCTCTCGTTGACATATTTAAAGAAGTGTCTAAATTATAAATTCAAACACATTGTAGGCTACCTAAATGAGAAAAATAGTTCGACGTGCCCTAGCAGCGCTGAATAATGACTTTTTATCTTGACAATTCTTCTTATATCTTGTGTTATTATAGTAATGTTAGTCCCAAATATACTAACCCATTACCCAATTATAGTTATAGTAGTAATAGTTATACCCAAATATAATATATAGTTAGTGTTATATCCCAAATATACAATTAAAAATATAATCCGTATATTCCTCGCTGATAATGCTGATAATGCCTCGATTTCTATAGTTGAACGAATTTTTTAAATCAGTTTAGTGGTTTAAGTGTTACCTCGTAAAACCAAACTAACTTATTTTCGCATTTATAATATTAGTATGAATCGTATTAACATCCAAACGATTAAAATTATTTGATTAAAATACCATTCATAATATTAGTAGAAAATGCCATGATAATCGATAATGAATACCGATAAATATATTTATATCTCAATATTGTTACTGGGGTAGAGAATGCCTTCAGGTTCAAATAAAAATAAATAAATAATTCTTTTCGAGGAGGTCAGTTCGATCCCCAGTAGGAAGGCACGTATCTTTTGCGACTTTCCGATACTGACGAGTATGTACGATTTACATCGTTGGCTTGGGCAAAGACAGCTCAACACCTGTCAAGTTGTTATTTGGCCTCCGGAGGAATGTGGATTGGAAGAGTTAAAAATTGTCTAGACATCTAGCTAAACGTCTAGAAAATTTTTTGAATTTAGAGGTTAGCTGCCCTAGTATCAGGAAAGGTGTGGAATTTGTTTTGAAAAAGTTAGTTGTGGTTTCAGCCAGGAATCTAGATAAAAATATTTAATGTGTAAAAAATGTCTACAGGGTCAGTACCAAGTGAAACCTAAATCTAATAATAATAAAACAAATTCGAAGTCGTCAACCACTGAATAATTTACTGTTTAAAAGCAGAACTCACTGTTAAGAAGCTGTTGTTGCTATTTAAGAACATCGTTCATAACTTCGTTGTTCCCGTGGGTGTCTCGAAAGGGGACGACAAAAGAACAAACCTTAAAAAGGCAGTTGTCTGCCTATAGGTGGATGTTTAACCTTCTCGAACAATACAAGACTAAAATTGAGGAGATTGGTGTTTCGCAGCAGTGTCAAGGGAGCAAGATGCCTGGCACCACGTTCGCCAATCTGCTTTTCGTGCGTGGCGATTATGGCTATGGATTTTCTCTAACTTTTTACAGTTTATTATTTAATTTCTTAAGAATTGAATTTCATGCCGTTTTCTTCTTCTAAAATATTCTCTTTGAATAGTCGGAAGGCTTTTAATGATTGGGCAACAGTAGGAATTCACCGAAATAGGCAAAGATTGTATGAACTTTACAGCAAAAGGTCATACATTCAACCCACCTTCCATCGAAGATATTTTCGGGACAACGTGACAGGTGGTGATCTTTATTTCCAAGCCAACGATACAATTCGTACATAAAATTTTGAAAGGACCATTGATACGAGCCTGCCACTTGGGGATCGAACTCGGGTCTCGGAATTCCTACCACCCAACCACTCGGCTATGGTGACTTCATAGTTCTGACTATAATATTAAGAATAAAGAATACTAAGAATAAAGTAATAAATAATAACCATGTGGTAGCTAAAGTTTTTGAGAACCTTTAAATGAAATTATAATTTTGATTACACAGTCGCTGAATTCTTCTTTTGTTGTTGATTTCTGTTGTTTGAGAAAAGGTAAGTGCTTGCACCTCAACCTTTAAGTTTGAGCCTGTTCAAAAGATATTGTGAGAATGTTTAACACTATTGAATGTAAGAAAACGGCAGATCTATGGGAAATGTCCGTTGAAGTAAATGCTTCAATAATAGATTTAATTGCACCTCATTTGTCCATAATATTTAACAGTAGTATGGAATTTGGTGTATTTCCTGATCGTATGAAGCAAAGTAACGTAATACCTTTATTTAAATCTGATATTACTTTGGACCCTATTAACTTTAGGCCTATTTCGGTTCTACCAACATTTCGTAATCAACTGTTAAGACATTTTAATTTAAACAAACTATTACACCATGATCAGTTTGATTTTACAAGGGGTCGCTCACAACCGATACTGTTGTAGAGCTAATAAAGCATATAAGTGAGGTTTGGGAGAGATCACAGGATACTTTGGGTGTCATTTGTGATCTTTCTAAGGCTTTTGATTGTATACAGTAGTAGTTGTAAACAGTAGTGCATGTTCCTCTGGATCGACGGTAGTTATGGGCGTACCGCAAGGCTCGATTATCGGCTCATTTCTTTTTCTCCTTTATATTAATGATTTACCTTACTAGGGAATTAACACGATATAGTACTATTATTTTCTAATAATTTATATTTAAATACCACGACAAGGCAGAATCCGTTCGACAGGTGACTATTTGGCCTATAATAACGAAGTAATGTGTCATAAATTTTTCTTTTTTTCTTTCTTTCTTTATTTCTTTCTTTCTTCAACATCCGCCATTTTCACAGTTATACAGCCGTGTGGTTTCCTTTTTGACGGTCTTGAAATCTGAACCCGTCTATGGGGATAAACTACATTTACCTAGTATACATGGCTCTCCCCACACTTCCCGTCAGTGTTGTAAGAGGCAACTAAGGGAAAAGCCTTGAAAATGCAATTAGCATCCTGCCATCTGTGGGTAGTCATCCTTCTCGAATAGAAACTACACCAAAATACAGCAAACCTGTGACGGGCAGGATCTAAGGTACAAGGTGTTCGGTACAGCCATCCCCAAACCGCTTGGCAAGCGTGGTAATGATGGCTAAACCTCCAGTACTGGAGAGGCTTATGTCCTGCAGTAGACTTTTAATGGACCATCTCGTGATCATCATCCATGACTCGTTTATCACTGTCACGCTTCTGCTGCACGCGTAGTTCAGCACGTATTCGTTCCTCAGGATGTAGGCTCGTACCAATGAGTTTTTTCGTAAACGTACGATTTATATCTTAGACTTAGACAGGGACTGGTTCACTATCTGTCACGGTCTCGCAAAATAGGCTCCGGTGGAATGTGGGTCCCAAGGACTAATTGTAGCTACGAAACATTCCATCTAACTTTACAGGTTGCATTATTTCTGATTTGATTTGTTTTGCAGGTGTTCATGAGCTAGGCTAACTACTAATCATCTGATGAATATGATTTCTAACAGGAAATATTATATACTCAAGCGAGCTGGCTGAAGATTTTAAAAACATTCAATAGATTACAAAGTTACTGTAACAAAAGAATTGACGAAAGCTTTGGGAATCACTTTTTAAACAATGGGTACACATTCTGGAAGTTACAACCATCTTAATTACTTACCACGTGATATAATGAAGAAAAAAGCAAAAAACGGGTATAATTGAATTATATTAATGTAAAATTTAACGTTAAACAAACGCTAAGTATTTATATACTTAGAGTTTATTTAATGTAATGTCTTTTTTAAGTAGCTATATAGCGAAACTCGTGATTAACAAAGTTAGAACCACAATTGAATTGCATCGGAATTGAATTGGTTATTCAAAAGTAGGCGTCCTCATCAGCCAATCTTACAAACTCATTACATAATTGCAGAGACTTTCACGATTCACGAATCTTGAACTACATTTAAATTGCACCGATTTTGAATAAATAATTTCCAGTCATGCGACCTCATTACGTCGTTGCAATCCAGTAATTCATTCTATTTTAATTTGTAATTCTTAACTATAACTTTTATATCTTCTGTTTTGTGGCAACGACTAAATCTACTTTCTTTCTTCCTTCATTCCTTCCTCCCTACCTTTCTTTTTTATTTCTTTCTTTTTTTCTTACTTTATTTCTTACTCCGTCTAAATCTTGCCTCTGTCAACCCCGTGATATTTTAATTATTGGGTATGTCATTTCATTACAATGACGTTCACCTACACTCCGAACTGACTATTGTCTATTTTTTTTATATTCACCTTGGAGGCAAATACTTGTCGATTCCAAAACAGATCCTTCGAGCCGGATATTCTGTAGCAGCATAGGACAAAACTACATCGCCAACAAAATATTGGGAACGTGTTAGCACCCACGCATAATAAACAAAGGTTTGGTCACATCATAGCAGGTGGCTTTTCACAAGAAGAAGTAACAAAGATTGCTTCGCTTTTATGTATAAAATATTATTTAAATATTGACGAAATTTTGGCGACATATTTTTATTTATTCAAACTGAAGTAAACCAATTATTAATACGAAGCGAAGTTGGGTCATCCAGGCACTATAATAATATTACGTGATAGCAGAAATAGGTGGTTTTTAGTTTTTATTAAAAAGATATTACATTTCATTTGTTTTATTCATTTCCAATTAGTTACAATAACATCCATGCAACGGTACACTACTTCTAAAAGGTTTAGTAAAACCGACCCATGAGTCAAAATAAACATTTAAGAAATAAATAGAAATAAATTAATAAAAATTAAATACACTATTTTTCTAATAAAATTTAATGACTCGTATATTGTATGGGATCACAAAAATAGGTAACTAAAAGTTAGAACTATATAAATAATTATCTATTGACTAAAACAGTAGTTTTACTTATGAATAAATCGATTAACATTTGTCACTTAACTATTCGAGAAAATAATAATCGAAATCTCATTTACGTAGTTCGTTTTTACATGAACTTATCGATTTCAAATTAATAAGTATATTGGAGTTTCTATTTCATTATTGGTGTCGGTGCAGATGTTCGGAATCCGTATCGTTTCTGTTGTTTTTACTTACTTAGTCTTTGGTCGCTTTTTACATATACTTAAAATATTGTGCTAACTCCCTGACAGACTTTATTGCGTTTCATGGTTTTCAATATTAATAAAATGTGCGTTACATCTTTTACATCGATATTCGTGTACTTTCCTAAACAAATATTATATTTAACACTTTATATTGAAAACATACTAGTTACTTCTATTTGGCATAATTACACCTACGTTTACTTAAGGTATAATTCAAGAAGTATATTATTTTGAACATAAACAATGGAACTGTAAATGTATGTAATGTAAATGTATTTATTCAATAAATTATTACAATGTATAATCACTACCTTTACTCGATATTATTAGGATTGCACGTCTTTAAAAATAATATCTAAATTATAATATATACATATTTAATATTTCTATTAAACACGTGTTCACAATGTTCAGCGTCGCATGCAGTTAATATGGTTTAATACATTTATTCAAAGTTATTTCTATTATTCATAAAAATGACTTCGTAATTCTCAAGTGTGTTTAAATAAATATACGGATAGTGTGTAACAGATTTAGTCACAGGAGCAACAGATTTGATTATTGGTTAGGTTTCGGAGGGTGATATAAACATCTTGATCAAGATCATGCGGTATTTTTTAACAGTTTACACAATTGACATAAAGCCAAAATGATACATAATAAATATAAACTAATTTTTTATTGCTTTGTAAATTCAAACTGTACCCAAAATCGGGACGAACACACGCCGATTGCTTTGTTTTTATTGCTTTTATATAATACTGCTGTTTTAGATTAAAATAAATACTTATGTTCTTTTTTTAAATACTGAGTACATCTTTCATGATAATTTTGTTTAGTTTTAATTAAAAAAAAAAAACAAACCCTGATAATGCTGTAAGCTAAAACCGGTCGGTTCGATTAAAGAGTGAATTAATAAGTGAATTGTTTAAAAGTAAACAACAGTACATTTTAATTGAAACAATCATTAAATCATAACAGAACTACGACCGACTGAGAAACTAAATAGTTAATGCCAAATTTGCAGCGATTTTTTTTTTCAAGAACACCTAAAAATTTAAGTAAATCACGTATAAAAGTAAAACATTTAATATTTTCAATACTAGTAGGCCTAATACCTACTTTCATATTATTGAATGTTTTCCATATTTATTTTACATTTTAAAAATGAATTATATATAACATATCAAAATCTATTAGTGATATAATGCATATGATTGTTAAACGTTATATTTCAAATTTAAATTAAATGTTTGAAAACGTATAGTTATTGTAAACAAAATAATGAACTGTTCCAATTTATTCACAAAAATATGTCACAAAATAAATATTATTTCAATAATAAGTGTGTTGCATTTATGATTAATATTTTAAAAGAAATATTGAAGTGCAAACTGATCATTTCATTTTAGTTATTCCATATCCTGTGTGTTTTGGATCTTTTCTAATATTCAAATCAACTGCTTTGTAAGAATAAAGATTATTACATTGTTTAATAAATATTACCTATAATACATGTTAAAGAAATGTTACAGAACGTGCTGCCTTAGTTACACGCGAGAATTGCTCGTTTAAAATTTACACGAATTTTATTTACGCGAACAATAAAATTTTTATTATTTGATATCCTATATAAATTATATATTTCTACTTAATCAATGAGTATCTATTATTTACAACATTCTTTGATAAAAGACTAGTCTTGCGTTCCAAGTGATTGCAATTCTTATTAAAAATTATGATCTAGTTTTTTAAAATAATATTACGATAAATAATATAATTTGAATAAAGAAAATAATTAAAATTATTGCAAAAATTATATCTTAACAAATATATTAATTACTATTAACAATATTTATAAATTAATCACCATCCCATTTTATAATTTTTTTTTACGGATAAAATAATTTCATTTATTTGTGTTAAATATAAAATTTTACGCCTGTTTCCCAAAATGAATGTAATAAATAGGACATATTAAAATCAAGCTTAAATTTTTGGATGACAATAAATAGATTTTTATTTAAAAATAATATGAACCAATCAAACATTATCTCATTTCCCGATTGCTATTTTACAGCAGTCATCTCTATCACAACTTGTTAAGTAATTTTTTATAACAGGAAAACCGGTGTTCTTTTTACTTTCTTTGGTATGTATCAATTTCCATGTAATAAAATAAAATATTTTGCTTGAAAAGAAAACATGGTTAACAGACTACTTGCAAGATCTTTTCATAGCGAAAAGTACCCGCCGAATTTATAAAGTTGATTTTAAAATCAACTTTATAAATTCGGCGGCAAACATGTACCTACACGGGATCGTGTCGAAATAATTTAAGCCTTCATGGATTGTCGTCGTTTACAGTGCCCTTGTCTTAGAAGGACGGTCATGCGTAATGAGGGTAGGAGCCGAGATGTGACGTCACGTGGGGAGGCGCCATCGAGTGGGGGGAGTAGAGGTTGCCTCCACCTCCGCCCCAGTTGCTCCAAGACGCTGAAGGAAATATCGACGCTGAAACAAAACAGTTTGCTAATCTCAGTTAACATGGTGTTCGAACTTCATAAATATTAATGACGAGAAATGGAAATACAGTTTCAATAATATTTACGCTGTTTTAGGCTGTAGTTATGAATTTTTAAGTGGCTTGCCTCTCTTGGTGAGCATAATGGTGTTTTGTAAATATTATTAACACATTTAAGGCTTTATATCATACATTCTTTAAATAGAAATTATTTTATGACTGTTTAAATATTTTAAATGTGATTAATGTTATTTTTAATGTAATTATACAATACGTAAACAAGAAAGAAATTTCAATATTTGAATACCTTAATGTTTTTTTTACAATATATACGAGCATTGGCAAAACAATATAATATATTAAACGAATGAAACAATGTAAACAGATTCCAAAACATTCGCTTTTTAAAATAAAATAAATGATTAGGTAATGACCAGCCAGCATTACAAAGTTTTTTTAATACAATGGTCTCTAAAATAAATGCACTTAATGAAATAAACACTTTTTATTAACCAGTATCGAATGCGAAACCCGCGTTAATTAAAAAAAATAAACATGAACCGGATTTCCAGGCATGGCAAAGAGTATATATCCAGTAGACGTCGATTTAGTTTTATGTAAAACAAATCATATTGAAATATTAAGAATAATGCAACGTAATTATTAAAAAATTGACCATAACAAAACTTTCTATCTTGTCTACGAGCACAAACGAAAAAATAAAAATTTGAAAAATAGAGGATACTTTATTTTCAACGAAAAATAAAATACGTAAATAATAAAGTTTTGATTCCTCCTTATTTTTTTCTGTATTCGTCCTAAGAATGTCACGAGAATGAGTTTTTTTTAAATCAAATACGTCACGGTCACGGAATAGTCACATCACCGTAGAATGCCTAATGTATAACTGAATGTGCAATACCTGGACATGTAATCTTAATGTACACGAGTCTAACGATTGTGATAACATAAGCCACGATTGTCGTGTGGTTGAGTGAGCGGAATACGAGTTCGATCCCCAGGTTGCAGGCTCGTACCAATGGGTTTTTCAAAACTTATGTACGATTTATATCGTTGGCTTGGACATAAAGATGGCTTGCCACCTGTAATGATGACCCAAAATAGTCTTTAGTGGAAGGTGGGTCGAAAGGATTCAATTGTCTGGACATCTGTTTACCCCACTATTGAGAATAGCATGAAGATATACACTTAAATGTGTAGCTATAAGCAACCATAATTCGATTAAGTTATACTTCCTTTTCGAAAGATAAACGTACAACATGTTTATCGGGTCCCGTAATTCTCGGATGACTATTACAGGCTAATAAAAATAAGCCAAGTGTAGTGAAAGTATTAAATTGGCTCAGGAATGTGTGAACTAGCGCCAGGGGATCTGTTTATTCCATTAAGTCGAGTGCTCCGAGGCGGGTCGTGACGATGACAAGTCGACTGGAGTGTAGTGCCAATATTTGCAGTATAATACTGAGATGCAGATTGGTCCGAAAATGCTCTGCTGGTGAAGGGTGCATGGTATTTGTATCGACACAGTGTGATATGTTTTCTTTTTTTTTAACATTTTAATGTCGTACCATTTATTAGAATTTAGAAAGGTGTTTTGTTCACTTTTTAAAGGTGAAGATGTTTTAAATATTTTTCTAAATTGTGTTCGAGTTGTTTAGAAATGCAATTGAGTAGTTTTAGTGTTAAGTTTTTGATGTTTTGTCTTATTTTATAAATAAATAATAAAAAAATATCTTCACGCAATTCCCAATATCTCCCACCGAAGATATTTTTGGGTCAACGTCACTGGTGGTGAGTCCGTCGCCGTATTTATGTCCAAGCCAACGATATAATTCGTATAAAAGTTTTTGAAATCCCATTGGTACGTGCCTACCACCTGGGGATCGAACTCGGGTCTCTTGACTCGAAATTCCGACCACCCAACTACTCGGCTATCGTGACTTATTATAGTTTTATTTTATCTGACGCGTTTACCTATACTGACTAATGATGGAGTAGCAGAGACAATAAAGCCTTTACGAACCAATTTACACCGTTGATAATATCTGATAATGTTACATGTAATACGAACGTTAAAAATAACTTACATCCATAATATATTTATATAAACGTAAAACATCCATGACTTGAGCACAAAAATTCGTATTCATCGCAAAATTTTGTCTTTCGCGGGATTCGAACCCGCAACCGAAGGCGTTTGATTATTGTAACCAAAATGAAGACTGAAAAATGTCGGTACATAGTAACTTGAACGTTTAAAAAGTTTAGGATTTTTTTTAATTTCAGAAATTTTGGCACGACGGTGAATTTCAGTTTAAAAAAAACATATTATTTAACAAATAAGGGCCATTTAATCCATTTTGAATGTGTTGTGTTTTTGTTATTCATTCACTCAGGCACTGTACATTTATAGTACACGCTTCTATTTAACTTGCAATATTTGTTAGTTTGCTTAGGTAAAATCTCTTTAGCTGTATTAGAGTCACTTCTTAACGTACGGTATTGAAATTTGCAATGTTGGTTTAGTTCCGATAACAAATAATACATTTTAGAGACCATTATATTAAGATTGAATATGCTATGGAGCAATGTCATATAATCGCAACGCAGTTATAGTCCAAACTAACATGGCACCTTGGAATGATGACGTCATCTGCATCCTAGTACAGACTAGGGGCGGTAAGGGTCATATTTCAACAAGGTGCTTAGTTAGTTACGAATAGTATTTAGTTATTACCTGTTGATGTGGGCATCGCCGCGTGCGGGGCCATGAAAGAAGATAGCTTGGCGGAGTGGTGGTAAGAGCTCATGAATAGGTCGCTTTGGTATTTGTAGGCTGGGTCACTTGCGGTCGGTTGTGTAGCCGCTGCCAAGCCTTGAAAATCAAACTTGTACGCATATCGCTTGCCGTGCACCTTCGTCATTATATTCTTGTCGTAGTAATATCTGCATGGAGATTAGAGGTTAGTATGTAAAATTAAAAACACACACACACACACGCATACACGCATACGTTAAAAATTATAACAGGTCGCGTCACGGAACACAATCGCAAGGCGTTTCGGGTACCCGTCATTTCGCAAACGCTTTTCCACCATCGCGTATTGTTTTACCTCAAGGCGCGACTGAGCTTGTCGTAGTTCATGTTCGGCTTGGACTTTCTCTCGCCCCACCTCCTGGCCACCTCGTCGGGGTCGGTCAGCTTGAATTCGCCGTTTGTGCCCTCCCAAGTGATGCAGCCCGCGTTACTCGAATCGCTTAACAACTCAAGTAAGAACTGCCACAGCTGGATTTGTCCTGAACCTGGAACCGGAGCCATTCGGTTATAACTTTACATATAATTTATATAATCATAATTTTTTAATGTATACATACGTTAAAAATAAAGAAAAAGTGTACAGTTCACACGCAGTAGGAAGATGTATATAGCACTCGTTGATGACTCTTACACATATCGTCAAGGTTTCCTTTCTCGTCAGGGTTTGGGTTTGCACTCGGGATGGGCAATTGCAGTACTAGACACTTTGCACTTTAGACGCTGCTAAAGAGGTAGGAAAAGGGAAAGATAAGAGTATGTGTCTTTAGTTTTTTCTCTCACGATGAAACAGAAGCTCAATACTTTTAATTCACGCCAGTTTACTGCATGTGGTGCCCCTGGTTGAGATGAGCATTTGCAGCTGCCTGTGGCTTTGGCTCTATGTCGTATACAATTATTAATGCGTAAAAAATAATATTATTTTATATCGAAAATTTTTGGAGAAATAAGGTTATCCAGTGGCAACATTATAAGATGGAAAAAGACCTGCGCAGCAATGCGGGAGGTTTTTGTATGCTACTGTGCTTTAAGTATAATTTTTTATGGGTAGATATTTGTTTATCAAATATATGTGGAAAAAAATGTTAGTCACTTGTATAGTACAATAGTGTGTAGAAGATACAAATTTATGGTATTAGATGATTGGAAAAGAAAACGTTAAATCTATTTAGTCATTTTATATGTTCCTTAAAAACAAATTTATTATAATCGCTACGACAGCAGCAGGGTGGAATGATCGGAATTCGGGTCAAAAGACCCGAGTTCGATCCCCAAAGCTCGTACTAATGAGTTTTTTCAAAAACGTATGAACGATCTATATCGTTGGCTTAGACGTATAGACGGCGGCGGGTTCACGACCTGTTACATTGTCCCGAAAAATGTCTTAGGTGGAACGTGGGTTGAAAAGAACTTAATTGTCTAGACCTCTATCTACCCCTGTATTGGGAATAGCGTGAAGATATTTATTACTTGTAGTTATATTTATTATAATCCGCTTGATTTACGGCGCAATAAAAATTATAAAAATCTTTAGTTTTCGCAGGAAAATCAATTTCAAATGCCAAATATCTTTTATTTAAATAACCATTTTAGTTGATGATTAACTCATTTCCAAGTGTATCTGCAGACTACAAAGACTATCTATATCTCACTCACAAATATTGCTATTACAGTTATAGAACAATTGAGATTCACTAATAAATACACTAATAATATATATTTCCAAACATTTTAGGGGAATGTATAAAAAATATCTGTTTAATAGCAACACCGCTTTGTCGAAAAGGCGCGCAATCTGTCGCTCCCGTCGCAGCGATAATCGCGCCATTATTTCAACACCCGCCATTTTGCCGGTCTCCATGCTAATTTTCGCTCACTCAGAACCGAATGGAGAAAATGGTAGGGAAGGACACTTGAAATATTACAAAAGGATAAATTGCTCCCTGCAATAAGTGTGTCTGTGTGAATGCGAAAAGAAACTCGGTTCCATACGGTAGTGCCGCTAAATATTTTCAGTTTAATGTTATATTGAATAACAGTGTTGCTAGTCAAACTAGTTATTTTTTTGCATTTATAACTATTTGTTTACCTTTTCATCATTTACACCTGTTTGTTTTTGCATTTATAAATATATGTTCTGTATTTATTTATTTATCTTCACGCACAATCCCTGACGGGGTAGCCAGAGAGAACAGATCGCTAAGTGTCACGATCCTTACACACCTCTT
Source organism: Sericinus montela (assembly GCA_029286605.1). Taxonomy (NCBI): domain Eukaryota; kingdom Metazoa; phylum Arthropoda; class Insecta; order Lepidoptera; family Papilionidae; genus Sericinus; species Sericinus montela. The sequence continues at coordinate 998,522 of JAGSMR010000082.1, read as the reverse complement.
TCGCTTCATTCAGATATATCATTTTCTTCATACATGCACGTCGAGGTATCCGAGCACTGCGTTATGTATCGCAAGGCGTGCATTTTTCACTACGCCTTGCCTTTGGACTAACGCAGTCAGGGCACCGTTGACCTTGTTTCCGGCAGCGACACGCCTGTCCATCTATATCACATGTTCCATCCTGGCTAAAAGCACTGCCCAAGTACACAATCTCATTCACATGTTCTAGACATTCTTTATTTACCCATATTTCATACTTCGTTCTTTCTTCGTACCTTACAAATACCAGAACCTTAGTTTTATTAGCATTCAAACGGAGACCTTTATTTTCACATTCCTCTTTCATTGACGTGACTAATGCCTGAAGTTCTGCCTCTGACGGTGCAATAAGCACTGCGTCATCGGCATACAGCAGACAATTTACTTTTATGTCACCCAATTTCACAATCAAACAACACCCAAAAATCTTTCCGTTTTTGTAAACAGCTGTCGAGATACAATATGAATGTATTATATGTTCTGTATAATCTACTAAAACGTCTGTATAAATATAAAAGGATATGGAGAGGATATGAGATATGATATACTTTCAATCCCAGAAAATAAACGGAACGATATAAAAAATTAAAGGATCTAAGCAATTCCCGGACGAAGTTTCGGACAGAATTTATATAAACCAAATCGATTTCAAGAAACTGAAGAAATGAAAGTAGTTCGTGGTACAGACGATGCTGCCTTTCACCGATCAGCTTAATTTTCGTGTGGTATCTATCGAGAAGGTTATCCGGAAATCTGGCGACAGCCAAAAGCATTTCCAAAGCTTTTCCCCTTAGTCGTCTATTATTTTTATGCCGATACCACATTACTAGATGTGTCCGGAAATATTTGTAATAATTATTAAAACTATGCAACTCTTTAATCGATTAACAGAAGTAATAAAAATCCAGTTACGTAAAACCTCGCGAACATTAACTGGCTGTTCGATATCAAAAGAAAAAGATGTGCTTGATCGACTTGAAACACGTATCGGTAGGTTGTAAGCGAGACATTGGATGTTTTCGGGCGGAGGGAAAAAAAGTCCTTTCCAACATATAAATGGGATACAGCGCTGTAAGCGAAAGTTTGTGGCGATAATGTACGGGGTCGGATTGCTGTACGATATTGGGCGGGTATGTTTCTATTGCGCACGACTGGTTTTGCGCGCTCTCATGCGAAATGATGTAGGGATAGCACGTAATAAGATGTATTTTATTTTTAAATTATCGTTTTTTTTTATTAACAGCCAGCAATATGAAAGTGTTGAATGAGTTTCGTTTCATTGTTTTATGTCTTTGACCTGGCAAAATATAAAAAGCATTATATTTTATTTTCATATATATTTTCTTTTAATAACAGCCAGCAATATGAAAGTGTTACATGATTTTCGTTTTACTATTTTTTTGTCTTTAAGCTGTCAATAATTATTAACTGAACTGATTGAAATTAATAGGTATTTAATATTAGATGTGTTTGGTTGTGTTGATAAATTAGGTGATTAGATTGGGTTGTAGTTTTATTTACATTTTTAATGTTTTGCTTCTTCATAACTATTTTGTAGATATGAAGAAGCAAAACAATATGCGTATTACTATGTGTTAGAAAAACATCATCTCCTATATACTTAAGAAGAAAATGTCTTCTAAAGTAGATGGACCATTCACATATTCTAAGTTATATAACAACATTTATTGGGAACCTTGTAGTACTCCTTTAGTCATAATAATTTCAAAGGGTATCTTATATAGTTTGAAGGTCTCCTGATCCCGGTCAAATTATCTCAATAAATGAAATAAATAAAGATATTTCGGGAAAATGTGAAAGGTGTTGAGCCCGTCGCCGTCTATACGAGCCTGCCACCTGGGGATCGAACTCGTACTCTTGACTCGAAATTCCGACCACGCAACCACTTGGCTATCGTGACTTATTCAAATCATCTCAAAACCTATTAGTTAAGTATTTTTTTCTACACATCTTATACAAACTTTTCACTGTGACAAGAGCCGACTTGTAGACAATACTATCAGGTATGTAGTCCTTTTGTACCTTTCAGTTTAAGCTAATATTGGGTTCGACGTTTTATCGTACAACGCAAACAAATTAAATTAATTACGAGCCTTTTTTGTTTATTTTTTTTTTAATTTAAAATTATAATAAAACTGCATGTAACAAATAAATGTCACCATGTCGTCATTTTAAAATGCGTGTAACTCGTATATTTTTTGTGCTAACGCTGCGGACATCGGCAGCTTAAGGCCCGATCACACGAGCGTAGCATCGCAAGATTTATACGCTGATCGATAACGTTACAGTCACAACGTTTGCGTTCGTGCCTCGCCTCGTTCGGATTGCTGTCGGCGATGCCTCATCGGTTTTATGACTCGCAATTAATTCTTCATTCTGTACATTGTGGACCCTCGCATCTTTTGATCTTGGTGGGATATTTTGTAGCTGTTTATATACCCACGCATCATTATCGATTTCAATTGGAAAATTCCAAAACCAATGTAACCAACATTCTTTCTCTTAGTAGGTATTGACTAAATGCAAGTAAAGGTGGCGTTAATGAAGCGCCAATGGATTAGGTCCCGAACTTTGATAAAAGTACATTTTGCTAAAAACCTTAGTGGTTTGTATCAAAATGTGTTTTTATCAAAGTTCGTTGTGTTTTAGTAAAGTTCATTTATGTTCAATTAAAAGACATTAAAATTAATTTCAAATCATCTGTCACCAAGTTAGCTCTAGTGAAATGTTGGATTAAAGGACTAATTTGTCGAGATCTTTGACTACCAGTGTCGGGAAATGCGCGAAACTATAAAAAAAACATAATCGTTTAAACATTTCTTAGCTTACTTTGTTATTTATTTTGGCTTCTTATTGAAGCCGCAAAGCTTCGGATATGATGATTGAAGTTGCCGACGTTTATGTCTATTGTAGAGAAAACTGGTTTTATTTGTTGAAAGCTTGATTAAAACAAAAAAAGTTACAGTAGCCGAGTTTGAGCTTGGGTGGTCGGAATTACGAGTCAAGAGACCCTAGTTCTAACCTCAGGTGGCAGGCTCGTACCAATAGGTTTTTCAAAAACTTATGTACGAATTATATTGTTGACTTGGACATAACGGACGGTGACGGGCTCGCCACCTGTCATGTTGTCCCCAAAATATCTTCGATGGAAGGCGGCTCGTAAGGACTTAATCAATCAATCAATCGTTTACATGCTAAAAACAGTGTACACAAGATGACAACTATAAAACAGAAATATCAAATATAACCGACATGCAAACATAAATTTCGTTAATTATTAACATAATTAAGAAAATATTTATGCTAGATAATATTCAACAGATAAAATAATAATTATTAAAAACAATCATACGTAAATACTCAATACATTAAAAAAATAAGAAACAATAGAAAATGGTCCAAAAAGTCAATGGTCTAAAAAGTCAATTTAAAAAAAACAACATATAATACTTATATTACCTAATTTTATACGTAAAAAAATCATTTAATGAATAAAAGCACGTGTCCAATAACCATTCATGCAGTTCAAAGGGAATATAATCACTACGTTATAATGGAGTTTAGGTTTGAATTCATTTAATGTCAATGTTCAGGCAATTTATTATAATAAATTTTAAATAATTGTCTAATATAGACCTCTGTCTTCCTCTGTATTTGGAATTACGTGAAGATATTTCATTAAAATTGGTTATTGGTATTACATGTTAAGCTTAAGAACGCAGCTAGTTACAGACTTCCCCAAGGATTCAAGATAAGTTAAATCCGACTTTAATTAGTCTTTTACTCGCATCAACAAAAACACAAAATTAATCACAAGTCTTACATTTCGTACTCATAACAGAACGTACAAGAGATTATTTTCCGCCTGGTCAGAAGTTTTCTTTATTACTGCTGTCTTTTTGGTTTCGTCACCCGTCCTCGAGTGGCAATTGAAGTATTATATTTAAAAGGATTAAAATTCAGATTTTGAATTTGGAATGCCTTAACGGCCAGGTACATTAGCAACTCTCTTTCTTCACGTGACTAGCGTTGTTCTATTATAACTGTTTTAATGACCCTAGGTAATCTACTATACAGGTGAGCGGTGGTGACTACGGGTCGTGGGAATTATGAACCGTGATTAGGGTCGCGGTTGGCACGTGGCGTTAATTGTTTGTGAATGTACGGCGGCAGGCGCAAGCGCCGGTGTGGCGCGGTCTTTATAACACGCTAATTTTATCGTTTCATTTATTACTTTGATTCAAATTATAGGTGTAAAAAGTTGTATTAAAAAGACATCGTGTAATATTAAAGTTTGTTTAATACTTATTTTTCTATTTCATATATAAAATGAATAAATAAAAAGTTAAATCGTTTATTCCAATACAACAATGATCATTTGTTATAAATCGTTAATTTCTTCATAACAGATATTTCATAATTTCAATACTACATCATAATCATCATAACGGCATGTAAAAGTCAACAGTAGCCTACAGGACTCCTGTACGGGAGTTTTTGCCATGATCGCCACGCATGGCGGGCGGATTGGCGATCACAGTACCAGATATTTTGCACCTTAGCTGCTACTGACCGGTGTGGGGTCCTTATTATGATTCGAGATAATTATCTCATCTTTCGGTAGCCAATAGCGTTTTCCAAGGTATCTTTTAGCCGTCTCATAAGGAAATAGGGATGATGTAATACATTCGAACGTAGTAATCACACACTTATTTGGAACGCGACACTTATAGCGTATGTTGATGTATTGATCGACAGTAGGTTCAAGCCTTCATATTCCATAAAGCATACGAGTATAAGCCATATTTTCACACAATTGTTTGCCCCTCGAACCTGCCACCTTAGCTTCGAAATCAGTGTCACTAAAAACTAGCTATCGGGTCGTTTAGTAAAAGATGAATAAAAATAACATATCCGTAATCAGACCGTACTATTCGTAAATTAAAGTCCTGTTTGCGATCGTTTAAAACAAAGCAACAAACTATCCTAACTATCCTTAACTTCATTCACCCTTATACCGAACCAGGTGTCGTGATGAGTGGGTGTCGTGACCCTCTCCGACTTGCCCTATTACCATTTTGACTCCGTGGCCCGATCAGACAGATAGTGCGTGTGTTCGTGACTCCCGTGTTCCCACGTGAAACTACCTTATCGACGCCATCTAGTGTCGCGTGGCAGAAAACTGTTTATTACTTTAACTGAGGGTTGGAAGCCACTTGACTTACACGTAGCCGATACCCCCGGTATCAGACACTGTTCGTTGTTTGATTGGAATACTTATTAGTGTTTAATTATGGTATTAAGATCTGTATAAAATGCTGTGATAGCAGTTTGGTGGTTTTAAATCGCATTAAGAGATTCGGGTTCGATCTGAGCATTCCTCTTTAGAGGAATGGTTAGCTCAAGAGAATTTTGAAGTAAGATTGGTATAGTCGACTGGGACAATATTTTATGACGATCAGTCTTCAGATTGCCACCAGATTTTATCCATATCTATTTCTATATTAATTTGCTTTTATATTTATCTATTTACTATCGATACCTGCAGTTTCTTTCGCCTATTACTTCTCCTGATAGATGTAATGTATGTTATTTATATCGATGATTACATGATTAGATTTACTTTGCCTAGACTGCGTTTCTGACTAGGCGTTGTCTGGGTCAGCACCACGCTCTGACATATTTCTGTTGTCAAAGAACATTGTAAGACTGATGTGTTCTGATTTATATGGTATAAAGAGCCAGCATATTCGCGGGCTTTCAGGCATACCATCACAGTCTTCAGAGACCTATTAGAAACCTACCAGAGACCTATCTGAAACCTTTTTCTTTTGAAATGCTTTTCCATGTGTTTGTATGGTAGTGTTACAGTACAGGCTACAGTAGTTAATTACCATCTGATTGAACCGTATAGAACTTTATTAACCACGGTAACGGGAGTACATATTTTCACGTAATTTTCAGTACTAAAGTAGAAAGAGGTCTAGACAATTAAGTCATTTCGAGCCACCTTTCACCGAAGAAATTTTATTGGAACAGCGTGATAGATGGTGAGCTCGTCTTTATGTCCAAGCTAACTATTTAAATCATTTATCCATTTATCTTTTATTTTTACCCAATTCTCGTATAGACAATTGGTATGAGCTTAACACCTGAGTATCGAATTCGTTATTGAAGTTAGCGTTCCTAATACCTTTCGTTCGTTCCTAATACAAGTTAGCTAGTAGTATTGTATTCAGCACTCTTTATTTTCACAGATTCGTCAGAAATGACGATGGATTTATAAAAAGTTAACATTTAACGTCTGATCTCTTGTTTTCTTATGTTTCATTCTTTCATATTTCCAAATCACCATCCAAATTATAAGTACAGGGCATCGACGATTAGGCTATTAAGTAGCGATTGAACTATCGCTCGATTAGCCACTCGTATACGCTGCGTGATGCCGATGGACCCTGGAGAACCCCCGTGTGGGGGATCGCACGGATCTGATAAAAGTGGAGGGCGATGCCTCCGCATTGACCCTTCGAATTCAATCGAGCATGCTCATGGAAAAGCAATTTACCGCATACAGCTACAACTGGATCTATTCGTTTTACTTAAATGATTTCGAGGCGTATTTACATATATGTACCAATTATAAAACAATTATTTAACAATAATATAGTTATTTGTAAGTCACGATATATAAAGTCACGATTGACTCGAGTTCCGATCACCCAACCACTAGACTATCGTGACTGATTAAGCCAACATTACAGTTCTTCGAAAGTAGAAAAAATTTAAAAAATCTGTAATGTCCTTGATAACCTGTGTATGGTTTGATAAATTCAGTGCCAGTTAACTTTTGATTGGCCTTCTCATTTTTATTAAGTTCCTTTTTATTAAGTCTCCTTGATCCGTTTTACCATAAAACCCTACACACAAATAAGTAATAAATAAATATATAAATATCTTCACGCAATTCCCAATACAAGGGTAGACAGAGGTCTAGTCGAAACAATTAAGTCCCTTTGAACCACCTTGCACCGAAGATATTTTCGGGACAACGTGACAGGTGGTGAGCCATACATAAGTTTTTGGAAAACCCATTAGTACGAGCCTGCCATCTGGGGATCGAACCCGGGTTTCTCGACTCGAAATTCCAATCACCCAATCACTCGACTATCGTGACTTCAGGATAATCACAAAATACCAACAGGTACCAGACCAAAATCAAGCTGACCGGTGTCTAAGAATAGAGTCTACGATCCGACCTGCATAATGTTGCATGTAATGTAGGACCGTTCATTGTAGCTATTTTTGGGAGAGTATAAACATATTTCAGCAGTGGACTTACGATGGTTTCTGAAGGATAAGAGGTCTGCATAGTCTTCATAATCTTACCTACTAACTTACTTAGCCAGGGTAGCCAGAGAGAACAGATCGCCATGTGTCACGATCCTTACATACCTCTTTCGCTTCTTTCAGATTCATCATTTTCTTCATACATGCGCGTCGAGGTATCCGAGTACTCTTGACCCTCCCCTCTTCGAGCAATTTGCTCACATGGTCTTCAAAAGTTAGTCTCGGCCTACCTCGACCCCTTTTAATATTCACTTTCGCGCTATATATTTTCTTCACCATTCGGTCTTCACTCATTCGCTCAACGTGCCCAAACCATCGAAGCACGCCCTTAACCATTTTAGTGATAAGGTCATCTTTCAAACCTACCATTTTGCGAACCTCTTCGTTTCGCTTCCTGTCGGTTAAGGTAATGCCGCACATTTTACGAAGAGATCGCATCTCCACTGCATTCAACCTGCTTTTATGCTTCTTCTGGCATACCCAGGTTTCGCTGCCATAAACAAAGTCGGTACCAGCACTGCGTTATGTATCGCAAGGCGTGCATTTTTCACTACGCCTTGCCTTTGGACTAACGCAGTCATGGCACCGTTGACTTTGTTCCCGGCAGCGACACGCCAGTCCACATCTATATCACATCTTCCATCCCGGCTAAAAGCACTACCCAAGTACACAATCTCATTTACCTGTTCTAGACATTCCTTATTTACCCATCATAATCTTACCTGAATTCGCTAAACGACTGCTCGTTGGACCAAACATCTGATACGGATCTGAAACGAAATAAATAAAAAAATATTACAAAAACGTTTATCTATAACATCACCAGTAAGTTAACAGCACGTAATTATGAAAATAACATTTAAACTTAGCATAGTTAATTATATAATATTATGAGGTATTGGCGTATGATAGTACGCCAATACCATGAGTGGTGACAACAGGAAAAGAGTGAAAATAAGACAAAACTATCATACGATGGTTTGATCCAAAACTGAAAAATACCAGACCAAAATAAAGTACTATTATTAATATGTTTAAGTAATTCTTTGAAAATGCACGAAGAATTGCTTCTTCGGTGTTATTTTGACACTCACGGGTCTAAGCCAAGTGAGAATCAATGTTGGTGTTATTGTGGGAATCTTCTTGAAGAAATTTTCGAACAGTTCTGCAAGTGTTTAGGATTGCGGCTTTTTGCATAGTTATGAATATGTTTTAATATTATTATTATTATTAAGGCGGCGACGGGCTCACCACCTGTCACGTTGTCCCGAAAATATCTTCGGTGGAAGGTGGGTCGAAGAGACTTAAACGTCTAGACTAGACCTCTGTCTGCCCCTGTATTGGGAATTGCGTGAAGATATTTTTATATATTATATATTTTATATTATTATTATTACAATGAATTAAAAAAAGAAATTAAGTTTATAATTTATACTTGCGATTGTTGTCATTTGGTGAAATTGCATTGCATTAAAATTCATTGTTGAACACTTGTTGTAATAAAGTTAATTAAATAAAGTGAATTGTGTAAAGTGTTCAACAATGAACATTAATGAAATTAAGTATCGTTGTGATTCTACATTAAATGTCTAATTTGTCACTCAAGCCGGTGAAACAATTCGAGCACAAGTTTCGGACAAAAACTAATTTCCTTCGGCGGATCGAAATCGAGTCTCCTGATCCGAATTCCATTCTCCTAACCACTGAGTTACTATTTACTACTAATGTTTATATGTGATCAACACCTTTTATCATCGCCGGGTACAGGCAATTAAAAGAAAAGTAAGTCATAGAGGACGTGTAATACATAAATAGCACAGACTCACTGATAACAGCCTCATTTCTATATTGGTCGAAGGTTGCATTCAATAATCAAGGCTATGAAATCTTTTTTTAGAAATTCAACCTTGCCTTCAGATAAGTGGTAACCATGACGACGCAACCGACAACAGAATGTTTAAAAAAACCCAACGAGATACCATGCATAGATTGCATTTGAAACAGCTTTAATGAGCTTCGCTTTGCAACCGTTGTATTATCATAGATATAAGATTAGCATAGATTCAAGATTTCCAACCGAATGTCGTCAGTAGTTGGTAGGCATGGTGTGTTTTACTAGACACATTGTAAACTACAAAATACCGCATGTGTACGTACACGTACTGGAAGTGACACTTCTTTGGAGAAATAATAGAATAAAATATTTTTTAAAATATTTATTTCACCTTTCGATATCTTAAGCTGTGGATACCGGATACCTGAAAGTTTGACGCCGCCTCAAAATTACTTAAGTGTTTTATTACTCATTTACATAGTGATGCGATTTAATAAATTCTATTTTATTTGATGGTTAATTTTTTTAGTCAATATTACATAGAAATATTTTACTTATTTATTTGCCTGTATATGTACATACATTGGAGAAAAAAAATATAAAGTTGCCATTTGAAGTTCTTAAAAATATGTACACACCCTGAAAGAGTATATATTTTTATTCAAATTTTATCCAAATTAGGCGATCTATTTGTCATATTCATATCGGTTCCATTTCAAAGCCCAAAAAAAAACAGAGACATCGAAGCTGGCCATGCATAAAATATATATACTCGTAAGTGTACAGTTCGACTTACAGAACCTCCTTCACGATATTCGTCTATTAAAAAAAGTTCAAATGATTGAAGACTAACCGATGAAGTTTGGATGAAGCGAATTAGATGTGGCAGTGGTGTTAGAATACTACCACCGATCTTTGGTGTGGTAACGGTTACAAAAAATGTAATTATTTAATTAACCAACTAACAGATAGCCTATCAAGCAATTGTAAATCTAATCTCAAGCATTTAAAGGTTACAATTACTTGTCAGGGTTGTTCGCGAATTTTAATGACAGTACTGTATTGAATTTTGAAACAAAAGCGCCCCCTGCTGAACCCTCCGGTCTTTGTTAAAGCCATAATAAAATAGTAATTGTTAACGACACTCGAGTTAGCCGCCGGGTTATAAAGCATGGCGATTTGTCACGAGTAGCGCTACTTGTGACGAATCGGCCCTAACTGCTTTATAATATGGCTATACATAAAAGCACTAACCATGAATATGGATCTTATTCTTTTCAATGGCCATTGAAATTAACGATAAAAAAATAAACTTGCTTTGTCTTGAAAAAAAATTTGTTTAATAAAATAATCTTCTCTCACAGACCCTGACGTGGTAGTCAGAGAGAACAAATCGCCTAGTATCGCAGATCTCTTTCGCTTGTTTAAAATTCAGCATTTAGTTTATACACGCACGTCAAGCAATCTGCTCATATGGTCTTTGAAATTTAGTCTCGGGCTACCTCGATACCTTTTAATGTTAACTCTCGCGCTATATATCTCCTTTACCATTCGGTCTTCACCTATTCGTTCAGCGTACCCAAATAATGGAAGTACGCCACTTCAGTGATAAGATCTTTCAAACCTGCCATATTATACATTTCTTTGTTTTGTTTTCCGTCGGCCAAGGTAATGCCGCAAATTTTTAATATATTGATAAAGATAAAACAGTGGCATTTTTATTCGAGATAAAATACGCGAGGTGAGCCAATTTTATCGTGAATGAAATGAAACACAGTTTAGGCAAAACGACGCTTGAATAAGTAATTTTTGGCGTTTAGCTCACCTCGTGTAAGTTTAGCAATAGCTGTTTCTATTTGTTTGAGAAATCGTATCATAGTTTTAGTTAGTTCCCAATGATAATAATAATAACTTTAACAGTTTCTTAAGGATATCTACGCGAGCGAAATTGTGGGTAAAAGCTAGTATTTAATGTTTTATAGGGTTGCGTTGCTCGTTCAGATTTATACTTAAAGTAACTATTTTAGTGTGAACACTTTATTGAGGAATAACGCAAATAATTATCATATTAAATTATATGTCAATATATGTAAGGTTTCTAAAACCTTATGTAATTTAAACTTATTACTTACTAAGATTATTGAATTGGAGCCAGGGTTTAAAACTGGAGGATTGGAGGAGAGTTTTAGAACTGACGATTTTCCTATACAAATATTAATCCACATTTTAACGTCCCTAACGATGTAATACTCAAAATGTTTCAACAGTAGTTGCTTAATCATAATGATGCATGTAGGCTACATACAAATTTTCATTCTCCCAAGTCCAAAAAATTTTGTTTTCTTTTTATTCTTTAATTAATTTATTTTTGTATGTCAGAACATTTGTCAATTTAAATATTTGTAACACGTAAGTATATTGACGGCGGTAGCCTCACCACCTGTCACGATGCTTTTAAATTAAAAATTACTAATAACTTAGTTGAGAAGTAAGTCGAAAACTACTTCTACCCTAACGAGGGGGCCGACTAGAATTGGGAATATTCGTGAAGATATACATTTATTACTTTTGTCCTTAGAATATTCAACGTCGAAACTTCACAAAGGAACTACAAATGGAGATTTTTACATACATTTTGTTCACAAAATGTACTGATTTACTTTTGCACAATGGGTATTTGAATTGACAATAGTATTCTTTTAAAGTCACGATAGCCGAGTGGTTGGGTGGTCGGAATTTCGAGTCGAGAGACCCGAGTTCGATCCCCAGGTGGCAGTAACGACGATAAGTTTCAAAAACTTATCGTCGAATTTCATCGTTGGCTTGGACATAAAGGCGGCGACGGGCTCACCACCTGTCACGTTGTCCCGAAAATATCTTCGGTGGAAGGTGGGTCAAAGGGACTTAATTTTCTACCCCTGTATTGGGAATTGCGTGAAGATATTTAATTTTTAAATTTTTTATATTACGGTGTTTTACCCTTTATTCCAGTAGTGGTCGAAAGAGGTCTGGTGGTTAGAGGTGGAGTGGTAGAGGTGACAAAAGGCTTGAAAATAGAAATGGTTTTCAACAGATTATGGGATGCCACTCTTATGCAAAATGGAGATAAAGCAGAGCTGTGAAGGGCAGTGATTAAGATGCAAGATGCCTGCAAAGTGTCTATTGTAGCAAACCCTCGCTTGTGGGGAAGGTATATATACATATATAGTTAAGTGCCTGCAAAAGTCCGGCAGTGGACTTTTCCAGGCTCTTATCTATATATGAATGTTATTTGGGAGGATCCTTAAACGAGGGGCATATGTAGTCGATCAAGAAACGTAGAAACACAAAAACCCTTTACTACCCTACGGTATTTTGCTAAGTCTTGCAGGTATATGAGAAGATCTATTCGTTATATTAAAATTAAATAAATTAAAAATCTTAATGCTGTTCCCAATACAAGGGTAGACAGAGGTTTAGACAGTTAACTCCTATCGATCAAGCTTCCACTGAAGTTCTGTTTTGGGGACAACGTAACACGCCTGTCGCCGTATTTATGTGCAAGACAAAAAAGGAACATAATAATAATATAACACATAAAATAATAAAATGTATTTACATTTAAGCCTGGTACAAATTTAAGCTTATTAGTAAAGATATGTAAAGGTTGTTAAAATTATCAGTATATAGCTAATACCTAAAGTAGTAACTAACTAAAACGTTCATAAATATATACCTTTACGTCATTTCCAATACTGAGACAGACAGAGGTCTAGATTAAAATCTTTCGACCCACCTCCCACCAAAGATATTAAAGTTTCTAAAACGTTATTCGATTTTGATAAAAACCCATTAGTACGAGCCTACCACAAGAGCATCTAACTCGGGTCTCTTGACACAAATTCCGAGTGCATTTAACACCGTGACATTAAAGAACTCATGAGATTGTCAAATCACTATTTTAACAAGACGAAAAGATACACGCAAGTCATTCGTAGAGTGATTAAGCGGCGCAGCAAGACACGCTCCCAGTCAAAAAAGCGCTCAAAATAACTGTTAAATCGAGGGTGGTTAAATGGCCCACGAGTCGAAGGGGCGAGGCGTGATCTAATCGAGATGATTATGATAAATCACCGTTTGCGTTGCGCGGGGTGCAAGCGGGTGCAGTACGCGGGAGCGGTAAGCGGAGCGTTTCAAGTACAAGTTCACAAGTAATTATTGTACTTTACATTTCGATTAGATTTCGAGTGAGTCACTCGCTGACAAGGAGTCGTCTGGGTCCGCCTGGTACCGCCAAATATCTGTGTAGAACTGTGGTGTTACGGTTTGGAGGGTATAGAGAGATAGTGTAATAAAGGGTTGAGGCATTACATTTTTAATGTTTATGGTGATGATTTTGATGGATGCAGTGGATGCTGTCAGGTTGATTAGCAACAGAACAGAACTCAATGAAAAGGCTATAATATTTGCGACCTTCGTGGAGTGCTGGTTTCTACGGTGTCGCCGGTTTTGAGATTCCGGGTTCAACTCCCGGTCGGGTGTTTCGGGTACATTCTTTGTTTTCGAGGTACCTAAGCTGCTTACTTTGGGATCAAAGCATTGTATTTGATGTTGTCTCTGTACATATATGTATGATAAAAAATGGTATAAAATATACGACGAAGAAGTAAATTACTTACATTTTTGTCTATTTATCTAATTTATAGTACCATTTTCCACAATGTTTCTTTAATCCGTCCTGATATAGTGTTTTGGTGCAAGTTTACGGTTGGCGTGTGGTTACGTGTCAGGAATATATCAACCTTATTTTTATGGTGTGGAGCGACTCAGAAAGCGAATTAGGGAGAAGCTTTGAAAATGCAACTGAATACCGACAGTTGGCGATTACAACCTCGAAAAATACTAGACCAACATACAGTAGAACGGTTGCGTGTAGCAAAGTCCAAGTTGCGAAGTATCTGGTATTAGGTTTAGAGAAAGAGAGAATAGACTAAATTACAGAATATTTAAATGTGCTTTAAAAACACTAGAGCCACGATAGCCGAGTTGTTGGGTGGTCGGAATTTCGAGTCGAGAGACCCGAGTTCGATCCCCAGGTGGGGATCGATCGGTTCGATCCCAAGGAGTTTTTCAAAAAACTTATGTACGAATTTCATCGTTGGCTTGGACATAAAATATCTTCGGTGGAAGGGTCAAAGGGACTTAATTGTCTAGACTTGGCCTCTGTCTACTCCTGTATTGGGAATTGCGTGAAGATATATTTAAAAAAAAATTAAAATGCAGTTTTTTAAATCATTCTCAATGCACAGTAAAGTCCATTCGACCCATCCTCCACCGAAGATCATTTGGGATAATTTGACAGGTGGTGAGCAAATCGCTGTCATTGTGTCCAAGTCAACGGTAAAATAGACTAAGATAAATATACATGTACACATTGATTGATGTGAAATTGATAGATTAATATACATATACACATATATCCGTCACTCGAATACATACATTCATATTCATTACACAAGTATTTTCCCCTAGCGGCACAGGAACCCGCGACCTTTTGGTTCAAAGGCAGGGTCACAACCAGCTAGGCTAATGTGCCACAGAACATTCATGTAGAAATTATAAATATACGTATCTTCAAGCCTGAATTCAAAGAAAATAGTACTTAAATATAACATTTAATCATTCCGCCTTCGCCGGAACGCACACGCCCTTTCACTTCTCTATTCCATCCTTTTTATTCCCTCCACTCCAATGTACCTTAAAGAGCGTTTTATGTTCCTTCATCTTTCCAATCTCCGATCCTTACGCTCATCTGAAACCTTACAAATAAAGATTCCTGTTCATTCCACAGTTTTTTACGGTAATTCATTCACATTGCAGGCAACCAAACTGTGGAATGCTCTTCCTACCTCTATCCGATAAGCTAAATCCCTTCCTGTTTTCAAATCCCTAGTTGCTGAACACTATCTGTCAACTCTAACTACGTTATCCCACTAATAAATTAAATTATCTTATAATCATGTGTATATTATACATCTTATAATCCTGTATATATATCCATACTCATAATTATATATCTATCTCTATTTTTAAATTAACGTTAATATAATATGTAAGTATATGTAGTTTTTGTATATATAATATCACTTGTTTTGTTTCTGTCTATTTATATGTACACCACCGTCTTATATTGTACTATAATTCCTGTCCATCCAAAGGTTGCCTGGAAGAGATCACTTTTACTGATAAGGCCGCCCATTGTACTGTTGTATATTTTTGTTTTCTTTCTGTGATTTTTATATTTGGTGTACAATAAAGTTATGTTTAATTTAATTTAATTTAATTAATTAAAATATGACAATATTGGAATCAATTATTGCGTATATTAAAAGTAGTTCGACTTTTGTACGTGGATTCGATTCCACAGTCATAACAACATGTAAACATCTATGACGCGTGTAGAAACAATAAAGTTAACCACAAAAAATCTCATAGCAGGATTCGAACCCGCTTGTTTCGTATGTAAGGTCACTAACAACTAGCCCATTGGGTATTATTAATAAGTCCGCACAATATATCCAATTTCTAAGAGTCACGATAGCTTCAAGCGATAATTTCAAGACGCCAGAGTTCGATCCTCAGGTGGCAGGCTCGTATCAATGGGGTTCTCAAAAAACGATATCGTGGAGTCGCATTATATTGTTGGATTGGACATAAAGACGGCGACAGGCTCACCACCTGTCACGTTGTCCCGAAAAATCTGCGGTGGAAGGTGGGTCAAAAAAATTTAATTGTCTAGAAACCTCTGTCTATCCCTGTATTGGGAATGTTAAGATATTTATATATTTTTACCACTCTAACAGTGGTAGAGCCTCGCATCAGCTTTTGTTGATGCATGCATGGGCCGGCTCGACCGGGGAAGTACCACGACCTCACAGAATACCGGCGTCAAGTAGAAGTTTAACAAACAAGTTTAACAAAGCGGATGAAAAAAATCTACCCCAGGTGGGTACCAGCACCATCGGTACTGGAGAATCCCCCTCTGGGCACCCGCGCTCGGGCATCCAATCGCTGCCTGAGTGTGGATGCTCAGGCTGCCCCTCGTATTCCGCAACGTTCCGCTCTGTTCCCACACTGACCGAGGCAAACGAAGCAAAAAGCCTTTGGCACCACTTACCACCCTTGCTGTGGATCTCTGCAATATCAGGGGACTACACTCCAATCTAAATGCCGTCCACTACCACCTAGAGACGGCAAAGCCGGCCTTGCTATTTCTTACCGAGATGCAGATATCCTCTCCGGCGGATACCTCTTATCTTTCCTTCCCGGGGTACAAGCTTGAACATTCTTTTGTGCCACGGGCCGAGCTTTGTGTATACCTCAGAGAGGATATATGTTCTCAGCCTCGGCAGTCTTGAAGGTAGGGACCTGTCCACCCTTTGGCTACGCATAGACAGCGACGACCACCCTCGCGTCTATGGGTGCCTCTATAGGTCCCACAGCGGTAATAGCGAAACTGACCGACTCATCGACCACATTCAAATGGCTGCAGATTCTGTGCTACAGCAGATCCCATCCGCTGAGATCGTGGTTCTCGGCGACGCCCACCACTTTGAATGGCTACGATCTCGAACCACTGATCATGCGGGGAGATCTGTTATTGACTTTGCCTTAGCATATGATCTGACACAACTGGTTACTTCGCCAACGCGGGTTCCGGATGTCGAAGATCATACACCTTCCCTGCTGGATCTTCTGCTGACCTCTCATCCGGACGGCTATGTGGTATTTTGCGTCCAACTCGACTCTCGATGACAGGGGGAACTCACCGCCGACCATCCCGTGCAGTGAGTGCTCTATGCTGGACATCCGGTTCTTTCAGAGCTCAGTGCAAAAAGCACTCCTCTCCCTGGACATCCAGAAGTTGAGTGGGCCCGATGGTGTCCCCCCTATTGTGCTGAGGATGTGTGCTCCAGAGTTGGCACCAGTTCTAACGCGTCTTTTTCGGTACTCCTACTCTGAAGGTGTCGTCCCGATGACATGGAAGACAGCTTTGGTGCACCCGATCCCTAAGAAAGGCGACCGCTCAGATCCGGGCAACTACAGACCGATCGCTATCACCTCCGTGTTCTCCAAAATAATGGAGTCCATTATAAACTGCCAGCTCTTGAGGTACTTGGAGGAGCACCAGTTGATTAGTGACCGCCAGTACGGCTTCCGTTGGGGTCGCTCAGCTGGTGATCTTCTTGTGTACCTCACTCATCGATGGGCGGAGGCAGTAGAGAGCAAGGGGGAGGCCCAGGTAGTTGGCTTGGATATAGCAAAAGCCTTTGATCGGGTGTGGCACAAAGCGCTTCTCTCGAAGCTTCCATCATATGGGCTTCCCGAGAAATTTTGCAATTGGGTCACTAGTTTTCTCACAGACCGGAGCATCAAGGTCGTAGTTGACAGTGCATGCTCGGACTCCAAGTCTGTGAACGCTGGTGTTCCACAAGGCTGTGTGCTATCGCCAACCCTGTTTCTTCTGCATATCAATGATTTATTACAAATTAGTAATATTCATTGCTATGCAGACGACAGTACTGGTGATGCCCTATACACCGGCCGTGCCAATATTTCTCGGGAACACGTCGTCGAGTACCGGAACAAACTTGTGTCTGAAGTCGAGATTTTGTTAGACAAAGTCTCGGATTGGGGCCGACTAAATTTAGTCCAGTTTAACCCTAAAAAGACACAAGTTTGCGCGTTTACCGCTAAAAAGAAACCCTTCGTCGTGTCACCTCATTTTGAAAGCACTCCCCTAGTTGCCTCAGCCAGTATCGGAATCCTTGGCGTCGACATATCGAGCGACGATCAGTTCCGCGGTCACTTGGAAGGGAAGGCCAAATAGGCCTCTAAGAAGCTTGGCGTGCTCAGTAGAGCACGACAGTACTTCATGCTGGCCCACCGCCTGCAACTTTATAAGGCGCAGGTTCGGCCGTACATGGAGTACTGTTCGCATCTCTGGGCGGGGGCACCCCAATGTCAGCGCTTTCCATTTGACCGTATCCAACGAAGAGCGGCTCGAATCGTCGACGACCATGTTCTATCTGATAGGCTAGATCCCCTGGCATTGCGAAGAGATGTTGCATCTCTTTGCATTTTTTACAAGATTTACTACGGGGAGTGCTCTGAGGAATTGTTCGGATTAATCACAGCCGCTTAATTTAACCATCGAACCTTACGGCATAGTCAAAAATTCCATCAACACCATCTTGATGCTTGGCATTCCACCACAGTGCGTTTTTCGCAGAATTTTCTGCCACGCACTTGCACTTTATGGAATGTGCTGCCGTCAGCGGTTTTTCCGGACCGATACGACTTAGGGATCTTCCAGAAAAGAGCCTACACCTTTCTCAAAGGCCGGCAACGCATCTGCTATGCCTCTGGTATTGCGGATATATATATATATATATATATATATATATATATATATATATATATATATATATATATATATATATATATATATATATATATATATATATATATATATATATATATATATATATATATATATATATATATATATATTAGTTGCGCAAAACGAATGTATTGCTAAGAAAAGCTGCATATTTGGAAAGAAATACTGGGATAAAAGCGTACGGGTTCCTACAAAAATAATCGTCAGCGGATCTCTGTGTGCATCAGCGAGCGTAATGATTATATTTATAAGGAATAGAAAATGTGCTACGCCGATGCGCAAGTACAATGAATGTTAATACACAATTGCTTTCCTAAATTACATATATTTGCACAACAGTTATTCCGCACGATTAGACAGATGTGTTTGAAATAGTTTGGTGTGTCGTTTTGAACCTTTTAATACAGTTAAAGGTTGCATACAATACATTATTATATATGAGTTGTGACTAATGAACATTTTGTGGTAGACTCTTCATTACATTTTATTTTGGTTGTTTTTACTTTTGTTATTATCAAAAAAATCATAGGCCTTACATGAAAGAGGGCTTAATGTCCGAGGCAATCTATGCCAGACTTATATTGTACATTGTTTTAAGAGTTGCAATCTTTAATAATTAATTTTATTTATTTGCCACAATTAGTAAATACTCGGAATGTGTTTCATGAACCTATTAAATAGTCACAGATAAAAGTATATTTGACATCTTAATCCTACAGTACAATATTAACAAAAATATCTCTACCCCTAGCCCTGTATTGGGAATGGCGTATAAATATATTTTTACTTACTTATCTTCACGCACAGTCCCTAACGGAGGAGCCTGAGAAAACAAATCGCCAAGTGTCACGATTCCTGTATACCTCTGTCGCTTCTTTCAGATTCATCATTTTCCTCGTACACGCACGTCTAAGTATCGGAGTACTCTTGACCCTACTCTGTTCGAGCAATTTGCACACATGGTCTTCGAAAGTTAGTCTCGGCCTACCTCGACATCTTTTACTCGTAATATTAACTTTCGCGCTATATATTTTCTTCACCATTCGGACGGCACTCATTCGCTCAACGTGGCCAAACCATCAAATTTCAAATTCAAATTCTTTATTTGCCGTAATGACTGTAAATTTTGAGATTACAGTATTATAATTATGTCTAATTAAACTACTTAGCAATTTTATAGCTTGCATAAAAATGTCAGTCTTAAAATTATAATCTAAATTTAATCTTACACAAAGTTACTCCATCAATTATATTAAAATTTCAAAGAATAAAACGTTTAAATTTAAATCATTCACTGATCGTTTAAAATAAAGACCTTCACGCTGTTCCCAATACAGGTACAGAGGTCTGGACAATAAGTTGATTTCAACCCTCCTTCCACTGAACACATTTTTGAGACAATATCACAGGTGGTGAGCCCGTCGCCGTTTAACAATTAATATTTATAGTTGATATTTATAAATTCCTCAACAGCGTAGTTACTTTTTTGTAGTAACCACCTTCGTTTTCAAAGTGCATTTTTAAACTTAGCGAATGGCAATGTTTTAATATGTTTAGGTAAGTGTTAAATACTACCGTCAACACTACGATTATTTATTAACATTCAACATACATAGTAATATCGAATTAATTATAAGAATTTAATGTAGTTTAGGTAAATAAGTATAATTTATAAATAAATTAGGATATTGTAAAATTATTGGTTATAAATCAATGATAGAATTATATCAGTTATGACTATTACGATTTATTAATGTCAAAATAGCCAGTATAGAACCGCGCCAAAAGTTTGTAGTAGGGTCATTATCATTTGTTACGCTACTTAAATATGAAGTGTTTCTGTAAGTTTGCAAGTGTTTTATTTGCCATTTGATCTACATCTGTAACGTATGTTATGTATGTTGTAATGTATCGAGGCACGACCTTATCAATTTTAGTGATAATATATTCTTTTTCCTATTTTTTTTGTTCAGTTTCATTTCCTACCCGGCCCGCGTCGTGCCCCTAAACTCATCACCTGCGATCGTCGCAAACGCAATTATATTTCGCGCAGTCGGCAAATGGAATTGTCGAAAGTCATTACGATTTTCATTTACGATCCGGATTGGTGGGACGAGCGATCGGGGACTTCTGTTCTTAGTTACACGTACAGCGACTTGATTGTTTTCAATCGTTCTTTTGCGAGATTATTCGATTTCGAATCTATAAATCGTTTTGTGATCATTTTTGGTTGGGGCGTTTCTTTATTGCTTATTACGTTTGATGTTTTTGCACATCTATGGTTAAAGGTTTGTTATAAATGTTAGTATAATTAAAGTAATACATTATTGAATTAGTAGCATTTATTAATATACCTTTGTCTTGACAGAGGTCTAGAAAATTAAGTCCCTCTGTCCCATTTTTTTACCGAAGCCTATTTGGGACAATAGCACAGCTGTTACTTAACTAAGATACATATTCTTCAGGTGTAAGTGGAAACTTTTTGGAGGATTTCAGTACATACTTTTTTCTACAACTAGCTGTGAGTTTTCCGAAAATTAATTCATAAATGCACAAACAAAAAAAAATTATTTTTGCATTTTACACATGCTTTTAAAATGATTCATATTCAGATTATTTTTATGGATTTTGGGAAGATAGGATCTAAAAGTGCAACCTAAAAGTATCAGATGGTAAATATAATCCGCTACCAATGGCGTGCAGAGGGTTTCACCACAGGGACGGTAGAAATGTAGTTGTTTTAACAAGTTGATGTATTCAGATGGTACAAATCCATTTGATGTGGTATTCTTTGGAGAAGAGCTGTGTTCAGCAGCGCACTTTAGATAGGCTGTTATGGTGGTGAATGTTAATCTAGGGCAATGCTTTTATGCAAAACTTTACAAATCCAGTAAAATTACTTATTTATCGATATAAGTAACATACATTACATCTATCGATCATAATTTTTTAATCTACCACCATTTCGACCTCCGTGGATGAGTAGCGTAAACACCAGTTATCAAGGTGTTGCCATCTCGAGGTCCCGGGTTCGGTTTCAAACCGCTTTTTCTATACTTTCTGGGGTCTGGGCGTTTGTGGTGCTTTCGGTACTTCCGATTCCCATAGCAGAAGAACTTTAGCTTTTACATTAGAATTAGAGCAATGTATGTGATGTTGTCCCTATCAATATATCTATTTCGCATTTACAGAAAAAAATCAAATCAAATAATTTACTTATCGAAATAAGAACATGCATATCGTATATGGATAGACATTTTTTAATCTACCAATGTTTCGTAATTATGTTTCTCTAACGGCGAAATAATATGCGAAAGAACCTCTGCGGATATCTTCTCTCTATCTAACCTCTTTTTTGGTCCATCTTTATTTTTAAGATACAAAAATAAGATATGATTTTTTTCTAGAAATAGAATAGGTTTATACATTGCGTATGTAAAAACATCATATATTTTTCTCCTAAGTTGAAAGTTAAAGCATATGGAAGATACATTAAAAATAGCAAAGAAGAAATAAAATCGCGGGCGAGTTTTCGGGGTATTTTCCCGGCGTTTGTTGACTGGGTACCCCGAGGCAGAGTAGATCAACAACGCGCTCTCCGCAAACACGACCGCCCTCGTATGAAATTTATTGTGCTTCTTTATTGGCGTGACGATCTTTGACGACGACGTGTTCAGATTTAAACGTAGAACACGAAAAAGCTGCGCCATGTAGTGACAAGTAACGGAGGCGAAAATAACTGCCTATTGCCTGATGATTTTTAAACTCTGTGACCTTGAAACTCTATAACCTAATCCTAGTTTGCAACAAAACTTATTTACTTACTAAAGAAACAGAATGAAAACATACTGAATATCATATCTACATAACGATCAGTTAAAGTTTTCCGCAGAATACATACCGTAAGGATCTCGTCTGTAAGGATGACTTGGTAAAATCGCCAAAACTCTTGATAAAAGAATAGAAACTTCGTGTTTTAGACGCTGCGGCCTTTCATGGACTTTCTCTTTTTCCCTTAGTCGCTTCTAACGGCATCCGTGGTAGAAAGGGGTTGGTGGTGTCGATACAACACGGTTCTGTAAGAATTGTGTTATCGAGAGAAAAAATAAAAATGTTATACTTTACAAAATACGAATTAAAACTTGAAAGATCCAAAGGACTATTTTTGCAGCAGCATGAAGCTAGACCACAGCCATACAGTATACCGATGTAAATTAGAAGCATTTTGTGGCGCAGCATAAGGAGCACCTTCTTTTCCATCTTTTATTCTCCATTCCAAATTCTTTTCTTAAAGCTTCAGCCGTTTTGGAGCTGCGCGTGTGTGTATGTAGTCACACATGACGTATAAAAAATAAAATTTCTTAATTAATAACATACTAGAAGACACGTAATTTGAAAGTCTTTCTCATTTAATAATAATAAATAAATATACATATATATGTATGTGATGTGTGTATGTAATAGGACATACATTTCTCTGATTCCGAGTAGCTTAATCATCTGTATTATGGAATGCGAAGCAACGATGGCACCACAGATACCCAGAGAGACAATTTAGAATTTGGTGTTTCAAATTAATTCCGTCCGGGAATCGAACTCAGGAACACAGAGCTTGGAACATCCGGTCGTGAAATGTAAATTGCATGAAAGATAAATTGAATGTTGACACCTAAATTGTCATCAACTCAACCAATATAATTCCGCTTTAAACATGTACCGTTCGCTTGGACACTGATACGGCGAAACGCATACCACCTGTCACAATATACCAAATAGGCTTTGGTTGATGGGAAGACGTCTATTCTACGCACCACAAAAATAGACAGAGACCTAGACAATCAAAAAATTGTCTCACCTCTGTCTACTCCAGTTCTGGGAAGTTTCGCAACGATAAAAAAAGTACTTGATATGGAATATAAAACTGGCAAAATAATTGATGTTTCGATAGAGTTTTCTACTAGGACGTGACCACTGTTTCACGTATTTCGTGTTTGCGCTCAAATAAAATCACCGCCAGGCCAATTCCCTCTACACTCCGAACCCCTTCGAACGATTGGCGAACACCAAATGAACCTCGTAATGTCCACCTTTATACTGTAATTACGCACCCATTACCAGCACTAATCTTTCAATGGCACGTCGAAATAGCAGTTACCAAAGGACACTTTATCGTAATGCATTAGAGCTTAAAATCCACGGTCGTGTAACAGTTTTAGCTTTTTTTTCTGTAAGCGAAACAGTTCTTATTCCGTTCGGTGTAAATCTAAAATTGTCGATAGTGTATCATCGCAAACGTAAATGTTTATTGTTTGTATGTAGGTAAGGTTCAGTTTCACGTGCAGGTTGATGTGTAGGGTAGAATTTAGCTGGAGGCTTGAAGGAGTTAATGCGTGACGCACAAAAGGCCAAATCACTGCGGGACCTTTCTACGTGAGGCAGCGGCGTCAAAGAATGAATTTGTATTACAATTATGACGTTGTATAGACATCGGGAGATCGATGGCAATGGTCGTTAAGAAAGCACATTCCTTTTATTTCCATAAATTATTGTATAAATATTACCAGGTCAAAATAAAGGTATTTTTCTCTCTTTCATTTATAGTATGACTTTATAATTGGACAGATGATTCTCTACCGATATCGTCATGAGAGAATACACGGAAGTATATTGTTTTTTTGATTAAGTGTAGTGCATTTAAAATTGTTCCCCGTACATTTAGGACTGCTGACAGGACTTAAGCATACTAATGAAGCAATGGATTACATTGAATAGAAACAGTAAGATCATATCAAAATAATTGGTTGTAGTTATTTACAGTTTTTTTATACGATAGCTCAGTGGTTGTCGGAATTCGAGTCAAGGGAACCCGACTTCGATGTAGGTTCGTATCAATGGGTTTACTTAAGATTTATATGTGGACATAAAGATTATGACCCTCACCACTTGTATCGTTATTCCAAAACATTACTTCGGTGGAAATTGGAACGAAATGAATTAATTGTAGTGAACGTTTTAAATCTTTTTTTTTATTATTAATGTTCAAAAATTAGCAAAGATATTGATTTACACAAAGTTAAAATTAGTAAAAGAAATATTTTCAGGTCGTTGAATATTCCCTGGCAGCACTCATAGGCACAAATGGTTGTACTCAAAGAAGAGATGTCAAAACTAATTTTCGACTAAACTACCGAAGTCATAGTCAAAACTTTTTTTATTTAATTTAAGCTTGACTGCGTAACAGATAGTTTTAATTTATATTTATTTATCTTTTCCTGTTTCCTTATATAAATATAATCGTATACATTCATAGAGCAAATATTTGTGTTATAACTATCTTAACGTTAATAATTATTGCCTCTGATTGGTTGGACTATTACATTCAAAAAAAGAACGAATAGCGGGACGCGATCAAGATTTAAATCAAAGGAATCTTATAATAAATAATTGAATTATAATTAAATAAGTTAATTTTGAGTATAACAATAAGTATCTTTTCCTGCCTCGCTCAATCTCGAAAAAGCTTGTTTAAAACTACACCTTAGAACAAGACTTCAGAAAACAACCGACAAGAAACTCCTTGTCAGGTCCACACTTTTCTTATTTTATAACCCTATTTTACTATATTATTGTATTCCAATTTGTTAAACCAATTTGTTGTTAATAAACGTTAAACCATAAATAAAATGTCATAAGTAAAGATCACTCTTTAACAACGCCCGCTAAAAGAGATTTTTTTTAAAGTCTAACAAGTACCAGTAATCATGAGTGCAAGCGCAGTGTTAAAAGCTATTGAAATTTTTATGTAGTTGGACATGTACACTGGTATTGTGTAATTATAACTCGTCCCTATGTCTGTATTAATTTTTTATTTATTTATTATTATTTATTTAAATATAACAATCATTACGTTAAAAATCACTAAATATTTGAGCGATATAATTTTTAAATAGCGTTTTACATTCTATGTTGGTCTACATAGGTATCATCTCGAAGAAAATTCGTTCACATTATTGTATGTAACTAAAAATTATCTACCGAGACGGGTTTTTGAACGAATATTAGAGCAATAGCTGTGACGTAATAATGACGTAACAAGCTTGTTAAGATGACACTGGCTGGCACTGGCTGGGATGCCGTGAAAAATGGCGACAGGCGGACAATACGCCGGCGTACGCATTAGCAATAAAATAATAATAAACGGATAATTAATAGATTTCGGTGCATTACCAAAGCCCTGGGGAGCGCCCGGCTCTGTGATTATGAGCTCCCGTCGTCCCCGCTCTGCTACCGATAGGGTTGTCAAAAATTACACTAAATTCATGTTTATTCATTTCAGGAATTTTATTATTGAGATTAATTTAATTATTATTTTTTCTTCTTTTTCTTCTTTACAACCTATCAATAGTCCACCGCTGAACATAGGCCTCCCCCAAAGATTTCCACAGAGAACGATCCCGAGCCACCTGCATCCATCGACTTCCCGAAATGTTGTGCAGATCGTCACTCCATCTTGTGGGGGGACGTCCAACACTGCGCTTGCCAGAACGAGGCTGCCACTAGAGAACTTTAATTATTATTATCAATAGCCTAATGGTTTAGGGTGCGGACTGCGAAATATGACGTCGCAGGTTCGGGTCCCGCCATTCGACTATTGACGTAAACCAACTCCAGACACAAGCATTGCAGCTTAAATGGAGTGGTTAACAGGAATACTAGTAATAATATTCGGCATTGCTAGTATTCTTAAAAAAAATAAGAAAAAAAAATAAAAATAAAAAAATATTATAAGGGGTATTTATTATATTTTCTCTTCTGGATGGGTTTTTATACACATAAAAATAAAAATACATAAAATAGAATAAATATAGTATTACAAAATATATACGTAATAGATCCTAATACATCTTCTTCTTCTTCCTGCCCTTATCCCATGCTATGTGGGGTCGGCACAACATGTCTTCTTCTTCCACTCTCCTCTATTTCCCGTCATGTCAATACTCACTCCTTTCTTTCTCATGCCTTATTTCACACAATCCATCCATCGTTTTTTTGGTCTCACCATAGCTCTTCGTCCATCCACATTCATCTCTAACATTCTTTTGCCTATATTACATTCTTCCCTCCTCATTACATGCCCGAACCATGCTAACCTACCACTCTTCATTTTCTCTGTCACTGGTGCTACTTTCAAGCTTCCCCTTATATACTCATTCTTTATGCGATCTTTCCTAGTCACTCCACACATCCATCTCAATATTCTTATCTCGGCAGCATGCACTCTTCTTTCATCCGTCACTTTCGTTGCCCAGCACTCTGATCCGTACAATACGACAGGTCTCACGAATACATAAAAATAATAAATAAATATTAAGACCCAACCGGAAAGACGGAAGCCCTCGGCAGGGGAAACCAGACGGCCGAGGGTTAGGGCGACAGGGAGAGAAACCGGCGGACGATGCAGGCAGTATCGAGGAGCACCGCTTTCTGCATTTGAGCACGGAGCGGTACGTCACGGAGTCCAAATCGCCTCAGATGTTCAGAGAGGCTGACTGGGATTAACCCATTCGCAGAAACAACTATAGGAATAATTTCAGCGGGCATCCCACCCCACAAGCCGGTCACCTCGTGAGCCAATTCCAGATATTGCGTCTTTTTGTCTGTTTCGGCTTACACGAGGTTCTCGTCATATGGGATGGCAATGTCCACTAAAATATCCTAGACTGTGCCCGGTCCATCAACACAATATCAGACTTACTTGCCAGAATCGTCCTGTCCGTGATGATGGGCCGGTCCCAATAGAGCCTAATTAAAATTTATGATAAAAATATATTATTAATAATTAAAATAATAATTAAAAAAATAATAATATATATTATTTTTTAATTATTATTAGTCTATATTAATTTTATCATGTCACATTGTATAAGTAACGATAGCCGAGAGGTTATGTGATGGGGATTCGAGTTAAAAGACCTGAGTACGATCCCCAGATTTTTGAAAAAAATCTGCAAGACTTATTACGTTGCCGTGGACATAAAGACGGTGACGGGCTTATCACTTGTCACGTTGTACCGCAAATGCTTTGATGGAAGGTGGGTCAAAAGGACTTAATTGTCTAGACCTCTGTCTACCCCAGTGTTGAGAATAGGGTCAAGAATTCTTTGACCCTATTATTATGACGCATTGTGGTTTTATTATCTACTTGCTAATCTCTAAGCTATTGTTGCTCTTTCGCCAAAGGTTTGCTGAAAGAGAACTATTCTTAGGATTAAGCTTACCTTTGCACATTTTAATAACATATATTTAAATGTAATTTTCTTTTCTAACGTCTTCTTTAAAATAGTTGCGTCCCAATTCGAAGGGACGAGAGAATGCAAGATTTGATTAGTTTTTTTTATGTTCCCGCGTTTCCTCATACTGGGGTAGTTAAGGTTCTAAACAATTGAATTCCTTACCCACCTTTCATCGGAGCTTATTTGTAACATTGTGACAAGTTGGGAGTCAGTTTTCGTAAATTCTAAGTACTTCTTAACGATATTTTAATAGTTTTACCATCCTGATGTATAATGCTATTGTTACTCTTTATTTTTGTGTACTCTTTATATATCTGTACACTTCGTGACTTTCGCATCCCATTCCCATAAGATTGCATCGAGAAATGGTACTAAGCCACCTGCATCCATCAAGCTACCGCCATATACTGTAGATTGTCACTTCATCTTGTGACAACTTGTCCTATGATTGTTGCCTATATGTTTCTGATACGATGTATTACAATTTGCGAGTATATCGATGGTTATAATATTAGTTAGAAAATTAAAAAAAGAAATATCTTTACGCCGTTCTCAATAATAGACAGTTGTAGAGACAATTAAGTCCTTTCGACCCACTTATTACCGAAGACATTGTTTGAGGCAACGTGACGAGTGGTGAGCCTATCAACGTCTTCATGTCCAATCCAACGATGAAAATGTTACATAATTTTTTTCAAATACTTATTAGTAGGAGCCACTTGGGGATCGAAATAGGGATTCGTGACTCAAATTCTCAACCACTCTGCCATTGTGAATTTTTAATTGTCTCAGTACAAATAACCGCGGACAACCCTGCTTCATTCGTATGCAGGAGGTAACCGAATTCGTATAATACTAGTTCCCGTCGATATTTTCGTATTTTTACATTGCTCTTCGTTAGAGGCATTTTTCGTTGCGTGATTGTTTTTTTCATTTGGGTTTCCTATGGAAGAATTTAATAAAAAAATGTTTATGTTAGACCGATAGCTTTGTTGGTAGTTATGCTGTCTTCGAAGCTAAGGGTTGTCGGTACGAATTCCGCCTGTGGGCAAACATTTGTGTGATGAATATGAATGTTTTACTCGAGTCATGGATATTTATTATTCTTCTTTTTCTTTACAACCTATCAAGAATCTACTGCAAACATAGAGCTCCCCTAAAACTTTCTATAGTGAACGGTCTTCAGCCATCTGCATCTATCGACTTCCCGCAAAATTTTGTGAAGGGGGGTCAAAGGGACTCAATTGTCTAGACTAGACCTCTGTCTTCCCCCGTATTGGGAATTGCGTGAACATATTTATTTATTTATCTATTCACAATACTAGGGTTGACAGAGGTTCAGGCTGTTAAGTCCTTTCCACTCACCCTTCACTGAAGACATCTTTTAGACAGGTAGTGAGTCTGTCACCGTCATTATTTTAAACATATGTTTAACGATATAAATCGTAGATAACTTTTGAAAAAAATCATTGGTACGAGCCTACCACCTAGAGATCGAACTCAGTTTTTACATTTTCAGTTTTGTCTTTGCAAAAAACACAGTCTGAGATAGACTACAAGAAAGCTACCGTCACTATGACACGAGAAAAAAAAAACGCACGGTCCCTCTGTTTGCGTTGGCGTGTTTGTGTAAAGCGCGATCAAACGCCGAGCGGCCGCCTGCGATAACATTGTTTTATGAACCCGAGCCGCAACACGGGAACTATTATATCGCTGTCAATCTTCGATACTGACGCGTCGTGGAGCGATCTTATTACTTAAGTGCTAGTATTTGATCGCGGCTTGTGTGGTAGGGATCGACACACCCAAGTAAACATCGCCTTAACGAACTTTTAAACTTTGTTTAGGAAGAATTCTTTTTTAAGAATAGTAAATTTTAAAAGCTTTTTTATAGAAAGTGATCTACGTAAGTGTTGCGGCTTGGCTATCGAAATTTGAGAGAGGTAACAGGAGTTCAATTAAAGAAGAAAATTCAGACAAAAAATCGATTAGAAACTGCATAGATGGGGACATCACATACATTGCTCTGATCTCAAACTAGTCGAAGAATTTGTGTTACGCAATCAGAAGTAACAATGGTACTTTAAGTATCCAGACCCGAGAAAATGTAGAAAAAGTGTTTTCTACATTATGACCGGGAATCGAACCAGGGTCCTCAGAGCCAGCGACACCATGAAAATCGGCGTGTAAGCCACTTGTCGGATATCGTCAAACTGTACGTTTTGTGTACTTCTACACTAAGACCGCGACGGGTTGACCCAAATAAGGACTTTTTTTTATAGTTTTCTTTTTTAAATATGGAAATAAGTGACCTGTGGTGGTTTATCTAATTTTTAATAAGTTCTAAGAGGGCTTTTCGCTTCATCTCATGTAATGTTGTATAAGTTTTACTTTATTTAATACTAATTAAACATTTTTACGTGTAAACACATAGATAGAGATACATCTTATTCAAACATACAATATTGTCTTGTATACTTTAAATTTTGGAAGCAACCCAAATGAATTGACATATATTTTTTGTATACAGATAATGTTTTTAAACTAGGTCAACCAGTCACTAAGAAATATGCTGAACACATATCATTAGATTATATATTCAATGCGTTGCAATTCTTATAGTCTCTTGAATAAAAGGCAACACGTAGTATTACGAGTTTTATTTACATTTATACGTTTCGTAACAGTAAATTAATGGCAGGGGTGAACATACAGATTGTGTAACAACGGCATAGAACATGGAAGCTTTCGTGTCTCAGCGGTGGCAGTGAAACCGGTGCGTCACTATTGAACGTGAGGCGCCTTAATACACGCCTTGAGGTACACCCAGTTTACCGGAATGGACTTATCGCATGCAACCGCGTGCAAAACGATTGCTTTAGAATCCACTACGAAGTGTTTTGTATGTAATAGCTCCTCGTATTTAAGAATAGCGCCTCTTCATCAATGTAGTTGTCCGAATTAGTAATATGCTGTTAAAAAGGCGTTTTTAAATGTAAGAACAAATTGATAAGACGCTCTTGCATAAATTAATGAATGTCTTTATACATATTGGTGACGGTATAAGCATATTTCCACTCCCTTTCTTCTCGTGGGTGTTGTAAGAGGCGACAAAGGGAAACAGCCCAGAATATCGTTACGATAGATATATAGATGGTGTGATAACCATCTCAAAAAATATCAGACTGAAGATTGGCAGCAGCGTCTGAGGCAAGGGTGGTCTGTTATGGTCTGCGATCGCCGATCCGCTTACCAAGCGTGGCGATAATGGCAAATCCTCCCTATGGAAGAGACCTATTTCCTGCAGTGGACTTTAATAGGTCGTTATGTATGCATGTATGTATGTATACATATTATCCATAATTAGATAGATAGAAGTTTAGACAATTAAGTCATTTCGACTATCCCTCCTCCGAAGACATTTTTTGGTACAACGTGATTAGTGGTGAGCCCGTCACCGTCTGTCTGCCCTTGTGAATGACGTGAAGATCCGGGACATCCAGGATAATTCATGAAGATATGTACTATTTAACCATACATATACGAGATTATTTGATGACTTTCAAGTGATCAAGGTCAGGAGATCAGTTGCCCATAAAACAACGCGTCGCAGTCAACATCTGCCGACCCCCCGTTGTAATTCGAACCCGGGCTGCGATTGCCACGCGCCCGGCACGAGCGCAAACACGCTGCCGACGCGCTCTAATGAAATGGAGAAGACGAACTGTCATACGCTTCGATTCCTGTCACTCAATGAGATTCCCTTATTTGCTCCATATTTGTATAGTTTATACAGTTTTACGTAAAAGAAAAAATATTTTGACCACATTGAAAATTAGGCGATCATGGTCGATTGGGTGGACACGGTACACCATTAGTTGGATTCGATCCCTAGGAGGCAAGCCTGCAGCAATGAGTTAGTTTACGAAACCAATGTACGATTTTTATAGTTGGCGTGGACACCAAAACGTGTGGGGGCAAATATCCGTGTGATGTGAATGAGGACCGTTTTTTGTGGAAAATTTTGAGGGAGGCTTATGTTCAGCAGCGGACTCGTGCTAGGCTGTGAAGAAGAAGAAGAGTACTATGAAGTTTTGTAATCGAGTCAAGGATCTGATATCTATGTAGGTATACTGTACATTTTGCTTGAGTATTGAGAGAGCGACAGGCTCGACACTTGTTACATTGTACCAAAACTAGGCTTCGGCGAGAGGAGGGTCGAAAGAACTTTTTAGACCTCTACCCCAATGTTGGGAATATGGGAGAAGATTTTTTACATTTAAATTATATTAGATAAAGAACTATGTCTCACTTTAAATAAAAAATAGAATTTTCTAACACGATTATAATTTGCTGAAACTATTAATTACTAAGGAGGACTAAGAATATACGGTAGGATGTTCACCACTGGTTGACCAGTTACTTCAGACAATTTTAGTTGTCCCAAGAAAGCTCCCGTGAAAGATGGTGAATAAACTAAATTGTCTACGCCCCACCTGTCACGTTGTCTCGAAAATATCTTCGGTGGAAGGTGGGTAAAAGTAACTTAATTGTCTAGACTAGACCTTCGTCTACGCCTGTATTTGAAATTGCATGAAGATATTTATTTATTATTTTATTTGCTAGATACTGGGGGTATTATGGAGGATAGATAAAAGAAAATATGGCACAAAAAAGAAGAGTTAAGGGGATATCGACGTTCGTGGAGTTATGAATAGATAGATAGGAAAGATATATTCCTCTGATCCTAAAGTCGGAAGCTGTAGCTGTAGCTGTAGCGAAGGTAGGAAGGAACCAGCAAACACCCAGACCCAAGAAAATGTCTTTTCATAGTTGAATCGTACCCGAGACCACAGAGCTTGTGATACTGATAACCTGTGTCTACGCCTCTCGTTCACGGAGGTCGAAAAAAATAAAAAAATCAGTATTACGAGTATGAGAATAACTTGCCAGTATAAAAACTATATCCGCACTTCGCTCACACTATTGTCGATTCGAAATTAATGAATCTCAATTTATTTATCGCTTCCACTATACTGGCAATCTGGCAACATTGGTGAAATTAGTCACGTTGTTGGTAAAGTGGGGTGAAGTTAACGCAATGACTCTTAGGGGTGGTCCCTTAATGAAAAACTCTTCACTAGTTGCTGGGAAAGAACTGCGGAGACGTGTAAGACAAACCGCTAGAATATCTATTAGAGATGAACCGAATAAAACAAAAGGTTTCTAAGTATTTAAAAAAGTTTGCAGACAGTGAAATTGTCGGACTGAAGAGCAAGCTTAAAGCTGTTCATTCGACGTTTAAATCTATTGTATTAGTGTAGAAATGAAATTTTTTATTGAATAATTATTGTATTTATAAAGGTTAATTAGTTACTCGTTCGACAATGACAAACAACTGTTTTTTTCAGTGTTACATTTTTTTTCCTTATTAATCACATCAAGAAAAAGTATAAATAACAATAACACACAATAAAACAAAATTTGGGGCAAAATTAAACTAACTATAATTGATTAATTATTTTTTTAGTTTGAAATATAGGTAAATCAGAAATGTCTGTAACTGGTGAATAAAACTGCATAGTTGGCGGAGCGCTATTAGCCGGGATGGAAGATATAAATGTGGACAGGCGTGTGGCTGTCTGGACCAAAGTTAACAGTACCCTGACTGTGTTACCCAGTTAGGTGGCAAGCAGTTAGAATGGTGATGAAAATATATTTCGCGAAAGTTAATATTAAAAGCTGCTGTCATCACCGGTCTACTAAATTTTTCTAGACGGTGTCGTATTTTTCTAGATGCTTATCTGCCGTCCGTCACTAACCAATTGCTTTTTCAAGGCTTTTCCCTTAGTCGCCTTTATCGCCACCCGTGAGAAGAAAGGCCTTGGGCCTATAGTGAAACATTACTAGTGACGGGGCTTAAAATGGGCAATGAATGTTTCTCTCTTTATTCTCTCTTTCTTCTTCTCTTCCTCTTTCTCTCTTATATTTATTTTTTTAACTTCTAAGTATAGGTTTTTATATATCTTAATTTAATGCATCTTAACATAGTATACTTTCTAATAATTTAGTATGTGCACATACACAGTCACGGAGGTTGGAGTATCGGAGTCAAGACCCGAGCTTGATTCCTAGGTGATGACTAGCACTAATGAGTTTTTCAAAAACTTATTTTTTGGTTGGCCAGTGGCTTGGACATAAAGACGGCGGCAGGCTCGCCACCTGTCACGTTATTCAAAAAAATGTCTTCGGTGAAAGGTGGGTTGATAAGACTCGATTGTCTGGACTTTCATGTCTACCACAGTATTAGGAATAGCGTTAAAATGTATATAATATTTTATTGATTTCTTTTTATTCTGTCTTCTCTTCAGATAAATGATGTTTTACTATTATCTCTATAATTCTTTTCTGTCAATAAGTCGTAGTTGCTTATATGTATATAAATATTTAATATATTAGCTTTTTTACCGTGGTTTGGACAATAAGACGACAATTCCCATTTAGGAATGTAAATGTGTATGACTATTTAACTATTTAAATGTATATGTATGGAAGTGAGTATATTGAACCACAAGTGGGCCACAAGATCTTTACTGTCTAGACCTCTACCAACACCAGTAATGTGCTGGTAGTGGTTAAGATATAAATTGCGTTAAGATATAAAAAATTAAAATAAATGAATGTTTTTTGTTTCTTTACATGTCGCTGTCTTAACTGTCCTCGAAAACTGACTGGAGTAAGCTGATTATAATTCAAAGTACGTCCGTACATTACGAGAGAAACGCAGTGATTTACCCACCTTGATGGTGTTGGTGGAACTGCGTGACCCATAACTACCCCATCGGTGATAATTCGGGCATTGTTTGTAGTTTTTGTACGTATTAAAGTAACGCAATAATTGGGAGACAGGAAAATTTTAATACGTTAAGTTTCTGATTTTTCTTACGTAATATATTGCTTTAAAAGTATGTAACTTTTGAAATAAATATGCTAAATTTCCATGCTTTTTCATCGACTCCTAGGAAGTTTCACATTACACACATTGTGGGAGACGCTATAAAAATAAGCGTTTTTATTTTTTAATTCTAAGTTTTTTTATTAAATAATCTGTATTCTTTATGGCAATTATGTAACGTGTAACGGGTGCGCGAAGCGATTTTGAATTAAAAAATTGTTCAAAATATAATAGAAGTAAGGGCAACGAATAATCTCATTTATATTCTATACTGTGCGCGTGCTCTGCTAACGTGTTTTTAAGTTTTCTGCCTTTACTATGTTACAATTGTGTTCGGTGTATTTGTGCAGTAAATACCACGATTGTATAGTTCACCGTGCCATCAATATATGTAATATTTACAGTTTACATGCAATAGATTTATCCGTGCGAACCCGTGTATATATAATGGAAATAAATTTTCCTTTTTAAATTTCGAACAGCTCCCTCCCGTACGGTCACTCTCCAGGAATATGTCCGTTTATAACGGGGACGGAGAAACAAACAGGCATTATGTGCCCTGGGTAACTGACCGTGGTCAACAAACATACGTCGGTCGTCGTCCCGGGGTTAGCAAACAACCTTCGAAGATTTATAGTTCGTTAAACAGACGCCGCGATTAGATTTGATTTTTTTTTGCATTTCGAATGCAATTTTTTGTAAACTACAACTGTCCTCGGCTTTCGTAATTACACTATGAGCCATTGTCACAGCTGAGAGCAATGGAAGAAGAGCGGTCAGCCAAAACTCTACACCGGTGTCATACAGACATAATTTTTTACAATTTTTTAATTGAATTATTGATCTTACATGTAGGTGGCCCATCCAGCCAGGTTATACAGTTCGTACTAGGAACTTGGATGTTACAGCAACGATTTGACAATCAATTAAAAATAATCTAAAAACGCTTTGATTCTATCTGTGGTACTATTTTATTTAATAAACTCAATTAGAGATTGACCTCAATTAACAATTTCATGGAGATAGAATTTACATGAACTTTTATTTAATTCTTAAAATTAAGTATAAAAATCTTAAAAAAATATATGAATATAAATTAAATATAAAATCTTAAAAATAATATAAAATAAATATAAAACCTTAAAAGTAAAATTAATTAAAGTAATCTTAAAATTATTTTGTAACACTCTGCATACTTTACGCCATTCATAATACTGGAGGTAAAAATAGGTCTCGACAATTCTTTTAACCCCACCTTGTACGAAAGCCATTTTTTAGGGGCAACGTTACAGGTGTTGAACTTTAAGTCTATGTCAACAATATCATACAACACCAATTGCACATTAATCCGAAAGAACCTGTTGGTAGGTCTACTACCTCGATTCGAGTGGCGTACGCACCAGTTTACATGGTGTCGCCAGCTCTGAGGTTCGAGGTTCGATTCTGATCGGGTCTGTGTAGAAAATATTTTTTTTTGAACATGTTTATAAAGTTATTACCTTTATAATAATAATTAAGTCTTCTAACTATTAAATTACAATTATATTTTTTTTTATAGAAAAGGGAGACAAATGAGCAAGTGGCACACGCAATGGTAAGTGATTGCCGCCGCCCATGAACATCTGCAATACCGGAGGAATAGCAGATGCGTTGCCGGCCTTTGAGAAAGGTAATGTATTACAATTTTTAATTTAATAATTGTAATTTAATTACAAGTCAAACATATTATTACAGGTATGTTATATTGTCACTTACCTGGCTGGCGAAGGTGTGTATGGGCGTCCAGCGACGACTTCGACATTGCTGATAGCGAGTTGGAGCCATAGCCTGGAAAAAAAGTTACATCAATTTTTTATATGTTCATGCATATCCCAATACGGGTAGACAGAGGTCTAGACAATTTAGTTTTATCGACCCAGATTTGACCGGACCTAATTTTGGGACGATGTGATACGAGGTGTGCCTGTCGCCTTCTATAAATCGAATATTCTATAAATATAAATCGTACATAAGTTTTTGAATAAACCTATTGGCACGCCTACTATGAGGGATTAAACTAGGGTCTCTTCACTCGAATACCGATTAACCAATCATTAGGCTATCATGGCTTTTATAATTTAGTAATTAAGAGATTGTTTATTATATAAAAATAATCTTCATGACTTTTCCAATACTGGGGTAGACAAAGGTCTAGTGGACAATTAAGTTCGTTCGACGCACCTTAAACCGAAGACATTTTTTGAGACAACCTGTCGGTATCTTTATGTCCAAGCGAACGATATAATAAATATGTTTTTTTTTAAAACGGTCCATTGGGAGCCTGCCCCTGGAGATCAAACTCGGGTCTCTTGAGTCGATTTCCGAACACCCAACAACTCGTCTATTATGACTTTTAAGATATAGTACTTTGTAATTAACAGCTCATTTTACAAGTGAAAATAATTTTGAAACAACTATGCAATCTCTATAGACGTATTGTTATATTTTATTAGGAATTGTATGTGAACAAACGAGGTCAGATTCCCTTATAATTAACATGACAACCTCATCAGAGCGCCTCGGGCTTTCAAAGCGCTGCAGATATATTGGTCGCATCTTTAGGGGCGAACAATGCCCGCGGCGTTGTGGGGGTTACGTGACGAACCAATTCACACCCCACCCCCTTAGCTCCAGGGTAGATTTTCCATTGCCAGCTCCAGATCGAGGATTAGATCTCTTTGAAGCACTCAATAAGATTTCACGCGTTGTTAGTGTTGGAGCAATATTGTGGAAAGTTCTTTTGATATCGGGTGTATTTTTGATTCCATGTTCTACACGCCTTTGATTTCTGGGGTGGCGTTGCATTCCGCCGAGGAATGTTTATCCATCCGTTCAACGATGTGTGTATTGTTAGTTATATTTCTTCAAGCATTGCCCAATACCGGGGTAGTCAGAGTTCTGGACATTTTAATCCTCTCGACCCACATTTCAACGCTTTTTTTGGGACAACGTGACAGTTGATACGATGTTTAGTTTCCAAGCTGACAGTATAATGTAATTACTTACAAATATATTTCGATACATATGTACATGTATATATTCATGGCACGAGTACAAACTATAATTTAATTAGTTTTAGTTTGCTCGTATAATTTTGACGACTGCTGTGGACGAGTGGAGTACACACCGATTTTCAAGGTGTCGCTAACAGTCGCCAAAATTACATTTTTCTAAATTTTACCGGGACCGGTTATTAGTCTTTCGTTGTTCATGATTCCATAACAAGTGTTTAAGCTGCTTACTTTGGGATCAGAGATGTATATCATATACATCTCTTGTCCCGAAATTTGTATAAAAATTTGTATTTGAATAATTCGAACCCGCAACCCTTAGATTCAAAGGCACTCTCGAATCGGCTATTTATCGTCTATATCGGTATATTATTCGTCTATATCGGCCGTCGTGTTCCGATTCCAAAAACAACTATAATATTTTCCCTAATACAGCTATTCCAAGATGCGATGGCCAACAAGAATATCACGTGTCGAATGATGGATGCCGTATTGGAACGGTGTGCGATGACGGCAAACAAAACAAATATATCAACTATAATGGTTGCTTGAGATAGCGACAAGTTCATATTGAGAATGAACATTATAAATATAAAACATTGACATTATAGAACGTTTTTGTGGTATGCTTAAGTGTATGGTAAGTGTTACAAGAGCAAAGCTTTTAAATATACAAAAACGATTTAAACAAAACTAAACATGTTATGATGATATAAAAATATTGAATATAATTTATAACAACAAACGCCCGTGGCTATTCACTAACAAAAAACAAACACATATAGTTGAATAATGTAATTAAAAAAGAAGCATGTTTCATAAAATTCAGCTTTTCAATTTATACTTAGTTCAAATATTTATTTATGCTATATTCATTTTAGCATATTATTTTTTTTGCTTACTGGACAATTCTTACAAAGTGCTTATTTATCCATCATGACAGCTCATATCCTATGTCCCAGAAATTTAAGATAAAGCAAACGATGATTTATGAAAGTTAAAATAAATAGTGTTAAAAGCTTCAGGGGATCCCATCAATATAATGAAGTACTAAAATCATAACTACCAACATTGTTTTGTAAATAAAATAATTGTGTGTACAACATAAATGTATTTTCTGTACAGATTAATAAAATTAGTGTGGTAAAAGTGGCTTCTTGACCGCCATGTAGTACATTCGTCAAGTGTAGATTATTTTCTGCAGAAAATAATGGTTAAACAAAGAAAAGTTTACTGCTGAACGTGACCTTCCCCACAAATCAAATCATTTCTCGAAATAAAACGTTGCTTTACAGCATCCGATATGTCGGGAAATAAAAATCGCGTTTTTAATTTGTAAAAAGTAATTAAGAACGCGATAAAATCCGAATATCGTTTTATTTAAAATGTGTAGTATTCGCGTAAATACATGAAATCATTAAATCATTTTTCATCAATATATTATTTATATACAATTAGAAAGAAAGAAAGAAAGTAGATTTATTCATTGCCACAAAACAGTACCTACAAAGGTTATAGCTAAAAATTACAGATTAAAATAGAATATATTACTGGATTGCAGCAATGAAACGGCATCCGACTCAGCAAATATGCAGTAGCAGTACTGCTGCAGCACTGTTATTCTGCCGGTGCTATTTAAAATAGTACATTTATCGATTGTCATTTTTTTAATCTACCACCGTTTTATAATGAGATTTTTCTAACGGAGAAGATGGTCCTGTTCCACTGAGACGAACTCCGTGATGGAGTGGCTTACACACTGGTTTTCATTATGTCGCCAACTCTGAGGTCTCGTTTCAGCTATGAGGTTCGATTCTCGATTGGGTAGAGTCAATAGAAAAAAGTGTAAAAATACTTTTTTCCCCAGTAATGGTCGACAGAGGCCTAGACAATTAAGTTCCTTCGCGTCTTTCCCACCTTTCTTCCAATATAGTTTTTGGGACAACGTAACAGGTGGTCAGCTTGTGGCCGTTTTTATGTCGAAGCTACTTATATAAATTATGAGTTTTGAAGAAAAAAACCTATTGGTCCGAGCCTATCTGGGGCTCGAACTTGTATCTCTTGACTGGAATTCCGATCACCCAACTCGGCTATCGTAACTTTAAAATTTTATTCTGAATTATTGTTCTTGCACGCAAGCTAACTTGACGCCTTACACAACCCTACTCGTATATAATCTGTGCCTTGCACAAACAGTTTATGGAGGATGAGTCTTTGATCTGTCATGCTGTATTCGCGGCTTGCCCCGGCTAATTGACACGCTTTCCTAGCCAGCGTTGAGTTGAAAATTCCATAATCCTCTCGCAGCAGCGCGTGACAACCCTTAGTGTTTAAATTAGTTTTAGTAGCTGACAGGGTGAATTCAATTTTAAAGGAACACGCTCGCCGATTGCGTTTATGCGTTTGAGCAGCCCCGGAAGTAATAATATTGGCTTGTTATAAAAAAGTTTTCTTTTCTTACACAATTGTTCTAAAATTATAAAGCAACATTAAGTGTAAAATTCGACGTAACTTAACAAAGAGAATATTAAATGAAAAGTTGTGATTAAAGTAAAACTGTGTCATCCAAAGTTGATGCAGCTATGGAATTGGAATGTCGTCCTCTACTGCCGACCGAATAGGGTTCCTCAAAAGTGTTGAAAAAGCTGTGAAAAGGGCTATGCACGTTTTATCTTTGCATGACCGAATTCGCAAATAGAATATCCTAGAACCAAGGTAACCGACATAGCCGTAAGGATCATAGCCGAAGTGGTAATATTCGAAAGCTTCTCGAATAGCAACGGCGTACAAGCGAACGTGGAATAGGAAGACCTCCCAAAAGATGGAGCAACGAACTGCATAATAATACATACATACATAGATAGGGACCTTCACATAAATTGCTTTGATCCCAAAGTAAACATCTAAAGCACTTGTTCTATGGAATCAGAAATAACGAAGTAACACAGATATTCTGAACTGAGGAACTCTGAACGAAATTATGGAAAAAGTTAAATTTGTGGGAAAAGCTACATTGAATAGATCGGGAATCGAATATGGGAGGTCAAAGCTGGCGACACAATGAAAACTGTTGTGCACGCCACTTATCCATGGAGGTGGTTATGCACTTTTTCCATAAGAGGGATTCGCTATAATCGCGTATTGCATATTTTCTAGTACTCATTATATCAATTCGAAATGCTAGTACCCATTCATGTAGTACTTGTATTAGAGATGCATCTATAATTTATAAATACTTGCGATTATTGTCACTTGTTGAAATTGTATGTCATTAAAATTCATTCGGTCAAAGTTCAGCTCACTTAAATACAGAATAAAATTTAAAAGTCTTTAATTAATTAAAAAAGTGATTTGTGTACAAGTATGTTCGTGAAAACGTATCAAGCATCATAATGGTCTGTAAAAGTCGACTTCAGGATCTCTGTAAAGGTCTCTTCTATAGGGTAGGATTTGCCACAATCGCCGTGCATAGCAATTCGATTGGCGATCGCTGAACCTCGCACCTTAGACGCTAATTGCCTCTCATCGGTTTGCCGAATTCTTCACTAGTATGTTTCGAGATGGTTACTCGACATCTGTCTGAAACCAATTGGAGTTTCAAGGCTTTTCGTCTCATACGACTCTCACGGGAAGAGAGAGTGGGTTTATTCTTACTCTTACTCTACGAACAAATCCACAATACTAGAAAAAACGAAAACGAATTATAAAAAAGTAATTCGATTTTCTATTAAATTTAAATCTAAAACAAGAATAATAATAATATATAAATTTATATCTTCACGCCTTTCCCAATACTAAGGTCCTGAAAATGAAGTCCTTTCACCGAAGACATTTTTGGGATCTGTGGAGCCTGTCGCCGCCTTTATGTCCAAACCAACGGTACATAAGTTTTGAAAAAAAACTCACTTGGTACGAGCCTACCATCTCGAGATCTAACTCGGGTCTCTTGATTCGAAGTCCAATCACCCGTCCATTCGGCCATCGTACTTCAAGCAAGTAAAGCAAGAATATATCACGAAATACCATTCGGATTAGAATAGTTAACATTAAGTTCAGTTAAGAGTCTCGATAGCTGAGTGGTTGGGAGGTCGGAATTTCGAGTTAAGAGACCCGACTTCGATCCCCAGGTGGCACGCTCGTACCAATACGTTTTTCAAAAAACTAAATACGAATTACATCTTTGGCTTGGACATTGAAGCAGCGATGAGCTCACCAGCTGTCACGTAGTCCCAAAAATGTCTTCGGTGGGAGATGGGTCGAAACAACTTTATTGCCAAGACCTCTGCCTACACCTGTATTAGGAATGGCGTTAGAATTAGTTATACATATATTTTCATTAATCTACACTACCGTAAAGCGAGTGTAAATTTAAAGCGTCTGCATCGAAAAGAACATTTGCGACCCCGCCATGAACTGCCTGATTTTCATTTCAAATTATAGCTCCGCTTTCCTATACATAGCTAGGTTCACGCTTCGTAGCACGCAAAACAATGGGGACGCTTAAAGCTTCTCCTAACGCCTAAAGCGGTTTTCTCCGGCATCCATCCCACTCCCTCTTATTGCAATTCACGATAGAGTGAGTAGAGCAGCCGCGGAAGCCACTTTTAGGTAATTTTCAAAGCCGCTAGCTTCGTCTCCTTTCAGCCGGCCTTTGCACGAAAATATCGTTTTATTTTTGGGTCGCGTTGTTCTCTATGTGTTGTGGTACGGGGTTTTATTGGTTTGTGCTCAACATTTGTACCTAAATTTAATATTATATTGTTTGTTGTATTAAATTGATTTAAATTACAATTTGATTTTAGTAATAATTTTACTTTCTGGACCTATCATCCTTGAACCTAATCAACTTTACTTTTAATACAACTAACATTGTAAAATAATATAACTAAAAAAATTTGGTATTAAAAAGATTGAATCCAGTGATTCTTGCCGATTCATCTTCGAGATACTTTACTAACCTAATTTAACTTTTAAAAGGTTAAATATTAATTACAATTTAATGCTTATAAAAGATTTAAAAAAATGTTATTGCGTGTGATACATATTTTTGGTGTGCACTAAATTTTACACACTATTCCTCCCTCTTTCTCAATTAAAAAAGTTTTTAATTTGTGTCATAAAATACAATTTTTTTAAAATATCAAAAGCCACTGACTGCTAGTCTACATAAAAATCGGGTGATAATTTTGTCAATAAGCATATAAAAATTTGTAATTTTTG
Source organism: Sericinus montela (assembly GCA_029286605.1). Taxonomy (NCBI): domain Eukaryota; kingdom Metazoa; phylum Arthropoda; class Insecta; order Lepidoptera; family Papilionidae; genus Sericinus; species Sericinus montela. The sequence goes on along the minus strand of JAGSMR010000082.1, from coordinate 955,321 downwards.
CCATAAAACTGTCATCAACAAAAAAACCAACTCTATTTCCTATTTCATAGCTAAATATTATTCTTATTTAATTATGTGACTGTTGCAGACAAAAGCAGTACCGGATGGACTATTCAAATAACATTTTAACAAAACGTCTCGGCAAGACCTGGTATAAAGAGATGGTATAGCTTACATTGCTAAGCCTTACACACACTTCTTTGTAGAACGTAGACTTTGTCTCTGACTACTGTCTGCTTCTGTAGGTGCTACAGTTCTACTTCTGTAGCCAAATAGCAGTGCAACATGCAGTGTGTTTCAGTATAGGTTTTCATGCTTTTTTGGGGACAACTTTTGACCTTTTGATATAGATGTTTATATCGGTTATAGATGTTTATATCGGTTATAGATGTTTATATCGGTTATAGATGTTTATATCGGTTATAGATGTTTATATCGGTTATAGATGTTTATATCGGTTATAGATGTTTATATCGGTTATAGATGTTTATATCGGTTATAGATGTTTATATCGGTTATAGATGTTTATATCGGTTATAGATGTTTATATCGGTTATAGATGTTTATATCGGTTATAGATGTTTATATCGGTTATAGATGTTTATATCGGTTATAGATGTTTATATCGGTTATAGATGTTTATATCGGTTATAGATGTTTATATCGGTTATAGATGTTTATATCGGTTATAGATGTTTATATCGGTTATAGATGTTTATATCGGTTATAGATGTTTATATCGGTTATAGATGTTTATATCGGTTATAGATGTTTATATCGGTTATAGATGTTTATATCGGTTATAGATGTTTATATCGGTTATAGATGTTTATATCGGTTATAGATGTTTATATCGGTTATAGATGTTTATATCGGTTATAGATGTTTATATCGGTTATAGATGTTTATATCGGTTATAGATGTTTATATCGGTTATAGATGTTTATATCGGTTATAGATGTTTATATCGGTTATAGATGTTTATATCGGTTATAGATGTTTATATCGGTTATAGATGTTTATATCGGTTATAGATGTTTATATCGGTTATAGATGTTTATATCGGTTATAGATGTTTATATCGGTTATAGATGTTTATATCGGTTATAGATGTTTATATCGGTTATAGATGTTTATATCGGTTATAGATGTTTATATCGGTTATAGATGTTTATATCGGTTATAGATGTTTATAAAATAAATATTTTAATTTAAAAATAGACTGTTAACTTGCAACTCTTAGCTGGGTCGTTAAAAGTAAGTAAAGTCAAAATAATTTACTAATTAGTCAAACTGATGGCTCGATAAACATCTTCGAAAACTGTCATACCAAACACATTTACACATGATGGCAGAAGGCTGTTCAGTACTCCTCAAATCATCTCAAAAATCTATAAGCTAAGTTCTGTGTATGACATCTTTTAAATACTTTTCACCGTGACAAGTGTCAAGTTGCTGAGAATATCAGCAGGTACTAAGTCCCTTTTTAGGCATTTTAAGGCCATGGCGAATTCTTCTTATGGGACACCTTGTATTATGGGGATGATGTTGACAGGCATTTGAAGTTGATAATGTTGTTTAATTTTGCGACAGATTTGGAGCCACCATTACTCCCTGTTGAGATGGACCACAGCTTCACATAGGCTTCCATTGCATCAATAAGCCGCATCATTGTTCAAGTTGTTTCTACATCTTCTCTTTTCTCTTCCAGTGAACCGTTGGGGTGGTGAAATTTTATGGCAGTCGCAACAAAGGAAGATAAATAAAACAGAGAAGAAGATTAAAAAAAGTAAAAACAGGATTGTCATTTGGAAACCATGTTCCCTTACTGTTGTAACTGTACTGTGTAAGTCCTGCAGATCTCTATTGCTATCCCGTTTGCCCTTCATTGTGTAACGAAAATCGAATACTAGGCAATCTTCACGCAATTCCCAATACAGGGGTAGACAGAGGTCGAGTCTAGACAATTAAGTCTCTTCGACCCACCTTCCACCGAAGATATTTTCGGGACAACGATACAGGTGGTGAGCCCGTCGCCGTCTTTAAGTCCAAGCCAACGATATTCGTACATAAATTTTGTGAAAAACCCATTGGTGCGAGCCTACCAATGAACCTGGGGATCGAACTCGGGTCTATTGACTCGAAATTCCGACCACCCAACCACTCGGCTATCATGACTTCTAGGCACTTTAGGCACTGCTTCCACATATATATGCTTATACATACAATATGTCCTTTCGACCCACCTTTGACCGAGACAATTTCTGTATAAGTAATCTAAATTGCTGACCGTGGCTTCTCTATCAATGATGTAATTATTATACATGGCATCTATTAAGGTATAATTATGGTACCATTATTCATTATTATCGAGAGTACGGTTTCTGTGGGGAAAATTCATTATGGGCGTCACCTAACAAATCTTAATTAATGTCGTTAAGTTTAAATAAAGTTGTAGCTTGATTATTTATAGGCCATTTTGAAAGTTGAAGGGGAGATCGCGCTAGGGAGTCCGTCCGAGGGTTTATTCCAAGATCATTCGATAAAACTTTGATAGATCAGTAACGTAAATTTTTATTAAAATTTTGAAATATTTATAAAAATAAAAAAAAATAATGAATATCTTCACGCAATGCCCAATACAGGGGTAGACAGAGGTCAAGTCTATACAATTAAGTCCTGACCCACCTTCCACTGAAGATATTTTCGGGACAACGTGACATGCCCAAGCCAACGATGAAATTCGTACATAAGTTTTTGAAAAAGTCATCGGTACTGCCACCTGGGGATCTAACTCGGGTCTCTTGATTTGAAATTCCGACCACCCAACCACTCGGCTATCGTGATTAAAATAAATATTCTTGTAAATATTTCTTTTTAGGTTATTTTTACATTCTTTATCATTTCTTCATTAATCATTATCATTTCTTAGAACATGGCCATCAAGTTATACTCGTAGATTGCCGAAGAATTATTTTTGTCATGTGTTACTTGATAGATGTATTCTACTTTATTCTTAATGTAGTACTTTCTTCTACTCGGTTGTATGTTTTGAAATTACTATCGATAAACGAATGTAAATTCTTATTTCCATGTTTTTTTTTATTTGATTATTATTGTGCCAGGTCATCGATTACGATACGGTGCTAGTGTTCTTATATGGATGGTTTATTTAACTCGTGGACCTCGAAACGGTGCTAAAATGTCGGACACACATTTACAGAGCGTTGCTTTATTAGCCGCTGGGATTGGTTCCCGGGGTGAAGGTGCACCTTCACCCCGATTCATCGTTTGTAGCCATTGTACGGGGGCGGCGGGCCGTCGCGCGCTGACGCCGCGCCGCTCTCCCGGGAGCGATCGTCTATTATATTTTGTTTGACTATCATCTGTCAATGGTCTAATAAACATGTAAATATCTCCATGCCATTCTCAATACTGAGGCAGATAGAGGTCTAGACAAATATGTCCTTTCGACCCACCTTTGACCGAGACAATTTCTGTATAAGTAATCTAAATTGCTGACCGTGGCTTCTCTATCAATGATGTAATTATTATACATGGCATCTATTAAGGTATAATTATGGTACCATTATTCATTATTATCGAGAGTACGGTTTCTGCGGGGAAAATTCATTATGGGCGTCACCTAACAAATCTTAGTTAATTAATGTCGTTAAGTTTAAATAAAGTTGTAGCTTGATTATTTATAGGCCATTTTGAAAGTCGAAGGGGAGATCGCGCTAGGGAGTCCGTCCGAGGGTTTATTCCAAGATCATTCGATAAAACTTTGATAGATCAGTAACGTAAATTTTTATTAAAATTTTGAAATATTTATAAAAATAAAAAAAATAATAATAAATATCTTCACGCAATGCCCAATACAGGTGTAGACAGAGGTCAAGTCTATACAATTAAGTCCTGACCCACCTTTCACTGAAGATATTTTCGGGACAACGTGACATGCCCAAGCCAACGATGAAATTCGTACATAAGTTTTTGAAAAAGTCATCGGTACTGCCACCTGGGGATCGAACTCGGGTCTATTGACTCGAAATTCCGACCACCCAACCACTCGGCTATCATGACTTCTAGGCACTTTAGGCACTGCTTCCCCTGCCCACCTAGATTTTTGATCTAGTATTTTTCGAACCGCTTTTCTCGGTGACAATCTCTTACGATATCCACGGGAATAACCGGTAAATTCTTAAGGTAGTACCCTATTTACTTATTTATCTTCGTGCACAGTTCCTGACAGGGTAGCTAGAGAGAATAGCTTCCCAATTGTTACGATCGTTACCTATTTCTTTCGCTTCTTTGTACATCACGTCATCTACATGCATTTCTAGATATCCGACTACTCTTGATAAATAATCTATAAATAAAATATGTAAATATCTCCATGCCATTCTCAATACTGAGGCAGATAGAGGTCTAGACAAATATGTCCTTTCGACCCACCTTTGACCGAGACAATTTCTGTATAAGTAATCTAAATTGCTGACCGTGGCTTCTCTATCAATGATGTAATTATTATACATGGCATCTATTAAGGTATAATTATGGTACCATTATTCATTATTATCGAGAGTACGGTTTCTGCGGGGAAAATTCATTATGGGCGTCACCTAACAAATCTTAGTTAATTAATGTCGTTAAGTTTAAATAAAGTTGTAGCTTGATTATTTATAGGCCATTTTGAAAGTTGAAGGAGATCGCGCTAGGAGTCCGTCCGAGGGTTTATTCCAAGATCATTCGATAAAACTTTGATAGATCAGTAACGTAAATTTTATTAAAATTTTGAAATATTTATAAAAATAAATATTCTTGTAAATATTTCTTTTAGGTTATTTTACAAACTTAAAAAATTCCCATTACTAATTCTCAAATTTCCTAACATATTCGCGAGTTTACTCCACGAATTCAGACCGAAATTTATCACAACAATTCGCTTTCGACAAATGAAAGTCAGACGTACGTATCAGTCGGAATGGAACGCGGCAGCGAAGCGTGCGAAGCGATAATACCACCCTCCGCGAAGTCGCTACGCTACGTAACGATAATCATCGAAATATTGCATCACTTACCGAAATATTGTAACTGTCAATCATAGAATTAAGTTTGCATTGTCGTGACGGGCGCGGCGCGTGCCGGTCGCGCGACTTTACGTCGAGCTGGCGACGCGTGCGCCATTTTAGGGACGCATTGTTTTGATTTTCAGACATTAAATGTATGTTAGGAAAGCAAAAAAATGACTTCACGCTATTCCCGATACGGGGGTGGACTGAGATCTGGACAATTAAGTCCTTCCGTCAAAGACATTTTTTAGGATAAAGTGATTTAGGATTAGGATAAAGGTTGTGTGGCCGTCGCCGTCTTTATGTCAAGGCCTACGATATAAATCGTACGTATGTTTTTGAAAGAACCTATTGGTGCGAGCCTAGCTGAACTCGGTTTCGAATAAAAATAGAATTTCGAAAAGAAATAGAGAATAGTTCGAAATAGAACTCGAATTCAGTTAGATTATATACATAAACTTATAAGAGAAGCAAAGAAAAAAAAAAACAATTATCGACGCAGATGCAGCTCGTCTTTATTGTAGATAGTCAGAGCCTATTGTATTGCTTTACCTAAATAGTAGAGTATACGAGAACGTCTCTATTTTATAATAATATAAGAAATAATTAAAAAAATAAATAAAATGGACGTCGACAAATCAAATAAAAATAAATTTATTTGATTTGACGACGTCCATGACCGAGTTGCGTGCATACCGGTAAAATTGGTTTAAGTGTTTGCAATCCGGGAGTTTTTACATGAAAAATGCAGCTAACTGTGTTACGAATAAATCGTCGACTCCATTTTTAAAAACTTGGAGCTAGACCAAGGCCAACGATATAAATCGTACGTATGTTTTGAAAGAACCTATTGGTGCGAGCCTAGCTGAACTCGGTTTCGAATAAAAATAGAATTTCGAATAGAAATAGAGAATAGTTCGAAATAGAACTCGAATTCAGTTAGATTATATACATAAACTTATAAGAGAAGCAAAGAAAAAAAAACAATTATCGACGCAGATGCAGCTCGTCTTTATTGTAGATAGTCAGAGCCTATTGTATTGCTTTACCTAAATAGTAGAGTATACGAGAACGTCTCTATTTTATAATAATATAAGAAATAATCAAAAAAATAAATAAAATGGACGTCGTCAAATCAAATAAAAATAAATTTATTTGATTTGACGACGTCCATGACCGAGTTGCGTACATACCGGTAAAATTGGTTTAAGTGTTTGCAATCCGCGAGTTTTTACATGAAAAATGCAGCTAACTGTGTTACGAATAAATCGTTGACTCCATTTTTAAAAACTTGGAGCTAGACCAAGGCCAACGATATAAATCGTACATAATTGAAAAATCTTATTTATACGAGCAACCTGGGGATCGAATTCGTGTGCCTTGACTCGAATTCCGATCACTCGGCTATAGTGACTTATATAAACTACTATATTAAAACATAATTTTCATACCTTGTGAACCCTGTGACGATGCGTGTGTGGACCAGGTGCTCTTGTAGGATGCATCTGAAAAAAAAAGTAGATGAATTGCATGGAAAAATTCAGGTAGGTGCAATTCGGGCATCACTTTGATAGGGTGCCGCAGATGAGGTTCATGTGGGTCTTCTATTGGCGGAAGATGAGGGCCATATTACCAAATAATTATACAATTAATGAAAATAGTAAAAAATGTTACGTTAGCCGAGTGGTTGGGTGATCGGAATTCGAATCAAGAGACCTGAGTACGATCCCAAATGGCAGGCTCGTACCAATGGGTTTTTGCAAAACTTGTGTACGATTTATACCGTTGGCTTGGACAAAACGGTGACGGCTTACCCCCGCGTTGTCGCCACACTGGCTTCGGTGGAAGGTGGGTCGAAAGGACTTAATTGTCTAGACCTCTGTCTAACCCTGTATTGGGAATGGCGTGAAGATTTTAAATAACTATATAAAACAGTAAGTTATGCATCTTATTTGCATTAATTTTAATAAAAACATACATAGTTATCACTTACGTTGCTCTGATCCCGAAGTATGTAGTTTAAGCAAATATTTTATAAAATAAGTAATCAGAAACAACGAAGTCAACATAAATATTTAGACCCACGATAATGTAGAAAACCTTTTTCTGCATTGAACCGACCAGGAATCGAACCCGATGCTCAAAGCTAGCGGAAAACAGCGGAGGTCGTCAAAATAAAGAAAAAAAACAATTATCGACGCAGATGCAGCTCGTCTTTATTGTAGATAGTCAGAGCCTATTGTATTGCTTTACCTAAATAGTAGAGTATACGAGAACGTCTCTATTTTATAATAATATAAGAAATAATTAAAAAAATAAATAAAATGGACGTCGACAAATCAAATAAAAATAAATTTATTTGATTTGACGACGTCCATGACCGAGTTGCGTGCATACCGGTAAAATTGGTTTAAGTGTTTGCAATCCGGGAGTTTTTACATGAAAAATGCAGCTAACTGTGTTACGAATAAATCGTCGACTCCATTTTTAAAAACTTGGAGCTAGACCAAGGCCAACGATATAAATCGTACATAATTGAAAAATCTTATTTATACGAGCAACCTGGGGATCGAATTCGTGTGCCTTGACTCGAATTCCGATCACTCGGCTATAGTGACTTATATAAACTACTATATTAAAACATAATTTTCATACCTTGTGAACCCTGTGACGATGCGTGTGTGGACCAGGTGCTCTTGTAAGATGCATCTGAAAAAAAAAAGTAGATGAATTGCATGGATAAATTCAGGTAGGTGCAATTCGGGCATCACTTTGATAGGGTGCCGCAGATGAGGTTCATGTGGGTCTTCTATTGGCGGAAGATGAGGGCCATATTACCAAATAATTATACAATTAATGAAAATAGTAAAAAATGTTACGTTAGCCGAGTGGTTGGGTGATCGGAATTCGAATCAAGAGACCTGAGTACGATCCCAAATGGCAGGCTCGTACCAATGGGTTTTTGCAAAACTTGTGTATGATTTATACCGTTGGCTTGGACAAAACGGTGACGGCTTACCCCCGCGTTGTCGCCACACTGGCTTCGGTGGAAGGTGGGTCGAAAGGACTTAATTGTCTAGACCTCTGTCTACCCCTGTATTGGGAATGGCGTGAAGATTTTAAATAACTATATAAAACAGTAAGTTATGCATCTTATTTGCATTAATTTTAATAAAAACATACATAGTTATCACTTACGTTGCTCTGATCCGGAAGTATGTAGTTTAAGCAAATATTTTATAAAATAAGTAATCAGAAACAACGAAGTCAACATAAATATTTAGACCCACGATAATGTAGAAAACCTTTTTTCTGCATTGAACCGACCTGGAATCGAACCCGATGCTCAAAGCTAGCGGAAAACAGCGGAAAACAGCGGAGGTCGTCAAAATAAAGAAAAACAATTTAAGACACAACTTCATCTTTGGTGCGATTGTGGCTGAATAGCGTGACGCCCGAAGGCGCTTTAAAAAGCCGGGCATTACCAGTGGCGTCATGGGTCAAACCACCCCTCTTGCCACGCGAGGGGCCGCCCGGACCCCGGCTTTCCACCGCAATGTAGAATTAGGGTGTTATTTCTGAATCGGGCTAAAATTGTTTAACAATTTACTACCAGATTAACATTGATCGAAGGAACGATTGTATTGTCTTTTTTTTGTTTGGTGTTACGATTAGTTAAACGGAGTTTATGGGGATGAGAATTCGCAGGTTTGTAACAGTAAGATTTTTCAAAACTTTATAAGTCTAGTTCAAGTTTTCAAGGTATCTATGGAATCCCGAAGACTTTTCCCGGACGGATCATTGTAGAAAACCACTTTTTTATATCGTTATTTAGTTTGAGCTACATTCATAGTTTCTGATTCTATAATACAAGTGCTTTAGCTACTAGCTTATTTCTATGTTATGTTACTATTAACTAATTTATTGCAGACGTGAAGGTAATAAAATGGATGACAAAAAGTGAACTCTTAACGCATAGATTTGTTATAGTCTATTGCACTTGAGGTATTGAAATCGGAAAAAACGTAGGCACCACAAACTCCCAGAACCCGAGAAAATATAGAAAAAATGTTTTTTTTACATTGACCCGATCGGGAATTGAAACCGGGATCTCGAGATGGCGACATCTTGAAACCCGATAATATATGTTATTTTATATGTTAATTTGTTTTGTTTTTTGTGGAGGAAAGTTAAAATAAGGTATGCCAAGCCTTTGCTTTTATATCAAGAATTGGAATGCTTATATAACAATGAACAGCACACGGGTTCACCAAAATACTTGTAGCCAACGCACGTATCGACTTTAGAAAATCAAATCTCCTCACTGATTTTCTCTGTGGTAGCTATATTAGGAGACATTCGTGGCATGGCATGTCGTAAGATGTTACAATTTTCGAGAAGATTTCACAGCTAATGCACTTTTGCGAATATTGGAATGCAAAAAAAAAAAATAAACTTTTGCCTCTCATTAAATATGTTACAATATATGTTCATGAAAACATTAGTAATTTTATTAAGCATAGTATTATAAGATAATATTAATACCAGAAACAGACACGCTAGTTACACTAGTTACTATATTCCACAGAATGAGAAACTCGTTCACTGGATAAAGTCCACTGTAGGACATAGGCCGCTCCCATAAGGATTTGCCATAATCGCCACGTTAGGCAAGCGGATTGGCGATCGCAGTAGCAGACCACTCGCACCTCAGACGCTGCTGCCCATCTTCGGTCTGATTATTTTGGTCTGATATTTTTCTCTAAAAATATCAGACCAAAATAATCAGAATCCATCTCTATGGTTATCCCGCCATCTAACGGTTGCCATAACGATATTCAAGGCTGTTCCCCTTTGTCGCCTCTTACGACACCTACGGGTAGAAAGGGAGTGGCAATATTCTTACACCGTTACCATACGGTAGGATTTTAATTTACTAAGGAAAAACTTTATAAAATCGTTTATATGGGTATAAAGGAATACATTAATGATAGCAATCTCTGGGCATGAGTAGATCGCTTCCATGTCATTTCTAATTACGTTAAGATCAGTATTGTATTTCAAATGTTAAAATAAATTACTAAAAATGTCTTGTGGAGTTTCTTTTGCCTGTTTCTTCTCCGTTGAACAAAATTACGAGATAAAATAAACAAATAAAATAAAATGGACAAAATTATAACGGAGTGGCAACCACGCGATGGCAAAAGGAAAAGGAGAAGACAAGGAAGGAGATGGATAGATGACACAAGAAAAATTGGAGGCGCTACCTGGCCTAGAAAAGCTAGAGATAGAAACGAGTGGAAGAAGCTGGAAGAGGCCTATGTGTCACAAGGCACGCTGATCTCTAAACCGCGATTCGCTGTGTTAGATTTAAGCTAGTTTTGTTAAAATGTTAATTTATAATTATTACATAGCGTTTAGTTATTTAGCAATAAAAGGCTTATATAAAACTAAATAAATAAATATCTTCACGCAATTCCCAATACAGGGGTAGACAGAGATCAAGTCTTGACAATTAAGTCCCTTTGACCCACCTTCCACCGAAGATATTTTCGAGACAACGTGACAGGTGGTGAGCCCGTCGCCGCCTTTATGTCCAAGCCAACGATAATTCGTACATAAGTTTTTGAAAAACTCATTGGTACTGCAACCTGGGGATTGAACTCGGGTCTCTTGACTCGAAATTCCGACCACCCAACCACCGAGTGGTCTTTCTATCGTGACTTTGTGGCATTACGAGATGAAGATAGATTAAAAGCGTGGACAATCAATGACGAATTTAATGATGAATTTGATTTGAATCCATCTGGGCTGTAAGCCCGAAGCATTACGTCCACAGACACTCGAGTATTTCAGTTAATTCTAATTGTTATTCTTTAACCTTACTTTAAGTATCAGAGTAGGACAACCGCCAATAGACGGAGAAGACGACTTGACGACTTGTGAAAATGTTGTGGGAAGACAATAGATGCAGGTGGCTCAGGACCATTCATTGAGGAATATTTTAGGGGAAGCCTATGTTCACCAGTGGACTTTTAATAGTAAAGAAAAATAAAACACTAACTGAACCAATTAAATAGTTGTTTTTGATATTAAATTTTAGCTTTTTTTATTCTTATGCTCTAAAGTTTGTCTGGAAGTATCAGTGTTATTTTAAAAAATCTCTAAATGTAAGTTGGAGTATTACTCTGAAGGAAACATAGGTTACATAACGTCAAATTAAGAAGTATGGGACTGATACCGATACAATATAGGAAAAGTTTACAAAGAACCTAAAACAATTTACTTTTTCACAAGTTTCGTGGCGTGTCCTGTGAGAATAGAATACTATTATATAAATAAAAATTCCATGGCTGCTAAGAGAAAAGTGCTCAACTTGTGTGTCTTACCTTGTCTGACGTATGGAAGCCAAACGTGGGCACTAAATCAAAAACAACTTTTAAAACTGACATCATGTCAGCGGGGAATGGAAAGAAGCATGATAGGGGTCACTAAAAAAGATCGATTAAGAGCAGACGAAATACGTTCCAGAACCAAGGTGGAAGACGTAATAAACAAGGTAAGACAGTTGAAATGGAGATGGACAGGACATATGACGAGAGATAGTAAGATAAAATGGACAAAAATTATAACGGAGTGGCAACCACGCGATGGCAAAAGGAAAAGGAGAAGACAAGGAAGGAGATGGATAGATGACACAAGAAAAATTGGAGGCGCTACCTGGCCTAGAAAAGCTAGAGATAGAAACGAGTGGAAGAAGCTGGAAGAGGCCTATGTGTCACAAGGCACGCTGATCTCTAAACCGCGATTCGCTGTGTTAGATTTAAGCTAGTTTTGTTAAAATGTTAATTTATAATTATTACATAGCGTTTAGTTATTTAGCAATAAAAGGCTTATATAAAACTAAATAAATAAATAAATATCTTCACGCAATTCCCAATACAGGGGTAGACAGAGATCAAGTCTTGACAATTAAGTCCCTTTGACCCACCTTCCACCGAAGATATTTTCGAGACAACGTGACAGGTGGTGAGCCCGTCGCCGTCTTTATGTCCAAGCCAACGATAATTCGTACATAATTTTTTGAAAAACTCGTACTGTCGTAAGTACTGCAACCTGGGGATTGAACTCGGGTCTCTTGACTCGAAATTCCGACCACCCAACCACTCGGCTATCGTGACTTTGTGGCATTACGAGATGAAGATAGATTAAAAGCGTGGACAATCAATGACGAATTTAATGATGAATTTGATTTGAATCCATCTGGGCTGTAAGCCCGAAGCATTACGTCCACAGACACTCGAGTATTTCAGTTAATTCTAATTGTTATTCTTTAACCTTACTTTAAGTATCAGAGTAGGACAACCGCCAATAGACGGAGAAGACGACTTGACGACTTGTGAAAATGTTGTGGGAAGACAATAGATGCAGGTGGCTCAGGACCATTCATTGAGGAATATTTTAGGGGAAGCCTATGTTCACCAGCGGACTTTTAATAGTAAAGAAAAATAAAACACTAACTGAACCAATTAAATAGTTGTTTTTGATATTAAATTTTAGCTTTTTTTATTCTTATGCTCTAAAGTTTGTCTGGAACTTTAGAGCATAAGAAGTGTTATTTTAAAAAATCTCTAAATGTAAGTTGGAGTATTACTCTGAAGGAAACATAGGTTACATAACGTCAAATTAAGAAGTATGGGACTGATACCGATACAATATAGGAAAAGTTTACAAAGAACCTAAAACAATTTACTTTTTCACAACTTTAGTGGCGTGTCCTGTGAGAATAGAATACTATTATATAAATAAAAATTCCATGGCTGCTAAGAGAAAAGTGCTCAACTTGTGTGTCTTACCTTGTCTGACGTATGGAAGCCAAACGTGGGCACTAAATCAAAAACAACTTTTAAAACTGACATCATGTCAGCGGGGAATGGAAAGAAGCATGATAGGGGTCACTAAAAAAGATCGATTAAGAGCAGACGAAATACGTTCCAGAACCAAGGTGGAAGACGTAATAAACAAGGTAAGACAGTTGAAATGGAGATGGACAGGACATATGACGAGAAATAGTAAGATAAAATGGACAAAAATTATAACGGAGTGGCAACCACGCGATGGCAAAAGGAAAAGGGGAAGACAAGGAAGGAGATGGATAGATGACACAAGAAAAATTGGAGGCGCTACCTGGGCTAGAAAAGCTAGAGATAGAGACGAGTGGAAGAAGCTGGAAGAGGCCTATGTGTCACAAGGCACGCTGATCTCTAAACCGCGATTCGATGTGTTAGATTTAAGCTAGTTTTGTTAAAATGTTCATTTATAATTATTACATAGCGTTTAGTTATTTAGCAATAAAAGGCTTATATAAAACTAAATAAATAAATAAATATCCACATGAAATTCCCAACACAGGGGTAGACAGAGGTCAGAGGTTAGACAATTAAGTCCCTTTCAACCACCATACACCGAAGATTAGTTATAGTAGTATATATATATATAGTAGATTACTCTCACAATAAGTAGTATTAATTCAATAATTCATTTAAATATTACGCGAATTGCAAAGCAGTATTCTCCTATTAATTATTAATCCTTATTTAGTATGTATGTTAGGTATCTTGTTTATGTAACGTATATTGAAAAGGTCTATATAATTTAAACAAATAGATTATATAACCGACTTAAATTAAGAGCGTTTAGTCCCAGCGAAATACCCAGACTCAACACAATGTAGAAGAAGTAGTTTACTACATTGACATGTCCGGGAATCGAATCCGAACAGAGCTGGCTACATCTTAGAATCTAAGTCGAAGTATTAACAATAAGAATTTATCACCAAATCTTGAGGCCTATCTATAGAAGTGCCTGAAACACAAACACCCAACGAATACAACAATCTTAAATAATCTTCCGCTACTGTCACAGTGTAAAGTGACAGTTGTCAACGATTAAAAAGGTGGTAAAGTGTTAACAATTAAAAGATGAAGACCCTCGTTGCTCGTTAGGGCTTTAGAGAGGCGACGTGAGCCGAGAGGGTTTTAGGGGTTGTTTCGTCGGCGTTAAAAGCACCGCCGGGGATGGATATCAGTGACTTTGTGATATTCCCGTGCTCGTCGATATTTATGTCTAGTTATGTTGGAAGGATAGGTTATGTTTTATTCTGTAATCGCAGATATTAAAATGTGTAATTAAGAGGGAATGCTGCAACTGACAAAATTGCCTACACTTAACAGGGGTAAACAGAGGTCTCGATAATTTAGTACTCACTGGAGCTTTGGAACAACGTGGCAGGTGGTGAGCCTGTCGCCATCTTTATGTCCAACCTAATGATATAAATTGTAGACAAGTTTTGGACTCGTATACCGATCACCCTACTACACGATTAACGCTACTTTTTAACACACATCTTCTTCTCTTTTAATTTTGATTTATGGAGCACGCATCTAAAAAAACTGTTGTGTAACGGCTTCAAACAATCTGTATTCTCATAACTAGACCGGTAACTGGATTGGCAATTTAGTGCGTTGTAGTTTACAACATTAGAAGTGATAGCACTTGAAGTACAAACGAGAGTTATTATGTGATGGCATATGAAAAGTGTGTGCAAGAATTAGTTTCCGGGTCAGCAATGATGTATATGTTAGTTTATTATTATTATATCATTCGAGTATCCTTCTGTATTATTATATTAAATTTGTTAAGTCCTATCAACTGTTGTAACTGCGAGTGAAGACTAAAGCCGCAGCCAGTACTTTTTATAAATAAATGAAAATCTTTAACAATCTTCGAATAATCTTTAATAAATATCAGATTATAACCGTTTACTACTATTTACTACATATTTATACTACATATTTGCTGATTATAACCGTTTTTAAAAATAAATGCCAATTTTTATATATCAATAAGCCGAAGCCGCATCATACGATGAAACTCATATTACAATGTTGTGAAATAAGTTGTTTCGCATTTTATATATAAAGCTGTAGTAATATCTCTTCGTCTGTGCTGTTTATAACTGGCTGTTTTCTAGGATATACATGAAAATTTTAAAGAGGAATAATAAAAATATTTCTAAGCATTTTCAATTATTTTTCCATCCATCAAATTGAAAGCATTCATCCAAATTTTATTATGATAAAGATCGGGGTGCTTATGAACTAAACGCAGTGTCAGTAAGATTATCATAAGACAGGTTTGAGTGTTTCCTATCCGGGAGTTTAGACGTAAAAGATGTAGCTTGCTGTGTTAACCCGGTTACGATAAATAATTGGAGATTATCAGCTAGCAGTTATAATGTAGCTGAGATGTGGGTTGACAACAACATAGTTTTGATTGATTTATCAAAGACATGGTACACAAAAGAAACTTGATATTTGGAAGCTCACTGAAAGAAACCTAATGAATCGCGTACTCATTGTCATAATTGGCGACTTCCGTGGACGACTGGCGTACATGCCGGTTTTGTTAATAACGCCAGCCCAGAGGTTCTGGCTTTGATTCTCGGACGGCCAATGTAGGAAACCATTTTCTCTATTTTTCGGGTCTGGGATCTAAGTAAACTCTGGAGTAAGTAAATTCGTTGTTTCGACAATTGCTTTAGCTACTTACGTTGAGATCAGAGCAATGTTTATGATGTTGTCCCTATCTATGTATGTTTTAATATTTATACAGTATTATTAGTCATTTAATCATTCGCGATTCTATTCTCAATACATATATAGATAAATGTTCATATAAACATAGTTTATAATTTTAGCAAACGTTGTTTATTGGAAAAATATACACTTTTAACTGTTTGAGTTGATTTTAGAAAGATACTGCGTTGATGTCATTTCTACAAACTAATATAATTATTATTAATGCATAACCATTTTTTAAATATTACTAGCAATGCTTTATACCTTTACTAGTATTCCGGTTATTACGGTTACCACTACGGTAATAGTCGAATGACTATTTCGAAGTTGTGACCTCACGAATCGAAGTCCATAAACGTACTATAACGTTATTGATGTACCAATAATTATATGTTTTTAAATATTTAAAACAATTTAAAAATAGACATGAGCAGTTTAAAGAATTCTTTTATATTTTAAAAGATGGCGACAGGCTCACCGCCTGTCACGTTGTCCCGAAAACTATCTTCGGTGGAAGGTGGGTCTAAGGGACTTAATTGACTAGACTAGACCTCTAACCCCTGTATTGGGAACTGCATAAAGATATTTATTTATTTATTTTTATTTTAAAATGGAGTGTTAATGCTGACATATATTTATATATATATATATATATATATATATATATATATATATATATATATATATATATATATATATATATATATATATATATATATATATATATATATATATATATATATATATATATATATATATATATATATATATATATATATATATATATATATATATAAATATTAATAATAACGATATCACATACATTCAAATGTATCATGCGTGAACCTTGAAAACATTACACTTCTCTTTGGAAAATATGTAACATCATAACTATCCCGGCATACCCTGTTCAAGTTTTGTTAAAATATTAAAACGTTGAAAAATGGAGCTAAAAATTAGGGGAAAACTACTACATAAAATTCGATAAAATTCTTTTCCTAAAAATTTTGAAATTCATTGTATCTGGATGAGCAAGCTTAGCTTGGGGTCAATAGATGATGTTTTCAATTTTTTTTATTTCAAATACACGTAATTTCACCTTTTTAATATCGTTACATTGTACAACTTTCCTAAAAAAATTGAAGATGAAACACTAACCAACAGAAAATATTACTTTTGACTGTTTTGCATATGACGCAATAATCACAAACTCATAGTAGTCTTCGAGATATCAATTAATAAATTTAAATAGGTTAAACAATAGTATATATATGTTAAAAATTTTCTGTGTAATGAACTGTCATACCAGGGGAAGATCTCTCTATTAGCCGAGGCAATTTAAATAGTGACGTACTTACAAATATTCAGGCATTTTTTAAATTATTAAATCGATACTATAAAAAAGCCTAGACCATAACAGTGAGGTTGACGTAAACAATGTAAGACCCCGTACACATCACGTCACATGTACACCGCACACCGTCACACAACATACATAGAAAAGAGACACATAATGAATGGAGATATTCACCAGCGAACAGCATAGAGAAGTTGGTGAAGGTGCCGGTCCGACTGAGGTAGTCGGCGGACCCTTTGATATCGAGCATGTCGCGAGATCAGGCGTTACACGTTCCCATACTGTTCCGACGTGCGCTACCCATGGCGCCGGCCGCACACTCGCGGCGGGCCGGCTGCTTGAAGGCGGGTGCTTACCCCAAGCCCCGCCCTTACCCACCCCCTCTTTACACCCGCCAATAGCGCCGCACTTCGGCTAATCTTTATCTGAGAAAAATAAGCAGGGCGGGCGGGAGATAATGAGGAGGCGCTAGGTGTCGGTAATCAGGAGGCTTTGTGGGTCCCGACAGCCTGTTAGCGAGCAGCTTATCCACCGATGGTTTGGTGAAAATTGAATGCTTTGTGCCGTCGGGGCGAGGTTTTTTAGTGGTATTAGCTATGCGACGGCAGGCAGAAAATCAAATTCGTTCTCTACATGTGTTCGAGACCGCGCGAACATGCAATAAAATGTTTATACATCAAAGGATTTATTGTTGATTTCATTTTAAATTGTTATTTATTGTTTTCGTCACGAAAAAATAATTGGAATACTTGGAAAACTTTCGATGTTTATTGAATAAGTTATTTATTTATGAATTGAGGAGTTTCTAAATTATATCTGTATCAGTAATTAATTTGACAATTGTCTGAACAATTGACGTTTCTGTACAAACGAGTAAAATGTCTATCATCAAAGACAAGAGAAAGGAACATTCGGATCGAGGCTCGTTTGTCACGGCGCATATTGTATATTTTTTTTAATTCTCTCATTCCGCCTTCCGGTAACTGCGCGCGCCGTCCGATTCTATTGTTTGGGAATTTTATTTATTTTTATAAATTGCACCGCTGTCGACTCGCCACCCCGCCTTGATGATTGTCCATATAATTGGCCGAATTTTAGGCGTATTGTTCCCAGCCATTTCCAGGTGTCCGCCTTTGTCCGTTCAATACGTTTCACATTTTTGATTTGCAAAATGTTTTAAATCCTTCACTTTTCTCCTTCACAAAATAATTGTACTTTTCTTTTAAATATTACAAAGTAGTG
The DNA here is from genome assembly GCA_029286605.1 of Sericinus montela. Lineage (NCBI taxonomy): Eukaryota > Metazoa > Arthropoda > Insecta > Lepidoptera > Papilionidae > Sericinus > Sericinus montela. The sequence continues at coordinate 937,007 of JAGSMR010000082.1, read as the reverse complement.
ACATAAAATTTTTAATAATTAGTGAAGTTGGTAAAAATATCTCCTGTAAAAGTTACAAATAACTTTAAAATTTATCGACGCCCCAATAGCGTAAGTGGTACTGGTGCCTATCCTCGTAGCTAAGGATTACAGGTCCGAATCCAGCTATGGGTAAACGTTTTGTAATAAATATAAAATTTTGTAATCGACTCATGAATTTTTGTAGGCTTTATGATTTTCATAAATCCATATAAACATTCTTATATCTATCTAAATATATGTAAATTATATGTAAATTAATAGTAAATTGTCTTGCTACATTGAACATTAAGATGGCGATAGGTTCACCACCTGTCACCTTGTCCGAAACTATCTTCGGTAAATAGTGAGTCGGAAGAAGCTCACTAATAATAGAATCTAGACCTCTGCCTACCCAGAATGAGAAAATGCTTAAAGGTAAACAAGATATTCTGAAAAGTGGGTGATTTAGCTTCCTGTGAAGCATGAACATTATTGCTGTATTTAATAATTGATTATTAGTTTAGAATAAAAATGCAACTGTCGAGGTATTTATTTGAGTAAAGTTATATGTATTTTGGTGGCCTCATTCCAAGGATAGAATTTACATTCCTTTTTCCTACAATTATTATAGATACACAGTATGTAAGCAGAAGTTTTTGCTGTCCGACCGGTGATGTTTTTTTAATAAGCGCCGATGAAATTAAATTGTCTAGAGCTCTGGCTCCCCTCTCTTGAACAACTTGTGAAGATAAATATTCTACATTTTTTGTATATTCCTACAATAATTCTATACAACAGCGGCTTATAAGATATTAATGTATTTATAAAAGTAATAATACTGAAGTTTGTAGCGTTGTGCTACGCTTAATCTCTGCTACGCAACGTAGGAAATTATTCAAGTTGATATTTCAACTAACTTTGTGACCACTAAAGCTTTTGTTACAAATATAAATATTTATTTTTTATAATAAAAAATCATTTCGTAATTGATCCATTTTCGTACCTTTTTCAAGCCTTGCCGATTTTTCTATAAAAAAAAAAGAAATTTTGGTAACCAGGTATACTTGATTTTTCTCGTTAAGTTTAAACCTCTCTCTAATTAAAATTGTATTAAAAATAGTAGGAAAAAAGAACGTGAATTAATATTTCATGAATATCCTTTTTTCTAGCGGAGGTAATATATTGGTTACTAGTATACTTTAACATATAATTTAAAATTAATTTAATTTATAATGTACTTTTATTTATAAAAAATGTATTACATTTAAATTAAAATAATTTGAATGTATTTATGAACTGTGTATTCTTGATCACACTGATATTTTTTAAAGCTATGTGTATATTTAGTAGATAAGCCTTTCTAAATAAATAAACTGATTCGGACGGAACTAGAACTCGTAACCTATACAAATAATAATACCAATGAATAATAAAACAGAATATAATAATATATCCTTTAATTTAATTTTAATTCTTCTTCGTAGGCTTACCGCCCATGTTTTTTGATTTAATTAATTAGTTTTAAGGTTTCTTAACTAAAAGAACTTGTGTAAAAACATTGTTAATGCATATTAATATTTTTTTAGATACTGACAAGTACTTATTAGAAATGCATGTAATCGGCTACAGAATAAAAACTATTAAATGTTTAACTTAAACTAGAAACATGCTATATTTGTCTTTCACCAACATTTTAAAATCAATTATTTTAGTAACATTAATAAATTACTCTAGTAAATTGTGTTAACAAATTTACATTAACAAAATAAAGAGTAACTTCATAAAATCAGGTATTATTATTTATTTTTGTTTAATAACAACTGTTTTTATAAAGCTATGCGATTGCATGGCACACGAAAACAAGCCTATAGTAACTTTTGCCGCTAAGTGTCGCACCCAAGTTGGTTCGCATGCGATTATGGAGGTATCGACACATCGGGCATGACCCCTCACTAAGGGTCTCGATGTAATATTTCGATTACATTTACATAACAAGCAATGAACATGCAACGTGACTTCTGTATATTATTATCATGTTATCAAGTATTCGAATAAAAATCGGGTTTTCAAACTTTTTCTGATCTCTCCGCTAACTTTAAGTAAGTTCATCATATTGTGTTCAAGAAGTAACATAATTAATAAGAAATTTATGACAAGTATTTCTTACAAAGTGCGTTTAATCTAACATACACAGCGAAATGCCAACCGCAGATTAATCAAGAAATTTCAGAAATTATAGACGTATAAATATACGAATTGAATATATTTATTATTTATATAAATATACGCAATACGTATATTTATATTATAATAAGTATAATACGTATTTGGAAGTTAGGTTCCTCATAGTGTGTAGATACCTGTTAAGAAAGTATTTTCAAAAATAATAAAGTCACGAAAGCCGAGTGATTGGGTGATCGGAATTCGAGTTGAGAGACCTGAGTTCGATCCCCTGGTGGCATGCTCGTACCAATGGGTTTTTTTTCAAAAACCTACGGGCTCACCACCTGTCACGTTGTCCCAAAAATATCTTAGGTCGAGAAGACTTAATTGTCGAGACCTCTGTCTACCGTTGTATTGGGAATGGGGTGAAGATATATTTAAATTTAGTTATTTATATTCAAATATAATTAACAACGAATAATCTTTTACATTTACGATTTTCTGTTCTTTCACTGCGATATAATTTCTAAGCGAATAATATGAACTACACAATATACAACAAGAAACCTACAGTACACTGTGGCTGCAATTTAATCACGTTCATTAAAAAAAAGAACAAAAGGCGCAAGTCTGCAGCGCGGAGGCTGCAATATGAGCTCGTCGGAAGAGAAACAACGCTCTGTGACTGAGGCCTTAATGAAATAGCCGTCTTTGAAATGAAATTTCTGGCACAAATGGAGCCCGGAATATTTATTGATTTTATAATTTCCGCGGTAAACGATTTTGTTGAAATGTATTGTAATGTCGGCAATATCGTGTCATACTCGATGACACATCCGCGTCATTAAATTAATAAAAAAACTACAATAAACTCACAGTCACGATTGCCGAACGTTGGGTGGTCGGAATTGCAAATCAAGACCCGAGATCGATCCCCAGGAAATAGGCCTCTTCCGTATGGAGGATTTGCCATAATAGCCACGCTTGTCAAGCGGATTGGCGATCGCAGTACCAGACCTCTCACACCTCAGACACTGCTGCCCATTTTCGGTCCGATAATTTTGGTCTGACTTTTTTAGAGATGGTTAGCCCGCCATCTATTGGTTGCCATAACGATATTCAGGGATGTTTCCCGTAGTCTCCTCTTATGACATCCCCGGAAAGAAAGGGAGTGGTAATATTTTTACGCTGATATCACACGGAACATCACATGCTTTGATATAATTCCAAAGTAAGCAGCTTAAACACTTGTATATGGAATCAGAAACAACGAAGGTATCACAAACAACCAGACCCGAGAAAATGTAGATAAAGTTTTTTTCTCCATCGACCCGACCGGGAATCGAACCCGGTAGGTCAGAGCTGGAGACACCTTGAAAACCGCCGAACGTCCGCGTAGGTTGTCGTGGTATTTTATTCTTTTATATAATAACAATTTAATAATTATAATTTAAATACATTACATCCTTTTTCTATATCCAGCTATTCCTTTAACGCCGAAGAAAGAGTTATTGTTATGCATTTTTTATTGATTTTTAAAGATGACGATGAACTTTTTGTTTTTGAATAAAAGAGAAAAAATTTTCAAAAAATGTTCATTTTTTATAAAATTTATAATTGTATTTATTTATTTTATTAAAAATCTTCACGCAATTTCCAAGACAGAGGTAGACAGAGGTCTAGTCTAGACAATTAAGTCCCTTTGACCTTCCACTGAAGATATTTTCGGGACAATGTGACAGGTTGCCAGCCCGTCGCCGTCTTTTTGTACCTGTACCTGTACTTTTGTACCAACGATATAATTCGTACATAAGTATTTTAAGAAAAAAACTAACAACGGTAGGGGAGGCTTGTGTCCTATTTATCTTCCCGCGAGGAAAGAAATGGATTGTTTTGATTGTTGTTGATTTTGTGGCGCGTTTATTTAGAGTGAAATGTGTTGCGCAAATACGTCAGTTCAAATCGGCACTGAACGTGGAATGCTTTGGAGGAGGCATTTACTGTTATCGCTGATCCGTACAATAAATCTGGTGAGATTTAAAAACAAACAGATAACAAAATAAATTAAATTGCAAATAAAAAAAAATATGAACACAAACAAATCGTTGACTAATATTACGTATATACACGTGTATATATCCTTTATGGTATGGGTGTAACAATATTTCTTCCGTGAGAGGCAACTGAGGGAGTAAATAGCCTTCAAAATGTTGAATTGATGGCAGGATTTTGAAAAATACCAATAATAATAATAAATACAAAAATTCCACAGACTGCTGACGGAGAGCGTCATCTAAGATGCAAGGTAATCTGGTACTTCGATCGCCAATCCGTTTCCAAGAGAGGCGATTATGGTAAACGCTGTAGGAGAGAGGTCCTACAATGCGGTCGGGAGGTCGTGGATGTGTACGAGAGCGTTCCCGTGGCCATCCTGCCAATAGGCGGAACATCGAGGGGTTTTACTGACATCACCCGTCATTGCCAGAGCTGGAGACACCTTGAAAACCGCCGAACGTCCGCGTAGGTTGTCGTGGTATTTTATTCTTTTATATAATAACAATTTAATAATTATAATTTAAATACATTACATCCTTTTTCTATATCCAGCTATTCCTTTAACGCCGAAGAAAGAGTTATTGTTATGCATTTTTATTGATTTTATAATTTCCGCGGTAAACGATTTTGTTGAAATGTATTGTAATGTCGGCAATATCGTGTCATACTCGATGACACATCCGCGTCATTAAATTAATAAAAAAACTACAATAAACTCACAGTCACGATTGCCGAACGTTGGGTGGTCGGAATTGCAAATCAAGACCCGAGATCGATCCCCAGGAAATAGGCCTTTTCCGTATGGAGGATTTGCCATAATAGCCACGCTTGTCAAGCGGATTGGCGATCGCAGTACCAGACCTCTCACACCTCAGACACTGCTGCCCATTTTCGGTCCGATAATTTTGGTCTGACTTTTTTAGAGATGGTTAGCCCGCCATCTATTGGTTGCCATAACGATATTCAGGGATGTTTCCCGTAGTCTCCTCTTATGACATCCCCGGAAAGAAAGGGAGTGGTAATATTTTTACGCTGATATCACACGGAACATCACATGCTTTGATATAATTCCAAAGTAAGCAGCTTAAACACTTGTATATGGAATCAGAAACAACGAAGGTATCACAAACAACCAGACCCGAGAAAATGTAGATAAAGTTTTTTTCTCCATCGACCCGACCGGGAATCGAACCCGGTAGGTCAGAGCTGGAGACACCTTGAAAACCGCCGAACGTCCGCGTAGGTTGTCGTGGTATTTTATTCTTTTATATAATAACAATTTAATAATTATAATTTAAATACATTACATCCTTTTTCTATATCCAGCTATTCCTTTAACGCCGAAGAAAGAGTTATTGTTATGCATTTTTATTGATTTTATAATTTCCGCGGTAAACGATTTTGTTGAAATGTATTGTAATGTCGGCAATATCGTGTCATACTCGATGACACATCCGCGTCATTAAATTAATAAAAAAACTACAATAAACTCACAGTCACGATTGCCGAACGTTGGGTGGTCGGAATTGCAAATCAAGACCCGAGATCGATCCCCAGGAAATAGGCCTTTTCCGTATGGAGGATTTGCCATAATAGCCACGCTTGTCAAGCGGATTGGCGATCGCAGTACCAGACCTCTCACACCTCAGACACTGCTGCCCATTTTCGGTCCGATAATTTTGGTCTGACTTTTTTTAGAGATGGTTAGCCCGCCATCTATTGGTTGCCATAACGATATTCAGGGATGTTTCCCGTAGTCTCCTCTTATGACATCCCCGGAAAGAAAGGGAGTGGTAATATTTTTACGCTGATATCACACGGAACATCACATGCTTTGATATAATTCCAAAGTAAGTAGTTTAAGCACTTGTATTATGGCATCTGAATCAACGAAGGTACCACAAAGAGAAATTAGATCCGAGAAAATGTAGAAAAGAGTTTGCTACATTGGCTTGACTGGGAATTGAACCCAGGGTCTCAGAACTGACGGATGTTGTAAGATGAAATTGTCGATGAAAGTATCTCAAGTCATGAAAAGTTAGAGTCTTAAGAATAATTATGTTTATAAAAACGTAACTAAGTTATAGAGGCTAATAATAAGTACTGCCGTCATTGCTGCCAATTCCGTTAAAACCTTCTATTCTTCATTATCATTTTCAGATTAAAGGTGAGAAATAAAGATAGTAAAAGAATTTTAGTTTCCATAGGTTTTTTCGATGTCATGTTAAGGTTACATTGGTTTATGGTACATGTTATAAAGTAAAAAACTTTTTATAATTTTGTGACAAACATTCTATGCCAAATTCAACGCAAGCGCAGTGACGCGATAACTTTACAGTTTTCTTTGTTTATTCATTTATCGAATATTAGGTTTTTCACTAATTTTTATTTATAATTTTGGACAAAAAATACAATACCACTAACTACATATTACATAATGCACCCCTAAAGTCTGTAATGTAATTATAAGGTATCTAAATGCCTCTCCAGTAATCACCAGGCATGTCAAGTGGATTGGCGATTACATTATCACACACACACTTCGCACCTTAGTTTACAAAATTTCTGACTACATAATTGCAACGTAAATGAATCCTTAAAGATATACAGCAGACATTACTTACATAGAAATAAAACCTTCTTTAGCCGTGACGGGCAATCATTGCTTAAGAATGTATTTTCACACGCAGTCATTAGCGGAGTAGCCAGAGAGAACAGATTGCCAAGTGTCACGATCCTTTTATACCTCTTGCGCTTCATGCACGTCTGGGTATCCGAGTATTTTGACCCTCCCCTATTTGAGCAATTTGGTTTTCAAAAGTTAGTCTCGGTCTACCTCGACACCTTTTAATTTAAATTTTCGCGCTTTATAATTTTTCACTATTCGGTCTTCACTCATTCATAAAAAAATATTATTACATATTTTTTTTGTTTTTGAGTTTTATTATTAAAGAAAAAGAGAATCTTAATTAGTTTCTTTGCGACGCTATTACCTCTCTTTTCATCTTCATCTTCTTTAATAACTAAGCTCAGAATTTATAAGGTAGTTGCACAACTTCGTCAGCAAAACTGTCCAAGTTTACATATACTATCTTATAACACTCCTACTATAATTATAAAAAAAAACATACATAGATAGGGACAACATCACATACATTTCTCTGATCCTAAAGTAGTTGATTATCATTCTATAATGCAGCTAGCGCTTGCATTATGGAATCATAATCAACGACGCCACTCGTCCACGGAAAGTGTCAATAATAAAATAAAACAAGTTTAGAATCTTATTAACAAACAAATTCATTCTTCGACATAACAATACATTTTTATATCGATGAATAAAAAATGTGATTTATTTTCAACTCCGGGGTAGTCAGCGACCTTTATTATTCGTTCCTTCCAAAACAGTTTCTCACAAGTTTATCTAAGACATTGATAGGACATCACTTTTTTTTATAGAAAAGGGAGGCAAACGAGCAGGTGGCTCACGTGATGGTAAGTGATTACCGCCACCCATAAGCACCCGCAATACCAGAGCCATAGCAGATGCGTTGTCGGCCTTAGAGTGCCCCCTCCTCCAGAATTGGGGGAGGAAGGGTGTGTGGGCCTCCGGCGACCTGCACACACCAGACGAAACGCAGAAGTTTGTTAGACTTCTACTTCACGCCGGTATTCTGTGAGGTCGTGGTACTTCCCCGGTCGAGCCGGCCCATTCATGTAACAACAAAAGCTGATGCGTGGCTTCGTATAAATAAGTGCCTTTCATATGTGCTTCCACTCTAGACACGCCGCAGCCGTTGCATATTTCCGGTTATAGTTATATAGAATGATAACGGGCTCCGCAGACGTATTCCTGCCTTGGAATTAATAAAAAATACAGGATAAAACCTATCATGACTTCGCCCTAGCAAAACAGAAATATCTTCACGCAATTTCCAATACAGGGGTTGACAGTGGTCTACAGCTAGTCTAGACAATTAAGTCCCTTCGACCCACCCTTCCACCGCAGATGTTTTCGGGACTACGTGACAGGTGGTGAGCCCGTCGCCGTCTTTATGTCCAAGCCAACGATATCATTCGTACGTAAGGTTTTGAAAAACCCAATGGTACGTGCCTGCCACCTGATGATCGAACTTCGGTCTCTTGACTCGAAATTCCGACCATCCAACCACTGCAAGTCAAAACCAAGTCAACGGTATAATTCGTACATAAGTTTTTTTCTTTTTTAAAAACCCATTGGTACGAGCCTGGCATCTGGTGATCTAACTCGGATCTTTTGACACGAAATTCCGACCACCCAACCGCCTATCTTGACTTTTTTTAAAGCAAGAAAAACACACTTTAAAAAAACCTGAAAAAATTTTTTTTATGGAATAGGGAAGCAAACGCACGTTCGTTTGCTTCCCTATTCTATAAAAAAATTGTTCAATCACGCGATGGTAAGTGATTATCGCCGTCCGTGAACTCCTGCAATACCAGAGGAATAACAGTTTAATCAAATTATTTAGTTTCGGAGTTAATAATGAGCAACAACGTGACACAAGAATTATAACAGATAATAATGCATTAGTATATATATGTATATATGTAAAGACGTCCGTGGACGAATGGCTTTCATATTGTCGCCAGCTCTCAAGTCCCGGTTAAGATTCCAGTAAGGTTCAATGGAGAAATCCGCTATTCCTACAATGTGTCTGGTCAGGGTCTACCCCCTGACAAAGAACTACGTACCTTCTTTACTACGTACCTTCGTACCTTCTTTGTTTCTATTTCTTAACATAAGCTGAGATGTTTTCCCTATGTATAATTCCCAGACTCTTAAAACTTTAAATTAAATTCACTATACAGAGTGTAGAGAGATCCTTTGACAACTTCCGCAACCCAAAACAACTAATTAAGAAGTTGTCTCTAAACTATCTCAATAAGGACTCTCCTATTGCGTTGCTATTTGCTAATGTTTCGGCCGTGAAGATTTACTTAAATAAATAAATATAAATGTAAATATCTTCACGCAATGACCAATACAGAGGTCTAGTTTAGACAATTAAGTCCCTTCGACCCACCTTCCAAGAAAGATATTTTCGGGACAACGTGACAGGTTGTGTGCCCGTCGCCGTCTTTATGTCCAAGACAACGATATAATTCACACATTAGTTTTAGATAAAACCCATTGGTACGAGCCTGCCACCTGATGATCGAACTTCGGTCTCTTGACTCGAAATTCCGACCATCCAACCACTGCAAGTCAAAACCAAGTCAACGGTATAATTCGTAAATAAGTTTTTTTCTTTTTTAAAAACCCATTGGTACGAGCCTGGCATCTGGTGATCTAACTCGGGTCTTTTGACACGAAATTCCGACCACCCAACCGCCTATCTTGACTTTTTTTAAAGCAAGAAAAACACACTTTAAAAAAACCTGAAAAAATTTTTTTTATGGAATAGGGAAGCAAACGCACGTTCGTTTGCTTCCCTATTCTATAAAAAAATTGTTCAATCACGCGATGGTAAGTGATTATCGCCGTCCGTGAACTCCTGCAATACCAGAGGAATAACAGTTTAATCAAATTATTTAGTTTCGGAGTTAATAATGAGCAACAACGTGACACAAGAATTATAACAGATAATAATGCATTAGTATATATATGTATATATGTAAAGACGTCCGTGGACGAATGGCTTTCATATTGTCGCCAGCTCTCAAGTCCCGGTTAAGATTCCAGTAAGGTTCAATGGAGAAATCCGCTATTCCTACAATGTGTCTGGTCAGGGTCTACCCCCTGACAAAGAACTACGTACCTTCTTTACTACGTACCTTCGTACCTTCTTTGTTTCTATTTCTTAACATAAGCTGAGATGTTTTCCCTATGTATAATTCCCAGACTCTTAAAACTTTAAATTAAATTCACTATACAGAGTGTAGAGAGATCCTTTGACAACTTCCGCAACCCAAAACAACTAATTAAGAAGTTGTCTCTAAACTATCTCAATAAGGACTCTCCTATTGCGTTGCTATTTGCTAATGTTTCGGCCGTGAAGATTTACTTAAATAAATAAATATAAATGTAAATATCTTCACGCAATGACCAATACAGAGGTCTAGTTTAGACAATTAAGTCCCTTCGACCCACCTTCCAAGAAAGATATTTTCGGGACAACGTGACAGGTTGTGTGCCCGTCGCCGTCTTTATGTCCAAGACAACGATATAATTCACACATTAGTTTTAGATAAAAACCCATTGGTACGAGCCTGCCACCTGGGAATCGAACTCCGGTCTATTTACTCAAAATTCCGACCATCCAACCACTCGGCTATCGTGACTTTTTTATATATTTCGAATTAGGCATTTCCCGTTGAATTCTTTAGGTAATAAAATATTTTTCATAAGCCTAGTTGGTAGTGACCCTGTTAGGAGTTAAGGGTTGCAGGTTCAAATCCCTATAGTGGTAAATAGTACGTGAATAAAACGATTATTTACACTCGAGTCAGGTTACACCATACAGGTTACCATGAAAGGTGAGTATAAAGCACTTAGTTGTCTTCTAGACAACTAACTTTTGTTTACCCTAATATTGGGAATATTCGTAACTGGGGAATATTCATTATATTGAAACTATGTCTTAATCTCGTGAATTTCTTATAGTCTTAATTATCCAATATGTTTCGCTGACTTTATTACGATTGGTTACGAAATTATTATCCCACAACTTTATTATTACCCAAGCCACAATAGCCGAGTGGTTGAGCATATAAACCCTTTTTTTGTTTACTTAATAGTTATTTTAAGTCACGATAGCCGAGTGGTTTGGTGGTCGGAATTTCGAGTCAAGAGATCCGAGTTCGATGCCCAGGTGGTAGGCTCGTAACAATGGGTTTTTCAAAACTTATGTACGAATTATATCGTTGGCTTGGACATAAAGATGGTGACGGGCTCGCCACCTGTCACGTTATCCCAAAATTACATTTGCTTTTGGAAAACTCATTGGTACGAGCCTTCCACCTGGGGATCGAACTTCGGTCTCTTGACTCGAAATTCCGACTACCCAACCGCTCGGCTATCGTGACTTCAGAGCTTCAGAGGTGATATCATGAAATCTGGTGTGTTCACCACTCGACAAGGGAGGTAGCCAATGCTCTTAATTAACAGTGTATTACTGCGTCAAAAAAGAAAAGCAGCAAACCAAGAAATCGTCGAACAGGAAAATTGTGGCATAAACAAACAAATTCCGAATAGGCTCCGTTAGAAAATACCGCGGAGCTTCATGCCCCGAGCCGCGATAGGCGGCGGTTATCAAATTATATCGACCATTCCAACTAATTCGTCGTTTCCATCCCCACTGAAAACCCCCACTTCATCTCCCCGTCTCTCCCCGCCTACAACCGCCGGCTTAAGCTCATTTCCTGTGCGCCGCCTGGTTGTATTAATTTTAAATTAACTTGGGATAAAGCGGGGCGTCTGTTCAGAGCTGAAATCAAACGTCTGTATCGCATTCGTGTATATGTATACAAATCGAGCGTGCCGACAACATAGCAGTATGTTTTTATTGCGCCATGTTGGAGCAAGCTTCCTACGCTTATCTCCGTAGTTACTATTCGAATTTCAAATGAAAGTTCCTTTTTTAAAAACCCAACATAAAACGAGGTCTCGGGCGGGAGCGCAACGATTTCCACTTCGAAGTGGTTATTGCTTCGAATTGACTCGAGTGTTCGATATTTGAAATTCACTTTTTTATTATCCGACTGTTATGGGAATCAATCTATTTTATATAATTCTCGTGTCACGTTGTTGCTCACGATGAACTCCGAAGTTATATAACCGATTTCACTTTTTTTTTCTTAAACGTATGCTTTTCTGGCGTGCCTAAGATTTTTAAGATTTCTGAACAAAGCCAGTGGACCTGATGGTATTCCAGCCATAGTGCTTAAGACCTGTGCACCCGAGTTGTCTCCTGTTCTGACACTCTTGTATCGCCTCTCCTTAAAGACTGGAATAGTTCCCAAATCCTGAAAGCTTGCTAACGTGCAGCCCGTGCCCAAAAAAGGTAGCCGTGTTGACCCAGTCAATTATCGACCTATTTCAATTACCTCCATACTCTGTAAGATTATGGAGCGTATATTGAACTCGCACCTCTTGGCATACCTAGAACATAACGATCTCCTTAGCGATCGACAGTACGGGTTTCGCCGAAATCGGTCGACTGGGGACCTTCTAGTGAATGTCAGACATCTATGGGGTGAGGCCCTCGAGAACAGTGGTGAAGCACTCGCGGTTTCGCTCGATGTCTCGAAGGCTTTTGACAGGGTCTGGCATGCTAGCCTTATCAATAAGCTTCCTTCATATGGTATATCCCCTGGACTGATAGCCTGGATAGAAGACTTTTTGCAAGTCTTTGCGAGTCGTTATTGACGGCTGCTCATCGGAGGCTATGGCGATTAATGCCGGAGTTCCTCAAGGGTCTGTTCTGTCCGCAACTCTCTTTCTGCTGCACATAAACGACCTGCTCGAGCCCGGTCTCTTTGGGTATGCAGATGACAGCACAGTTGTGGAGAGATATCTGGCGCGTGTTCAGTCCAGACAGGATCAAGTACAGTCTGCTCGGGAGGCCATGGTAGAGCGTATGAATCTTACATTACAGGCAGTTTCCAACTGGGGCAATACCAATCTTGTGAGATTCAATGCCACCAAAACGCAAGCGTGTCTGTTCGCCGCGAAAAGGAGCCAGTTCACCTTGGCTCCTAAATTTCAGAATGTATCTCTGGAATACACCGACCGCCTCCAGTTACTAGGAGTCGAAATCACGTCAAACCTTAACTTTGGGCGGTTCATTGAGTCTAAGGCTAAAGCCGCTGCAAGGAGATTGGGAGTTCTTGCAAAAGTGCGGCGTTACTTTACTCCGGGACAGCTTCTGACCCTATATAAAGCTCATGTCCGGTCGGCTGTAGAGTACTGCTACCACATATGGGCTGGAGCTCCTAAATATCAACTGGCAGCCGTGGATTCTGCAGGGACGGGCCAAGCGGCTAATCGGTGATCCTGACTTGGTTACAACCAATTTGTCCAGTCTCGAACACAGACGTCGCGTGGCCAGTCTCTCGGTGTTCTACAGGTTACATTTTGGAGAGTGTGCGAAGGAATTACATGAGTTAATTCCCCCTTCCCCTTTCCATCATCGGACAACAAGACGCACGGCGGGTCTCCATCCTTTTGTTGTCGATATACCCTGCATTCGGACGAAGCGTTTTGCTTCGTCGTTCATAATGCGTACAGCAAAGGACTGGAATAATTTGCCTGCATCAGTCTTTCCGTCCGATTACAATGTGGGTGTCTTCAAGAGAAGAGTGAATAGGCTCTTTCTAAGCTAGTGTGCCTACCTACAAAAACTACATCGCCACTTACCATCAGGTGGGATTGTAGTTAAACGCTAGCTTGTAATGTTAAAAAAAAAAAGATAGAATGGTATTATCAAATATTTTTTATTAATTCTAGGGTTGATTACGTCCTCCGGGACGGTCAGTATCTTATCATAATCAGATTCTTTATTTTATTTTATGTATTAAGCCTATTTAGCCGCGACAATATAGACGAGTGGTTGGGTGATCAGAATTCCAATCAAGAGACCCGAGTTCGATCGCCAGGTGGTACATTGACGTCAGTATTATTTTTTCAAAACCTGTGAACAATTTACATCGCAGGCTTTGACATAAATACTACGATAGGCTCACTACCTATCACATTGTCCCATAAAATAGATTCAGTGAAAGGTGAGACGAAAGGACTTAATTTTCTGGACCTCTGTCTACGAGAATAGTGTAAAGGTATATTTATTTATACATATTAAGAGGTAGACGAATCCGCGGACACTGTGAGTACAGACCTACAGCCTAATAGAAACCTGACAAGAAGTACGGAAGAAGACGTACCTTTTGGATTTTTTTCGGCGAGTGAATTAGAGTATCATTACCTGGTGGGTGTACGTACGCAGACTTACTCGTCCAGAGTGGTACGGTGTATGTGAGCAAATATAGCATTTATTAAATTAATATATATAAATATATTTTAACTACATACATTGCTCTGATCCCAAGTAGCAAAAGCACTTGTGATATGAAATCAGAAACCAAGACAACATATAAAGTGGTTTTTATATTGATCCGTTCGGGCATTGAAACCGGATTTCAGAGCTGACGAGACCATTAGTAGATTCTACCACGGAGGTATTCGTCATATTTTAAGTTTATAATTTCATTTATGTTGTATCCATAGAATTCTCATAAACAAAGGTGTTCCACGGAAACTTATATATTCAAAACAGCCTTTAGTCAAACATACAGGGTACAGATGTTGTATATATATACAGCTAACAAAGCGAGTAAGCGAGTTATGCTTTACAATTGATAAAGTTCGATAATGAAAAAATATTACACGACAAAAAACCCATTCCCAGGTCTCTCGACTCGAATTCCGAACACCCAGTCACTTGACTAAAGTTCGATAATAAATACAATAAATAATTAAAACAACAATTAAATACTATGGGTGTCGCTAACGACTATTATATTCTAAATGATCTAAAACAACAATTCTAAAATCGGCCACGAGAAGTCTTGAAAATTGAAAATAGAAAATTAAATCCTATCGAGACACCTTCCGACGAAGCCGGTTTAGGACAATGTGGTAAGTTGTGAGTCTGTCGTCAGCTATAATAGTAACAGTCTATAAATGCCCACAGATGGGGAATACCTTCTCTCAAATATTATTTGCAAAGTATTACAGAGGAGCATGTCCATCACGCTATTTTTTTATTTAAATTTTATTTTTATTGAATTACTAACAGTTTATATATTTCCGAGACGTTCAGGTTTCCACACGATGTATTCCTTCATTTATAAGTTTGTGGTATATTTAGCCTGTGAAATTACTGTGAACAGTTTCTGAGATACCGGCCCGAATGGAACTAGACCCAGACCGCTAGACTTGTTTACTTTTTGGTCACTTTTAAACAATAAAATTAACTTTTCATTGCTTTAAACAATAAAAACAATATTTTGTATATCTCTGTTTAGCCAGTTGATGTTACTACAGCCTTAAGGTAAGAGGCGACACAGAGTACACAACCCTTCTAATTTGCGATAGCTAACTAGAATAATACTAGATCAAAATTAAGCTGAGCTACATCAGAGTTTAAATTGCGAAGTGTTTGGTACTATGATCGCCAATCCGCATGCCAAGCTTGGTATGGCAAATACAAGGAGTATTTGAAGCGTATGTAATTTGGCCTGTGTAGTAATATGGCTTTTATAGGCTTAAGTAACTAATGGAAAGGCCACTAGGTATGTATAATGTCTGGAATAGTCATTCTTCCAGACATTATGCATACCTAGTGGCCTTTAATAGTTCACTACTAGACATATGCCTCTCCAGGGACAGAGATAAATACCACACTACGCAAGCGGATTCGCAACCGCATACCAGACATCGTGCACCGGTTTGCTTATTTTATTATGTTATGTTTTTCGCCATCTGTCGGTTAACATTGATATTTCTTTTACCAAAAATTTTCTCTGTAGTTTTTTTTATACAATTTTAATGAATTCGAACTGGAACACCCTAATAATGAATACGCGTAAACGACATAGGCGTTCCTAATCAAATCATCTACTGAGATTAGCGTTAGGAAGACATAAAGGATCTATTGTCGCGACGGCGGCAGACTTGACGGAAGCTTTTCGTCCCACCCGGGCTCACCCCGCTCGCGCGGAAATAGCGGCGGGGAGCGGAGACAGCGACATCCGGTGAGGTGAAGCTTTTCGGTAGTGGGTGCAGCCAGTCTGGCCTTTGTTCGTGGAGTGCTGAAATCGACCCAGTTTTCGGGAAACCCGTAATATTGGCCGTCCCATTTCACTGACGAATTGCTATACTCCGGATTGTTTGCGGTCTTGAGGTTAAACAGACAATGCCGTTTTTAATTGTTTTAACTGTCACAGATGATACAAATGAGACAACGGTTAGATAATATGCGTATTGTTTGTAGAATAATAGACGGAATACTGTTTACAGAATAAATCTGTTATTGAAAAACTTACTTCGCAACCCTCCGCATGGAAATATAAAAAGGTATATGTTACCTGGTCCGAAGAGAAGAAGAGCACCACCCTCCCTCCCACAGATGCATGCACTAATTCCACTGTATGCACCACCACCACCACTACACACAAACCAGGTAACATATATCACCACCGAAAACGCGACACGTGTTTCGCCTCAAAACAAGGCATTCTCAAACGAGTATACTCTACGATGAGCGACCGCAGAGACTCTGCGCGGATGGGGACCATAAATCTCTTTTGATTCTATTAATCACTAATATTAATGGTGAATTTATAATTGAAGAGATATTTTTTATTATAGGTATATAACATTTTATAAAAACCATAAAAGATAACTAACATTATCTTTTATGCCTACATTTACTTAAAATATCATTGAATTAATACTTTATGATTTTTTAATATTTCCAATATTAGGATATCGTCTATCCTATACGTAGGTTCAGACATTTAAGAATTACTATTATGACATTGAATATCAATAGTTCATTTTTCCACTCATATTGTGCTTCTATTTAATAAAAAATACATATCTTAATACTTAGCGATGCCTCAGCTAGAAAATTAATAAAAGCGCCATCTATTATCAAAATTTAACATTATAACTGCAAGCTTAACAAAATGAGAAACGCGACATCTGTTGATCTTATGTTGAACTTGCTAAATATTCTCGAGTACTTTGTTCGCCCTTCGAACTGTTCAACAAAACTATTCGAAAGTGCTGCCATCTTGTTTTGAGTAAGGATTGTAAATTGTTAAAAGTATGTTTGAAAGTTAAAATTAATATGTATAAATGTTTGTAGATAAAACTTGATCCGAAATGTTACGAATTAATAAATTTCTACAAAAGCAGGAACGTTCTAGCCTTACACGGTTAAATCAACCCGTAAAAATCTATTCATCATATTGTCGTAAAGATCAGTAAAAGTCAAGTAAATTGGACATAGGCCCTCCAAACTGGAGGGCTCCCCAATCCCGTTATGAAGCGTATCGCAGTACCAGATATCTCGCACCATAGGCGCAGTTGCCCGTCACCTCCCTTATCAATTTTGTGATTTTTTTTAATGACCGATGATTTTCCTGTTTTTTGTCCATGACCATTGACATATTATATACTTTTCCCTTAGTCGCCTGTTATCATACCCATGGGAAGAAAGTGGGTGATATATTCTAAGTCGCATGTGTAAGTTATGTAACGAACATAGTTTTGATCTAGACCCATTTTTTGACTCGTTGCCAAAGTTTCGTCGCAAATTAATATTAAGATTGTTTCCATACTTACGACATTAAATTTTAAGCTTTGTTCTTTATTACACTAATCATATTTTATTTTATACGTAACAAAACAAAGATGACATAATTGTAGTAAGCTTAAGTAAGTTTTTAGTGAATTAATAAGCGTATAACACTACTCACACTTTTACCATTGAAGAATATGCACAAGCGATGGAACTCTGTTCAGGAAGGTAGAAAACTTAAGGCGTATGTGGGTTATTCTGGAAAACACTAGGTAATTGAGAGATCCGTGGATTTAGAAAAGGCCTATGATAGAGTGGTGAGGAATGAATTGTGGTCAGCATTGTCCGTGAAAGGTGTCAGCAGTATCCTCATACGAGCATTGCAATCTCTTTATAGGGATTCCTGTGCTTGTGTAAGGATAAATGGGGCATACACTGAATGGTTTAATATCGAAAAAGGTGTTAGACAAGGATGTGTAGCGTCACCGTGGCTGTTTAATCTGTTTATGGACAATTGCTTGACAGATTTAAAAGAGAATGAAAGTGGGTTGAGAATGAATGAGTTACTCGTCAAATGTTTTCTCTATGCTGATGATCAAGTATTACTTGCGTCTTCAGCCGAGGAGTTGCAGGAGAAGGTAACTGCTATGAGTGAAGCTTTTGTTAGAAAGGGGATTAAGATGTAAAGAGTCTTCTTTACACCATTACTTTCGTCTGAAAGTAATGGTGTTTGAAAGAGATGAGGTCATGACAGGCTGCAATATAGTGATTGGAGATGAACAAATTGAACAGGTGAATGAGTTTGTGTATCTGGGTTCAAAGTTCACGAGAGATGGAAAGTGTGAGAGTGATATTGAAAGAAGAGTGAATGCAGGAAACATGGTGAATGGAGCTTTGCACTCCTTTATGAGCAGTCGGATGGTGTCTAACAAGGCTCGTTTGGCTGTGCATAAGGGAGTTTTGGTTCAGACACTCATGTACGGAAGTGAAAGTTGGGTATGGCAGAAGAAACATGAAAGCAGAGTAAATGCAGTTGAGATGAGAGCATTAAGAAGTATGTTAGGAGTAAAACTGAGCGACAGGATAAGGAATGGTGAAATAAGGAAACGTTGTGGTCTGAAAGAAGAAGTAGTGACTAAAATTGAGAAAGGTATGCTGATGGTTTGACCATGTCAAGAGAATGAATGAAGAACGATTGACGAGAAAAGCATATAAGGCGAGTGTGAATGGAAGTGTAGGAAGGGGAAGACCTAGGCGGACGTTTCAAGACCAAATCAGGGACGTCCTGAAAAAAGGCCAGGTCAAGAGTACCCTGAATCGAAGAGAATGTATGAAGGGAATAATGAAAGTGGACGAAGCGAAACAAGTATGTAAGGATCGTAGCAAGTGGAAAGAAGTGGTCTCTGCCTACCCCTACGGGAAAGAGGCGTGATTATATGTATGTATGTAATTGAGAGATATCTAAACTCGTCAGAAACAAATTCAAAACTTACACTACTTTTTACAAAAATTTAATGAGCCAATTGAATAGAATCAATCAATTATTTTTTCTTTTTCTTGTCAGCTTTCAATTTGTAAGTTAGTTGTGATTCCAGCATAGACATATAATACAGATATTCTTCACCCCACGGTGAGAATGACAGGTACCATTGTGTGAACATTTCATAATCGTTGGGATCAACGTAATTAGCATTCATATCGCTCATCAAGGATTCAAGTATTTCTGATGGCTCCAGTGGCTTATATTTCAACTGTGCTATTCTGTTTCCATTCATAGTAGATAGAATTGCTTTTTTTATTGTATTTATATCGTAACCGCGCAGAACCTGCGCTAAACTATGTACGTTGAATTCTCGGTTCACACCATGGTACTTCATTAGTGTACTTTTCAGTATAAATGATATGCTTCCATAATCCGACCTCGGAAACATAATGAGCGAGGGAAAGGCTTTATACATTGGAGCAGCCCTAGACAACCACGGCTCGGATGCTGTACCCAGCACCATAACCTTATCGTGTTCAGTAATAGTACTTATTACGTCCTTGAAGAAATCTTTTTGCAATCGTGTTGGATCAAAAATTTTTTCTTCATTGGGTACCTTTTTGTAAAACATTTTATCAGCATTGTCTACTAAAATAATTGAAGGTTGCATAAGCTTACTTATTCTTTGTACGTACAATAGCATTTTTTTCAAATTTTTAGGTCCAGGAAATTTGTTATATACATTAAACGGCGAAAGATCTAATAATAATGCGTTAGTTTCTGTTGCTATTGCATAAACCAGTGATTTCTTACCGGAGCCTTTTGGGCCAACGAGAAGTAGTGAACGGTTGGCGTTTGGGCACGAAGATCCAAGTGTTAGTATGCATCGTATTCTTACTTGCTCTCGAACATCACCTAAACAGGGAGGAGGAAACGATGGTGTCCATTCCACTGCTCTCAAATCAGCTGCAGCGTAGTTTTTGTCTCCCCAGAATTCTTCTAGAGTTAACTTAGGATACTCCCTTATTATACCTTCATCGAATAGTTCTTGAAACATGGTAGCTGGTGGCACTTTGTCAGGCTTGGGACGCTTAGGTTTCCTAGGTTTTTTTCTCTTTTGACTTTGTGGCGGTTTGCTGATTCCCGCTGCCAGGTAATCATTTTTAAGTGAAGTTTTTAGCACATTTAGTTCTTGTCTCATCATAGCATCGACTACGGGTCGGAGTTGTAAATGCACATTCTGATAAACATTTTCCGTTAACATCTCTTTTATAAAACCTTTCATAACACTTAATTGAGCTTCTGGTACGTCAATATGTTTCCAGTGGTTTTGGTAATCTTCCCACGCTTGCTTAAAATTATCGAAAGTTACACCTTCCTTAATGTACACTCCAGGATCATTGGCAGGGTTAAGTCGTGACTTTTTATAATCAAGTATTCTTTTTTTTTCCTTCTCCAAACGTTCTCTCTCTATTCGTTTCTTCTCCATCTTTGCTTCAAGTTTCTCCGCTTTAATTTGTTCTTTAGATTTTGGACTTCCAGCTTCTTCTTTAAGCCTTTTATCTTCAGCTGTTCGCCACTCAACATATTCTTCGATGGTAAAAGTATCTCCTCTCACCACTAAAATAGATCCACCTTCTTCAGGCCATGGGTATTCATCAAAAGTTCGTACTTTATTATACCAGTCACGAAACCAATACCTAATTTCGTCTGAAATGTCTTCCATTATGTCACCTTCTCTCAGCCTTAAGATACGCGTTTTTTCTTTTACGTTTTCTTTTAACCACTGTTCATAGTATTTCTGTCGGAAGTTTCGCCGAATTTCTTGTACATTTCTCAATTCAGTCTTCGCAGATGGTGCAGTTTGCGAAGGAATTATCATTTGAAGTTTTAATTTCAACTGATACTCCTGTATTTGTTCCCGCTTAATCTCCATAAAACGCCTATATATTTTTTGGATCATTGCAGCTGCTCTTTGTTTTATATATTCGGGAGCTTCAGGTTTCTTAGTTCCAGCAAGTTCTAAGTACAGAGCGTTATCCTTATTAAATTTCTTATTCTTTTCTCTCGTTATGAACCTTGACCTTTCCATGCGTTGTATATTATTAACATGCATATTGTATTCATCTTCTAATCTCTTCTTTTCCATTTCTTCGGGGCTAAGTTCTTCAGATTTAATGGATTCGATCTCTTCGTCCATGGCCATTTTTCTCTTTAGTTCCGCTTCTTTTTCTTCCTGGATTCGCATCTCTTCTTCTAAACGGGCCTGTTCTCGGCGCTCAATTTCTGAGGGAGTGGGAGTAGGATCACCTATACGATTACCGGAAAATATTTGATCAATAATATATTGCATTTCTTCTTGTCTTATTTCAAACGGATAAAAAAACGGGCAAAGTATTTCTATATCCTGTGGTACTATCAGCATTTGTTGTAATGCGTTTTCGGGATATGTAAATTCAAATACTTCAACGGCTTCTAGTGTAGATTTCAGTTCCAAAATTCGGCATGTAATAGTATCAATAATCTTCTTAATGTAAGGGCGTCTTTGCACTTGATCCATCTGGTCGTAGCATTCGCATAATTTATTATACAGTATGCAATATTGCGCGTAAACTCTTGCAACTAATTCCACTGCAGTACCTTGAGGCTTTATTCCAACTTCCTCTGACGCTAAACGCTGAAGTTTTTGATCTGCAGTCAAAGCTAATTCCAGTTGTTCCTTTATTTTTAACCATTGTTCGTAATATTCTTTACTAGCCATTTTGCATTATTATATAAGGTTGTTTTTTTTAATGAACCAGTCAACGTTAACACGAAAATTTTACATGAATTATTTTGTTGATATTGAATGTGGTATCACTTATATCTATGAAATGAATTGACACAAGTGTCAGATTATAAATGAGGATTACTCTATGATATAAATATTATCAGTGCACAGAGAATATAACCACTAAGTTCTAAATCAGAGGGCATGATCATAATATAGACAATATTGGCTGTCGTTACTTCTATAATAAGTATAGAGTACATACAACTCAGAATATAAACCAAAATTCTTGCGGAAAAATTATACTACTGATCTATTCTACAATAAATATCTATTCTACAATATATACAATCCTTGCTTGCTTCTAAGTAGAACTGTGCACCAAATTTCAAAAAATGTCTTCGGTGAAAGGGTTAAGTTATCTAGACGTAGTTTACCCAAAGTTTTAAGAAACAGTCTCTCACATTTGTACGATTAAACTATAAAGCCGTGCTTCGGTGCTTATAGAAGCAGCCATAGGGCTGCAGCAGGCCAGGACTAACTTACGAAGACTATGTAAGCAAATTGCTCGAAAAGGGAAGGGTCTACAGTCCTTGGAGGAGACGTACATGTATGAAAAAAATTATCAATCTGAGAGAAGCGAAAGATATCTAATATACCGTATGGGTAGTTACACTTTGCAAACTGTTCTCTCTTGCTAAACAGTAAGGGTTTGTGCGTGAAGATAAGAAAGTAAGTAAAATGAGCTAATCTTGAATAGACATAAATTTATACATTGTCCACCTTAACTAGTCAATCTTTATTTAAAAAAAAAATATTTTGATGACCTTCGTGGACGAGTGGCGTAAACACCGGTTTTCAATCTCGAGGGTTCGATTCCCTGTCGGTAGAGAAACCACTTATTCCACTTTTTCTCGGATCTGGGTGTTTGTGGTGCCTTCGTTGTGTCCGATTCCTATACCACAAGTTATTTAGCATCTTACATTCGGATCGGGGCAATGTATGTGATGTTGTCCCTATCTTAACATGTATTTATTTATTTCCTCTAACGTGTCGTATCTGAGAAAAATACATAAAAAAGTAACACTAGAAAAGATATTATTACATCGTTAACTGATAATAAGTACAACACGCCCACGCATTGAATTTTCCAAAATACCCTTCAATAATTTTCACGGAGACAGAAAACTGTTGAACGTTCCTTATCATCATAGATTATTAGGAGATACGTTGGGTTCCTTAAAAACGTGTGGGGAGCGTCGACAATGACGCTTCAACCCTCGCTCACAATAAAAATGTTTTAAGTGTGCCTCCGTGCGTTCATTGAGCGTCAGTAACGTAGGCGCACGCGCTCGGCGCCTGTATCCGGTTGACGCGTGCCGCTTACGACGCAGGGACGGTTTATAAACTGTGGCGATATTAAGAATGTCTTATTTTTGTTTAATTTGTTACAGTGTTAAAGAATATTTGTAAAATTAATTTGAATTACAGTGCCAATAGTTTTACTTATAACAAAATTCATATATATATATATATATATATATATATAAAATTTAAAATTTTGGTACATAAAATATCGCTGATAGAAGCAGACAATACGGTTAAAATTAACATTTATATTTAATATGAATAGTACAGAAAATAGAAAAGATATAAAAGAAAGCATTTTAAATAAAAAACAGTTAAAAAACTAATTTTATACAATATTTTGCGAGGGAAGAAATGTGGAAGATACGCTTTCTGTAATCTTTTTTATGTTTCTTAAGGATCTGTGTTTTGTTTGTGGAGTGTGTGTGTGATATTTGGTGTGTAATATATGACTAAACAATGTAGAATTAAATATAAATAGTATCAAATAATAAAATGAAAGTTAATAGTTTATAATACAAGCAATTACTTACTTTTAATCGAATAGTTTCAAGAAATCGTTTTTTGTGAACGTTTTATGTGAAATTCTAAATGATTCATATTTAAAGAATCCTTATGAAAATTAATGCTATATCTGCACTCAAACACTTTAAAATTTACAAGTCACAAAGTAAAAAAGAAACTTCCCTCAACTTCTAATATTTTATTTCAAAATATACGAGTATATATTCAAAAATCTGTTTCTTTTTTCACGCTCGCCGCTTTTATATTGGACCAATGTCGTAAACAGCATCGCCCAAAATGCAACGTAACAATGATTTACTCAGTTTCCCTCCTATGTATTCATTACGGGTGTAGAATTTAAGCCATTTATTTTGTTAACTCTGTCTCGGGCAATAAAGCCTGAGGGGGTGGGCCCGAAGGGATCGTCGGGCTCCGATAGTTTGTAATCTTAATGTTGGTGTTGAGATTGTCGGCTTATTAACATACCCGCGCTGAACTCGCTCGGGAATTTTGTTTTGTTAGCATAGTAATTAGGGTGACCATCTAACAAGTTAACTTACTCATATTCTTGTATCTAAATATACATAAAGACGGCGACGGGCTCACCAACTGTCACGTTGTCCCGAAAATATCTTTGATGGAATGTGGGTCAAAGTGACTTAATTGTCTAGACCAGACCTCTGTCTACCCCTGTATTGGGAATTGCGTGAAGATATTTTATATATACATATATTGAAGTAGTAATAATAAATAATAAATAAATATCTTGAAGGCTATTGAAGTAGACTAGATGTGTTTTCAATACAATCATTAATTACCTCTATGTACCACTAAGTCACATTTTTATGTGATACTCGTATGTATAAATTTATTATAAAAATTAAATCAAGATATTTTAAACACACAGGTAGATTTATTACAGCCCCATCACGAGAAATATTCGAAGAATGTTCTGTACCGTAGACATATGACGACTATTTGAATTAAAATACATACATACATATGGAAAACAACACATACATCTGATTCTGACCTGAATCCACCTAAACATTGTCTCTAATAGAAAGATTTCTGTAAATCAAAAGATTAAGAAAATTTGTTATTCTGTTGATTGTTATAAATTAGTATACTAAATGTACAAATCAAGTGAATAAATTCTTCAGTAAGCTTTAATAATTGCTAAAACGCAATTATTACAAAGTTCAATCTAGCAAACAATGTTAAACGTTCCCACGGGGGGGTGTCTTCATTAGGCGGTTGCAGAGGGAATCGAACCCGTGACAAATTTGACGTTGGCTCGCCGAGCCAGCGTGACGGGCACCACCCAGCCAGTTAGCGGGACACCGGAACGACAGGACAGAATGATTGACTGTTCAATTGAGTGCCGGAGTGATACGGGATTACACTCGGCGCCAATTAGGCTAAGCGTGTGGGCTGATGGTGATGCGCTGTATCGATACGAATCTAATATATTTTTTTCTGCCTTTTACAGTCTGTTAGAACAGTCTGTTTGTACAGTACAGTTAGTACAGTTAGAACAGTACAGTCTGTTAGGTGATGGTTTAATTTGAAATTTATATTTTCTTTATCAAAGAATCATTTTATAATTTATAATTGCAGGTTAATTGCAGGCATTAGGTATCTACTTTCTTTAGGTATGTTAGTGCGTAGCGCATAGTTACTAAGTATCAGACTTGTTAAACTTCAAGGTCAAGTGTAAATACTTTAGTAGAGTTATGCTAATATTTATGACATACATTTTTCTCTTTATGCATATTTCCATACGGAGAGTCTAGGCAGCGGTCTAGAAAATAACGTTACTTAACATCGAAGTTTATGTGGAACAACGTGAGACCAACCAACTCGGCTATCCGGACGTCATACATTAAAGATAGATTTTATTAATAAAATGATTAAATATCATTTTACCGTTGTGTTATTTGAAAACATCTACGACTACAGCTGCAGTAAATAATTGATATAAGAATATTTTATCATTTGGCGATTATTTAAAATAAATATAAATGAAATAGATATCTTCACGCAACTCTCAATACAGGGGTAGACAGAGGTCTAGTCTAAACAGTTGAGTCCCTTTGACTCACCTTCCACTGCAGACAACGGGACGACGTGCCATTGGTGAGCTCGTCGCCATCTTTATTTTCAAGCCAACGATATAACTACATAAGTTTTTGAAAAAACCCATAGGTGCGACTGGACTCGAAATTCCGACCACCCAACCGATAGCCGAGTGCTATCGTGACTTTTTTAATTGACTTTGGCGATTATTTTACTTCGATAATTTGCAGCTCCTTGTATACTACAGTGAATACATCGATGTATAATAAAAAAATATAAATACAGACATAGATAGGTACAACATCACATTCGTTGCTCCGAAGTAACTAAGTAACTAGTGAAAGTAAGTAGCGAAAACACTATTATGGAGTAGGGTACACTAAACGTACTATAAACACGCAGTTCCAAGATCCGGCCGGAATTCGAACCCGAGACCTTAGACTTGGCGACACCAGCAAAATCAGTATGTACGTCACACAACCACGAAGGACAAAAAATTATTTACATTAAAACGTATGTAAATAAAGCTATAATATTAAAAAGTTCTACCACAAAATAAAAAATTACCAAAGATTATAAAATAATTTACTTTTAAACAAATATAACGAGTCCTAAAAAAGTAAACAGGGACGGATAATACTTATCTTTTACATAATTATCGAGTTTACTCAACCCTAAAATATAACATGCGTGTCTTTTGTAACCGCATGAGATAAAAAATCATGGGCCTCCACGCTTGTCATTGCAAATTAGTATGCTCTCGATAGCGGAGTCCCACGCGCAATAATTCGATACGCGGGGTTGCGCCGAATCAGCCCTACACTATCATTTTCAACTTAATGTAAATGTTTAACCGTACTTCTAGTACCAGCCATGATTTATTTAACTAAGATTTAACTTACAATTAGTGAAAGAGTAAGTGTCACTTTTTTATCTTTTTTAATATTATGTTAGACAATGTTTCAAATGTACTTATATTAAAATCAATTTTAATGCTGTTATGCTTTCATTTGTTGAAACAAATTCATTATTATATAGTTGTATTGTTATATAGTTGTAGTCACGATAGCCGAGTTGTTGGGTAGTGGGAATTTCGAGTTAAGAGACCCGAGTTCGATCCTCAGTTGGCAGGCTCGTACCAATGGGTTTTTCAAAAACTTATGTACGAATTATATCGTTGGCTTGGACATAAAGACGGCGACGGGCTCACCACCTGTCACGTTGTTCTGAAAATATCTTCGGTGGAAGGTAGGTCAAAAGGGACTTAATTGTCTAGACTAGACCTCTGTCTACTCCTGTATTGGGAATTGAGTGATGATACATTTTTTTTATTTATTATATAGTTGTTATTAAATAATTACATTGCACCATTATGCATGCAAGAAATAAAAGGCATATATTATCTGGTCCGAAGAGAAGACAAGAACTACCCTCCGCTGGTGGACCTACCTACTAAGATGGTGATGTATGCTATCTGGTTTTGAGTGTAGTGGTGGTGGTGCATTCAATAGGATTAATGCATACATTTGTGGGAGGGAGGACGGTGTCCTTCTACTTCTACTCTTGAGTTACTAGAAGAGTCTGCGACTGCGGTACCTATTCCTTATAAAGTAATTGGCAAATGAGTAAGAGAGGAGGTATAAGACTGGGCCTAGGGCTTCCTCAAGTCACTAACTATACGAAACGCTTAAGTAAAGGGTAACCCGTGATCTTGCCATATAAGTTGAAATAAATGTGCACCAATAAAATGTAATAAACCTTAAATTATATATACTCGTATTTGTTTGGAAGTCCCCAATAATTTATTGCAATTCCAATAATACTACAGAAGAAAACAAACTAAGTAAGAACGATTATTTTGGCAAAATACCCATGATAAAAAACATTAAAAAAGTCAAGTTCAGCTAGAAATAGTATTTCATTAGTAGTCCATTTTGTAGTAGTAGTAACCTTCTTTTATAATAATCATTAAGTTACAGTTACATATTCAATTTCAATAAACTTGTATAACTTATTTACGAGTAATAAACTTATAAATGTACCATAGGGAGCATTCATTAGAAATGGCTTAGGGGGTACTTGAAGCTGGCCTGCGTTGAGCCGCTCTGCTCTCGGCGCAAAAGTGCTCTTAATTATAAAGTAGAATGTGACGGAGCGTGTCGATGTTTATTTGCAGGTCCTGCCATTGTAGAGACTGTTCCGAGTTACCCTCTGCAGCTATTTTGTAATCTGCTTGTATCGTTTACAAGATTTAGTAATTTGTTAACGAAGAGAAGTACATATTTTCATGATTTATTTAATGTTTAAACTTTCATTGGTTACTGAAACTCACTCACTATCCTTCTACAGGCAAACCAGTGTCTAAGTACTCTTGACCTACATAAGAGTTAATTTACATTACATAGATGCATTTTAAAATCCACTGCAGGATATAGGCCTCTGCAGTAACCTAGGAGTTTGTCATAATCGGCACGCTTGGTTAGCGGATTAGCGAGCGCAGTACTAGACACCTTTTACCTTAACCGCTGCTGCCCGTCGGTCTGCTGAAGAAGTCTATTAGAGAAATATGGCGATTACAGCAAATTTTCCTTACAAGGGAGAAGATACTTATAATTGTATATACTTACATATGTAAGTACTTATATATACTTACGTATATATTAATGGTATACAATAAGGATAAGTGTATATATAAGCATATATGACTCAAGTATACTTTATATACATTATATAATTTACCCTAAGTGCGATTCGAAATAAACTAGGATAAAATAGGAGTTCTTTGTTGCTCTCTTTTCAACAGCAAATACCGATTAGACATATGTGTGAATCGTATGATTACGATTAATCGATTCGGTCTTTGTACTTACGCATAATCGAACACGTAATCGACTAGATTTCACCAAACTCATTGTTGGATCTCAAGTATCGAAATAGAAGACCGAGTTCAAAGGATAGGGGGGGCCACGTTTTGGGCACGGACAATTAAAAGTTAACTGCACTCAAAGAGATGCCAGTCACGCTTGGCGGAGCGGTTAAATGTCAAGAATACAACCGATTGTGATCTGAGATCTTTTGAAATATTTCTAGCTTATTACGCGGTAAAATCGTTTTTGATTGCATTTGTTTAATTACGCCTTTGGAAAGAATTATGGAATTTGGAAAGATGTTACGAACCTCAAATATATACCCGAAGTTCGATATCGATGGTTGGGGCACGTTCAGTGAATGTTGAAGAAAATATATAAGTTAACATAAACGTAATAACGTGAAATTTAACATTAAAGTGTCGAGGTAGGCCGAATCTTACTTTCGAGGGTAATCTGTGCAAATTGCTCGAAGCCCTCTACGAGGCTCATGTGTACTCGCATACCCAGACGAGCGTGAATGAAGAAAATGATGAATTTGAATGAAGCAAAAGAGGTATGTAAGGATCGTGACTCTTGGCGACTTGTTTTCTCGGTTACCCCATTAGGGACTGTGCATGATGAGAAACAAATATTTAATTCCAGAGACCTGAGTTCGATTCCCAGGTGATACCAATATGGTTTTTCAATACTTATGTACGATTTATATCGCTGTCTTGGACATGAAGACGGGAACAGGCACACAAAATGATTTCGGTGAGAGCTGGACTTAATTGTCTAGACTCTGTCTATCGCTGTGTTATGAATGGGGTGAAGATAGTTTACAGCAAACGCAAAAAATAAAATAAAATTATAAAAAAATTATAAAGACCACAGCTGAACAAAGACCTCTCCAGTGGGAGAGTATTTCACAATCGTCACGTTCTGCAGGCGGATCTGACAAAATAAGTACCATTTCAGTACCTTACACTTAGGCGCTGCTGTACGTCACCGGTCTGCTTATTTTGGTCTGGTGTTTATATATATTCGAGGTCTAAATAGTTATTATTATTATGACGTCATCTGTCGGTAGCAATTATATTGTCAAGGCTTTAACAATAGGCGTCTCTTAGGACAACGACGAGAAGAAAGGGGGGCTTAATCTCAAGGAATTATTATTCTCAAGCCACCACACAGATACCACTTCTGTGTTGCAGCACTTTATTACCACAGCGATACAGATGACAATGGAGTGCTTCTTATTTTTGTTAACATTATTTTTTTTTGTTTGGTTATGTCAACAAAACAGCCTTTTTCTTACTTTAATTGCAGCCAACATTATAGTATAAAAAGAATAAATTTTATCATAGTTTTTTTGGTTAAAAATATGTAACAAATAGGTAACATTCATTACACAATGAGTAGGTACTATGGAGCGACAACCCAAATTCAATCAATACGCGTGAGAGGGATGTGTGTGTATGAACTTATCTCAACATAAATCAAATGGCCGCGGTGACGTCATCGGCGCGAGATAACTGTGCGGGAGGTTCGTTTATTTACACAGAGATAACGCTTACACCCGTAACGAATAAATTATAAGTCTTAAGAGGGCAGGAGGAGATCATTACGAGTTATTATTTATGAACTTTGTGCAATTTTTCATTAAATAAAATAAATAAATAAATATCTGCTCCCAATTCCCAACAGGGGAATAGGGAGCGGATATTTTTATATATTCCCAACAGGGGTAGACAGAGGTCTAGTCTAGACAATTGAGTCCCTTCGCACCCACCTTCCACAGAAGATATTTTCGGGACAACGTGACAGTTGGTGAGCCCGTCGCCGTCTTTAACGATATAAGTCAAGTCAAGATCTTAAGTCAACGATATAATTCGTACATAAGTTTTCGAAAAACCCATTGGTGTGAGCCATCAAACTCAGGACCCGACTCGAAATCCCGAACACCCGGCCACTCGGCTATCGTGACTACATTGCAATGTAGTAGGCGTGGTTATCTGCAATTTTATTTAGTTTAAGTAAGTTAAGATATGATAAAGTTTTTAAGTTATGATAAAGTTTTGACGTAACTTGTGTCATGATGTATTAATGTTTCGTAGCTGTTAAGTTACGGACATTGAGCTGGAATTTAGAAGAAAGAGAATTTAGAGCGTAAATAAAGAAAGAGATTTAAAATTACAAGTGATCGTTTAGGACACGGTGGCTCGTAGGTCGCGGGTTCTATTCCAGCCCGTATCAGTTGATGTTATTAAATTCGCATTTATCTAATTAAATTTTTTCTGTCTGTTTCCAAAATTTTGCTCTGTCTGTTTTCCCGTCTGTTTGGTCCCGGTATCTATATCGGTATGTATCATTGGCAGATAAATGATGTTATAAGGGGTACCTTTAAGTTATTTTATATTATGAAGTTATAAGGGGTAACTTTAAGGTATATAATAAAGGATAAATTATGGTCACAAGTCACGATAGCCGAGTTGTTGGGTGGTCGGAATTTCGAGTCAATAGACCCGAGTTCGATCCCCAGTTGGTAGGCTCGTACCAATGAGTTTTTCAAAAACTTATGTACGAATATCGTTGGCTTGGACATAAAGGCGGTGACGGGCTCACCACCTGTCACGTTGTCCCGAAAATATCTTCGGTGAAAGGTGGGTCGAAGGGACTTAATTGTCTAGACTCGACCTCTGTCTACCCCTGTATTGGGAATTGCGTGAAGATATTTATTTTTATTTATTTTATAAATTATGGTTTCGCGAAAAGTGTTAAATCACTGGCAAAGCCGCGGCAAACATTTCTTGAGCTGAAAAGCGATTTATAAAAAATACTTTTTAACTGTCCTGATTAGTTATCATACTTTGTATCAGTTATTATTTTACTCTGTATAAAGAAAATATTGATTTGTATTTGCGACTGACCTGTGCATTTCGTTGCGCGTAGTGTGTCGGAGAGAGACGGTGTGGAATATCCTTTGCCGAGTCCGCTTGAAAGCTTTTCAGAACCTAAAAATATGTTACTTGTGTTAATTTTCAAATGAAAGTTATATTTCGTTAGTGTTTCTGACGAATAATGGGGGTTTTACAGGTTTATGCCCAAAGGTATATATGTTGCCTTTTCTCTAAATTACACAAATTAAACATTTGTGTCCGTTTTTGGATGCTCGATTTTGATGTGGCATTTGTCGAGAAGTTTATACCGCCATTTGTTGGTAACATTGCCATTTTCAAGGCCTTACTTAACAGAGAATATTTACAATGTCAAATGACATTACTAGAATTCCTATCCAGTAAGCTGCATTAATCGTGTCCTGAGTGGTTTACGACAATAGTCGAATGACGGGCCAAATAGCGGCCAGGACTACTGGTCTGCTTTATAACTTGTAACAACTAACCTTTGTAACCAATGCATACAGCTTAACTCTTGCGACACAGGATAAAAGGGGTTGACGTATTCCTAGAATGATACCAGCACATCAATATTATTAATTCATAATCTAAATATATGAGTATTAAATCAGCGCTGCAGCAATTTGCTGAAATTGAGACCTACTTTATGGTCAAAATTTTGGTTACTTTTTTCTCAGTATTTAGTTTTTTCAAATATTTTTAAGTGATGTTAATAAAGAGTTTCTTTCTTTCTAACAATAGAGCACCTGTTTGTTTGTAGCTGCAAAACTCTAAAAAATGTATATGTTAAAATTACAATTCAACGCATCGAGCGTTGAATTGTAATTTTAACATATACATTTTCCAAAATATGGAATAAAGGTTCAGAAAATTTCATCGAAGTTCTCGAATTTTTAAAAACACTTTTTTTTAGCAATTTTATTCGCGTTCTATATTTACGTAAAATTAGCGACAAATGTTTTTATCGTGTTTATAGTTATTGTTTCTTTATAGTTTGTAATTTAACCAACACGAATGGTAACTGGCTAAACGGTAACCTTACACCTTGTCGCCTCTATGTCCAAGCCAACAATATAATTCATACATAAGTTTTTGAAAAACCCATTGGTACGAGCCTGCCACCTGGGGATCGAACTCGGGTCTCTTGACTCGAAATTCCGACCACCCAACCATTCGGCTATCGTGGCTTACATGAGTTAATTACACGAGTGAAACAATTATGAAGTATTAATTTACGTTATCTCGCCTATTAGTGTATGTTTTTTTGTAATAATTGGCGGTAGCAATTACATATTCAAATTGCAAGACGCAGGTCATGTACTGTACGTAGTACGTATAACACAGTCTGATTCCAATCGTTTCGCATTTTCAATTTCACATCACAACACTCACAAATCTTGTGGTCTTCGTTTTTTCTAATTTATGTTATGGTATATTATTTATGGTTTTTTGGTTTATTTACATTATTTGTGGTTATACACCTCTAGATGATGTCTAGGATGTGGTGCCAAGTTATATGCTTTTAAGTGTAAAGTAAAATCAAATAACTGCGTACTTCATGGATCCGTCGTTCCCAAAATATCGCATGCTTCAAATTTATGTCGATTACTACAGTGATAATATGCCAACTAAGCCAAGGCATTTTTTAAATCTGTGTTACACATACGTGAGATTGTAACTGAGTATTGTATATGTTCATGTTTATTGTCGTGGTCATCGTAAGAAAGGAAAACTACGAAGGTTCTATCCAGTCATTCAAATGAACTAGACTAGTCATCACTCGATTTGTCAACCACATCAATGTCCTTGTGGCAGCGACGTCGACGAGTTAGGCCTCCACGGACTTTCATGCCAAAAAAGTGCCGGCAGACTGTCTCGTCACGGTTCCTTGAATGAAATCATCCGAAGGGCTCTTGTTTCCATTAATATTCCATCGGTTTTAGAGCCTTGTGGAATATTTAGGGAGGATGGTAAGAGACCAGACGACTTGACTTTAGTCCCTTGGGAGAGAGGCAAAGCTCTTGCGTGGGACGCAACTTGCGTCGATAAATTAGCGGCCTCTCATATCAAAGGTACTTCGATAAGGGCCGGGGCGGCATCAGAGGCAGCTGAATCGGGTAAATGGCGGAAATATGAGTCTTTGAAAGGAGACTATATATTTGTTCCATTTGCCGTAGAGACAATCGGTCCGTGGGGTCCCCGCGCGATGCAGTTTCTAAAGGAATTGTATCCGCGACTTATCGTTGCCGCTGGTGACAAGAGGGCTGGTTCTTTTCTCGCTCAACGATTAAGTCTAGCCATTCAACGTGGAAATGCAGGTCAGCGTTCTTGGTACCATGCCACGAGGAGTAGGGCTCTACGATTATAATAGTTTTTAATTAATATTGTAAATATTAACATAATTTTTTCTGTAAATAAAGTATTACTTAACTAGACTAGGTATTAAAATGTATTTCGGGTAATATTGATTAAATAAATAATACGGTTCGGGAATTTAAAACTAAATAAACTAATATTTTACCGTGATTTTTACTTTGCTTGATTTTAAGATTTTGAGTCTTTTTAATATTAGTAGCTGTAGTAACATTTGTACATCACTACGCTGTCTAGGATTCCGTATTATTGCTGCAACCCTGTTAGTAATCAGATTTTTATGGTTAAGTTTATAAGTAAATCATGGGTCATAAGGTCTTGACTTGCTGCAATGAATAAACATTTTTTTCTTTATGCGTATAGCGTTTATTTCGCGAACACACAAGATACTTTTGTTTCGGTAAAAAAATTTTTATTATCAAATTATAAAAACGAATTGAAAATACCTCTGGGTTTATAATTAATTTATTGATAAAGCATTCCAGAACATAGTATATTCACGTTCCCTTTTAACTGTTCAGCAAACAATGTTAATAATGAAATCAAAAAGTTGATAACGCTATTTTAAAAGGGGAGACCGAAGTTAAGCCACAGTTAAACCAATAATCCGCACTCGATGCTCTCATCCATCCCTTCGGTATACAAACAAACAATTATTACTCAATCGATGGTTGCGCGCAAATAAATCAGATATAATGTGAATGGGGTCGTAGCGCGTCTTTTAGTTCGCTAGCGGTGACAATAGATGGCGCGCGTCGCTGCGCGCGCGCATCCCGAGTTGTTTTGCCAAAATTCATGGGAACCGTGTCGTGGACAATGAGAACTTAATTGTGCGAAAGATACACCAACGATTGCCTCTCCCCTTCGCGTATGAGATTTATTACGAGCCGTCGAGTGGATTGTATCGTCTAATAAATAGTCGCGAAACATATTGCGCGAATGATTCCGCAGCGGAGTGACGCGTTATTTTTTTTTTAGCGTGGGAGCATCCGTAATGGCGGGAATGCTAATGATTTTTTTGCATTATTAGCATCCGGTTGTATTTTAATCAATTTGTCTATAGACTTCATAAGTGAAGCTATTGTCGATCTGAAATTATTCTGTTCTAGTTTGAAACTTCCACATTTTTCAACTGATTATTTTCAACACTAAAAAATCTCCATTCCGTGTCGTGTTGTTTGTCATTGCAGTTAGGTATGATAAAAATTACACATGACGTGTGGATACTATATTAATAGGAAATTTTATTATATCATTGGTAAATCTCACGGCTTTTGCGGAGGAAAATTTGCATAATATTTTTAGTTATATAAATATTTACGGTCTATAGATTAGTTGTAAATGGTCTAGGAGAATATCTGACATTAAACACTCCAAACTAAGGAGTTTCAAAAAATTAAAGAAGTATAACCTAGACCTCCCGAGATATACATAATTGTATATATTTATTTATATTAAAATGTCATGTATGTATTTACCTAGTAACAGCTTAAAGAAATTTATTAAATAAATCTTTATAAAACGGATAATTATAACATACGTGGATACTTTAATGATAGTAACCCCTGGACTTGTGTTGATCGCTTCCAAAAATAAGGGAAGATTTAAAAAACAACTATCATTGCAAGAAATTTATGTTTCTTGTTTGTATTTACATCGTATAAATGATTTTATTTAATTTAATTTAACAAGTATTTTTATACTATCGGGTTGTAATTTAGTCGATAAAAATATCAGATAATTGAAAATATTTGTATTCCATTCCCAAAAATTTAAACTGGAAATACATATATGAATGTTTTTGGTTTGTTTTCAACTCTAAGGACTAAGATGGAATACTAGTAGCCCCTGCCGTAGCTTTGTCCACGCTGGGGCTTTCTCTTGTTTTCAAGCCTAAAGACAATAGAAGTTATACTGCTATTTACCGGCAGAAAAAGGTACGTGTGATGATTGATGTCATGACGATGGGCGAGCGGCGTACGCAGCGGGTTTCATCGTGTCGCCTGTTCTGAGGTCTCGGGTTCAGTTCCCGGACTATGGGTCAATGTAGAAAATACTTTTTCTACATTGTCTCGTCCGTCATTTCAGCTGTGGTAATATTGTTGTTACCGATTTGATACAAGTGCTTTAGCTGCTTAGTTTAAGATCAGAGCAATGTATTTGATTTTGTCCCTATCAATGTATGTATTTATTTGCTTATATTGATTGATTGTAAAAAAGCAGTCTAACCACATTGAAAACTATAAAATTAATAATGTAAATTTAAATAATACAAAAATATCTTCACGCCGTTTCCAATACATGGACAGACAGAGGTCTAGACTAATAAGTCCTTCCGACGTGCCCTTCCACCGAAGATATTTTTTAGGAAAACGTGAAGGAGAGCCCTTCGCCGTTTTTATATCCAAGCCATACATAAGTTTCTGAAGAAACCCACATTTACAAGCCCGATACTTGGGGATCGAATTCAAGTCTCTTGACTCGAATTCCAATCCCAACCACTCGGCTCTCGTGACACAATAATTAAGAATTAATAAAAATCATTAATAAAAATTAATAATTTGGTGTCTTATCATCATAAAACACTGTTATCGTTTTCAATTTCTAAAGTCTCTTGACCACTTATTCATTGATAGCTACTGCCCGGTCCCTCAACGCACGCTAATGAATATGAATTGTAAAACAACAAAACGCACCCCACCCCTTTCACTTATGCAATAGACATAAAAAAAATCAATAAACACATATCAGGGCGAGTTTGCGAGTTGATTTATTGGTATTATATTTTATCGCGATAAGATCCAAAACGACGCATCGTAACTGATGTACTGCGTACGGTTAAAACTGCTGTTGTAGTGTGTTTTGGTAGCTTAAGCGTCGATTAACTTAACTAGCGTTTATTGTAAACCGTAATTAGTGTAGAATTTACTTACGATTGTCAATGGTGATCGGAATTCGACTCAAGATACCAGTATTCGATCCCCAAGTCACATAAAATGATTTTTTTTTCGAAATATTATGTACGATTTATATCGTTGGTTTTGGCATAAAGTCGGCGATGGACTTCAAAAATTTTCTTCGGAGGAAGGTGGGTCGAAGGGTCTTAATTATCTAGACCTCTGTCTACCACTGTATCTGAAATGGTGTAAAGATTATTTATTATTTTACGATTGTTGTCATTTGGTGAAATGCAATTTCATTGCATTCAAACAATTTCGATGTATAAAACAAACACACAAATTCATTATTTCTAAGAAGAGTTACGCCATCAAACCTCAAACAAAATCGATTTTAAAAAAATTCTTTCATCTATAATCAATATACATACAAAGATAAGGCCAACATCACATACATTGCCCTGATCCTAAAGTAAGCACCATACGCACTTGTATTATGGAATCAAAAACGGAGGTATCACAAATACACTATAAATAAAAACGTAGAAAAAGTGTTTTCTATACTGTCCCGAATGAGAATCGAACCCGGAACCTCGGAGCTAGGGATATCATGAAAATCGGTGTTGCACTCATCCACTCAGATCGTCAGTAGATTAATTGACTACATATCAGCAAGAAATAGGCTGTATTTTTGTTTAACTAGAGTTCTCTACAAAAATTATAATATGTAAGTCAAGGTATCAAACATATGTCTATAAAATCATTATTTAACGTGAGATGCCATTTTGTTACAAAATTTAGGTCACTATGGAATTCCTTTGATACTGTACATTTAATTGTCTAATTGTAGAAAATTAAGGTGAAACGAAGTTCCTATAAGTAAATGTCGGCGGCTAGCGCACTTTTCAATTATAAAATAACTATAAAATAATATTATTTATTATCTGATGATCATTATTGTATCTTAGAGTCAATAAAGAGATTAAGGCGAGCGAAGTCGAGGGCAAAAGAATATAATAGTTTATATTCTTTTAAAGCTAGTGCTTAAAAGCTAGTGCTTTTACCCGTGTATATGAATATTTATCTATAAATATAAATACTAAATACTAGTCTAGACATCTTTTTTAGGGAAGTGCTTGTAGACATAAATAAAAAAAATTATACAATACTATTTAGGTGTATCTCGAAAAATACCAGAACAAAATAAAGCAGATTCAACCGCCTATAGGTTTAGGGCTGCGAAACATAATGTCGCAGGTTCGGTCCTGCCACTCGATTATTGTCGTGAACGTCTCCAGACACATTCATTGCAGCTTAGTTGGAGTTGTTAAGAAGAATACTAGTTACCTTAGGTGGTAGACCGGTGGCTGGCGTTTAAGGTGCAAGTTGCCTGGTGCAGGCAGGATACGCCAGTCCGCTTTGCAAGCGCGGAGATTATGGAAAATACAGCCTTGAGCGAACTATGATAATATCACGGTGTATATCTATACACATATTATATCTCACGTATGATGCAATTTTTAAAATATCAAAAAAATAAAATTTCTTAACGCAATTCCCCATACAGGGGTAGACAGAAGTCTAGTTTATACAATTAAGTCCCTTCGACCCACCTTCTACCGACGATATTTTCGGGACAACTTGACAGGTGGTGAGCCAGTCGTCTTTATGTCCAAGCCAACTCCTATTAACATTTTGTGACCGTGTGATAAATAACGAATTATTTTAACGTTAACTGCTATAGTTTAAATAAAAACAGATGCTATCCGGCTCTACTTTCGACGGGGGCGTATTACAATCATTTTTGTGTTAACAACTCTTTAGCTACGCACTCGGGGGCTTATGAATTTTAAATGTTGTTTCTAATGACTATAGGATTAGGGTAGGCAGCCCCCCTCAAAACCGGTCCTTCTCGGGCGTATATTTTCGCACTAATATGAATATTATGTAAATACATTTAAACTCTCCTTGTTTGGTAATAAATTGGTATTCTTGGCGCGGTACGAATACTTATCAAGCGGTAGATATCTAAGGGTGTGTTAATAAATGTACATTGTGAAAGTAACTTATTTGTTCTGTTTGGTAAAATTTGGTACGTACCATTTTACAAGTTACAAGTTAAAAACATAGGGACAACATTACTTACATTGCTCTGATCCCAAAGTAAGTAACTAAAGTACTTGTGTTATGTAATCGGAAACAACAAAGGTATCTCAAAAAGCCGGCATCGAGATCATTTGAAAAAGTGATGTAGAAAACATTGAGCCGTCCGAAAATCGATTCCGGGACAAAGAGATGAATGAATGAATGAATATACTTTATTGTGCAACACAAAATTGAAAACATTAAAAACGAGAAATTAAAATATATGTACAATTTGGAGATCATATCGCTGAATAGCGATCTCTTCCAGGCAACCAAAGGTGATAATAAACTTCGCTACCGATACATTGGTACCACCAACTGGTGTGTAAGCCCCAAATCGGCCGGTGGATATCTCAGTCTGCTGCGTCTTGGTCTGATAGTTTTTCCATATGTTATCCCTCCATCATTATTCATCATTTTAAAGGATTTTACCATAGTTCTTTGTTAGGACACCACAAGGAGAAAGGAGATGGTATATTACATTATTATTATATTTATTTCAAAAGTTAGATATGAAAACTATAGGCTATGAGAATTTATAACAAGTTAGTAAACAGTAAAAGCTTTCGAGGCAGGTCGTAACTATCTTTCAAAATCCATGTTATTAGATTATTCAAAAAGGTAAGGGTCAAGAGTACTCGGGTATCCAAAGTGCTTTTAAAATTGGAAATATAAAAAAAGAATAAGTAAACAAAAAAAAATCACTTTAATAGTATAACCTTGTAGAAATAAGATGCAGAATGCTTTGATCCCAAAGTTAACAACTTAAGCACTTGTATTATATAATCAGAAACAACGAAGGAACCACAAACACTCAGACTCGAGGAAGTGTTTTCCACATTTACACAACCGGGAATCGATCCCGGGACCTCAGAGCTGACGCACCACGAAAACCGATGTGTACGCCACTCGCCAAGTATATTTGAAAAAAATAAAAATATCAAAGAACGCTAAACTTTTTTAATATTATTTTTTACTAAAACCTTACCATTTTTATCGAGGACTTCTCACTCCGAGAACGGAAAGGCGTCAGTGAGATGGCAGCGACAAAAATACAATTGCGCGTTCCGAATTAACATTTTTCGCAAAAGGCTTTTTTAATGGCAAAAAGTCATTGTCTTGTTAGAACGATTCCATTGTCTCTCAACTCTTTTATATCAGCTCACAGCCTTTGAGCGGAGTGAAACCTTTTATTCCCCGACGCGATGGCGGAATGAAAGACTTTCGTTTCTCTGAAATATGCCCTCGAAAATATTTTTTTTAAACTCTTTCTGTTGCGGTGGAAATAACGTGACAGTTGCCAGATTTATTTTTAAAATGTGAACGCCGTTATATATTTTCGCGTCTTTTTTGTGATGTTTCAAAATGGCGAACGTCTAATTCGCAATACAGTAGCGTAATCATTAGAAAATGTTAAATGGACACGAGTTTCAAAAGACTTCTTAATAAATATTCTTAAAAACATTTTAAAGAAGTTGTTTATCTTTTAAAGCCGAAGAACATATGACTTTAGTTTCTTGGGTGGTTTATGAAGAATTCTTCAGAGGAAAATTAAAATGAAGGTCATTGGTGGAATTAGAAATTAGAACTTTTTGGTGTACATTGCAGAATACGATCTAATTTAAAATTGTTCTGGAACAGATGGTGTTATTTGGTCATTATCATTCATTGGACGTAAAGATGGCGACGGGCTTACCACCTGTCACGTTGTCCCGAAAATATCTTCGGCGGAAGGTGGGTCAAAGGGACTTAATTGTCTAGACTAGACCTCTGTCTACCCCTGTATTGGGAATTGCGTGAAAATATTTATTATTTCTTTATCATTCAATTGTAGT
The DNA here is from genome assembly GCA_029286605.1 of Sericinus montela. Taxonomy (NCBI): domain Eukaryota; kingdom Metazoa; phylum Arthropoda; class Insecta; order Lepidoptera; family Papilionidae; genus Sericinus; species Sericinus montela. The sequence goes on along the minus strand of JAGSMR010000082.1, from coordinate 896,222 downwards.
AATCTCGCAGTAACCTTTGAGACTGGATTATGAATTGTTATAACTTTTCTTTAAATCTACAATTATTCACAGGATTAATATAAAATTATTAATGAGGTAGGCAGAAGTATAGACTAGGCCCATCGCCAGCTTTATGTTCAAGATAACGATAGTCATACTTAAGTTTCGAAAAACTATGAGACTACCGAGAGTTTATTGAACTGGTTTTTCTTGATTAGACTTCCGACCACCACATAGCTAATGTCTCTACAATTTAGTAGTTTTTTATTTTTTCGCTTGTTTTAGTTTACGAATAGTTCTTTGTTAAAACAGTGAAGTTCAGCAATATCTCATGTCGAGGATGTAGACAAAAACTTTTAATAGAGGCAATTAATATCATAAAGTGGCGAAAACAAAGATAAAGTCTCAGGCGTGGCTTGCCACCCCCCCAAATGCATCTCCAACGAGCTGGCCGACTCCCTCGTTAAATTGCGGGAAACGGGATAAATCTACCCCCGGGTAAGTAATAATGAACTCTACGCAGATGATAAAATTTTATTTTCATTAGTATTTATCAAAGGAGACGGGATCATCTCGCGGGCGGGACTTGGGCGGGAGCGTTGCCATGACTACGGCGGGTTATCGCGTCCTATACGCCCCCATCTCGCTCCCTTGGAAGCGATTGTTATCTTTAGAAGAAGACTCCCCCACCTAGTCATCTATACCTACAGAGATGTACTCGTCAGAAAGGGTTTAAACCCCGTGCATGGGTAGAGCGAATGCAACTTTACGCCTTCAAGTTAAAGTCAAATTCAGTTACACGAGTGTTTTCACGGGAACAAATCGATTTTTATTCTTTTGGAACGTCGCACGCTGTGTCATGAAATACCTATTTGACGTCGGTTACAATGGACCTTAAAAATGGAGATATCTCGTATAGCGGAGGGCGTTAAATTTAATGTCCCCGGGCTAGCTGGTAATATTTAACTTGAGCCAGTCCTACACCTGCTTTCAGTATAGCTACATCATTCAAAATTCATCTCACATGAAAAATACGTTTTAAAATCCATTTCGGCATGTAGCCATTGAATTATTATTCACTTTTACGATTTAAATAAAACTAGAGTGTTACTTTGTAATATTGAAATAACCGTTTTTTTTCATATGTATATGAATATATACAGTACATACATCATAATAACATACTTTTTACAATTTTTGTCTGCCTGTCTGTTTGTTTCGGCTAATCTATGAAAGGACTGTACCGATTTTAACAGAACTTTCACTGAAAGATAGATAATGTTATAAGGAGTAACATAGGTTACTTTTATTTTAAAAATATAATTAGGGTTCCGGGTAAAGTGTTTAATTGCGGATAAAGCCGCTGTAAAGCCTCGGGAGACAGCTAGTTTTAAATAAATGTTTAAATAATTATAAAGTAGAGAGACTCAATAGAGCGGTTAGGCTCCAATTATAATAAATCTTTAAAAAAATCGTTAAATAAGTAAATCGTTAAAAAATAATTTTAGTATATGTATATATTTTAGATTAATTTAAAGACTAAGTTATTTTTTCACATGAGATATTAATATTTTGCTCATTATTGTATTTTGTTTAAAAACACAATAGATGCGGAGTTTCTTTCGTCTGTTCTATGTATCTGTTGTCTCTCCTTTATCAACCTCGTTACGCAACGGTGGTGGCATAGAAATATCACAATCGATGGATGTAATGTATGTTATTTATATAGACAATGATCTTATTTAATTTGATTAGATATGTTTCGTCAATGTTAGTCGCTGAATAGCTAACACTGAATCATTCCATATCATTTCTATCATATATGTCATCACTGAACCTTATGGCATAACCTCAAATTCGTCACCACCTTGACGGTTGGCATTCCACCACAGAGCTTTATTCACAGAATTTTCTGCCACGCACTTAAACTTTATGGAATGTGCATGCGTCAGCCATTTGTCCGGACCGATACGACTTAGGTACCTTCTAGAAAAAAAGCTTATTCCTTTCTCAAAGGCCGGCAAGGCATCTGCTAGTACTCTGGTATTGCATCATCACGTGAACCACCCGCTCGTTTGCTCCTTATTCCATAAAAACAATCCTGGTTCTAAAGGGCCCATAATGACGTCAGCTCCGCTTTGTATGGCCAAAGATAGCATCTGAGTAATAAACGATCAAGAGCGAAGGCCACATCATCCATGTTTCAGTCTCTTTGAAATATATTTTATATGATAAATACATTCGCAAAATAACATAGTAATGTCAGCACATTGGATATTTCCGACAAGTTTAATTGTTTCATAGATGACGTCACAGTCGCTCGCGCGCCATTGCGTATTTGTTATAAACAAGTACTTATGTAACAATAGATTACTTACTTAACCGCCTGTAAAAAGTTCATGTACAAATGAACATAATCGCCAAGTTGGAGGAGCGGATTGGCGATCGTAGTATCAGACACCTTCCACCTTGCCGTACTGTACTAATTCCTTATAGTTGAGTTATAAACTTTGGTCCTCAAATAATTTACTATTATAAATGAAATATTAAAAAAAATAGACGATCTCCGTGGATGAGTGGCGTAAACATCGGTTTTCAAGGTGTCACCATCTCGAGGTCCCGGGTTCGATTCCCGGACGGGTCTATGTAGAAAAACCACTTTTTCTACATTTTCTCAGGTCTGGTGTTTGTGGTACCTTCGTTGTTTCTGATTCTCATACCTCAAGTGCTCATTTTACATCAATGTATATGATGTTGTCCCTATCAATAGATGTATTTATTTATTTATAATATGTTAATTCAAGACATAAACTTACCAATTTTACTCTTGTCTATTGACCCCAGCATCGCTTCATCCGTCCTCGAGCTCCTTCCAAAACCGAGTGCAGTGCTGGATGCGTCCTGGCCCAGCTGGCTGCCGTAAAAGTCACCGAACGCCGTGGCGGTACCCAGAAGTCCGGACCTGTCCTGGAGAGCCGCTTTCGCCTTCTCCACGCTCTGTTTCAATTGTTCGAAGGTCGACTGGTGCAGACGGTACGGGGGCCACTCTGTGGTTGGCCATGGTTCCTCTTTCAGGGCGCTTCTTTTCAATTCCAGAGCTCCAGCGTATGAACAGCTACTTTCGTACATCGCAGCTTTAACTCCAGCACGGAGCGCGGTGGCACACTTCAGTCCGCGGAAGTCGACCCTGAGGCGGAAAAGAACTGGGTAAGATTAAGAACATTTAGACGAATCATTTAGGGATAAAAGCTCTGCCTGCTCAATATAATTTTGTACTTGTGTATATTTTTAAAGAAACCTGGTTCATTACCATGGTGATCCTTAACATATATTGAATGTCTTTTCTTGTATACTATTAAAAACGAATTTCCCGTTCCCAGGAAACTTTCGGAATTTGGAAGTATTTTCAAACAATTTTCAAAAATTTCAAGTTGATCCATCGACAACTTTTCCGGGTTTTTACACCTACGGTACGGTACGGTACCTATTTGGTACTTATTTGCATTGCGAGAGCATAATATTCCTTGCTGACGGTCAACCTATTATTGGAGGTACAAATTAAGGGGAAGAAGTGAAGTTAGCAAGCAAAGGAGTCACACTTAGGAGTCCAAAGGCCGAGATATTTCTTTACATATTAATCATTGACTCTATAGTTCCATTTTACAAGACTTTTTTTGAATAAATACATGAGAAATAAAAATATCTTTTATTTAAATACTGTTTGTTGAAAAACTTATATTATAAAAACTATGCTATATTCTTATGTATAATATAGCAAAGTATATAATATACTAGCCCCTTTCTTCTCTTCGGTATAGTGAGATTGCACTAACGAGAAAGCTTTAAAAATGCAATTGATTACCGATGGACAGCTGGATATATGTCGAATAGTACAAGATCAAAATTAAGGAGATATGGTGCGAGGTATGTATTTCTGCGATCGCCAATCCGCTTGCTAATCGCCGCTCCCGTACAAAGGGCCGGCTTATGTTCCGCAGCGGACTTCAGGCCGTTGTGTCGATTTTTTTTATTTTCAAACATCCCATATCCCATACTGGGGTAGGCACGGGACTAGATAATGACGACGTTTCAATCCACTTTTCACTTAGTGCAGCATATCGTTGTCTTAGTGTCTAAGCCTATGGTACAAAATACCTATTTACATATATATTATCATAGATATTATAACTTCACATAAACATTTAGTATTCGAGTGCAAACATTCATATATATAAATAAATATAAATGTTTTCTCATAGCGGGATTCGAATGTACTACATTTGGCTTGGAATGTAATCACTACCAACTGGGTTATCCAGTCGTTATAATGATAAACAAACTGATCTACATTCGTAAATATTGCACAGACTGGTCGTAGCTGCGGTGATCATGAATGCAGTTTCAGGAATACGGGAGATGCACTAATCGAAGCGGGGGAACTAATCAAGGGGAGCTAGAAGGAGTAGGAAGCAATTTGAGGCTTCCTTCCCGGAACAACAGGCGGCATTCTCGTTCCACCGGACTACAACGACGTGAGATTGTTACGTTCCGCTGAGACACAATTAGAAGCTTAATTTACAAGCTTAAGGAACGAATTCGCGAATTCGTCGGCGTATGATAGCTACATAAGTGTATGATAAGAATGTATCGTTTACTGGCTATAGTAAATGATTAATTTTGGTACAAATGCTCTATAAAAGAGGATATGTATAACACGGTCAGCCAGCGAAACCCCGATCAGGTTATCTAACACCTCACGACTTAGACGCCGCATCCTGGTTCAGCCTACACATTTTTATGTGTTATTATTCGATATGTTCATCAGGCCGTCTGTCTGTGCCGTCTTCAGTCATTTGCAACTCCTCAAAGGACTATAGGCAGTTGCAAATACTACGGTGGATGCATAAAGTTAATCTGTATATGTTTCTAATCTAACTTGTTACATAATTATAATAATTCATGATAAAAATATTTGTTAAAAAAGTGAAAAGTGCCAATCCTAATAATCTGTCACGTGAATAAATTTGAACTTTCCATTGCCTTATTTGATAATATTTAAAAGTTACTGGCGTTGAAAAAAATAATAAAAAGTATGTCGTCAATCATCTTAATCTATATCGGTCACCATATTACATACAAATACAACTTTCGCTAGGCTTTTTATGTCATAATTGGTCATAAATTATAACATAATAAATAATTAATAAAAATAAATAACGCAATTCCCAATACAGGGGTAGACAGAGGTCTAGTCTAGACAATTAAGTCCCTTGGACCCACCTTCCACCGAAGATATTTTCGGGACAACGTGACAGGTGGTGAGCCCGTCGCCGCCTTTATGTCCAAGCCAACGATGTATTTCGTACATAGGTTTTAGAAAAACCCATTGGTACGAGCCCGCCACCTGGGGATCGAACTCGGGTCTCACGACTCGAAATTCCGACCACCCTAGCACTCGGCTATCGTGACTTGATTGATGACTAAATTATAATATAAATTTAAAAAATCAACTATATACAGGCGGGAAAGCTGATTTTTTAAAATTTCTCATGCATTTAATAACAAAAAACTCAACATGGCTTACATGCTTTCAAAGCAATAACAGCGCATCATAAATAAGCTTCCTTAAGGTCTCGCCAGGTCTGAGATTCTGGGTTCGGTTCTCGGATGAGTCAAAATAAAAAAACACTTTTTCTACACTATCACGGGTCCGAGTGTTTGTGGTAGCTTCGTTGTTACTGATTACATAACACAAGTGCATTAGCTACGTACTCAGTGAAAAGTATGATACGTGTCCCCTATGTATTTATTTATTACTTATAAAAAATTATTTATTTTAACAGTTTAGTTTTATGTTTTCAGGTTTGCGTTTCTATGATGTTTGTTTCAGGTTTTATTCAAATTGTTTTTTGTCTTTGTTAAAATTTAGAAGGCGTGACGTGAAACAATAGCTGCGCTTATTTCGATTACAAATATACATCTTTGCTAAAACGTATCAAATATGAATTATACGCAGCATTATAGTAGAAGAACAAACTAATAGTTGTTTTATGTGTATATGCTTACAGGATTTTTCTTGCCAGTTATATCCCATAAAAATTTGGATTTACAAAAAAAAAATACATAAAGAGCTGGATGTTTTTTCGTAATTATATTTAGAACATATTATTTTATATAAATAATTTATGCGCGTCTTTTTAAAATAATGATAATAGTCTAAATGATGTCATAAGAAATACATACATACAGAGAAATAGATACATACATAAAATACCATAGACAGGATAATGATTTATCTTTAGGAATTTTCTAAGGGTAGGTTTGATAAGTGATCAAGAAAGTCTTTCGACCCACTTTACACCGGAGCGGAGGCAACGTAACTGATGGTGAGTAAATCGCAGCCTTAGTGCCAAGTTAACTGAACAATATATACTTACATACATTAAAAGATATATTGATATAAACATAAACGCCCAAAACTCGAGTACATTCATATTCAACACAAAAAACTTTGCCACTCGGGGGATTCGAAGCTAACCCCTAGCTTCGAAAACAGAGTCACTTCAACTATCGGGTCTATAAATTTATGTAATTTTTTAACCAAAACGTAACAGAATCCGAGGTCCGATAACATTGTTTTTTTTTTATTTAAATTTATTCGTAAGAATAGCCAACTTTTTTTAAAGCTCACCTCATATCGGAAATACGTTTCCTTTTCTGTCGCTTGCTTGTTTGCTTCGATTTTTCCGTGGTGATGGTTTCCAAGTGGTATCACATTTCCGTGATACCACTCGCTACAGTTCACACCTACACCCTACCAACTCTTTTTGATTATTTCAGCACAATTAAAACCAGATATACACCGATTATCCCTTCAAACTGTCCAAAGCGCGCAATGAACACATAATTGAATCGAACGAACGGAAATAACACAGAATCGTGACCACTTCAATCTGGATGCGATATCCATAGATGTCTAATTGTTAACTGAGTGGATCTTCTAGATGAGCCGAAGGTGTGTTTGGTGGATATGTCTCTGTGTTGGCGGGCGGTGGCCTTCCCGTCACTGAGCTACGCGCCCGCGCAGTGCGCTAGAGCTCTCAAATTGATTACATCCGGCATAAGGGAAATGTGCCGCATAATAAATTTATATCTACTGCACAGTTTGACCAGGGACGCGATGTATTCCGAGTTTTTAGATTTACGTTATGGGGAGAGTCGGTTCTTTTGTAAATTGTTAAAATGCGCACTCTTAACCATTAAACTATTGACGCTTAAGCTATCAAATTATTTTAAACATACAACTGTCATACTTAATTAGATTTTAATATCCTGTGAAGAGTTTCAAGTTCGATACTTAGGAGGAAATCTCGTAGCGATAAATTTCTTACGTAACTTATGTGTCTTTTGTGTCGTATACTCGGACACTAAGGCGACAGGCCTATCTATCACGTACTACGAAATAAACTCCGATGTAATGTGCGTTGAAAATATTTTATCAGCAAGGCCGTATTAGAAAATGAGTGAAGTTAAAAAAAATAAAAAAATGTAAGTCGTCAACAGCAAATCCAAATAAAATTTGGAAATAACCTTTAAACATAAATCCGGAAAAATATCTTCGGTGGAAGAACTCTGTCTACCTCAGTATTGGGAACGGCGTGAAGATATTATTATTGTTATCAGAAACATATTTTTAGTTATTTTAGTAGTTAGTTGGCGCTATAAATTAAAAAAGTTTGATAGTCCACTGCTGCATTCAGACCTCTTCCGTAAAGTCCAAGTTCTGCCTAACTCTGACAAAAACTCAAGAAAGATTGAACCGATTTGCCTAATTTTTATTTCTAAATATTCTTAGAAATTCAAGGAAGGTGTTAAAGAAAAAAATGCAAAGAAATTGCAAATGACAAAGAGTGAGACTATATAAAAAAAGAGTTTTTCTGTGATTTATGTATACATAATTTCATATCACGGTCCAATATATAGACGTAAATTTATTTTGGATCTTACTCTTATTTATTTATTACCAATAATGGCAGATTATATAAATATAAAGCAAGAAAAATACATATTAAAAATATCACTTTACATTCTAATTCCTAATAAGTCACGTATAGTCGAAGAAAAAAGTGTGTCAAATATTAATGTTTTAATAAATGTAATTAAGAAAATGTCTTAAAATTAGCAATGGTTATTGATAGGTGGCGGGATAAACATCACGGAAAACACCAGATCAAAAGAGGTAGATTGGTGACAGACATCTTGTGACGTGTGTGGTACTGCGTGGGGTCAGTCGGCTTCCGCTTTTCCGGTGAGACGGTTCTGATAAATTCTTCTTGATGGCGAAAATCTCAAGTACTGCAGTAGACTTTGAAAATGATAAAATCTCGCCAGGACAGTTCTGATGAACTTTAGTTGCTTTAGACCAGTTAGGTCTGAAGAGAAGAAGTGCATCCAGTATAATTAGTGCATGCATCTGTGGGGTGGTGAATACAAGAAGTGCACCATTATGTGCTACTATCTTTAATTATAAAGAATTATGTCGCTTCTTATTTAATCTAAGAAAACTGAGTTTCCCGATGTATAGCAATCACTAACCATTTAACTAAGATCGATCCGGAACGTCTTCCGCCTAAGTCGACGCAAAAATTTGGTCAGAAAACCTTTAGACACGGAGCCTCAACAGCCAGAGATCTCAAATGTTACAGTTATATAGAAATAATTCGCCACCAATGACGATGCGCGTTATTATGGATGACTACGAGTAAGCTGAACTGACCAAGCACACTGATGAGACATATGTGTCGAAGTAATTTAAAATTTAATACAAAATAAATATATTTCTAATATTGATATTTAATTAATTTTTTTTCTGTTTGTTTTTTTATTTCATACCTACTTATTATAAAATTTTAATATCTTTAATGATGATGATACTACGTTTTTATTTTTTATTTATTTCAGATGTCTTTGAATTGTAAAAATAGGTCAATGTTAATTCTCAATGAAGCTCATTCTCAATACTGCTCTCTGTAACCTGAAATTATCTATATTTAAATTATTTAAATTTTAATTTTTATGCTGAGAATATTGACAACAGCAGTCTTGCTTGCTTCTTGACTACAGTAGTCTCGGTGGTAGAACCTCAAGTACGTGGTTATTTTAAAAATGATTCACGGTGAAAGCGGCGATACAGTTTCCGTCAGTAGGCTCTTTCTGTTTTGTCGTGGTACCAAGTTTTAAACGTTTGGTCTCAAGCAATCTTTGCGAATTAGGTGAGCCCTTAAAATGGCTTGATTTTAAAATGAAATCTCATCTTTAAAATGTTGATGGAAATTTTTCCTCTGTCTTTCTTCTTTTGAATTGGTCATTACTGTTCTTTCTTCTTTTTTAAATCCATTTAAAAGTCCACTGATTAAAATAAGTTTTCGCTAAAGATACAAGAACGATCCCGAGCCACTTGCATATATATATATATATATATATATATATATATATATATATATATATATATATATATATATATATATATATATATATATATATATATATATATATATATATATATATATATATTTTCGATTTATATCGCAATTTCCGATGCAGGGGTAGACAGAGGTGTAGTGTAGACAATTAGACAGTCCCTTTGACCCACCTACCACCGAAGATATTTTTCGGACAACGTGACAGGTGGTGAGCCCGTCGCCGCTTTATGTCCAAGCCAACGATATAATTCGTACATAAGTTTTAGAAAAACTACTTAGGGTTCAAAATATTTACCTTTGTAAGTATATTGTACCGTTACCTTCGACATGAAGACACCGATAGCCTCACCACTTGACACGTGATCCCAAATAAGATAGAAAGTGGGTCGAGAGGACTTCATTGTGTACCGACAGACAGTTACCTGGGGTAGGTAACTGTCTGTCGGAACACAATGCCCTTATACAATGAAGTATGGGAAATTGATGATTTGCTCAGACTATTAGTGATAAGCCATTTATTCATGCTAGTAAAGAATAGACTTCTTTTCTCAGCAACTGTACCGACGGATCGAGTGGGCGCACGAGCGGCCGCGTGCGCCACTTTACCGCAGGAAGTCTGTACATTACCTTATTATATCCGACAAAATGTGCCATCCGCCGACAAACCCGTCCGCCTAGTCTCTAGAGGTGTTGGCCTTAACCCTTCACTAACGTACCAATCGATATTGCGCGATGAAAACTGAAAACTGCGTGGAGCTGCACGAGACATTTCAGCTGATTTTCATTTGGTTTAGGATGCGGAATGCGAAAGATAATGTCGCAGGTTCGGGCCCGGTGTACAATTATTGTTTTAAACCATTCCAGACGAGTATTGCAGCTTAGTTGGAGTGATTAACAGGAATCGTAGTGTTATTTTCTGGCATTGTGTGTATTTTTTTATTAAAATTGCAAGGTTAGTTACGAAGCCATAAATTTTATCAGTTTCTATTAAAATTGCTTTTTAAATCCATATTTATTTTTTATAAATTTTTTTAATAGTGAATTCGTCTAGAATTTATCTTAAAAATAACTGTGAATTTTTGCTTTACTTTAAGCTTGTACTATATCAAACTTAATTTAACGGAGTTTATTTGTTCGAAACCCAACAAACATAAAAACGTTTATAACTTTATTAGTTATAGTTTATACCTAGTCAGGTCATAAATTCTGTCACATGTTTACCCTAAAATAATTAAAAGAAGTTTATTCATTATGTAACTATTTATATACCAAAATGAACTTAACAAAACATAGATTCTTATGACACTACAGTTTATTCAAAATGACCTCCGTGATTTTGAATACAGGCCTTCAATCTGTGCGGCCAGTCGTCTATCGCAGCACGAACGAGGTCCATGTCAATATCAGCGGCTGCCTTAATCAAGGATGTGGAGCATGCCATTTGGAGTCACTCCAAATGGCTTGAGGCTTTGAGATCGCCTTTTTCTCCAAGTGTTGCCATATCTTATTATCTAACGGATTCAAATCTGGGCTGGAGGAGGGCCAGTCTTCGTGCCCGATGAAGTCGATTTCACGCGCCGCCAGCCAGTCTTGTGTGCTCTTCGCTCTATGAGCTGGCGCCGAATCTTGTTGGAATACCCAGTGCCTGTTATTGAACATGGTATGAGAAACAGGTTCCACAAGGTTCGTCAGGACTATATTTTGTTACACAACTGCATTCGTTTTTACACCTTTCTTGCAAAAATCTACCTCTGTTAAGCCCCAATAAGAAACTCCCAACCATACCATGAGCGAGGACGGAAAATGACCTCGTTGGACACGCGGAATACGGTTCTTCTTCTTCACTACTGTGTGCGTACACCTTATCATTTTGTTTGTTGTAGCTCTCTTCTACGGTAAAAAATTTCTCGATATTTTTTTCCCGCGTACCGCTTTCTCTTCAGTCTCAGGTGCATTAGACGAGCATTCAAACAATGTCCTGTTTTTCTTCGATATGCCCGAAGCCCTAAGTCTTCATTTAACACCCTTTTCACCGTGGTTCTGCTTAACCCCATCTGAAGGGCCAACAGTTTCTGCTTACGTTTGGGATTTCTTTGAATTCGAGCCTTCACTGCTTTTATCACTGCTGGAGTCCTAACAGACCGAGGGCGACCACTTCTTGACCTGTCATCTACACTAGAGTCTTCATTGTATCGTTTGATGGTACGATAAACGAATCTTTTGGTTATATTCCAAATTTTCAGTATGTCAAAAACTTGAATTGGCGCGTAACCGCAACGATGCAACGCAATAACTGCAACACGGTCTTCTCTAAGCGTCCACTCCATATTTAAAAATGAGTAAAATTCTAAAAAGTGTGTAGTTTTATTTTCATGAACAATTCGAAATTCGAATTCAATAAACTTTTTTGTGGCCAGCATTCTAAAAGAAAAGTTTTTACTGTGTGACAATACTTATGACCTGACTATGTATATACTCGTATAATTTGCAAGTCACGATTGCCGTGTGGATCCTCACGCGGCGGGCTAGCATCAATAGCTTTCTTCAAAAACTTATGTACGATTTGTATTGCGGGCTTGGAAATAAAGGCGGCGATGGGCTCACCACCTGTAAAGTTATCCCAAAAAATGTGTTCGGTCGAAGGTGGATTGAATAGTATGTATATATGTATATATATGTATGTATGTATATCTTCACGCAATTCCCAATACAGGGGTAGACAGAGGTCAAGTTATTTTCGGGACAATGTGACAGGTTGGATTGAATAGACTTATTTATTTTAACCTCCGTCTACCTTAATATTGGGAATGGCATGAAGATATTGTACGTAATTTGCATTAGACTTAGAAATATACGTACAAAACATTCTTTTATTTTTATTTAAAATAAATCGTACCTACTAACTACAGTTCTCAGTATAAAGTAATGGAACCCAGCAACATTACATTTATCACTGACGTACCCGAGCGAGATTAGGGATGTGCTTTCCGGATATAGTTCAAAGAGAAGAAAGCTCCCCTCATACAAAATAAAATAGAAATTCAATTGTATTCTTAAAAAAAAATCTTATTTAGTTTTAAATAAATGAGAAATTAAAAAAAAAAACAACTGACACGCTCGAGATTTGAGCCTGCGGACTCTGCACGTCAATCGGAACGCTTTTACCTTCGAGCCACCAAGTCTCATTTCTTATTTATGGAAGTACTATGAAAACGCGTCACAATAATATATTTTTATTTATCCAATGCGCTTCAGTTTATATGAATGGGTTTAAAATTAAACTTTATGTTAAATGTATACCGTTATACGCTCTAACACTATCAGACCGTTTTAACGATCTAGACTTGGCACAGGTCTTACGAATTTAAACTAGACGAATTTTATTAGTGAAACGTATCCAGACATTCATTTAATTCCTGAGTTCACTGGAGCTTTTTAAATAATTAATATTTTTTTAAAATAAATAAATATCTTCTAGATAGAACCGAAGATATTTTCGGGACTACCTGACACGTGGTGAGCCCGCACCGTCTTTATTTCAAAGCCATCGATATAATTCGTACATAAGTTTTTGAAAAACTCATTAATACGAGCGTGCCACCTGGGATCGAACTCGGGTCTCTTGACTCGAAATTCCGACCACTCAACAATGTCACTCGGCAATGGTGACTTTTTATCTTCATTAATTTCCATCCGATTATTTGATGACCCCCGTGGACGTGTGGCGTATCTGTTTTCATGGTGTCGCCAGTTCCGAAACCCCCGGTTCGATCCCCGGTTGGGTCAATGTAAGAAGCACTTTTTGTATATTTTCACGGGTCGACGTGTTTGTGATACCTTGTTCGTTGTTTTTGAGTTCATAATACAAGTGCTTAAGCTTAATTTGACAGATAGAACAGAGCAACGATGCGATGTTGTCCCAAGTATGTATTATTTCGAAAGTGTTGGTCAGAAGTTTAAAAAATATTGTCTTTCAACGTTTATTTCACCAGCGCTTTCATTATTAAATGCCAATCGAATTCATAGCTTTGTTACTGATTAAGAATACAATAAAATAAGTAATATATCATGACATAATTGACTATCGCAACACTTGATTAAGAATACAATAAAATTAGTAATATATCATGACATAATTGACACGCTGACAGACACATTATTCACATTGATTTGATCATAAAGTAAGTGACAACACACTTGCTTAATAGAATCGAAAACAAAAAACAAACACCCAGACCAGGGGTTATGTCAAAAAATTTATTTTCTACATTGACCAGTCGGGGAACACAGAACCTGAAACCTCAGAGCTGACGACACTTCGATAGAAATGTGAATTCTTTACTAAACATAGCAATGGATAGCATACATACATATAATATACATTCAATCACTGTAAGTGTAGTCATCTGTAGAACAATATATATCTTGTATTTCCAAAATTTCCATATCACGTTTTTTTTTATGTTTTTAAAACCCCAAAGAAGCTACTTTTATATATTTTTTTCTTTTCTTCAAAAAAGCAATCCTATCACGATGAGGGTTATATCACCTAACTGAATTCTGAAAGTATAGTAAGTTCACTTACTAAAAAGATAACAATATTAACAGTAGACAAGGCTAATACATTTCATCGCATCAACTTGTATTAACATACAGACATAAATCTACCAGGGTACTTGAAGTCAGCGCCGGTGTACTAACTGGCAGAATAATATTCGCATAAATCACTCTTGAATTAATTAATGTATGTACACTCTATACATCAGTATAGAACTTTCAATAAATTTACAGAGACGTGTTATTTTATTTATTTATGATAGTTTTAGTGTTTCTTTTCTTTACTTCAATAAATATAGCCTTCAATAAGTCACGATAGCCGAGTTGTTGGGTGGTCGGAATTTCGAGTCGAGAGACCCGAGTTCGAACCCCAGATGGCAGTACCAATGAGTTTTTCAAAAACTTATGTACGAATTTCATCGTTGCCTTGGACATAAAGACGGCGACGGGCTCACCACCTGTCACGTTGTCCCGAAAATATCTTCGGTGGAAGTTGGGTCATAGGGACTTAATTGTCTAGACTTGACCTCTGTCGACCCCTGTATTGGGAATTGCGTGAAGATATTTATATTTATTTATTCAATATATTTATATATTTTATTATATTTATATATATTTTTATTTTATTCAATAAATATGAAGCCAAAAAAATATCTTCACGCAATTCTCAATACAGGGGTAGACAGAGGTAGACCTAGACTAGAGTCTAGACCATGAAATCCCTTCGACCCACCGAAGATATTTTTCGGGACAACGTGACAGTTGGTGAGCCCGTCGCCATCTTTATGTCCAAGCCAACGATATAATTCGTAAATAAGTTTGTGAAAAACCCATTGGTACGAGCCTGCCACCTGGGGATCGAACTGAACTGAACCCAGCCACTCGGTAATCGTGGGATGACGTGAATTTTATTTTATGCAAAGAATAAAAGTTATATGTTACCAGGTTCGAAGAGAAGAGAAGTGACTATATGTAAAAATATCAACTATCTTCTATATTTTATCATACATGAATAAAAATAAATATCGTCACGATTATTCGCAATATTGGAATAGATAGAGGTCTAGACAATTAAGTTCTTTCGACCCACTTTTCACTGAAGATTGGAAGTGGCGTGACAGGTGGTGAGCCTATCGCTGTTTTAGTGTAAAAACTAACGGCACAGTATCGTTACATATATTCATATCGATAAATATTATTACATATATTTATATTTATAAATATATTACATATATTCATATATATATAAACACCTAAGCAATTTTAAATGTTTTTATGAGTGTGGCAAACTTAATAATCGGTACAGTTGTGAAAGAAAGGTCGTCATTTCCAATACCGGGGTAGACAGAAGTTAGACAATTAAGTCCTTTCGACCCCCCTTTCACTAAAAATATATTTTGGGATAACGTGACATGTTTTTGTAAAAGTTTGGCAAGTTTTGAAAAACAACCTACCACCTAGGGATCGAGCTCAGGTCTCATGACTCGAATTCCGATCACTCTACCACTCGGCTATCTTGATTTAAGCTATATTAGAGGAGTCTCATTTCGAATTTAAGCACTCGTTGATGTCTTCGCTGAAGCCATATCAGTTTAATAATTCACGAAACCCGTTCTTCACGCGGGTGCAGGAAAACCCTTGAAAACTATAGTGGCTACCGATAGATGGCGGGATAACCATTTCGAACCTTAACGGACTAAAATTCAGCAGACCGGTGAAGGGCAGCAGCGTTTAAAGTGCAAAGCATCTACTGTGATCGAAATTCCGCTCGCCAAACGCAGCGAAAAAATCCTATGGAACAGGACTATGTCCAGAAGTGGACGTCTAATGGCCATTTTGGTACTTGTAGTGATTGCCTATGAAGTCACAAAATTTTGGTATTACACTACTGATTGGAAGTTTCACGCGTGTTAAGTGAATGCAGAGATACTGCGCACATATTTATTTTGTTGTATAATAGTAAGTTTGTGGTTTTGGTGCATATTATATGCACATAGTGATAGTTCATACATTTCTCTGGTAGCAAACTAACTAACGTACTTGTAAGTAGCTAAACACTTGTACAAGTATTATTGGATACAACGAAGGTTACAAACACCCAAATTCGAGATAATATAGAAAAAGTGGTTTTCAGTTGGAATCAACCCCGGCTTAGTTCTGGCTACACCATGAAACCGGTATTTACGCCACTCATCCACGGAAGTCACTTACTCCACTATATGTGCTTTTCATTTAATTTGTTTTATTTAATAGTATAGTAAATACATAAAGGGAGGAGGACCACATACGTTGCTCTGATCCCAAAGTTAAGCACTAAAGCTTAAGGAAAGTTAGATTAAGCACTTGAGTTGTGGAAATAGAAATTTACGAAGGTACTGCAAACACTCAAACTCCAGAAAAAGTAGAAACAATGTTTTCTGTAATGACCCGACTGAAAACGAACCTGGGACTTTAGAGTTGGCGACACTAGCAGCGAGGTACTGGTTAAGTAAATAATACGAACTTGTACCATTTAACGACAACGGCACGTAAAGTTTACGACACTGTTGTACATGTTCAAGACTTAGGTCTCTCTCATAAGGAGGATATGCCATATTCGCCATACTTAAAATAAAATATTTAATAAATATCTTCACGCAATTCTCAATACAGGGGTAGACACAGGTCTAGTCTAGACCATGAAGTCCCTTCGACCCACCGAAGATATTTTTCGGGACAACGTGATAGGTGGTGAGTCCGTCGCCATCTTTATGTCCAAGCCAACGATGTAATTCGTACATAAGTTTTTGAAAAACCTATTGGTACGAGCCTGCCACTAACTTTTGACTCGAAATTCCTACCGCCCACCCACTCGGCTATCATGAACGTGATCACCATAGATTAGCAGTAGCAATTGGATTAGCAGTCGCCGTTAGAGATATTCGCACCGTAATGTTGCTGGTCTCCTATTATTGTGGTTATCCCTCCATCTGTTGGTAATCATCACTATTTTCAAGGACTTTCTCATAGTCATAGCTTACAGCCCATGGGATAAAGAATGTGGTTAATTCTTTACGCCTGTACCACTCGGTATCGACATATGTTATATTATATCAGTTTATTGATTCGAACGATTTCGATTAATTAATTCGACCACTAAGATATATAATCATAGTAATTATTGTTACTTATATCACCTTTTTTTTGTAACCGTCTAAAATGTTTTCCC
The DNA here is from genome assembly GCA_029286605.1 of Sericinus montela. Taxonomy (NCBI): domain Eukaryota; kingdom Metazoa; phylum Arthropoda; class Insecta; order Lepidoptera; family Papilionidae; genus Sericinus; species Sericinus montela. The sequence continues at coordinate 878,975 of JAGSMR010000082.1, read as the reverse complement.
ACTAACTAAAGGTTGACTGGAAGAGAATGCTTTAACATTAAATTCGCCTTATGTTCCATTACTGTTTTGTAAGGTTCATTAAAGAAAAATAAGATGTTTTTTTCGTCTATTCTGTCTGCGTCAGAAATATCTTTACAAAATAGGTTCGAACATAAGAATGTATCTTTAAGAAAAAAGTGTGTGTGTGTGTGTGTGTAATTCACACACGCCATATATGAAACTTCACAAACAAAGAAGAGACCGAGGATGTAATACCTTATATACACGTTACCATGTGTATTGTGTTCTATCTCATTCTCTCGCCGACTAACACTTTTGTATTTGTTTTGTTATCGTGACGCATTTTCGTAATCATAACGATTCTAAAGACATTAATTTTCGTATAAGAATGTTTCTAGCGGAGCTCGCTTTGCACATCCTCAAGAAAGATGTTACAATGTTACCTAGTACCAAACCGGTAAGTTATAGCACAATCTGAGCGAATCCGACTACAAAAGCTAGTTTCAAATTAAGTAATTTACATATCTTGGAATTAGATAGCGCTCTATATGTTTATAATCAGATAATCAAAGGTACAAAGGTATAGGTGTTCAATCCCTTTAGATAGAAAGTAGAGTGTTTATCAGCAAAAGCGATTTTAGAACGAAACGTTATAAATATATTTAGATTTATACTATATATTTAGGTTAATTCAATAATATTATTTTACCAAAAAACTGCGATAGGCTTGTCACCAGTCACAGTGTATCCAAAAAAAGCTCCAATGCAACGATGATGGAAAAGACTGTCTAGATCTTTGGTACGCCTGCAAAGGGGTATTTGTGAAGATATAGCTAAATATATTTTAATAAAATTTTATATCTATAATTTTTGAGAAGTCGTGCAAATCCTGAAACTCGATATATAAATCCCAGGTCCGTATGTGTATGAAGAATGTGATGAATTCGAAAGAAGCGAAAGTGGTAATTAAGGACCCCGGGTTTGTGCGTGAAGATATCTTTTTTTTTTAAAGAATTATCTTCCAAAGGCGGAAAAAGGTTGTGTTGTTTAATTCAATCTTTTGAATTTCTAAGGTTTACCACCTTATTGACCACACAATTGTTAAGATTGTTGTATCTATCGCGTTACGTGATTTGAACCCTGAACCATTTTGGTGATACTGGTTTTGTCATCTCAAGTACATTTGAAGAAAATATTTCAACTTTAAGGGACAATTGAGATTAATATCAGTTACTTTTGCTTGCTACTATAAACGTTTGCTTGAAATTCCCTTAAACAAGTTGCATACAAACAGCTTAAGCAGTTTGGCTTCGATAATTGACTTCAACAAACTAATAGGGGTATTCTTAACAACTTCTTTGCAATACATTTATTAAGATTTATTAATAATAATATTGTGAAAATGTTGTTATCCATGATAATTGTGTTTATCCCAAAAAAGATAATAATGTGCTCTCATATTCTGATCCTAATCCGGAAAATAAACGAACTATCTTGAAAATTCATAAGACCTTTTTAATAATACAAGAATAAGTGTAGACATCGCGCCACCACTCCATCTTACCTTCAATCAATAAGCACTGGCACATAGCAGGCGAGAGACTGGAGCCCACCGTCCATTTTACAACCGACGGCGCCTCACCGACGGGGCGTCGCACCGGACACGTCACGTCAACCACTCGGAAGGGCCGCGTATTTGTCTTGTTTATGCGTGGAAAAAATAAACAATCGATATATCGGAGGAGCAAGCGAGCGTTCGCGGACAGGAAACTGGGATAATAGCAGGCGCGTCGTCCGGTCGTGGTTGCCGACGAGGGGGGGTGGGGTGGTCGTCTGGGGGTGCGGTGACGCCCATGGGCGGGGCTTGGGTTCGCCTGCGCGGGATTAACAGCCCCCGGGAGATAGTCGCGAGATTCTCGCACAATCAGGTCCCCTACGGCGCGATCTTTAGAGGTCTCGCTTTTCATTGTCCGCGTATAATAGCAAAAAACATTTGGAACGTAGGTTTCTGTATGCCATCTCCTAGTAGCTGTAAAACGAATTTATCTTTGAAATGTATAAAATTTTGGGCAAAATAATAGCAAATGTCAGCAAGTAAATAATTGCAGTAAAGTTTTTCATATTTGTACAAATTATAGAGAAGAAATAAAGATAGTAAGTCTCCAATATTTCTTTGGCTACCGACAGATAGCGGGATGACAACCTCGAAAAATATCAGACAAAAATTTTACAGACCGATGACGGCGTCAGTCGATAGCAGCGTCAGAGGTAAAACTTGTCTGGTACTGCCATCGTCAATGCTTTCGCCAAGCGTGGCGATTATGGCAAACCGTTCCTTTTGGAAGTAGCCTATATTCTACAGTGGAATACTACCTTTAAATATGTATGTATATACAGAGATACTTTCGTGTTTATGTTTGTTCTCATTGAAACTAAATAAATATTTAATCTATATATGGTACCGAGAACGCTGGCTGCACATTGATTGACAAGACTTAACCGTTAAGCGAGACATCAAAAGTTAATAAGTATTGCTATAAATAAATATAAATGTATCTTCACGCCATTCCCTATACTGGGGTAGACAGAGGTCTAGACATTTAAGTCCTTTCGACCCACCTTCCACCGAAGATATTTTTGGGACAATAGATGGTGAGCCAGTCGCTGTCTTTATGTCCAAGCCAACGATATAAATCTTACATAAGATTTTGTAAAAACCTATTGGTACGAGCCTGCCACTTGGGGATCGAACTCGGATCTCTTGACTTGAATTCCGAACCATTCGGTTATACCAACCACTCGGTTATCGTGACTTCTTAAAGTAAAATAAGTATATTTAATCTATATATTAAAATAATTTATGGAAACTACTGCGACACCGTCAGTCCGTTCTCATTCTTATTTTTTTAATGAGAAGTATTGATGCGGATATTTGTCATAAAGCATTGGAAATCACCTACCTCTCACCCTACTCTAGTTATACGAATACTCCTTTTTTCTTATACAGTTCTCATGTTTTTATTTTACAGCTTTCTTTCTCAATATTCTATCAGTTCTTAATGAAGTACTAGCTTCGTTTCCATCTTAGAACAATCACTATTTCTTAATAGTGATTGTTTATAGCTTGTTATGAGTCATATTTTTTGCCAGACTCATCGGATTTTATGTACAACCATAGTAATTTTATATAGTCTTAATGTTTATGTAGGTATTTATGTATGTATTATTGCATGTATATTCATTGAAATGTTTTATTTTACATTTTAGTCTATATCTGCACATACTACTTCTTCTTGTCTCTGCATCGCCCTTTAGGTAGATGTAGAAAATGCCTCAGGCATTAAGTCCGCCTTTATGCATAGCTCATTTAGGTATATGAAGTTAAAATAAATAAATAAAATATACAGGCAGCACAATGTTACACCGACCGGGTTTTCACTTTATCGAGGCAATAGCGCGAAAAGGTCGAGGCTTCAACATCTACAAATCCATGAGCTGTGAGGAATCGTCATGGCCCGAGGAGGCCACATCTCCACAAAACATGCGCGTTCTTAGACTATGGGTAATCCTCATTTAATATCACTTTCCTTGCCCATAAAAGCTGTGGTACAGTCTAGTATTCTACTTGCTATCGCCAGGTTCCAGCATTATCGTTTATATTGTAATACTATAAAGATCAGCCACCAGACAGTAGTCCGATTCTGCCACCAATTGCGCGCAGAACGAGATGCCTACTATTCACGCTTTTTTCATTTTAATTTTGTGTATTCAGCTTTGCGAATCACTCGTCCTCTCTAAATTTAATTACGTAGACGCACTTATAGGACCACGTTTATTAGCACGTACCAAACGGGCAATACAACGGGTCCAAAATGCTTGTGCACGCTGTAGTTTTAATATACCGCCGCGTGCACACGTGACACCTTTTCTCAATAATGCAAATGTATTAAAGATGGATTATCGCAGCCGACTTCACTTTGCTACCCTTTTCTTTGGTGTAATCAAAAATAAAGAGCCTATATACCTCTACAATAAATTAACTTGGTCTAAAGATCAAAATAATAAATATAATACTAGATCATCTACTTATAAATTAATATATCCTTTTCACCGTACAGCTGCGTTTAGAGGTAGCTTTAAGTACCATGCTACGAAGTGATAATCTGCCGCCTCCATTACGTGCTCTCAAGTCGCTTACTACTTTTAAGATTAAGTTTAAATGTGTACTGTATAATGAGCAAATAAGTACTATATAGTAAATAACAACCGCATTGTAACAGTTTAAGAAGTATGCAAAAGGTAATTATTTAAGCAGCCTTTATTGTTTTGTTTTTTTTTTATTTACATTGTTTTTTAAAATATACCTTTATAACATTTAATTGGACGCAACACCAACGATTAGTAGCTATAGAATTAAGTTTAATTAAGTTTGAATCTTTATTTAAAAACAACCAACAAATAGCTTAACTATATAATTGTAGCTGATAAATACTTATAATAAAAAATACTTATGATAAGCTGTCCGAGTTCCCATAAGGTAAGGGTCGGACTGAAAATCAGTGTCGGGTTATCCCGGCTACAACTGAGTTCGATCCATTTCGTGGTCTTATGCTGCAGCACGGATTGTCATATTTGTTGTTTTAGTTTAGCTTGCGTTATTTTATTTTATATTGTCTTCGTGCTGTATTCGGTCCACGAATAAACGATTTTCTTTCTTTCTTCCTTTTTTTATTCTTTCTATCTTTCTTTCTTTCTAATTTTCTATTGTATCTATTTCCGATAGATATTTTTTTAAAACCTTCGCAAATAAGTGCGATTATACATATACATAGTAATAGGTTGGGAAAACAGTTTCTTCGCATTTTTTTAGAAAATTCACAACATTTTTAATACAGTTCATTTACATTTAACTAAAGTATGATACCATTTTGTTCGATAATTTTATGTCATCTTGTAAATTTTGGGGCTTCTGATCAAAATACTGCGACAATTGGTTTTGGCAGTCCTCTAAGTTAACTGTCTAAAGAATTATGAAGAGAACGAAACAGGTAGAAATCTGAAGGTGCAAGGTCAGGACTATACGCCTGATGTTTAACACCTCCCAGCCATGCTCTCTTAATTTTTGCTGAGTGGCTTAATATATGTGAGGTCTAGCGTTATCATGATGAAAAACCCACCCCTTCTGTTGATTAATTCGGGCCGCTTTCTCTCAACTTCTTGCTTTAACCTCATCAGTGGTCATCAATCTAGTCAGGACTATACGCTTGATGCATTAACACCTCCCAGCCGTGCTCTCTTAATTTTTGCTGAGTGGCTATATATGTGTGAGGTCTAGCGTTATCATGATCAAAAATCATATCATGATGAAATATCATGAGAAGGGGCCCTTCTGTTGATTAATTCGGGCCGCTTTCTCACAACTTCTTGCTTTAATCTTATCAGTTTTTTTATTAGAGTTACAAACAGTGTAACTCGCAACAAGGTGTGTTGCGTGTTGACCCGGATTTTGCCCACAGTCTGTGAAGCCTGACAGGCCTTTGACCACGACCTTTTTCACACGTTCTTGTTGTACGTGATCTACTTTTAATCACCAGTTATCAGTTTCTTCAAAAATGGTTCGATATTGATCACGTCGTAATAAAGAATTCATTCATTAGGTTTCTTTCAGTGAGGTGCACAAATATTAAGCTCTTTTGTGTACCCGATTTTTTTTAAATGCGTCTAAACTGTTTTGTGATCAATTCCCAGTTCTTCAGCTACATCGTAACTACTGATATGCCGATATTGCTCCACTTTTTCAAAAATGGCAGCCATTTTATCCGTAATAGAGCACCAGACCAGGGCGACGTGTATTTTTGACATCAAAATTTCCGGATTGAAAACGCTTAAACCAATTTTGTGCTACTATCACAGACCTGCACTAGGTCCATAAACATCGCAATTTTTTTGAGACTTGCGTTTCATTTTACCTTTTCTATAGTAAAATATTAAAATATATCAAATATCTTCATTAGTTCACTCATCTTGACAGTACGAAAAATAAATAAAAATCACACATTTTTCCAAATTTGAATTTGAAATTATCTTCTTTGAAATTAAAACATTTAATAGCACCAAAACCAACCATATACAAATAGTATAGCCAAAGAGACAATTACAAGTTCATACATACTATTTTTTTTCCCAACAAGCAAAAGACTTTTTCCCAACCTATTATCTTATCACCATCCAGACAGAAAATTCCTAATGCATAACAATTACATACATAAATAGGCACATCATCACATACATTGCTCTGATCCAAAAGTAAGCAGTTAAATTCTGTTATGTAATCGGAAACAACGAAGGTACAAATACCCAAATCCGCAGAAAAATTGTTTTTTTATGTAGACTCGTCCGGGAATAGAACCAGGACCTCAGAGCTGTCGTCACCGTGAAAAGCGGTGTGTACGCTAGATCTCCGCGAAGGCTGTCAATAATTATAAAAATGAAATAAGCTATATGAAAACAATAAATTATTTTGTTAATCTAATTATCTGATAGAGACTGAAAATGTTATGAAGTTAAATATAAAACTTAAAATGCTCAAGTTTGTTTCGCAGCTTAAAAATTTCAAAAGCGAACAAATACAGTCACCTAATTAGGGGGTTAAAGTGACTTTTATCGCGACGGAGGCGTTAAGAGGGGCCGACCTACTCAATTCGCCCCTCCCCGTTGATTACTCACTGAGCTTTCATTGAGCATTTATAATCACCTACGGGATGCCTACGGCGTTAAATTGCAAGTATTGTTTCTAAACCTCTACGAAAAACGGGCTACGGAATATTAGATATATTAATAGTAAATGATTAAAAAGTGGTGACTAATTTATGCTTATATTTTTGACCCCACGATAGCTTGGTTGGTAGTGGTTGTAGTTTTAGTTTGCAGGTTCGAATCCCGTAAGGCGATGCATTTGAGCGATGAATGCGAATGTTTGTAATCGAGTCATGGATGTATATAAGAATATTTGACAGTGGTAGAGCCACGCATCAGCTTTTGTTCTTGCATGAGTGGGCCGGCTCGACCGGGGAAGTACCACGACCTCACAGAATACCGGCGTGAAGTAGAAGTGTAACAAACTTCTACGTTTCGTCTGGTGAGTGCAGGTAACCGAAGGCCCACACACCCCCCTCCCCCAATTCTGGGAGGGGGGCACTCTAAGGCCGGCAACGCATCTGCTATGCCTCTGGTATTGCGGGTGTCATGGGCGGCGGTAATCACTTACCATCACGTGAGCCACTTGCTCGTTTGCCTCCCTTTTCCATAAAAAAAAATTGGATGTATATCTGTTTAAGTCACGATAGCCAAGTTGTTGGGTGGTCGGAATTTCGAGTCGAGAGACTCGAGTTCGATCCCCAGGTGGCAGTACCAATCAGTTTTTCAAAAACTTATGTACGAATTCCATCGTTGGCTTGGACATAAAGACGGCGACGGGCTCACCAGCTGTCACGTTGTCCCGAAAATATCGGGACAACGTGACAGCTGGTGAGCCCGTCCAGCTGTCACGTTGCTGTCCAGCTGTCAATTAAGTCCCTTTGACCCACAGGTGGAAGGTGGGTCAAAGGGACTTAATTGACTAGACTTGACCTCTGTCTACTCCTGTATTGGGAATTGCGTGAAGATATTTATTTTTTATTTTTTATATCTGTTTAAGTATATTCTACCTTTAGTTTATCTCCAATTAAAAGATGCTTTCTTGATTTTTCAAATACACTTCATTGGACGGAAGTTTGAAACGGCTTAATTGTCTTGACCTCTGTCTACTTCAGTCTAATACGGGAACAAAAAAAGAAGTAGAATATTCTTGTAATTTTTATCAAGTGGGCATAAATTTTGAGTGGTTTGACGTAAAATTCATTCTCAGTGAGAGTTTTATCGCGAAATAATTAACAATTATTCAACAACTAAAACAACTTTAAGCAGCGGACGCAAAATTTGAATCACTTCCAATTATGCTTTCAGGTTATTCACTGGCATGTTCCTATATCCATAGTAATAGAAAAAAATAAAAACGTTTTGTATGCAATAACAATTATCTGGTATTCCCTTAGAATATTTGAAAAGCTTTAAGCGATTCATCCATTAACCGATATGAAACAAAAGAGTTCATGTTTTTCGATAAAATTAATTGACAACCGATGTTAAATGATTGGGTGTGATGAGCTGTAGACACCTGGCTAAGGTGTGGCCATCACGCACTACCAACATGGCCACTGTATATTGATCTGCACTTCCCCCCTCGTCGATAACCAGTGAGGGTATCAGTAGAGCAGATGTTTAGACCAAAACAGGTCAACGGTTAATGGCCGGGGTTACCGGGATGATCGATTCGGTTAAGTAAAAGATTGGGGTAGAAATATAAATAATGGGCGAATTTCGGCGGGAGTGTGTGTTGACTTTAACCACAAATTTACTGTCCGAATCATAGAGTATGTAGACGACCTCGAATTGATTGCATGAGTAATTTAGTAGCAACTTTCCTACATCCAAAAGGTGAGAAAAAACAACGTTTTTTTAAATGTAATTTACGGACTGTTATGGACTGCAATAATGCTGCTGCATATTTGCTGAGCCGTATGCCGTTTCGATGCTGCAATCCAATAACTGATTTTATTTTTATTTGTTTGAGCTATAACTCTCTGTTAGTTGTATTGTTTTGTAGAAATGGATAAATCTACTATCTTTCTTTATTTCTAAATTATTTCTACTTCATTTTAGATATAGTAAAAAATACTTAAAAGTTAATTAAAATACTTGTCAAATTGTGAGAAAATGGGATGAAAGAATATAAGTCTCTGTCTGAATGACGTGGTTTTTGATATCCGGTGACCAATTTTGGTTCCTAATATTTTATAGAATGTCATGATAGAAAAATATTATTTACTACTTTTTATTGTACTCAGGAGTGGAAGTCATGACAGCCAAGTGGTTGGGTGACTGGAATTTCAGTCGAGAGACGCGAGTTTGATCCCCAGCTTGCTGAATTGTGCATAAAGACGGCTACAGACTCACCACCTGTCACGTTGTCCCAAAGATATGATTTTAGTGAAAGCTGTTTACAACTCTGTTTACCCCAGTATTGGGCCATTCCCAATACTGGGGTAAACAGAGGATCATACAATTGAAATAAGTGTGGAAATCGATGGATTTTCGCTCGTCTTCATCTCTCTCTCTCTCTCTCTTGCCAAAGGATTCTTACTTTTAAGGTTTTTCTTTACACTTTTAGTTAAAGCTTCTATAATATATAACGGTGCACAAATTATATACTTTGACAATTAAAATAAATTAAATTGCTAATAAAATAACTGCTCTAGAAATAATTCACATCGAATATACAACTAGATCAGTGAATGTCTCGAGACACAACGATTCCGACCACCCTTCCACTCGGCTATCGTGACTTCTGCACAGAGAATACGTGTCTAATTGTACGACCACACACCGGCCACACCATAGTGCTTATATAAGTAGTGAATATGTATGTTTAATGTCCCAAATAAGCTTTTGGCGAAAATTAGGTTGAAATGACTTCATTGACTAGACCTCTGCATATCCTGGTATGGGTAATTTCAGTAAAAAAATCTTATTCGCAAAATTAGATCAATGGTTTGATAGATGCTTGTAGCCAAACGTATTATGTGAAAATTATTACATTAGAAAGTTAATAAATGTTTATGTATGAACGTGTGGTAACGACGTAAGAAGATTACCACTCCCTTTCTTTCTGAGTATGTCGTAAGAGGCGACCAAGGGAAACAGCCTTAAATCGTTATGGCAACCGATAGATGCCAGCACAACCATCTCTAAAAATATAAGACCAAAACAATCAGGCCGAAAACGAGCAGCACTGTCTGAGATGCAATTGATCCGGTACTGCGATCGTCAATCCGCTTGCCCAGCGTGGCGATTATGGCAAACCCTCCCTATGGGAGATGCCTATGTCCTGCAGTAGACTTTAACAGGCCGATATGTATGTACGTATGTATGAGCATTCTAAATGAGCAAGTTAATAACATATGGGTGGTAAGCCTTCCCGTGGGTGTCGTAAGACGTGACTACAAACTGTATATTTATAATTGCCACACTGTGAAATAATGGTTTTTACTAACTAACAATATCTTAACGCTAAACATCACTTTTTCACAATCAATTTGTTTTAAATCAAACTGGGTCATAAAACACATTTATTTTACATTACGATAGCAATTTTGATGTAACTACAATTTTTGAATTTGTTGAAGGAAAAACAGGGTAAAACATGATTAAGAAAATACATTGTGATACGCTCTGCAACAAAAATATATTTGTAGCAAAGGACAAAGATTTCCTACAAATATTATTATTCTACTAATTTACGTATTCTTCTTACCACTCACGTCGGGTGCTCTTAACTAGTCTATCTTCGAGCAGTTTGCTCTTCATCCTGGCATTCGCTCTTCACCCAGCAGCAGAAGGTAATTTGGTGTTTGGGTAGAAATAAAACAACCTTTATATATAAATATTTCTATTGACACAATATTTCATATAAAAACACACCGACAAACTGTAGAACAATAACTTAGAAACATACATTAAAAATATATCAAATCCTATTTGAAAACATCAAAAGCAACAATTTAATACACTCTCGGAACTGGTGGAATTGTTTTCACCTCGTCGTCCAGAGTCTTATCAATGACGGGACGGTAGGTGATGGTCACTTTGCCGGTGCTGAGGTCTGGCAAAGATAGACTGTGCTTTCTCCAGTGCTCTTCGATTGGCTTCGGAGTCTGAAAAGATTTTTTCATGGGCAATTTTCTTCTTTTGGTCAAATTTTACCCGGGCTTATGTTGGAACAATGAGACAAGTGACGAGGTGGTCATAATCTTAGTATCCAAGCTAATGATTCAAATCGTGCATAAGATTGAAAAAGACCCATTAGTACGAGCCACGAGGGTACGAGATACATTAACACGATACTCATTCGTACGAGAGCCTAGGGAACGAACTCGCTTCTTCTGAATAAAATTCCGATGACTATCATATGTGCAGCATCCCCATAATAGCCTGAGAGTGGACTGCAGAATGTACCTCCTAGGTCATCGCACGTAAGGGAGGCTCTGACATATTCGCTACTCTTGGTGGAACACACACAACTCATACCTGATGATGCCCGTAACCGGTGTATTAAATTTTTTTTCGATATCGATCTTATCGAGATCGAGCTAGTATCTTGGTAGACAATGACATTATCAAGGCTTTATCCTTAGTCGCCTTTCAAAAGGAACCACGAAAGAAGACATCTGCGGAGTTTCTTTCGTCTGTTTCTTCTCTGTTCTTCTTCTTCTTGGTGTGCCTCTCCGACTAGCGAAGGTTGGCAGTCAGCTTCGAATCCATAAAGCTGACGAAAACGGTAAAACAGTATCTACATATTTCTGTGTCATTTATTTATCCTAATACAGTAAGCTGCTTTTCATAAACGGACCTGATCCGCAGTCGGTTTGCTGTAATCCATCTCGTCCATCCTCTTAGGGAAGTCGTCCCTGAAATGCGCCCCCCTGCTCTCCGTCCTATTGAGTGCGCAGGCCACCACCTGAATCGCGGTCTGCAGCATGTTCTGCAGCTCCAGAGTCTCTATCAGGTCCGAGTTCCAGTTCAGACGCGTATCGGAGACGTGAATTTGTTCGAACGCCTTATGCCACTTCTGAATCTCCTCGTTACCTGTAAATTTTATTCAATTTTTAACCACCTGCTTGATAAATATGTTTCAGTGATTGAAGACTTTTAATACTGCTTCTTATAAAGTAAATAAATAAAAAAATCTCGATAGCCGAGTGGTTGGATGATCGGAATTAGAGACAAGTGACCCCGATTTCGAACCCCAGTTGTTAGGCTCGTAGCGAATTCTGTACGATTAATATTGTTGGCTTGGAATAAAGTTGACAGGATCACCAACCGTCACGTTTTACCAGAAAATTTATCAATGTACCACTCGGTTATCAAGACTACTGCAATTGAGAGTTTAATGAAAGACACATGGAATTACCTTCTGTCAATAATTTAGCTTCCCTGAACACACCGCATTTGCTCTGCATGGTGGTCCTCATGGAGGCACGCAGCTCGTGCGTTGGCACACATCCCTTGGAGTTCCTGACTTTATCCAGGTTATCCAGAATGGCATCGCATAGGTTCTGTTTAATATGAAAAGGATATTTACGTAGAACATGACACGACAACATAAATTCCGATCACCCTACCAAAGTGTAAAAATAAATAGATATTAAAACTAAGTAGTGTAGTATCGGCATTCGCAAGAAAGGATGGTATATTCATACCACCCTTTTTTCCCATGGGCATCCGACAGATGGTGAGATAACCATTGGTTAAAATAACCAAACTAAAAATCAGCATACCGGTGAGGAGCAGCAAAGTCAAGGCTGCGAAGTGTCTGGTACTGCGACCGCCAATCCGTTTTCAAAGCCTGGCGATTATAGCAAATCTTCCCTCTTGCATGGGCTTTTTCAAGCTGTTATGTATATGTTTCCGATGTACCAATGTGCATTGGAAACTACTCTATTATTTTTATGATTCAAGTCACGATAGCCGAATGGTTGGGTGGTCGGAATTTCGAGTCAAGAGACCTGAGTTTGATCCCAAGGTGGTAGGCTCGTACCAATGGGTTTTTCAAAAACTTATGTACTCGTATGAATTATATTGTTGGCTTGAACGTAAAAGATGGCGATGGGCTCACCACCCGTCACGTCGTCCCGATTATATCTTCGGTGGAAGGTGGGTCGAAGGGACTTAATTGTCTAGACTAGACCCCTGTCTACCCCTGTATTGTAAATTGCGTGAAGATATTTTTTTTTATTCAAGTATTTGCTCAAAATAAAATGCTGACGAGTTAGGCATTACATGAAATTGTGTAAGGATTGGCTCCTCCATATCGTCAGCTGGCGGAAGATAGAGATATTTTGAATTATGTCGGAGAGACCTTGACGAAGCAGTTGGATGGCACAGGTTATTAAAAAAAGCAGTTTTATATAAGTCTACAACTCTTAACACTTAGGTGAAACAAAACGTAAACTATTCGTTAGGATATCGCAGGCCAATTATTGAATACTAACACTAGTAATACCAAATAACATTATTAGTATTCCAGTTAAATTAAAAGCCTCAATGCTTGTGTCTGTAGTTTTTTTTACCGCAAAAGTCGAATGGCGTGCCTGAACCTGTGACGTCATGTGTAGCAGTTTGCACCCTAAGCCATTAGGCAGGCTATTGCTGCTTGTTAATTTAAAATGGCAAACAATCATTTATTAAATAATATTAATTTAAGAACATTAAAACTTTAATAGGTTAGGATAGCCGAGTGGTTGGGTGGTCGGAATTTCGAGTCAAGAAACCCGAGTTCGATCCCCAGGTGGCAGGCTCGTACCAATGGGTTTTTAAAAAGCTTATGTACGAATTACATCGTTGGATTGGACATAAAGACGGCGTCGGGCTCACCACGTTGTCCCGAAAATATCCTCGGTGGAAGGTGGGTCGAAGGGGCTTAAATGTCTAAACTAGACCTCTGTCTACCCCTGTATTGGGAATTGCGTGAAGGTATATAAATATAATAATTTATATTTATTATATTTATTTGAAACTGTTAAATAAAGTATCTCATTATTTTTAGATTTATAATTATTTTGGAATGTTTGAAAAGTTTGGAATTGAACCTAATAAGTTGTAAATAATGTACAAAATCTATTGCTCACCAATGGAAGCTTGGACGCTCAGGTACTTTTAAAAATAGAATAAATAGTTTTAACAGCACACTATGTGTGATGTTATACCAAAATAAGTAATTTAGTTTTTTTAGAGAAACGGAAACCAGAAGTCACCACAAACGCACAGACCCGATAATATATAGAAAAAGTTGTTTTCTACATTTGCTCGTCCAGTAATCAAACCTCTGAACTGGTGACATCATGGAAACAACCTCCGCGACGCGCCCCTCGTCCTCGGAAGTCGTGAATCAAACCGTACATCTCTGAGAACCGGTTGCTTGTCCCCTGGCTTATGGAGATGGCCAATGTTGATCGCGATGGCGGCGCCGAAGACTACGATGTCCAGGATCGAGTTCGCGCCGAGTCGGTTGGCACCATGGCAGTTACTGACCGCCTCGCCGGCAGCGTGCAACCCTGGCACTGGACAGTCAGCATTTTGATACGTGATAACCTGTGAACGAGAAGACGTTGTTTTTGGTACCGAGGAAATGAAGATATCCGCAGCATAATCTAACATAATATATCTTCATGCTGTTTTCAATACTGGGGTGGACAGACGTCCAGACAATTAAGTCCTTCCGACCCACCTTTTCCTGGAGATATTTTATTGAAACAACGTAGCAGGTTGTGAACCTTTCTCAGTTTTTATGTCCACGTCAAGTATGTAATTCGTAGATAAGTTTTGAAACTATTCATCGAGCATGCCACCTGGGGATCCAACTCAGATCTTCTGACCCGAACCGCATTTGAACTAAGGTAACCGAATCCACTGTTAAGATCAGCGCGCTGAAGTAGCATTGGTGGTGGTGGTGGCCGGTGATATGAATTAACGCTCTGGTACCGTTCGTATAGTATATAGATAATTAAATACATGGATTGAAAACACATATTGATCTGATCCCAAAAGTAAGTAACTAAAGCCGTGTGCTTTATGGAATAAAAAAGGTAGTACAAAAATCCAGGCTCAAGACAATAAGAAATAGTGGTTATGAAAATCCCAACCAGGTTTAGAACCGATAGAGCTCAAAGCTGCCGATACCCTGGAAAACTGTGTGTACGCCACTATACAATCCTTGCTTTTCTACTTTGATAGACTCAAATCAGTACATTAGAAGGGCATAGTTGATAATGCAAATCTAAATCTACATAGGCATTAGATACATCAAAGCTATTTATATTCACCGACAGAACGGGATGCAGGATGCAATTTGTTAAGGACCGTCTTTATTGTATTATGCAAGTCTAGAATAGGGTCGGATAGTGACAAAACATTGTTAAGGGTTCACCGCCTGAACGCACCGCCTCAACATTTCATAAGCGGATTATGTAAAATACCTTTATGATTTGTTATATTTACGCGAATACTAGAAGTTTGCTAACGGCGTCTGAATCAAATTAAATCATTTCTTCACCAAAATAAGAAACCTACTATGATTTATATCGATTTTATTTAGCTGAGTAGCCTCATAGCATTTAAGGGAAGAAAATGGGTGGAATATCCTTACCTACATTGATACAGTAGATTGGACACTAAGAGCGATAGGATCATCACCTGTCACGTTCCAAATAGGTTCGGGTAAGAGGTGGTTCGAAAGGACTTAATTGTCTGGACCTCTGTCAACATTATCTAGTTGTCCGTATAGGGAAACAGTATTGAAATAAAAATAATTTCGTTTTTTTGGTTCAATCACCTCGCCTTTGTAATTGATTGGTATCCCACCCATTGTGTAGTGGACCGTCGGCAGAATTGGCACTGGCTGGGTGTAGACATCGACACCGGTGAAGATGTACGCAGTTTCCGAGATGCCCGGTAGTCGGCTTTTTATCACATCCGGGCTTAGATGATGCAGTTGCAAGTAGAGATGGTCCTTCTTAGGTCCAACGCCACGACCTGCGCAATTCCAGATAACACTAATATGTACTTTTCTAAATATATCTTCGCAGAAGATGGGTCGAAAGGACTGTAAAAGTCAACTGCAGGGAATAGTATGTACATATAAACATTAACATACATAACTTTAAATAGAATACTAAAATAAATTAATTAATATCTTCACGCTATTCCCAATACAGAGGTAGACAGAGGTCTGGTCTAGACAATTAAGTCCCTTCGACCCACCTTCCACCGAAGATATTTTCGGAACAAAGTGACAGGTGGGGAGCACGTTGCCGTCTTTATGTCCAAGCCAACGATATCATTCGTACATAAGTTTTTGAAAAACCCATTGGTACTAGCCCGCCACCCAACCACTCAGTTGTCGTGACTAATAAAACCTCATTACGACACTGTGGTAGTTGCCTTAGACACAGAATTTTGATTTGATATATTTGTTGGTACCTAATAGCAGTTCCAAAGCTCGTCGATTAGTCGCCTTATGACATTCACGGGAAGAAATGAAGTAAGGAATACAAAGATATATTCGGATGTTAACTTGTCATATTGGACTGTTGGAGATGAAAAGTTCTCGAGTGACAACTTTGTAAAGGCAAAGTGTGGGTAGTTTGTCAGTGTAGGACGTCTAAAAATTTGGAGTAAGGATCTGCGCAAAGTTGCAGCGGTCAATAGATGCATGTAATTTAAGATAAAATCTAAAAATTTTTGTAAAATGCTTCTGCACGCTCCACAAATCGTGATTGATTACAGTCCTTAACAGGCATGTGTATAATATTCAACTTTTTTTTTAATGATAACAATAATAATCTCTAATCTAAGTCACGATAGCCGAGTGGTTGGGTGGTCGGAATTTCGAGTCAATAGACCCGAGTTCGATCCCCAGTTGGTAGGCTCGTACCAATGAGTTTTTCAAAAACTTATGTACGAGTATCGTTGGCTTGGACATAAAGGCGGCGATGGGCTCACCACCTGTCACGTTGTCCCGAAAATATCTTCGGTGAAAGGTGGGTCGAAGGGACTTAATTGTCTAGACTCGACCTCTGTCTACCCCTGTATTGGGAATTGCGTGAAGATATTTATATATTTAATAATAATCTCTTCTAGACTCCTGCCGAGATTACCAGCCTGCATGGGTCTTGTTTCCTTTTTTATTAAGTACTAGTTAGCCCGCGTAACTTCGTCTATGCGATTTGGTATAGTTAAACTTTATACGGAGAGGGAATGTGCATAAACCAAAAATATGTTTTATATATGTTTTAAATACGTTAAAGTAAATTAAACTATAATTATTTTGCGTTCATACTGATTATATTCATATGCCTTCGTAAACACTACCTGTCTGTTGTCCAACAGTAGTATTTGTTGTTATTTAATTTAAAAATCCACCAAATTTTTTCTAAATTGTTGTCGAATAAAGGCTTCGCTTGTGGATATTCAATATGCATGTGACATTTATTCTATGCAAGTAAATACGTATAATGTATATACTATGTAGTATCTTAAGACAATTCACCTACCTCTGGCTACACATGAAGATATTCCTCTGGGAGTTCGGATTGCATGATGTGTGTTACTGTTCAAATTTTATTGGTATAGATTTGGTTTCATTACGCTATTTATGTTAGTGCCATCTAGCGTCCATATTGCGCACCTCTATTAAAGGGAGTACAAGCAGCTACCGCTAGATGGCGCTATTATTAAATACTAAAAATGGTTTTAACATAAAATACTACTAATAATACAAATAATTTTTAGTGTAAAAAGCTAATCTAAAACAAAAAAAGTATTTCAAACTTTTATTACCCATTGAAATAAATTATTTTAATACAAACTTTGTTTAAAACAACTTATCATTAAATAATCAATTTTACAATAGTACAATTTGAAGATAACCTTCGCGGATTTCAGTAGCCATGGACCTGGACACCACATCTCTGCTGGCGAGGTCTCTCGCCTTTGGGGCGTATTTCTCCATGAAACGCTCGCCCTTGCTGTTAACGATGAAACCACCTTCTCCGCGGCAACCTTCGGTCATTAGACAGCCAGAACCGTACATACCTGCAGCAAACGTACAACCACACAAAGACTTGTAAAGTTCACTGTAGGACAGTGTTACTTTTAAAATTATCATCAGAATAAAATCATAGAAAATTAATATTGTATCGTTTTCGATGTAAGGAGAGCCCATCTTGTGTGTGCGAGCCGGGAGTTCAGGAGACGATCCTACACATACTTGTAGAATGCCCAAGATTTGGAAAAGAGAGGCAAGAATTGGAAATTCAAACAGAAATTAATGTAGTAGTCGAAAATTTAGGTATATTGTTTGGAAATAAGAAAAGTAGGAAAATTTTTATTGAATATTGTGAGGGGATCGTAAAAACAGCAATTAAAAGAAATAAAAGCCCGAATTAGAGATTGAATATGTAAATTGTAAATTAAATGAAATAACAAATCAAATGTAATGATAAAATAATGCAATAATAAAGATGAAGGAAATATTTATTAATAGGTTACAACAAAATTTGGCAATATTACATACTATCAATTGTAAGCAAGCCACTCGAAGCTTCCTTGTGTGTATATCTCAGTATACACAGAGAGAATGCGACGACATATTAGGACATAAAATATAATAATATAAGATGAAGAAAGTCTCTGATAATACGTCAGAGGGCCGCGTATTAAAAAAAAAAAAAAAAAAAACCTTCGGTCATTAGACAGCCAGAACCGTACATACCTGCAGCAAACGTACAACTACACAAAGACTTGTAAAGTTCACTGTAGGACAGTGTTACTTTTAAAATTATCATCAGAATAAAATCATAGAAAATTAATATTGGCCTTTTATTAAAATTTTAAAAATTAAAAAAGTCACGATAGCCGAGTGGTTGCGTGGTCGGAATTTCGAGTCGGGAGACCCGAGTTCGATCTCCAGGTGGCAGGCTCGTACCAATGGGTTTTTCAAGATACTTATCTACGAATTATATCGTTGGCTTGGACATCAAGACGGCGACGGGCTCACCAGCTGTCACGTTTTCCCGAAAATATCTTCGGTGGAAGGTGGGTCGAAGGGACTTAATTGTCTAGACAATAAACCAAAGAGGTCTAGTCTAGACTAGAACTCTGTCTTCCCCTGTGTTGGGAATTGCGTGAAGATATTTACTTAATTTTTATTATTTATTAATTATTAAATGAATACTGGCATTACATAGCTATATATTATAGCGTAATAATTAGGTATTTAATTTGATCTCTTAACTCGTGTAACTATATATTATAAATATACTTTAAATTCTGAATTTACCTCGAGTAGCATTTATTACTAGTCTGCCAATAAACATTGTTACATAAAACTCTTTTTTTTAAGCTCATTAATTATTTTAATTTGAAACAAACTTTAAAAACTTCTTTCGATTTTGCGTCCTTTCACATACTTCTTCGTTTTCATTATCAATTACAACATGTTATGGGGTGTTAAAGAAAATAGGATTGCAGTGATCGCCTTGGACAAAGTGGGTATGGAGCTGTCGGTCATATTCACTTCAAAAGCTTGGTATCAGCCGTATGTTTGCATATCGTACTATCAACAGATACAACATCACTTCTTCTGTCTAAGACCAGAATATATCGGGGCGGCCACGTGCTGTTAGAACTACAAAGCTCGAAATCGATTACTCGAAGAGAGGAGGGTTGAGAGTACTCGGATACTTAGATATGCATGTATGAAGAAATTGATGAATCTGAAAGAACCAACAGAGGGATCGTAACACTTGGCGATCCGTTCTCTCTGACTACTTCGTCTGGGACTGTGCAGGAAGACCAATAAAGGAATGTATTAATGATAGTAACCCTTGGGAATGAGTACATTGCTTCCATGTAATTTTTTATTAAATTAATTTTATATTTTGTATTTTATTTGTAAAAAAATTGTTAAAAGAGGAAAGGAGGATATTTACGAAGATTTTTTCGTCGATATACAGAACATGCCCTAAATCAATCTTTACAATTAAAGAGAGTGGATCGATCAAAACGCCTTCTGTCGCGATACGCAGTTGAAAGGCACAGAAATAACCTCTTTACCGATGAAAAAATGTTCACGATTGAAGAACACTACAATAAGCAAAATATACAAGTGTACGCTCAAAGTTATAAAGAAGCTGTTCAAGTGGTCGGAAAGGCAAAACGTGGACATCATCCTGCGTCAGTGACGGTTTGATAGGGCGAATCTTATCAAGGAGTTACAAAACTACATTTTTGTAAAAACGAGAGCAAAGATCAGCCTAAGTCTTGGACCATGTTGTGAAATCTCTCAGCAATACACTGAGCTCTCAAAAATATGGTATGGACTTTCCACCAGGACTCTACACCTGTTCACGAGGAATGAACTACCCAAGCTTGGCTTGAAACCAACGTTCCGGACTTTGAAAGTCTAGCCCAGACCTCAACCCTTTAGACTCCAATTTATGGTCAGTTTTAGAGGACATGGCTTATTCTAAACGAAACGACGACATCGAGTCTCTTAAAAAATCTTTGGAGCAAGTGCGTAAATCCATAGATTCGTGGCAAAACAGATTAAAGACCCATATAAAAGCCAAATGTGCCCATTGCGAAAAGAATATTTTTTTATTTTTTGCTGAGACATTACTCCATCAAAAACGCATTTTCATTTGTAACAGAATTTAGGGCCGGACTAAGTAGATAGACACAACATCACATACATTGCTCTGATCACAAAGTAAGCAGCTTAAGCACTTGTATTACGGAACCAGAAACAACGAAGGTACTAACAACACACAGAACCGAGAAAATGTATAATAAGTGTTTTCTACATTCACCCGACCGGGAATCAAACCCTGGAGCTCAAAGTTGGCAACACCATGAATACCGGTGTGTACGACACTCGGCTACGGAGGTCTTCAACATAGGCGTAAACAACGGAATGGGCCACATGACAGGGTGTCTTTGACCTTTTAAAAAAAAATAAGACTAAATTTTTATTTATTTTATTATGTAATAAATGTTATAGTCAGTAAAACCTGAAAAAATGTTTTTTTTCACAACTTATGTACGATTTATTTCATTGATTTGCACACAAGGATGGCGGTAGACTTTCCACCTGTCAGGTTGTCCCAAAAAAGTCTTTGGTTAAAGCTGGATCGAAGGGGCTTAATTGTCTAGACCTCTGTCTAGGGTAAACATATTTTTACTCAACTTTAATTTTACTTTACAAATTATTTGACATTAAATAGTACCGGTGGGATGGAACTGTATGAATTCCATGTCCTGTAGTGGGATCCCGGCCCTGGTGGCCATGGCGCAGCCGTCTCCTGTGCAAGTATGGGCCGCGGTGCAAGAGAAGTACATCCGCGGGTACCCACCAGTCGTTATTATGGTGTTCTTCGCCTGAAACCTTTACAAGAGAATGGACTTTGAAAGATCAAATGTTTAAATTTAATCAATTTTCTTCTTCTCTCATCATCATCATCAGTACAGCCAATCCAAAGCCCACTGCTGAATATAGGCTTCCCCCAACGATTGCCACCTGCAATGGTTCTGTATCATCTGCATACATCGACTCTTCGCAACATTGTGCAGGTCGCGCAGCATTTTGTGGGGCGTCGTCCTATACTGGATTTGAATGAGGTTGTCACTCAATAATATTTCTTCCCCAGCTTCTTGTCTAAATAGAATTCGCTACAAAGTATTTAACGAAATAGTAAATTTACTTGCAGCGCCATCTATTGGCAAGTAGGAGCATGTACTTTAAGTAAGTTTCTTTAAAACCCAACTATACGTCCATGAGAGCTGATAGCAGTATTCAAGGCACTCTGAAAAATTGTGCAATATTTCTTCTGTAATACCCAAACAGAACCGCAACCTCGCCAGGGTGAGCGGAAATAAATCACACTTATATTTTTAAAAGGTTCGAAGTTTTATTGCCAAAGATATCATTTATCGCTTCCAAAAACATAAATCTTTAAATTTAATATTTGAAGAGTGAAAAAATATATATGCCAGATTGTTTGGTCGGATGTTAATTGTTGCCAGGTGCCAGCAAAATTACTACGCAAGAAATTCGAATCGAAGTAATGTATTTGGTGAGTAAACCGGCCGTTAAGTTTTAGCAGGATTTAAAAAAAAATAAAATGAAAAAAAAGTCAATAAAAAATCAAGTTAAAGTTTTCGATCGCAATTACTTGTTCATTTTGTATTTTTTACGTATGTCTTTCTTTAGAAATTTTAAGCATCGATTAATTTTCCATCCACTTATGGGGGGTCGTCCTAAAGCGTTTGCTTGTACGAGGTTGCGATTCGAAAACCTTACTTCCCCAAAAGTTGTCAGTTCGCCGAGCTATATGGCCAGCCAATTGCCACTTCAGCTTGCTGATATTTTCGGCTGTTTTATAAAGAGTTATATATATATATATATATATATATATATATATATATATATATATATATATATATATATATATATATATATATATATATATATATATATATATATATATACATATATATATATATATATATATCTATTTTGCATTATTTAGATAAAATTCAAATCATATAGCTTTTGATATGCTTATGTATATAATCTAGCTTAAAAATAACAGATTAATAGTATTAAGGGGGATTAACCTAACATTGCAGCATTGACTACAGAAGCTGATAAAACAGGATACTTGCCTATGCAGTGAGCTGTCATCCATGTCCATCGCCAAAGCGCCAACAACTACGCCATCTTGCACGAGTAAATCCAAGACAAAATACTCATTGAAGAAATCAATGTTTTTAAATTTAGTGCAATAGCCGTATACTGTGTGGAGCAGAGAGTGTCCAGTCCTGGAAGACGATACGTAACAAATTAAAAAGCGCTCACTGACCTTCTATTTTGGTTAGAGCATAAGTGATAAGTGATTAGAAGATAGAGAATATGTGATTAGAGATTGGTATTAAAAGAATAATTATTGTGTTTAAAGAGCCTGTTACAAGCTTCGCTTGGCGAGAGATAGATGGCGCTGTAATAAATATATGACCAATAATAATTTACTTTGGAGTAAGAATGAATTTGCTAAGAAATCGCTATTGAAGCTATTTTATTATTAGGAACATTACATATTTATATTTAAAAAAAATTGTGGCCGCAAAACTCGAAAAGTAGTCGATGGATCGAATTGTAATTGACAACCGAGAGATTGTTCGAGTGGCGTACATCTGGTTTTCATTCGGCTCAAGTTCCGATACACGAATGGGTTAATATGAAAAAAAGGAATAACTTTTTCTATATTATCTCGGGTCTGGGTGCGACAACACCTTCATTGTGGCTGATTACCATACAAAGAATTAATCTATAATTATTAGAATTAATTTCGTGTGAATTATTTAAAAAAATCACTTGCACTGTAAGGGCGATACCTACTTGCGATATAATTTCACAGTCGCCGTATTCTAACGTCAATGTATCTCTCAATAAATTTATTATCATTACAACGTCTATCATCATCTAGTGACTAAGATATAAACTTTTGCACTTTTCGCAATGTGCTCTAAACAAATAAACATAATTTACTCATAAAAGTTCTTTTAAATAATAATATTAAAAGTCACAAGTTTCTGGATTTACTATCCTTCTAATATAACATTAAATGTAATTGTGTACATAATAATGCATTGCAGTGTACATTTTGCTAATAATAAAAAATAAATTGCTTCGAAATCACACTTCGATTCGTGTTGTGTTTTGTTATTTCTATTAGCTTTTTAAACGTTTTTTTTTTCTATGAAGAAAAAAGTTTTAGACTATTTACATTAAAAAGTTTTTATTGTTTATTGTCTTTGGGTTAATAAGTTATTAGTGTTTTTGTACTGATACTAGAATTGATGATAATGAAACTTTGTCTCGAAAAAAAAAGTTATTCCAAACAATATCAGTACATAGATAATTATATATAGAATGTACTGATATTGTTTAGAATAACTCTTTTTTTATGGAATAGGAGGGCAAACGAGCTGGTGGCTCACATGGCGGTAAGTGATCACCGCCGCCCATGAACACCTGCAATACCAGAGGAATAGTAGATGCGTTGGTATAGGCTTTTTTCTTTAATGTCGCTGAGTCGTATTGGTCCTTAATTATCCTCTGGAATAACTCATTGATTATAGAGCCATCTAGCGCCTTATGTGCAGATGTATAAAAGTAAGTTACAAAAATGTATAACAACTTCGTTGTAGTTTACTAGTGCAACGATAGATGGCCAAATTAAGCATTTAATAATTCACTAAAAATGATAAACTTTTATGATTTAAAGTAAATATAATGACTAAAAAAAGAAAAAATTATATTATATAATAGCAGTAAAAGTGTATGTCTGTACGAATTGAGCGATGTCAAATTATTTAGCTTTTTTATATTTTAGTTTCAGTAGTCACCAAAACTCCGGCGTGAAGTAAAATTATTTTTTACTACAACTTTTACAGTGTTATGTATTAACTATGTACATAATTCATAATTCTTTTACATACATACATAAATCTTTTTTTGCTAGCGCGTAGTTTAAAAATATAAATTTTGTATGAAAGAAAAATCGAATGAATTTTTAAAAGCCATAGAACAAATAGTGTTTTTCATAACTATAATAACATTGTCCTTCGAGGTTTTCGATGTTACATAAAATATAATAACGCATGATTAGACTTACTAAAAAAATATGAAATTATTAATATGAAAGTAGAAATTAAATATAATCATAATGGTATTTTATGTTGTGTATAGATATATTTTTGCGTTGTTAGGCACTCCTCGTCAGTTAAGTAGCTATGCTATGTGAAATACTGTGTTACTTCACCTATGGGTAGCATAAAACGACCCGATACCCGACTTGGCAGTGACCCTGCCTTTCAAGACAACGTTTGTGGGTTCTAATCTCACATGGGGCTAACAGTTGTGTCATGAGTGTGAGTGTTTGTACTCGAGTCGTATATTTATATGGATGTTTAACTATATAAGTATATTGTATCGATGGCTTGGATAAAGACGTTGTGGGCTCACCGCTTGTCACGTTTTTCGAAATACGCTAGGTTGAACGGAGGGTTAAAAGGGCTTAATTATCTAGATCCTCGTCTACTTTTTTCTCCTTCTACTTATTAGTATAATGCGGGTAGTTTGAAGTTCAGTCATGGATATTTATATGCACATGTTAATATTTATCTATGTGAAAATATAGCCCGTGAGGTAACGGCGTAAAAATATTACCACTCCCTTTCTTTCCGATGATGTCGTAAGAGGCAACTAAGGAAAACAGCCTTGAATATCGTTACAGCACCGGTAGATAACGGAATAACCAACTCTAAAAATGACAGACCAAAATTATCAGACTGAAGACAGGCAGCTGAGTCTGAAGTGCGGGTGTCCTGGTACTGCGATCGCCAAACTTCTTGCCAAGCATGGCGATTATGGCAATTCCTCCCTATGGGAGAGGCCTATGTCCTGCAGTGGACTTTAACAAGCCGATTTGTATGTATGTATATATGTAAAATATACGTATGTTAGTGTGCACCCTTAGCTAGGACACTGAGACGATAAGGTTCACCAACTGTCACATTGCCGCAAGCAACTTACAATGAAAAGTGTCTCTAAAGCACGTCATTGTCTATCATACTCCTCCGTATATCCCAGTATGTAAAATCACAATAGCATGAAGAACTAACCGATCAGCCACACAGCAGGTCCTCTTCGCCACATCGGTTCCGTTCTTAATCGTCCCGCCTCCAAAAGACCTTTGGTATATCTTGCCCTCTTGGGTGCGCGAAAACGGCATCCCCATGTTTTCCAGCTCCATGACTCGGCTTGGCGCTTCTCGGGTGAGATATTGTATCGAGTCCTGGAATTGAACATTTGATTATAACTAACAGGAATAGGCAACCTCGTGTAGGCAACCAAACGCAGCATAGGGCGACCTCCCTCGAGATGGAGAGAAGACTTGCAGAATGTTGCGGGAAGTCGATGGATGTAAATGGCTGGGAACTGTTCTTTGTGAGAAGCTTTGAGGGAGGCCTATGTTCAGCAGTGGTTTTTATAGGCTGTTAAGAAGGAGAAGAACTGGAATTCGCTGTTCACGCAGAACGAAAAGATATCTGATAGACTTTAGTATCTTCAAGAATTTTTTCTATACTTATTTATCATTCCAATGGAGTTTATTTAGGACAGCGTAGCAGGTGGTGAGACTGTCGCCGTCTAAATGTACAAGCTAGAAACAAAAATAGTTCATAAGTTTCATAAAAGTAATTGCCCGTACATAAATATGTACTAAATGGTACTAAACTGTACAATAGTACATCTTTCTTCTGATGAAAATCGAACTCGAGGTCTTCTGATCATCGACTCATTAATAAAAAAGTATTATTACGTAGTTATGACAATTAATTCCTCTCGACTCACCTTTCATTGCAGATATTTTTTGGTACAATATGACAGGTGGTGAGCCTGTCGCTGCCAATATGTTCCAGCCAACAATACAAATCGTACGAAAGTTATTGAACAGTCCCATTGTTGAACTCGGGTCTCTTGAGCCGAATTCCCATCGCCCAAAACCTCGGCCTCGGGAAAATATAAGTAAATTTACCTGATCTCCGAGCCAATCCGAGCCTTTAACTGTGTCATAGAAGTGCCAGCGCCAATCGTCCTCGTGCATGCTGCCTGCAGGAATGAAGAGAGATAGGAATGTAATAAACTGGCTCGTAGTTTCGTTGCACTCAATTGCTCCGACGTGGACAGAGACCTCAACAAAAATAAATAATAAAAAAATATCTTCACACATGTCCCAACAGCGGTAGACACAGGTCTAGTCTAGATAATTAAGGCCTTTCGACCCACCTTTCACCGTAGATATTTTCGGGACGTGACAGGTATATATATATATATATATATATATATATATATATATATATATATATATATATATATATATATATATATGACAGGTGGTAAGCCCGTCGCCATCTGTATGTCCAAGCCAACGATATGATTCATACAAAGTTTTTGAAAAACCCATTGGTACGAGCCTACCACTTGGGCACCGAACTCGGGTATCTTGACTCGAAACTCCGACCACCAAAAACCACTCAGCTATCGTGACTCGGACCTCAACAAAGACAGTACAAAAATAAAGAAAATTACGAACCTATAGCGGCATTCATTCCTCCTTGCGCGGCAATGGTGTGCGACCTGGTGGGGAACAGTTTGGATACGAGAGCGACGGAAAAATTTTGCTGCGCGAGACCGAGAGAGGCGCGGAGACCAGCCCCGCCCGCGCCAATCACCAAGCAGTCGTGCTGGTGATGGTGAATTTCGTACGCCTTGCTGCAACTTTGCACTGTGGAACAACACATTGGATCGATTTTAAAGGTGGAAGAAGTTTGCAGGTGTTACTGTCTACATTAGCTGTACTGTTAGTTTGTATTTTATTTTTCTTCATGCCATTCCCAAAACAGGGGTATACAGAGGTCTAGACAATAATGTTCTTCCAACCCATCTTTTACCAAATATATTTTTTTGGACAACGTGACTGGTGGTCGGTCACGATAGCCGAGTTTTTGGATGGTCGGAATTTCGCGTCGAGAGACCCGAGTTCGATCCCCAGGTGGCAGTGCCAATGAGTTTTTCAAAAACTTATGTACGAATTTCATCGTTGGCTTGGACATAAGGCGGCGACGGGCTCACCACCTGTCACGTTGTCCCAAAAATACCTTCGGTGGAAGGTGGGTCAAAAGGACTTAATTGTCTAGACTTGACCTTTGTCTACCCCTGTATTGGGAATTGCGTTTATTAATTTATTATTATTTATGACTGGTGGTGAGTCATTAATTTAGTGCATTGTGATAATTTAATTATGGCAAGGTATAAAAAACAGTCACAATAGCCAGTAAAACTAATTATTGCATTTGTTCCCCCCGCCCCCCGCCCCCCTATAATATAAGAGAAATGTTATATTCCAAAGAAATATGACAGCTTGATAATTGAAGCTTAAATGAAACTATTTATAAGATTTCTATCAATAAGAAATAATTATAATGCTGCTACATTACCTTTTGTATGATACTACCTTTTTGAACAGCTTTCATGACATTTATTCTGCTTATAATAACGTCGAGGCACCGCTGTCATGAAAAAAAGTAAGATTTTTATTAAATAATTATAATTAGATAGGGAAAAGACATAAATTGCTCTAATACCAAAGTAGCTAAAGCATGTTTTTATGCTATGGACACAAAAACAACGAAGCTACAGTAAACACCGATACCCGAGATAAAGTCAAGAAAGTGGTTTTTCTCCATTGACCCGAACAGTTGAGCTGACCTGACGACATCTCGAGAACAGGTGTGCACGCCACTTGTTCAAGGTCGTCAAAATAACGTACGAAATGTCTGGTACCTGGTGAATCCGAGTAGCGATTATAATAAACCCTTATGATCCTATACATACGTACATATCGGCCGGTTAAAGTCCACTGCAGTACATAGACCTCCCCCATAGAGAGGATTTGACAAAATCGCCACGCTTGGCAAGTGGATTGGCCATCGCAGTACCAGACCACTCTCACCTCAGACGCTGCTGCCCATCTTCGGTCTGAAAGTTTTGGTCTGTTATTTTTAGAGATGGTTATCCCGCCTCCTATCGATTGCCACAACGATATTCAAGGCTTTTTCCCTCAGTCGCCTCTTACTACATCCACGGGAAGGGAGTGACCATATTCTTACGCCGTTACCACACGGAATTGTAGCTTTCAGTATAGTAAAACTACCACATAAGAGGTAGATAGACTACTCAGCGTAAGTAGGTTAGTCGGGATAAGACAGTTTACTGCGAGTAGACTGATAGTGGATGTTCTACGATCCTGAAAGAAATCAACATAAGAACTAACAGTAGCACCAAATAAGCTTACCTTTTGAATGAAAAACATTTTTAAATCTTTAAAAATTTATACAAATCGTATGTGGTGTGTTAAATCAATTCTAATTATATGTCAGTGATAACCAAATGAGTATACAATCACTTAAACGAAATGTCATTGTCAGATTTATTTTTAAAATTGGGTAATGATTTTTATAGCCTAGGCGATTGAAATGGGCATAGAGTAATAATTATTAGAAGACCCCGTGGATAAGCTGGTTGCTTCGTTGTTTCTGCTTTAATTATACAAGTGCTTAAGCTGCTACATGCATATAAACGAGTACCGATCGTAAATTAGCGGAGGAGACGTCATTCCCAGGTCAGGAGCGACCAAACTGGCGGGCGGCTACCCTATTCAAGTACAACATCTTCCGGTACACCGCAAAAAACGTATTCGTAGCACCCGTAGGATATAGACGATAGGCTCACGCTGGCAGGCGCAGTGTGGGGGTTTCGCAAAAAGCAAAAAAAAATGGAGTATTTACCTAATAAATGTTGCAGCTTTTTAATTGATGCAGGTGGCACAGATTCGCTTTGTGGCAATCTTTTAGAGAGGCTTATGTTGTGCAGTGAACTTTTGATAAAGAAGAAGCTTATACTCTGTATATATTACATTTCTCTTCTTATACATACATTCATTGGTATTTCTGAAGCACTTGAAGCACACAAAGACTTGGCACATAACTTGTATTTAAATAGTAAACCAATAAATATATAGATAGGGACAACATACATTGTTCATAGCTAAGGCACTTTTTTATAGAAACAACGTAGGTACCACAAACACCCAGACCCTAAAAATATAGAAAAAAGAGATTTTCTGCATTGTCCCTTCCGAAAATCGAGCCTGGGACCTCAGAGCTGGCAACAGCCCCAAAAACCGGAGACTAATCCATTCTTCCACGGAGGTAGTCAAATAATGTTTTACATTTCAATTTATTCAACAAGTTGCAATCTCAGAGAATTATTCTTGTTTTGTGTGTATAACTAACAATCCTTATTTCCTTTGTTATACATTTGTATCAAAATAGGCAAAGACACAATGCACCTTTCTATCGGTTTGTCATAATCGCCACTGCTCGTCAACGATTTTCTGGTCTAGTTTCTTTCCAGAGTTCTTTCCTTTTCGGTCAATTGTCAGTAGCCCTTCACGCGAAGAAGGTTATTCCTTTAGTCACCTCTTATGATATGGAAAGAAAAATGAAGTACCACAAACACCAGACCCGAGAAAATGTAGAAAAATAAGTAGTCTACATTGACACCTGCGGGAATCGAACCCGGGACCTCTGAGATGGCGTCACCTTGAAAACCGGCTATTACGCTACTCGTCCACGGTCGCTCGTCGACAGATAATAGAGATATTATTATAAAAACATCTTTATAATAACGAATTTGAAATACTTTAGAGTGAAAAGGATGAGGTGGGTAAAATAAACACTTAATTTTTTTACATTTATTTTTATTTTTCCCAAGTACCAATACACCATTTAGAGTTAAAGACATTCGATAAAAGTTCATTTAAGAAATTTTAAATTACTAATTAAACAGTTATGAATTACATCTATAAAGCATTTCAGCTTTGTCTCTACACTAATTTATAATAAAAAAAGAAGTTATAATATAAACTATATATCATACTTCGATACATTAACAGTAATCAAGTAACGTCTTCTTCAACCATTACAGGACTGTATGAATTTGTAATAATATTTATATATTCATTTAAATTACATAACAAACATAAACATTGTAACATTACATATAATTATTATACTATAAAATACACACAACATTAAAAAGTTGTATGTGGAAAATACATATAAATAAATGTTACATATACGAGAATATATTAAAGAAAAAAGTTTAACAAATTACTGCAATATGATTTTCGAATTGGTTAGTTATTTGTCGTTCAAAATAAAGCCATTATAAAATATAATTAGGTGTTGTTAAAGAATGATTTCAGTCATTGTGACTAGGTTAATCATCACGAACTTTTATATGCAAAATGCAATTAATAAAATAATTTTCACATCAAATAACGATACTAACCCTCCGTCAAATTACTAAAACCTTCTAGAGATATTTTTAATTAAATTATTAATTAAAAGTGCTAAACTCATGTCCTATCGGTGTAGATACCGACTGGTTTCGGATCTTTAGCACTCCCATTCGCATACTCATACTTCCTTACTCTGATGAAGCACCTCGAAGAGGAATTAGTCGAAACCCAAACCATTCGGTACCTACACCGATTATTAATTAGTCGTTTTTATTACTTAGTCGTGCAGACTTCACGCAGAAACTCAAAGTGTATCGCAATTCGAATATACAGACAGACATGTGTTAGGAAACATGAGATATGTACGGTAATACGGTATGTACGGATAGTAATTTTTAATACATGACAACATATCTTGGCTTAGCTAATCGGTGGGATAAAACGGTCGGACGGATATGTAATAGATTTCACAAATTCTTTAAATGTGTAAATGGAAATTTAAAATTTTTAAATACAATAATATTAATTAAATATAAACGGGCATGTTAAAAAAATATAATATGTTATTGTAAGAAACATTAACAGTAATGGTATGAAACATGAAAAGAAACATCATCTGTAAGGCGAATAAAGTTAATAATAATAATAATATATATATTTATATATAAACAATGTCGTAAAATCAAATTTAACATATATAAAATTTATCAGTAGAAAACACTGGTATAATAAATGTTACATTCATTTGTAATTTACATAGATAAAATTTGACCGATGCCAGTTAAAAAAAATGTATCTAGTGCCAACAATATTTTTTCCTACACAGATCTACACTCACTACAAATACAACAAAGATTAGATATGCTAATAATATGCTACTTCTCCTGAAATCGTTTTTCTTATACTTCTAAAATACCAATGGTTAAATACAACTAGAAAAAATCATTATGCGCGACACTACTGAGCGTAAAATGCAAAAAATCTAAAAGCAAACGTAAAATATAAAAGTTTCTAATGTTGTAAGAATACTAAAGACCTACACATACAAAGCAAATTATTAAAATATAAAAAAAACATAGCAAATTATAAAAAAAGAACTTGCAACCAGAGTTTATTTGAGGCAACTTATTTGTGGTGAGCTTGTCGCCGTCTTGGGGTCCGAATCTATAATAGAAATCGTTAAGTTTCAAATAAACTCATTGGTACCAGCCCTCCTACCACTTTTTTGAAACAAGTATCAGTAAGTAAGAATTGGAAACAAGTATCCTGATTTAAATTAACCAGGTCGACGACTATAGAGATTTACTTAACTTTAAATACATTTATTGCTCGGAATTTATAACTATATGATGGTGTAAGAACAAATACAACATGATCACATTTTGAAATGGAATATAAATGCTATTTAATTTTGAATGGCTAAAGCATCGGAGTCAGAATTGACTATGTTAATGTTTTGTGGAAAATTGAAAGTCAAATCAGCCACGCAGATGCATGCGAGCGCTTGGGCACGTAGGCACAGCAATTCACCACATCGTATAATTTGATAACGCGCGGCCATCTGATCTGGATCACCTTCGGTAATAGGTGTACGAATTTCTTCGGTCTGTATCGGCATGAGACCGCGAGTTACTAAGTTGTACATGAACAGATGTTGGCGTATATTTATTATGACACACGCGAACATATACACCCGTATACGAAGAATCGCACGCTGAAGCGCCCGTCTACGTTCACCCACTAGTTGAGAAATATTTTCAAACATACCAATACGTACCAGTACGGTTATACGGAAAGGTGCCCGTTTATATGATAGGAGATGAGCGACATAATTCATGGAGCGGTATAAACGTTCGGTAACGGTCATACAATTGCTGGACACTGCGCTGTCGGAGGAGCTGCCCGAGCCATTTTGTTGATCGACACGTAGACTACTCTGTGCATGAGTTTCTAGATGCACCTGTATATTATTTCTCACACCGGAATTAGGACGAGAGCCGCTTGGCGTTCGAATACGGCAGTGCCTACGTGGATGGCGTCTACGCGGCAGAATTGGCATAGTACGTCTTATATTAATTTGAACGCGTGTGCGTGAGTACACGTAAATAATATCAATTACGTCATCTCTGACAATCACATCCATAATCACATCTTCGAGTACGCACACATGCAAATAGTAAAGTTGATGAATGCCAAACATGTGATCTGTATGGCTCGTGAAAAAATCTGAATAAATTTCGGATGTAATGTTACACAAACATACATTATAGCCTATCGGTATATTCACGTCAAAAAAGGTTACTTCATCTAGATGCGGAAGGTGCCAGAACGGAATTTCAAGCTCACGATCTTCGGGGATGTCTTCCAAACCGTATACATATAGATAAATTGGCCACTTTTTGCATATTGAAATGAAGACGTTATTGCAAAAGCGCACTCTTATACAAGTGTGAACATAAACACAAATCCACATTTTGGTGATTATTAATACGAAATGTCTTTTAAAACAAATTATATATAACACTAATACGAAGTACACTCGTTGATTTCTTGTATTGAAATTATTTTATGTTTCTTCGCATAGTCTACTAAAACTTTGCATTTAAAGTCTGTCCTTTCTTGAATGCCAAATGTGTTTCGGTAATGTCTTACAAATTTGAATGCGCCAACGTCAGAGATGTCTGTAACAAAGAAAAAAGTCTATGAATTTTATTTTGCATGGCGAACATATTGAGAGATCTCGAATGGCAATTTATTTGTTATACATCTTACATTCATACATAGCGGCCTGTAAAATTACATACAGCCTTCCCCCCTCGAACCTCAGCGCAATAAGTACATGTCTACTGACACCTTTGTGCCTATTGGCCTTAGAAATTAATGAAGCATTACGTGAATAAAATAATATCATAAAACAAAGTAAAACTATACACTTTTCTTTTATAGGTATATCACAGAACAAAATCACAGTTACAATCACATTAATTATATCCTACACAACTTTTTCACTGAAGGTGATAGAAATGATATAAAATAAAGGAAATAACTTACCGAGGAGACAAAAGAGAAAAGCTCCTGACCAGAATGAGGACACGGCCTTAATTTAAAAAGAATTTAACCGCATTTTCACCGATTACAAAAACGAAAATTTTGTCTCACTAACAGAAACATTAACAAATAATACGTGAATCTATCACTTTTCTTTACAACAAACATGATAGTATCTTAAATCAATTGAACACAAAAAAATTTTAGAACAAAATAAAGAGAAAACTAAACAACTTAAAATTTTAGAGGAAAGGATCGAGTCAATTACGTATATCTATACTATGACTATCGCCGAGGTTGCAATTCTGCCGATTGCTTAAAAACACTGGAATGCTAACGAAGCACCGGAAACCTCATTCCATTGTAAATCTAGTTTTAAATATATTTTATAAAGTAAATTGTTTTTTTTTTTTTTGGAACCTCTGGCCGCAGCT
Organism: Sericinus montela; assembly: GCA_029286605.1. Classification (NCBI taxonomy): domain Eukaryota; kingdom Metazoa; phylum Arthropoda; class Insecta; order Lepidoptera; family Papilionidae; genus Sericinus; species Sericinus montela. The sequence continues at coordinate 844,849 of JAGSMR010000082.1, read as the reverse complement.
AACGTAATTAATCTTTAGAAAGAAATCATCAAAACACAACAGTAAAATAGGAAATATTCCAAAAATACCCGCCAAAATAGAAAAAATTGATTAAGTTAGCAGCATTATTAAATTAAAAACGCAAGATACAGACTTTAAAAAAATCTACCCTCAAAAAACAGAAATAAATGATAACGACGCCGTAGTAGGTGAATTTATAACTTCAACCTTAAAAGAAAGCTTTATAAAGTCTGCTAGAAAAGAACGAAAACAAAACACGTATTTAAACGCGGTTTCGCTGTTAACTAATGAAGGTCTTATGAAGTCACGATAGCTGAGTGGTTGCGTGATCAGCATTCGAGTCATGAGACCCGAGTTCTATCCCCAGGTGGCAGGCGTGTACCAATGGGTTTTTCTCAAAAACCTATGTACGATTTATATATCGTTGGCTTGGATATAAAGACGGCGACGAGCTCACGTTACGCTGTCCCAAATGTCTTCGGTGGAAGGTGGGAAGAAAAGATTTAATTGTGCAAACCTCTGTCTACCTCAGTATTGGAAATTGACATTATTTGTATAGCATAATAGTTAAAATTTAAAGCAAGAAACTATACTACATACCGAAGGACTTTTCTATAACGAATGACTATAATTGATGCGGGACTTCGTATAGCAAAATAAATATTTGCGTAAGATTATAGTCACGATAGCCGAGTGGTTCGGCGGTCGGAATTTCGAGTCGAGAGACCCGGGTTCGATCCCCAAGTGGCAGGCTCGTACCAATGAGTTTTTCAAAACTTATGTACGAATTATAAATATATATATATATATATATATATATATATATATATATATATATATATATATATATGTATATATATATATATATATATATATATATATATATATATATATATATATATATATATATATATATATATATATATATATATATATATATATATATATATATATATATATGTATATATATATATATATATATATATATATTACCGTTCCGGTATGCAAGCAATCCGACTCGAAAGTGAGGAAGGAGGAGAAAAGAAGACTTGAAGAAGAAGAAGAAAATCATGACTAAATATTATCTGTTTATCAATTTTTACATTTTATTTTATTTTTATATATATGTTGTTTTTACAAATATTGTTCCATGTTTTTACTGTCTTTTGTTGTCAGAAAAAAATATCTTCACGCAATTCCCAATACAGGGGTAGACAGAGACACTTAAGTCCCTTCGACCCACCTTCCACCGAAGATATTTTCAGGACAACGTGACAGGTGGTGAGCCCGTCGCCGTCTTTATGTCCAAGCCAACGATATGATTTAGTAGCACATAAGTTTTTTTTAGAAAAATCCATTGGTACGGCCACTAGAGGATCGAACTCGGGTCTTTAAACTCGACATTCCGACCACCCAACCACTCGGCTATCGTGACTTTGTTGTCAGACTCAAATAAAATAAATACATAGATAGGGACAACATCACAAACATTGCTCTGATGCCAAAGCAGCTTAAGTAATTGTATTGTGAAATCAGAAACAACGAAGGTACCACAAACAGATAAAATATAGAAAAAAGTGTTTTCTGTATTGACCCGACCAGGAATCGAACCCAAAAAGTCAAACCTGGTTACACCATGAAAACCAGTGCGTGTGTCACTCGTCGACGGAGGTCGTAAATATTCAAATATATACATAAATACACTACTTTTCCACGTGTTGGGCAGAGTAGTTATTAACAGTAACACTATCAGGATACTATGCTTACTTAATAATTAAAGTTTACAAAGTTCAAATTAATTATTATTAATTATAGTAATAATAATAATATTAATAAATACATATATAGATAGGGACAACATCACAAACATTGCTCTGATCCCAAAGTATGCAGCATAAGCACTTGTGTTATGGAATCGGAAACAACGAAGGCACCACAAACACAAAGGAAAAAATAAAACGGAAAAAGTGTTTTTTATACATTGAACCGACCGGGAATCAAACCCGGGACCGTTAGATGGCGACACCCTGATTATTTCCATCCAGTTATCCGAATTATTTTCATTTATCGATAAATTGCAAATATAATAAAATATTGATGTGATGTGTGTAGTATATAAGACTGTCATAAACATATTTTGAAATCATCTCTCACACTATTGAGAATGTGCGAGAAGATATTTATTGAAGATTAATCTGTTTATTTATATGAGACACATTTGTTATATTAATTTAAAGTAATGATGATATGTAGTTTACAAAGATATTGAGGTTTACATATTGTTATCTAAACTAAATGTAAAAAAATATCTTCACGCAATTCCCAATACAGGGGTAGACAGAGGTCTAGTCTAGACAATTAAGTCCCTACGACCCACCTTCCACCGAAGATATTTTCGGGACAACGTGGCAGGTGGTGACCCCGTCGCCGTCTTTATGTCCAAGCCAACGATGTAATTCGTACAAAGGTTTTAGAAAAACCCATTGGTACGAGCCCACCACCTGGGGATCGAACTCGGGTCTCTTGACTCGAAATTCCGACCACCCAACCACTCGGCTATCGTGATTTAAACCAAATGTAGCGGTGGCAAATCCTCCATATGAGAGAGGCCTACGTCCTGCAGTGAACTTTAATAGGCCGTTATGTATGTATGTATGTACATGTGTTTAAAGTATAATAAGTCTAAACAGTGGTGGGGGGGAGGCCTTTGTTTAGCAGTGGACTCTTGATAGGCTGTAAAGAAGACGAAGAAAGATCGACAAAACATTTTAGACAGAGTTAATTTCCCATGAAATGTTTGAAATGCGGACGTGAGCACGGACACGTTAAATCGAATGCAGTAGTTAAAGTACCTTTTGCCAAGTTTTATTTACCATTTTAAATCACTGACGCAGTTTAACCGTTTTTAATACATTTGTGACTGTCCAGTTCGAACTGAATTCATTTCAATGCTATTATTATTGAACTTTTTATCCTTGTCTGACATTGTGTTTTTTTTAGAAAACGTCGTGTGACATGGAATATGCTCGAAGGACATTTTCAATTCGATTAATTCAAATGGGTTTCCAATAATCTTTTGAAATGTAATATTTGCATCGCTTCATTCATAACGGCTGTAGTTACGTCAGTAACTTATGTTTATGCTAAAGAAAACAAACCTGAAGTAATAACATGTTTCTGCTGCCAAAAAATCTTATTGGAAGTTTTTCTGTCTACTAAAATAGCGTGTCTTAAAAATATCAAATAGGAAATATAATAAAGAAATGCTTACGTTCTTAATTCAGTCGATGTAATGATAGAGTACAATTGAAAATGTCTTCGGTGAAACGTGGGTGGAATGAACTTAATCGTCTGAACCTATGTGTACCCCTATGTGTACTCCCTCTGTGTATTGAGAATGGAGTGAAGATATTTTTTAATACAAATGAACAAAGAAATCTAAGACTAGAAACTTTAGAGTGTAATTTATAGTTTACTTTTTACTATTATTATTATAAATAAATATCGTCACGCAATTCCCAATACAGGGGTAGACAGAGGCCTAGTTTAGACAATTGAATCCCTTCTCCCCACTTTTCACCGAAGATATTTTCGGGACAACGTCACAGGGGGTGAGACCGTCGCCGTCCTTATGTCCAAGAAAATGACATATATCGTAAATAAGTTTTTTGAAAAACCCATTGGTACGAGCCTGCACCTTGGGATCGAATCAGGTCTCTCGACTCGAAATTCCGACCACCCAGCCACTCGGCTATCTTGACTTCCACTTCTATTCTACTTCTACTGTTATTATTATCATCAGATCAGATCAGTATTGTCTCTATCTATGAAAGTATCTATTGTCTATGTATATATAATCTAAATGCCAAAGCTAGTAACCTTTCTAGTTTCAGTTGAAGTAGAAAGATATGGTAAGAATTAAAGAAATCGTATTTTCTTCTCAAAGTCAAAGCGCTGTTGGCAATGAATATATAATCATTAATTATACGTAAAAGTTTAATTTAATGTAGAAGTAACATATGTTCTTATTTATACAATGATGATATTTTTATATTTATCACAATATTCACTTTATTAATAATATGTTTATATAAAATATTCGGTTTATAAGAAAACATTTTAGGAGCCGTACTTTAGAATGAATATCCATGCTTGATTTCTGTAACGCAAGTGGTTTCTAAATTAATAAAAAAAAGATGCAAATTGTACCTAGTTTTTATTTCTTTTTTTAAACTTAGATATTTCTCTGTTATTTTTTACTTTCTTAAAAACAATGACAACTGCCTGCCACGTATCGCTAGTACAGTTTACAAGTTTCGGTGGTAAGAAGGTCGAAAGGACTTCATTTTCTGGGCCTATGTCTACCTCGGTATAGGCAATTGCATAAAGATATAAAATACAGATGATAAGCACTTTTTTACCGCCAAGATGTGTCAAGTGATGTGTGATGTGTGATGTGCCAAGATGTCGATCCTATAGCCAAGTTATTAGTGACGCTGCCTTCGGAGCCGATACACAACATTTACAAATATAATTCTATGTATATATACATGTATGTATATGCATTCGTTTGGAAACTAAGACGGCAACAGGCTCACCACCGGTTACATTCTTCCAAACAGCCGGGTCCAAAGACTTAATTGTCTAGAAATCTACCTTCCAAAGTTGTGGCAAAATATGTGAAAAAAAAAATATCTTCACGCAATTCCCAATACAGGGGTAGACAGAGGTCAAGTCTAGACAATTAAGTCCCTTTGACCCACCTTCCACCGAAGATATTTTCGGGACAACGTGACAGGTGGTGAGCCCGTCGCCGCCTTTATGTCCAAGCCAACGATATTCGTACATAAGTTTTTGAAAAACTCATTGGTACTGCCACCTGGGGATCGAACTCGGGTCTCTCGACTCGAAATTCCGGCCACTCAACAACTCGGCTATCGTGACTTTTAAAATATGTGAAGATATAAATAATAGTGAGTCATGATTAGGGCAGTTTTACAATGAAATTATAGCTATAAATTTAACAGCTAGCAAGAGGCTAGAACTGCTAAGGGAAGGCTCTGGTTTTATAATAAGGTATATTGATCGACAGAGGGCAACCTCCGTGGACGAATAGCGTCCACAGCGTTTTCATGGTGTCGCCAGCTCTCATGTCCCGGGTTCGATTCCCGGACGGATCAATGTAGAAAACACTTTTTCTACAATTTCTCGGGTCTAGTTTGTTTCTGGTAAGATACCACGTTGTTTCTGATTCAATAACACAATTGCTTAAGCTACTTACTTTGTGGTCCGACCAATGTATGTATGTATGTTTACGATGATTTCGCTATGTATTTATGTATTTATTTACGTATACACAACTGCCGAATTAATAAGAAATTTATAAAAATCAACTGGATTCGCAAAAGTACTGCATAACCTACGTTCTTTATATATAAATCAAAAAATGCATCATTCATCAGTTGAATGAAGTCCGAATAATGTTTTGTTATTATAGCGCATGTGACACGTTTTTTTTACGTTTTAATAAACATTTCAGATATTGCATATGACATTGTCAACAAGTTACAACTGACATTGAATAGGTTTTTGTCTCATAAAAAATATCTTCATTCCATTCCCAATTCTGGGGAAGACTGAGATCTAGAAAATAAAGTCCTTTCGACCTACCTTTCACCAAAGGAATTTTTTGAGACAAGCCGACTATTGGTGTGCTCGTCTTATGGTCAAGCCAAAGTTGAAATCGTACACAAGTTTTGAAAACCCCATTAGTACGAGTCTGCCATTTAGTGATCGTACTCGGGTCTACTGACTAGACAGACCCGATAAACCCAACAAGCAATTAAGCGAGTAAAGGTGTAGTGAAAAGGCACGCTTTGTGATACATAACGCAGTGCTGGGGACTTTGTTGACACACACACACACACATACTCGTACGTTTATAATGATCACCAAATGCGTACTTTGTTTAGTGTTATTATTTAATTTAATTTGTCTTTGAATGTCGTGAATACCGTAAACGTCATCCACTGTAAGTGATAACTTATTTCTTTTATACAGTAATTTTGGCAATAAGAATATTTTTTTTGTTACATCTCTTATTGTGCTGTTGGTTCTATGATAATAAAAGAAAGAAAACTGGATGAGGTCGTGCTTCGATCGTTTGGTCAAGTTGAAAGAGTGCAGACCAAATTCTGCAGAAAATATTTAGCGCAAAAGTTTACAGTGAATGGGGTCGAGGTAGGTCGGGACTAACTTTTTTGACCATTTTGGCAAATTATTCAAAGAGTGGTGTGTCAAGAGTACCCGGATACTTAGAGGTGCGTGTATGAAGAAAATCATAAATAAAATGCAAGAAGCGAAATAGCTACCTATTTCGCTTCTTTAATTTTCATTCGCAAGAATCATACTTGGTGATCAATTCTCTCTGTTTTCCTCAATAATAAAAAAACTAAGAATCTATCGCCAATAGCCTTACTAGGGCTAGGTTACTGTAAAACAAGCGTGGAAGTATTAAACTACTTTTATTACGATTATTTTCAGTTTTGAGAGGCTAATGCAGAATGGCTGGTATAAAGAAAACAAATTTATATTCTAACTGAAAAGAATAAAAACCCCATTCCTAATGTTGGGATAGACTGAGGTCTAGACAATTAAGCCCTTTCGACCTACCTTTCACTGAAGACCTTACATAGGCTCACCACCTGTTATCAGGTTACAGGAGCCTCCACCTCTTTTCTTCTCCATCTTGTCTCCTTTTTTATGCCCAAGCCTACGATATTAAACGTACATAAGTTTTGAAAAACCCATTGGTTCAGGTCTTCAACCTTGGGGTTGAACTCGAGTATTTTGCTATCACATCGTAAATCGGTATGGTATATGGAAATACTCTGATGGTCGAGTAGTTGGGTATTCGTGATTTGAAAACGGAGACATTAGATCGATCCCTAGGAAGAATTCTCGTCCAATGACTATTTTCGAAAATTATGAACGATATGTAAAGTTGGCTTCGACAGTTGGCAAAGAATAGATAGCCAGGAGAGTAGCGGGCTATCACTTTATCCCAAACAGCCATTTGTGAAATGAGTGTTGAAAACACAAAATATCTAACTTTCTGAATACCCTAGTATTGAAAAACTCTTGAAATACATATTGTCATGATATATATTATAAGATAGTGCTTGGGGATGAGAATTCCAGGCCAACCCGAGTTCGATTCCCAGATGGCAGGCTCCTACCAATGGGTTATTAAAAAAAAACTTATGTACGATTTATATCGTTGACTTGGACATAAAGACGGACATCTCATCACCTTTAATGACGTTGTCTCAAGAATATCTTTGGAGTGTCGAAAGGACTTTATTGTCTAGACCTCTGTCTACCCCTCTATTATGAATTGCGTGAAGATATTTATTTATTTATCTTTCATGAGAGACATGAAACTTTTTTACACATTCAGTCTGATTGCTATTTCTGTCGATTAAATACGACCACATACCTGATAGTTCACATACTTAAATCCTCTCTATAGTGAAAGAAAGTCACCAACCAACTTTACCTGAGTCGCTCTTCACGAAGGCATCGTTTCAAAAGAGGCTTTTCTTTTATTAAAAGTGTTGGTGTAGTGTTATTTGAATGTTGGTTCTTTTATAAATAGTCTTTAGAAACAAATTTTTAAGTACTGCAATAAGTAACTTGCGAGCATGATATTTAAAAAAGTATGGCGTTAAGTTAAATCTTAAACAGAAAGAAAAAGTTTAAAAACATTCTATTATTACCTAAACTTTGTGTTGAAACGTGTATATCTTGTACTTTAATAAACTATTGCCATATGCTGTTTAAATATACCACCTCCTCTCTTTTCTAGGGTCTCGTAAAAGGCGATAAGAGAAGAGCCTTGAACATACAGTTTCAAACATTAACATACTGCCCTTCAGTCTACAGACCGATGAAGGGCAGTAATATTTCTCTCATCGAAGACATTTTTGTCGACGTATTTATGGATGATTAATATTAATCGAGCGATTAATCGAGTACAAGCCTACCACCTGGGCATAGAACTCAGATTAATTCACTCGACTGACTGACCCAACCACTTGGCTATCGTGACTATTAATTCAATACTCTACTTCAATAAAATTCATGAGGAGGGATGAATGTAATGTAGGCAAAAGATTGTTAGAGATGAATGTGGATGGACGAAGAGCTATAGGGAGACCAAAACAAGGATGGGTGGATTGTGTGAAAGAAGACATGAGAAAGAAAGAAGTGAGTACTGAGATGACGGTAAATAGAGGAGAATAGAAGAAGAAGACATGCTGTGCCGATCCCACATAGCATGGCATAAGTGCAGGAAGAGGAAAAAGAGCCTATAAGGAACGTCGCGGATACCTATCATTATAAAATGATACAGCTTACGAAATAGTATTCATAAATTTATGCATATTTTTCAATGTATATCTTTTAATATTCCCTATTTCAGTTAATTCTACCTTAATGTTTATTTATGAAGCTTTAGATGAAAATATTAGACTTTGTAGAGAATATTAAAAAATATAAATGTTACATTGGGATTATCAAAGTACGTGAGGCGTGGTAAGCTTTTTTATTTAAAAATGACTACACGTGCAAATGGGATGCTGTGGCGGGGAGTTAAAACGTCTATAGTATACAATGGAGGTAGTATTCGTGCTATCCTTAAATTTCTCCTTTAATGATAAAGCTCAGTACGGATTATATGTTTAAAAAATACAAAAATATGCATAGTATGAACATTTTAAACCACATTGGATAGTTAATGAATGTGAAAATACTAAAGAAAAATTGTACTGACCGATTTTTACGTCACAATAGCTAAGTGCTTGGAATTCGTGTTAAGATCCGAGTTCTGTCCAAAGGCCGTAGGTTCATATAAATGTTTTTTTTTCTAATGTATATATGTGTAGGTTATGTAGTTGGTTTTGTACATGAAGACGGCGACGATCTCACCACCTGTAACGTTGTCATAAAATTGTCTTCGGTGGAACGTGAGTCGAAAGGACTGAATCGTCTAGACCTCTGTCTACTCCTGTATTGGGGTTTTCTTCATATATTTATATTTATCAATACTGAGATTGACTGAGGTGTAGACAATTTGGTAATTTCGACTCACATTTCATTCTCATTTAGGACAAAGTGACAGATGGTCAGCCTAGGCTCACTTTAAGAAATACTTAAAGAGCTATCTTAGTGACCAAGTCAACGATTCAAATCCCGTATAGGTTTCGAAAAAAGCTTACGAGAGTGCCTATTGGATATTGAAGGGGTGTCCTAATTTAGATTACGATCACCTAATCACTCGGTTATCGTGGTCGTTTATATTTTTTATGTTAATAAAATATATATAACAAAATAATATATTTTATTATATTTATAATATATTTTTTATGTTAATGGTAGTACAAATGCCCAGTGAAAAGAAGATAATCTGGTAACCAATAGGTGGTATACTTGCATAATCAGTATGTTTGTCCAATGCGCAATGGCTGGAGTGAAAATGATAAACAACTGTTTTTTAACTGTTTTTGATGAGAAACATCTTTAGGCGAAGGTATACCTGATTTTCGGCGTGGCGAGAATTACCGTGGCGACGCTTCGTCATGGTATATGATGGTATATATGTGTAGCGGTTATACATAGTGCATACGTTGTAGTGTGTGAAACGCGATTTCTAATAAATAAAAAAACTTTTGTACTTTTACATTTTTTTTAATTTTAACTTTTTAAATAGCAGAGGCTAGTTACTTATCATCCCGCCCTCGTATATTTATGGAACATTATTTTGTTATTTATTTATTTATTTAAACTTTATTGTATCACCTTAAAAATAAGGATAACAATGGGCGAACTTAATACCTTATCGGCATTCTCTACCAGTCAACCCGAGGTGTTGGGAAAAAAAATTATTTTATGGAACAAATTTGTAACACTTTATATTTTCATTACGCCATACCTGATTTTAACAGAAATATAATCTATTCTTTTATACATATAACTTACACAAAACAATTTCGATGTTTCTCATCTCATCATCATCATCTCAGCCAGGCGTCCCGTGATGGCTCACTCATTTTTTTTTTCATTTATTGGTAATAATCAGAGTTTATTTTGCCACTAAATTTGAATTTTGAATCACTAAATTTGTAACCTAGAACTTAGCATAATTATAACTATAGCAATATGCATTAAAGTAACTTAAATGCATATTGCTACAGTATCAAACTAAATCTATTCATATTCACGTACACCTCTGGCGTCATTAACTTAATGAAACGTACTAATTACTTCATTAACTAAATACGAAAAGATAACCGAGTTTTTTGGTGTCCCTGCCTTCTAAGCTAATCGGTCGCTTTCGGTCGTCCATGGTAAGGCCGCACATTTTACGAAGAGATCGCATCTCCACTGCATTCAACCTGCTTTTATGCTTCTTCTGGCATACCCAGGTTTCGCTGCCATATAACAAAGTCGGTACCAACACTGCGTTATGTATCGCAAGGCGTGCACTTTTCACTACGCCTTGCCTTTTGACTAATGCAGTCAGGGCACCATTGTCTTTGAAAACTTCATCATCAAAAAAGTGTCATTGCTTAAGAAATGTGACCTGGCGTGAACTAACTAAACAATCATTGTTATATTATCCAACCTAAGCCCGACCTACATTTCAAGAACTCTTAAATTAAAGCTGACACATCTCCAGAAACATACTAATTGGAGTGATTCTTTTTTTATAAACCACTATATAAATTGAGACGGCGACGAGCTCACCACCTGTCACGTTGTCCCGAAAAATATCTTCGGTTGAAGGTGGGTCGAATAGACTTAATCGTCTAGACTAGACCTCTGTCTACCCCTGTATTGGTAATTGCATGAAGATATTTATTTATTTATTATTTATTTTAATATATAAATTGTTCTATAATTAATAACCAAAGCAAAACATCATAGTACAAGCTAAACGAAATGAGACGGGAGGCAGACGCTAGGGAGATCCTCATCGAGTACAACCCTTATTTTACAAATACTAGTTGGGGTGACTTCCTCGTAATTCTGACGTCACCCATTCAGCGTTCAAGTTAGAGGGCGAGGCTGGACTGCACGCGCATGCGTTTTGTACTGCAGTACTTTTCTTACTGCGAACTATAGATACATTCTTGAACTACCCCTAATTGGAATAGCTCGCGAACGAATCTTATTTTAACATTACTTGACATAGTATAAATGGATTTTATTATACTGTATGTCTGTGTGAGAAATATTCTGCTTTTAATTTATTTTTTTATTGTTGATTTTAATGATTATAAAGCGACTTCATACGTGTTAAAAATTACTAATTACCTGTTAATACCGATGAAATGTATGTTTAAGATGTCAGTTAAAAAGAAAAGAAAAAAAGTTGATAAATATTTGAATTTTTTTAGCTATATCCAAATAATAAGTAATTAATCTAGTATAACCAACGTTGAGACGCATGCGCAGCAAGTCACATGCGTATGCGCATAGAAGATATTCGAGCGATATTATTCATCATTGATTTTGACGCAAATATCGAATATGCGATAAGTAAATATCACAGAGTACCCTGAATATTTAGGAGTGAATGGCGTGACTTTATTTACGTAGCTTGCGCCCAGTGCCCCTTTCTCTACTATACCTAAATATTGTGTGTAGGGTAAACCATGACCTCACAACTGATACCGTCACTTTTTTATCTATTTAACGGCTTTTAAAAGTAATCTTCCTGAAAAAGAATATTTTTATATTCTCACGCATTTTACGAATATTGAGACAGACAGAGATGTAGACAGTTAATCACTTTTGACCAACTTTTGACTGAACTCTATTTGGGACAACGTGTCGTGCATTGAGTCTATAGCAATGTAAGTGTCCAAGCCAATGGTAAAATATACTTAAATATACTTATATATACATATAAACACTCATCATCATCGGCGATAGACTCACCACCTGTCACGTTGTCCCGAAAATATCTTCGGTGGAAGGTGGCTCGAATGGACTAAATTGTCTAGACTAGACCTCTGTCTACCCCTGTATTGGGAATTTCGTGAAGATATTTATTTATTTATTTTATATTCATGATTTCAGTACAATAGCCAAGCCAATATCACGAAAGCCAGGTGGTTGGGTGATCGGAATTCAAGTCAAGAGACCCGAGTTTGATCGCTAAGCATCGTAGCAATGGGGTTTTTCAAAGAACTTACGTACGATTTATATCCTTGGGTTTTACATAAAGATGGCGACGATCTCACCACCTGTCACATTGTTAAAAAAGTTTCTTTGGTGGAAGGTGGGTTAAAAGAACTAAATTGTCTAGATATCTGTCTACACCGGTATTGGGAATGCCGTGAATATATTTATTTATTTATTCCCGTACAAAAAAACCATAGCGAAGCTCGAACCCACAACCCCTAGATTCGATGTTAGTCCAGTTTTTATGAAAATCTAAATCTACAACCTTTCTTAGAAACGAACCTTGTAAGAGAGGAACAGAAATGAAATATTGAAATTGGAATAATTTTCGTGATATTCCAGGATGCTCATTACAAAAACGATATTCAATTTCAGAAGTCACGATAGCCGAGTTGTTGGGTGGTCGGAATTTCGAGTCGAGAGACCCGAGTTCGATCCCCAGGTGGCAGTACCAATGAGTTTTTCAAAAAACTTATGTACGAATTTCATCGTTGGCTTGGACAAAAAGACGGTGACAGGCTCACCACCTGTCACGTTGTCCCGAAAATATCTTCGGTGGAAGGTGGGTCAAAGGGACTTAATTGTCTAGACTTGACCTCTGTCTACCCCTGTATTGGGAATTGCGTGAAGGTATTTATTTATTTATTTTATATTCAATGACTTTGGACATGATAATTTTATTTTGAGAAATAGTTATTACATACAAAAATAAACATACTCCTGGTGCATGTAGGTACGAATTACGGTAATGTGATCCATTTATACATATACATAGATAGGTACTACATTATATACAATGCTCTGATCTCAAAATAAGTTTCCAAAGTACATGTATTATAGGGACAGTATCTACGAAGGAGCAAACATACTCGATAGAATGTAGAAAAAGTGGTTTTCAACATTGAATCGTCCAGAAATCGAACCCGTAACCGTAGAGCATCCTTGACCACCGACATGATCGCACACGGAGTTTTCAAATCGATTCTCATTCTTTAAATTATGAAAATCATAAGGCTGTTATCTTGTGCCTTAAAAACGTAGTCAAGATTCATATCTGAAAACATTTTTCTGTAACGATTCTAGATATTCTCCTTGGATTAGTTTAGGTCTTTTTGATATACATCTTCTTCTTCTTTAAACCCTATTAAGAGTCCACTGCTGAACATAGGGCTCCCTTAAAATTTTCCCCATAGAACTGTCCTCAGCCACCTGCATCCATCATCTCCCCGTAATATTTATTATACGTTCATCATATGATACACGACATGATATGAGGTTGGGGGGACCTGTTCGGAATTATTCAAGCTGACAAATTTCACCATTTTAAACGAGACCCCAACGCATTTGATGCTTCAGAGTTGCAGATGTTAGTGGGAGGCGGCTATGAGTTACCATCTGATGAATCGACTACTCTTTTACCTACTTAATCTATAAAAATGTGATATTGAATATTATGAATCAGTTTTGGAGATTCAAAGGTATCAAACAACCTCCTTTAGAGTTTTATATTTATACATTTGTAAAAATGAATTTCCTCAAAGTAAAGCCTGATATTCACTATCATAAGCCCAGGATCTGATCAGTAGTAAAAATTCGAGAACTGGCTGAGAACGCCGTAAGGTGTAATATTCTACCCCAATTCTTCCCGTGGGTGCTAAAAGAGGCGACTCAGGGCAAAGATTTGAAGGTGCAATTGGCTACTGACATATGGCGTTATAACCATGTACGAAAAAAACAGATCAAAACAAAGTAAACCGATGACGGGGAGCACCGCCTAAGGTGTACTGTGATTGCCAATCTGCTTGCCAAGCTTGGCGATTTTGGTATTCTGCACTGGCCTTTTCTGAACGTTATGGTGATGATGATTTTGGATCAAACTCTACTCTACACGACTGTTAATAACAGAGATAAGATATGATAACATAAACGTAGGGATTTTTATTTATTTTTTTTTGGATAAATACAATTTATAAATATTACAAATAATAAACTGCCGCTGTGTACTCGTTAGTTTTCCGACGCGACGCCCTTTATTAAAATGAGTTATATCTTGAAAACTATTCATTCAAATCAAATAAAACCAATCGTTTATATAATCTGCATTACATAAAGAAGATAAATTATATACACATTCGAATAAGCATTGATAACAAATAGAAGAAAACAGCTTTGCAAGTCGAATAATATTTTTAGTTAATAATTTAAATATGACAATAGTTTAGTGAGTTTATATTAGGAGACGGATATATGCTATCACGAACTTTTTCATAGAAAGTTATACGACGAAAAATTCTACAATATATTACAATAATTACTTATGTTAATTTTATTTTTTGGCTCATATCAAGGTTTCAGTAGGGATACCATTTTTAAAACCTTTTTTCCTATTGTATGGCTCCTCATCCGGTATTATTTGTTACTTCTTCGATAAATACACTACATGTTTTTTTTTAATCGGACCAGAGATACGAGTATAATATTATAAATAAAGAAAAAAATGCCTCTTTATTATATTAAATAGAACCGTGGTAAAATTTTAGCACAGCTGGTTTATATATTAGATTAATACCTCATATATACTTTTTATCCTGGAATCGTCTATTTTATTACTAAGCTACGGGCAAAGCAGCAGTATTTTTCTAGTTATTTTTACTAAATGCATAATCTTTAACCTTTAGCTAGTATTTTGATCTATGTTAGTTATTAAAAAAGATATAACTGAGCTATATAAAAATATTACAAAACTTGTTTGTGAATGTTTTTCAAATATTTTGAGAAATGTTTTTTTAGATATAATAAATGGCTTATACTAATTATATACCATTCTTATGCACATTGCACGCATTTACACTGTATAGTACAGAAATAATTTTAAGTACATAAAATTATTACAAAAAAAAAATCAGAAAAAAAATGCGGAAGCTTTACAAAACAGGGAAACTATGGAACGAATCAATATTTCCAAAATTTTTGAAACGCCCCCTGCCTAAACTTATGGCGGGTTAGCGTGGATCAGGGTGGAGATCGCTAGTATAGGGTTGTATCCCATCACTATAACTCGGATTTCGAACACGCGCCTTTAAACGAACTAAATAAATTTATTACATGAAATAAAGTATATTAATATTGTGCTTTAATCAGTGTAGATTGAACCCAGTGTCCTTAATATTTAACTACAGCGTCGAAAATCCACGTCAAGGTGAGTAAAGTAACTTTTTAAACTCTAACCTAGTCAAGTTGAAATCGATTCGCTTTTGTCGCATTCCAACGTTTTCATAAATGATGTTGACGTAAACTTATAGCGAAAACTTAACCTAAATAAATATAAAGGTAAACAAATCAAAGAAAAGTTTCTATAAGGGTTGGAAACTGTGGTACAATAAATAAATACAACTTTAAAGTAATTAAAATAGTTAAACTGTCGGGCAAAGTTTGCGTATAATATTATTTTTAAAGTTTTATTCGTGATCTAAATATGAATAGTGCTGTGTGTTTTTTCAATTAATACAGGTTTTATATTTGTAGGGGTGTTACTGGCTTATAGAAACGACTCAAATTACTAAAATAAATAATAGTCGACCAATAAAACTTTTTAATGTGTGTACATGATGCAGGAGTTAAATAAAAAAATAATGAATATGAAAAATGGTTGAAATTTCTCAAAACCTAAATTTCGAAATGCAAGGTGAATGCCCTTTGTCCTACATGTGAGATCGCATGTTGCGCCATCTACTCCATTTTTCCGCAATTATTCAACAACTCGTAAGGAATATAGGTTATAACGAAACTTAGTTCGAAAATGCTTATTCAAAGTTAAACTATTTTACAAATACACAGCTTTATTACAGCTGTATGTTAGTTTAACGTTACCGATATTGAAATGTTCTCATTAATACATGAACATCGAAGGGTTTGGTGTTGCTTTTTAGTATTAAAAGGAGAAACACTATCAAGTTAATCTTGAAACATTAGATTATATAACAATGCAGATTCATCTTATTTTATTTCTACCGAATTGAAGTAAATATCACACACAATTTAAGAAAATAAAAACGAATCACAGTTATGGATTTTCGATAATCCAATTTAACTTATCCTTATAACATATTTCTTTTTAAATATTTTCACGCATTTCCCAATACTGAGATGGACTGAGATCTAGACAAATTAGTTGTTCGGACCTACTTTTCACTGGAGCGTATTTTTACGTACCCGGGACGACGTGACGGAGTTTTGGTGAGTCTGTTGCCTTCATGTTCAAGCTAACGATATAATATACTTAAATAGATATAATATAATTATATCTGTATAATTATATCGATATAATGTAATTAAATATATATACATGGGTAAATAATAAGAAATATATGAACATTCATGACTCCAGTACACGTAATTATATTTATCACACAAATTTTGAACTTCGGGATACAAACACGCTACCCTTAGGTTTGAAGGCGTGGTCACAAACAACTAGGCTATTGGGTCATTATTTGTAATTCATATTAAGATAACAATGAAGCAGAAATAATTCTATTTTCTTCGGTCGACCGACTTTTATCGTTAGCTATCTTTAGAGATGTGACATCATCCACGAAAACGCGTATTTTAATTTCCATTTCCTGCCATTTTCGGAGAAAGCAAATATTGTTCCTTCATCTCATAAATATGAGAAAAAAATATTTCGTCTATTCTTTTATATTTGTCTACGGGAAAGTATTACATAAAATTACGCAACGTATTCTCCGGAAAGAGCATTTGGTCTTAGGTCTCCTAGTCGAGTGGCGTGGGCAGACACAGGTTTTCATGGTGTCGTCCCGGGTTCGATTCCTTTATAATCGGTTATATATATATATATATATATATATATATATATATATATATATATATATATATATATATATATATATATATATATATATATATATATATATATATATATATATATATATATATATATATATATATATATATATATATATATATATATATATATATATATATATATATCGGACGGACGGACGGACGGACGAGGTCGAGCGTTCGGTTCACTGACGCTTAAGATTACTTACAAGATTAGTAGAGCCGCAGGTGCTTTAGAAAAGCAACCCGAAAGTTTTCTCTTGAGATCTTTGAATGTTCCTTAGTCGTAATAGTTGGAAACTTTAGCTGCCTACTTTGGGATCTAAGCAATGTATGTGAGTTTGTCCCTATTTACTTGAATGTATATTACAGAAGCATGTAACTGACAGTGGTAATAGGTGGACAAATAATTTTTAATACGTTTAATGAAATGAAAGCGTAAGTGAAAAATCAAACAGAAAACATATATACATACATACCTTCACATATAGTCTCTAACGGGGAAGCCAGAGGAACACATCGAAATGTCAGAATCCTAACATACCTCATTCGCTTCTTACAAATTCATCGCTTTCTTCATACACTAGGTATCCAAGTACTCTTGATCATCCACCCTTCGAGTAATTTGCTCACATGGCCTTAGAAAGTTAGTCCCGATCTATCTCGACCTCTTTGTATCTAAACTTTCGCTCAATAAATTTTCTTTACCTTTCGGTCATCGCTCATTCGCTCAACGTGTCCAAACCATCGGTACTTTCAGTAGCTTACTCTGTAATCCAGTAAGCTTTCCTAACCGGTAATGCTTTTAGTATCGGCCTAGACTTGCATATATAGGGGTTACACGAAGTTAACTCACCCCTAATCTGTTTTGCTGCAATGAAATTTAGCACCTCGACCGAGAATGAATCTACGTTAGTTTGTAAATATCTCATTATATTAGTCTAGTCATGCGTTGTATATTAAAAAATAATATATCTCAACCCGATAGCCTAGAAGTAAGTAACCCTGCCCACGAACCTAAAGGGTGAGTGTTCGGGTCCAGCTAAGGGCAAAAATTTCTAAGATGAATATGAATGTTTATACTCGACCCATAATTGTTTATATGTATGTAAGACTATTTATCCATATAAATATATATATCTATGGAAGTGTTTTGTACCGTTCGCTTGAATAGTAAGACGGCGATGGGCTTACCACCTAGTACTTTGCCTTAAATAAGCTTCGGTAAAAGGTTGATCGAAAAGACTTAATTGTCTAGACCTCTGTTTACGCCAATTCTGTAAAAAAAATGCGTGAAAATAAACAATGTATATCCCGAACGAAACCTATATTTTACTGATAATTAAAGACTACAATTTTTCAGGAATAAAATTTTTTTGTAATCTACTTAAGAAATTTATTATTTGATGCTCAAAGTTCACTGAACTAAAAATATGCCAAAACAACTTTACGTTGATTCCTGGACACTTAAAAGATTGCTTTAATTTCATTGATATTTAACATCTTTTTTTATGATTGATATGTAAAAATTTTTTGCTTATCCATGAAAGATACGTATTAAACATATCCTGTGGTTCAAACATTCGTCGGGTTGTTTTATTACTTTCCATAGTTTTGAACCTCCGTAGCTCACGGTTAGTTTTTGCACCAAATTATTTTTTTGCGAGACTCGTCGTTTGTTAGTACTGCGAAACGCCGCTAGGTGGCGCTAAAATAAATTTTACTAGGTAATGTTTTTGTTGCTTTGTTAAAGTTAAATACGTTCAATATTATTATAATTTACTATGGATATTTCTATTAGTGGGTTTTGCGGTCAGAAGGGTTGAGGGTTAAGAAGAGAGGTGCGACCTTAGACCACGGAGTGAATGTTTCCCAAATGTGCCGAAAAATTTATTGTGTGAAATTAAGCTATTGGCAGAGATGACAATTAGTATTATTATTACAAATGACTACAACGTGCTCCGACCTCGAACGAACACCATTTGTTCTTTTAATAAATTATCATTATTAAACATATTTTTTTGACATTACACCCGAGAGCTCAGCTGGTATTGCCTGACCTGACCATGCCTTCGAAGCTATGGGTAGCGGCTTCGAGCTGTGCTAGATGCAAATATTTAATTATATTACGCAAATATTTAATATTTTATTTATATATATTCATTTTTAATTATTTTTATATAAATAGAACTTATACTGTTCACTACTGCTTTAATTTTAAATTTTCCAGAAACAGGCATGCTGGAAAAAATATCTTCATGCCACTCCCAATACTGGGGTAGACAGAAGACTAGACAATTAAGTCCTTTCGAACCACCTTACAATGAAGGCATTTTTGGAAAAGGATATTAGTCACTCCCAGTCTTTTATGTCCAAACCAACGACCAACAACTCTTTTTTTTTAAATAAAACGATTTTCGGATTTTATCGCGTTTTTAATTAGTTTTTACAAAACTATTTTTATTTCCCGACGTTTCGGATGCTTTACAGCAACCGTCAGTCCCCCCGTGACCACTGTTGCTGTAAAGCATCCGAAACGACAGGAAATAATTTTTTTTTATTTTTAAAAAACGTTTTATTTTAAATGTGTAGTATTCGCGAAAATACAAGAAATCATTAAACGTTTTTTTTTTAAATCCCATTAGTACGAGCCTTCCACCTGGATATCGAACTGGGGTCTATTGATTCGATCAGCCAAACACTTGGCTATCCTGACTTTTTAAAAATTTAATAGAAATTAGAATTAAGTAGTGTCTTTCTTGAAAAAAAAAAACACATTTCACTTCTTCTGTTCTCTTCGGACTTGTTTTTTATTTTGATTGGTGCAAAGTATTTTATAGTAGTAAAGTACTTTGTAGTTATTAAAAGTATTGTGTTTTAAATAAAGGAACATTAGTGAATCCATAAATAAATAAACATTTGATGTATTCACTTTCACATTTTTATGTTTAAAGTTATATAACGAAGTATTTATTCAACACTTACCAAGTCGTAGTTTCAGCTGCGGAGCTTTTGCTCAAGGTCACACTGATGCACACGTAGATCGTCGCACGTAGCGCGTAGCGCTGAGACTGCCTGCGCGGAAAAAATGTAATATTAATACTAATAAAAAAATCTGTAAATTTCAGCATAGAATTTTTAGATATGATTTTCAGGTCCTATTTGTTAACGTTTTTTTTTTTTTCAGAAAAGAAACTATTATAAACCTCTTGGAATATGGCAAAGACCCAAAGGCAATTTAAGTTTTACACAAAATTAAGTGATCTGGTGATCACGGCACTTGATCAAAAGAATACATAAGGTGGCAGCTATGCCCTCCTCAGTCATATGGAGCGAAAGAGGCGAACCGCCCCAAGACCCGCAATACAAATAAATAAATAAATATCTTCCCATATCACAACACAAGGTAGACTGAGGTCTGGTCTAGACAATTAAGTCTCTTCGAACCACTTCCCACTGAAGATATTTTCGGGACATGATAGGCGGTGAGCCCGTCGCCGTCTTTATATCCAAACCAACGATATAATTCGTAAATAAATTTTTGAAAAACCCGCTGGTACGAGCCTGCCACCTCCTCGATCAAACTCGGGTCTCCTGACTCGAAATTCCGATCACCCAACCACTCGGCTATCGTGACTATATATATATATATATATATATATATATATATATATATATATATATATACATATATATATATATATATATATATATATATATATATATATATATATATATATATATATATATATATATATATATATATATATATATATATATATATATACAAATATATTTTGCATAACGTCAACCTGCAAGTACAATTAATCTTACATATATTTTCACTGTTTGACCACCTACGTGGACGATTGACTTTCACACAAGTTTTCAGTGTCGTAAGCTCGGAGGTACTGGGTTGAATTTTCGAACAGGTCGATACAGAAAACGACTGATTATTTTAGACGACCTTCGTGGACGAGTGGCGTAAACACCGGTTTTCAAAGTGCCGTCATTTCGAGGCCCCGGGTTTGATTCCCGGATATAAAAAAACACTTGTAGAAAGACTTAAAAACAAATAAAAATAACACTTTTTCTACATTTTCTCGGTTCTGGGTGTCTGTGGTGCCTTCGTTGTTTCCGACTTAAAGTCACGATAGCCGAGTGGTTGGGTGGTCGGAATTTCAAGTCAAGAAATCCGAGTTCGATACCCAGGTCGCAGTCTTGTACCAATGGGATTTTCAAAAACTAAGAAATGACAATACAATACAATAATTTTCAAAAACTATAAACTAACGGAGGTCTACAAAATTAATTGTCTAGATCTCCGTCTACCCCTGTATTGGGAAGTACGTGGCGATATATCTTTTTATTAAACATTATTTTCAGTCACAACGATACAAACAGTCACGATAGCCGAGTTATTGGGTGGTCGGAATTTCGAGTCGAGAGACCCGAGTTCAATCCCCAGGTGGCAGTACCAATGAGTTTTTTTAAAAAAAACTTATTGGTACTGCCGTACTAAAACGCGGAGTAGTTGGGTTGTCGAAATTTTGATTCAAAAGACCTGAGTTCAATCCCCGGCTTCACAGCAGGCTTGTACCAATGGGTTTTTCAAAAACTTATGTACTAATTTCATCGTTGGCTTGGACATAAAGGCGGCGACGGGCTCACCACCTGTCACGTTGTCCCGAAAATATCTTCGGTGGAAGGTGGGTCAAAGGGACTTAATCGTCTAGACTTGACCTCTGTCTACCCCTGTATTAGGAATTGCGTGAAGATATTTATTTATTTATTTTATTAAACATTATTTTCATAATGACGAAAAGCGGACGAAGGCTGTCAAGCCTAATTGGTATTTGTAATCCGAATTCCCTTCGAAGCTAGGGGTTTCGGGTTTGAATCTCGCTAGAGGCACGTATTATTGTGCTAAACTTGAATGTTTGTACTCTTGTTATAGATGTATATGTGTAATGAATTTTATCTATTTAAATATGTATCTATGTAAGAATATTGCATGGACAATAAGACAACAGCTACCTCACCACCTGTCACATTGTTCCAAATAGGCTTTGTTGGAAGGTGCGTCGAAAGGACTTAATTTTTTAGACCTCTGTCTATTGTATAGGGCAAATGTGAAAACATATAGTAACAAAACCAGGACATAATGGATATCTTTTATACACTTTAGTATATTTTTAATGTTTTATATATTTTGCTTTTCATGAACTCTCGTCTTAAAAATTATGTACCTACTAACGAGTATACCAATCACGTATTCAACTGTTTTTTGTCACTATAAAAATGTTTTAAGCTGTTGGTGTGCCAATAAATAAATATAAATACATAATAATATCGTCACGTCTTTCCCAATACAGGGGCAGATAGAGGTCTAGAAAATTAAGTCCTTTCGACACACCGAACGTATTGTTTGGGATAATGTGACAGGTGCTGGGCTCGTCGCCGTCTTTTGTCCATGTTAACGATATAAATCGTACATATATATTTTTTTAAACTCGGGTCTTTTGACTCGAATTACGATCACCCCATCCACTCGGCTATCGTGAATTGAATAATAAATAAATAAACGGAATAAAATACAATACTTTTAATTATGTACTTACATCGATACCCCACGGCAAAATGGATAATTTATAACTCGTTAATTAAATCAGCTGACTTGCTGTAGGGATACAAAAATAGGTAGTTTTTGTACTGAAACCCTCGGGGTATTTCTCCGCGAGTTATTTTTTTTAAAAAACCTTCCGAAAGCTCATTAATTGACATTTTCTATCGCCCTTCCCCTAATTATTGGATAGATTAGAGAAGGGGAAATCCAATCCGGATGGGATCGATCCAATCCAAAGTAAGTAACTTAAGCATTAGTGTTATGAAATCAGAAACTGCGAAGGTGCAACAAACACTTAGATCCAAGACAATGAAGAAAGAGTGGTTTTCTACATTGACCCGGTCGGGAACCCGAGAGGACACTGAAACTGAAATCTGTGACACTGTCGCTGAGGTCGTCCATATATAAGCTTTTAGTGAATCTACAAGCTACATAATACGCTGATGTTTCAACTTAATTGAAAAATACTTAATATTTTTATATAAAATGTAATACATTTTTTACACTCAGCGAATAATAAATTAATTTACTTTTCGCCTTTTAGAAAACGATATAATTTCGTGAAATTTCTTACAAAAATTATTTACTTTTATGTCCTGATTAACTTATGGACTCGATAACTGTCTGTTTTAAATATGTCAGATCGTAAAAGACTTGAGAACCAGGACGTTGGTCGCAATTAACCATCCTCTTTCTTTAAGTGGATGTCATAACTATTGGGGGTAAAAGATGCTATGCCTTGAAAATATCTAAGACTACCGACCGATGGCGACATTTTTCATAATACATATGTTTTAAAATTACTCATTGGTACTTTAATGTCTAGAAATCGAACTCGGGCCTCTCGACTCGAGACTCTTGCGTTAAGATATTTATTTATTTTATATTTTCTGGGGGGAAGGCACCTATGAGTTTGTACGATTATTATCTGGCTAAGACACTAATACGGCTATCGGTTCACCGTCTGACATGTTGTGTCATATAAGCTTCTGTGAACTGTATCTATATATGTCGTATTATAATTATTGATGACTTTCGTGGTCGAGTGGCGCACACACCGGTTCATTGAGTTGCCAGCTCTGGGGTCTCGGATTCTATCGCCACGGGTCTGAGTGTCGGTGGTACCAGTATTGTGTCTAGTTTCATCACCAGCGCTTTATCAACTTAATTTGGGATCAGAGCTTTGTATTTGATGTTAATCATTTATGTTTGTTTATTTTATTATTTATTTATAACCGATAAATTTTAATTAGTATTTCAAGTAGGAGAGATAGAGTTGGGATGCAATACTTTAGCTTCGAATTTAAATACACCTTAATAAGCCTTTGTGAATTATTGGCATAAGAATTCATTAATTAATTTAAAGAATCCATTAGTTAATTTATAATGTACTTAATTTAATATTATATACTATACTTCACCGAAATATATATCAACAAAAATCAAATTGCTATATACTCTTTCAGGGAGAGAATTTTAGTATAATATTTTTAGATACTTCAGTAAACAAAATATCAGGGGACAATATTAATCAACATACGACGTCGCAAAGGTGTTAGCAACAGGTACAAAGAGCTTTACTTGAGTGCTAAGAAAAGTTTCTACACTTGCGAGCAAAATATTGTGAATTGAATATAAAATACACACAATAGGCTTAAAATCACGGCTAAAAAAGTCACGATAGCGGAGTAGTTGGGTTGTCGAAATTTTGATTCAAAAGACCTGAGTTCAATCCCCGGCTTCACAGCAGGCTTGTACCAATGGGTTTTTCAAAAACTTATGTACGAATTACATCGTTGGCTTGGACATAAAGACGGCGACGGGCTCACCACCTGACATGTTGTACCGAAAATATCGTCGATGAAAGGTGGGTCGACACATATTACTTTAATCCTAAACTAAGTAGCTAAAGCACTTGTATTATGGTATCAGTAACAACGAAGGTACGGAACGAACATCCAGGACCGAGAAATATTTGGAAAATTGGTTTTATACATTTTGATATTCTCAGGTTTGATTCCCGAACTTGGGATCTCAGAGCGACTCGAGCGAGAATACTCGAGGAATACTACTTTCAGTTGTTATTGTTATAAATATTTAGCGCTCTGCTACCTTAACATCATATGTAAATTTTAAGAAGCCTGTATGAAATTCGAATAAAGGTACTTTAATAAAATTGTTTTTCATATAAGCGTAGGAGAGCCCGGTCATATTGATATCGCAAACATGTGCTTTGATTTTATGTTTATAAAAGCTGCGTCCCCTGGCTATACCCACGGTTTAACAAATAATGTGGAATTGTTGATTTTTTAATAAAAATAATTAATTAAATAAAATTGTTGTCTCGGTAGCCGAGTGGTTGATTGATCCGAAATCGAGTCAAGAGACCCCAGTTCGATCCCCAGATGGCTCGTACCAATGAGTTTTATCCAAAAATGATTTATATCTCTGGCTTGGACATAAAGACGGCAACGGGTTCACAACCTGTCACTTTGTCAGAAAAGTATCTTAGGTGGAAAGTGGAAAGGACTTAATTTTCTAGACCTCTGTCCACCCCTGTATTGGGAATTGCATGAAGATATATATAAAATAACCTAATTTAAAACTTCTAACAGCCGTTTCGTGATTCAATACATTATACTTCGATACAATATATTTCGAAATATAACAACTTCGTTGTACATACTATTTTTTCGAAATAAGTCTGGGTTTCGGAGATAAAAAAGCCATAAAGTCCGTCATTACGGAAAATATGACACCCCATTCTTTTTTCAGCTAAGCTTATTAAACTTAGATAATAGTTTGTAGAATGAGACGCCATCGGTGGCGATATAGTTAATTTATGAAGCTTGGTAGTGATGGCAACACAAGTATGCATCGCCTTGCGAGTTAGAATGACTCCATTTTCCCAGGACAATTCTTTCATTTATCAACCATGAAAGAATTAATCACCACAGTTATAGTTTCTAAAACACCACTAAATATTGTTTTTGGAGGATTGATACACATATACACTTTATCTATTCCCTAAATTATGCATGTAATTAGCGCTAGATCCTACCTATATCTATCTATACCTGCATAATTAATAGATATAAAAAAGTATTCATTAGGTAAATAGTCATTACAAAAGAACCCTTCGACATTTAATTTATTTTTAAAGATAACAATGGCCGGCTTATTTACTTTTCAGAGGCTCTGTGTTAATATTATAATATAGGGGGCGAAAAACAGGGGAGTGAAAAATCGATTGAATCAGACTGCCCGGGAGCGTCGGAAATTCGGAGAAAAAAACTAAATGAACTGATTACAGAAACTGTGATTGAGTAGTGAGCAGATTTTTTTATTTTATTTTTTAGTCTAGACATCCCAAGATAACAACTTCATTTCTTATCACAAATTGAATAATTTATTCATCGACACAGAGTAGCGATCGTTGCTAACTTAGAAGTAAAATAATAAATAAATATCTTCATGCAATTCCCAATACAGGGGCAGACAGAAGTCTAGTCTAGACAATTAAGTCCCTTTGACCCATCTTCCACAGAAGATATTTTTGGGTAAACGTGACAGGTGGTGAGCCCGTCGCCATCTTTATGTCCAAGCCAACGATATAATTCGTATATAAGTTTTTTGAGAAACCGATTGGTACGAGCCTGCCACTTGGGGATCGAACTCGGGTCTCTTGACTCAAAATTCCGACCATTCTACCACTTGATTATCGTGACATAAATTAAGTATCATTCATATTATTATATGTGAAACCTTTTTAGCCACGGTAGTGAACTCTCCCGATGGGAACGTAAAAGCTTTATACCGCGAGGGGATAAAATCTTTACTTAAAGTTTCACTTTTGACGCTGCACGTTGTCACGTTAAATAGTCACGATAGCCGAGTGGTTGGGTGATCGGAATTCGAGTCATGAAACCCGTTGTCGATCCCCCAGGTGGCAGGCTCGCACCCATGTTTTTTTTTTTTTTTTCAAATACTTATATTCGATTTATTTCGTAACTTGGAGATAAACACGGTGACGGGCTCACCTCCTGTCATTTAAAAAACGATTGACCCAAAAAATGGGATACCTATGGAGTTTCTTTCGCCTGTTTCCTTTTCGTCAAAGGAACCTCATTTATAATCGGTGGTAGATTAAACAAAGACTATCGATAAACGAATATATATTTTTATTGTGTCACGATAGCCGAGTGGTTGGGTGGTCGGAATTTCGAGTCAAGAGAACCGAGTTCGATCCCCAAGTGACAGGCTCGTACCAATGGGTATTTCAAAAACTTATGTACGAATTATATCGCTGGCTTGGACATAAAGATGGCGACGGGCTCACCACATGTCACGTTTACCCAAAAATATCTTCTGTGGAAGGTGGGTCAAAGGGACTTAATTGTCTAGACTTGACCTCTGTCTACCACTGTATTCGGAATTGCGTGAAGATATTTTCTTTTTTTTATATATATTTTTATTTGATTTATTGGGATTTTGTTGTAAGCGCACACATCACCTCATAACCGAGTTACTTAACTGATTTTGAAAATTCTTTCACCGATACAAAGCTACATTGTTAGCGAGTAACATTGGCTGTATTCTTTTTAATTAGAGATCCCCACGAAAATTACAATTATGTTACCCAATTTATCAAACATATGTTATAATTTATCTAACATATGCTATAAAAGTTATAATTTTACATAAGAAAATTTATGTTACTTTGAAGATATCTAAAAACTACATATTTGACTATATTAAGATGTAAAAAATTAATGCAAAACAATATACCATATACAAGTAATCATCGACGGTCTGGTCACTATTCAATTAAGTGTAGCACCAACTGTTTCTATTTGTTTGAGATATAATCATATTATAATTGTATTTAGTTTTTCATGACTTGGATAATTATTTAAAGTCAAAACGTGAGCCGACGCTAAGCAGCGAGTAAAAGTATACATACATACGGAGGATCTGCCATAATAGCCACATTTGGCAAGCGGATTGGCGATCGCAGTACCAGACCAATCGCACACCAGATGCTGCTGCTCTTTTTCGGTCTGATTATTTTGGTCTGATATTTTTGAGTTGGTTATCCCGCCATCTATCGGTTGCCATAATAATATTCAAGGCTGTTTCCTTTAGTCGCCTCTTACGACACCCACGGAAAGAAGGGGAGTGGCAATATTCTTATGCCGTTACCACATGGTAATTGTGCGCACATGGTAGATTAATTTATTCATTTTTCAATTTTATTTATTTATTAATAAAAGTATGCAAATTAGTAAATGTTTTTATTATTAAGCATGTGAGTCATCCCGACCTACATTGTTAAAGTACAAGAGAGGACTGTTAATTTACTCGGACATGTTCATTGAGTTGGAAGCTGTATAATTTCTGTTAGACGTTATCAACGATCCTAAGAGGCGTACGAAAGGGGATTTAACATTCAAGCGATGCAGGTGGGACACGGTTGAGGGGGTAAGAGGGTCGCCACGTCCCCGCGGAAAGCGAGCTTTCGCGAGAATGATTTTTTATGTTTCTTTTTTTTTTACTTTAATTATTTAGCTCGGCATTGATGAAATTATAATAATATTTAATAATAACATCTTTACGGATATTCATATAAGCAACAGAGATTTAGACAATTAAGTCCCTTCGATCTACTTGTAACCGAATTCAAATTGGGATAACGTGACGGGTGGTGAGCCTATCGCCGTATTAGTGGCCAAAGTATTGTTGTAATATGTTTAAGTAAACATATTAAATAATAAAAATATCATATTTAAAAAAAATTGAAAAATGTTTTTAAAAAAGAGTACAAATTCACGTTCATAATACAAATGTTCGCCCATAGCGGGATTCGAACCCTACCCCAACTAGTAATTTGTTTATAAATTCTAAGAATTGGTTTTTCTAAAATATAATACGGACTGTCCTAGAGGAATATTAACGAGTAGTTCTATTACTTTAACGATTATATCTAAAAATAGAGATTTCCTTTGTCCTGGAGCGACTACGCAGTTCGTAAAAGGAAAAGTGACGCCGATACAATACGTGCCTGAAATGATACCTTCTAAAAGCCTTTCTTTTGTTTTTAATCCTAGCCAATATTGTTCAAGTATATAACAAAGAAATGATAATGTCTATGAAGTTGTTATTATATACCAGTATTATATTTCACGTGGTGACGTCAATGGAATATTTCAGCCACTTTCTTCGTATGAGTCTAGTAAGAGGGGATTAAAGGAGAAGCTTTGAAAACGCATTTAGATATCATCAACTAAAAACATAAAAGAAGATAACCAGTTATAAATCATAACCAAATTCAGCAGACTGGTGACGGGCAGCGAGTGTCTAGGGTGTGTGATGTCTGGTACCGTGAATGCCAATCCGCTTGCCTAGCGTGGCGATTACAGCAAACTCTCTCGTAGGCTAGATGCTTTTGTTCTGCAGTGAGGTCAGGTCTTTATGATAATTATTATGAAAATTTTGTGTGATATAAAAGTAAAAAAAGATTATATTTTTCACAAAAGAAGATATATTTTTTACAAGACACGCAAGAAATAAATACTTATAGACATTAAATCAAGTTTTAAGGGCTTTACCTTATGACTAAAAGTAATCTTAAATTTGTTTAAATACCAGAATAGAGATGGACAATTGAAATTAAATAACAAAACACAACGGCCTATAAAAGTCCACTGCAGAGCAGGCTCTTCCGTACGATATATCTCTCCCATGAGGTTGAATTTCAGCCGCTGAATTTCACCATCGTATCTTACGGCATAATCAAAAATTTCATCAACACCACCTTGATGCTTGGCATTCCACCACAGTGCGTTTTTCGCGGAATTTTCTGCCACGCACTTGCACTTTGTGGAATGAGCTGCCGTCAGCGGTTTTTCCGGACCGATACGACTTAGGGACCTTCAAGAAAAGAGCCTATACCTTTCTCAAAGGCCGGCAACGCATCCGCTATTCTTCCGGTATTGCAGATGTTCATGGGCGGCGGTAATCACTTACCATCACGTGTGCCACCTGCTCGTTTGCCTCCCTCTTCTATAAAAAAAATGTAGGGTTTTCCATGATCGCCACTCTTGGCGAACGAATTGGCTATTTCAATACTAGACACCATTCACCTTAGAAGCTTCCGTCACCGGTCCATTGAATTTTTGTCTAGCACCTTTCAAGATGGTTATCCCGCCACAAGTCGGCCAATGGAATTTTACGTGCTGATGCCAAGCGACAAGAAAAACAACAATAAAATGGTTAAAAACAAAACAATACAATTTTACATACAATTTGTTCTTCGACGTTCCACCGATTCAGTAATGAGATTTTAATATATAGATATTTAGATAACTGAAAACAAACAGCTTGAAGTACTGCTTAGGAATCTTGTATTTGCTTCAATATTGCCGATAATACTGGTATCTTCTTCATGTACTTAATGTTATTAAATATGTGAAGGATATAAATTTTTTTAAAAACTTATTAACTTAATGACGACACGATAGACTAGTTGTTAGTGGCCCTGCCTAGAAAGTAATCGGTTGCGGGTTCGATTTCCGCTAGGTATAAGACTTTATACTTGAGTCTATGTTTGTTAATATAAGTGATGAATGCTTTCATCGTCTTGGGATTATTATTTGCAACACTCATAAAGCCTTGTAATTGTAATATACATAATAATTTTATAATGATAAAATTAAATGAAAAAAGAGGTTAACTAAGGAGCTTCTTTTGTCAATTTCTTCTCAAAGGTAGTATTCTAAACAATGGTAGATTAAAAAATATAAATTTTCATAAATAAAGTTAATATTCCTTTATGAAAAAATAAAGATTTTGATTTAACTTGAATTTTTGTGTAAAAATTGTATCGATGGCTTTGACATTGAGACAGTGACAGGCTCACGACATATTACCTCACCAGTGAAATGCAGACAAAAGGACTAAAATTCCATGCTTGGTTAATATATATAAAAACACCTAAATAACAATAAGTTCAGCATGGTTTTTTTGAAAGTGCCTAGTAGTTATCTGGTTCTATACAGAATTATTCTATGTAGAACGGTGTAACAATTATTCTATTTCGGTTAGGAAGTCATAGAGAGCCATTGTAATTACGGGTGACGTAAGAACATGTCCTCTTTTCTTCCTGCGGCTATATTATGGGTCATGAAGCAAATGGCGGGATGGCCTCAAAAAATATTGGCTTAAAGTAAATCAGGTCGGACACTAGCGTCCTGAAGAGAGGTGGTCTGTCCTAGGCCAAGGCCTATGTGCCTTATTGACTGTTAAGTAAAGTACTTCGCTTAAGTAGAAGTAGTAGAAACAATAAAAGGAGAATGTATTTTAAAGTTTTTCAAATACATTCTCCCGCTGTGAAGTGGCTGCTGTTGCCACACAAGTGAATGCTTGATTCGTTTCAAGATGGCCGCCACTACAAAATGGCGGATTATATATTTTCACGATCCTAATAATAATATGGGTATCAAATGAAAGGGCTTGACTAGTAGAATATTGTACGCGAAATTAATCGCAGATTAAAAGCCCTCGAAGTGGCACACTACCGCGACCCTAACCGCTCGGCGCACTATCAGAACATCAACATCTGATCATCTGTCGTTGGAGGGTCTGGACTTTGGCTCCGCAACGGACCAGATTTTGTCTGCGGAGCGCAGGGAGAGCGGTTCCTCGCAATACCGACACCTCTCGCCCTGCGGTCCCACCTCGGCAGCTTCAGTGGCGTGGCCGCCACTAAAGTCGCGCAGGATGGGAATCCGCCTACCATCTTGCATTCGAAGTGGGCTGACGAAGCTCACTTGGAGCGGCCACCTTCGGCCATATAGGTTTCTATTATTTCACAGTGGGTGTGCAGGCCATAGTATCTAAGCTCAACTGCCACAACAAAATAGACGTGCATTTGGTAGAACAAGTCAGATATTACGACCTTGTTTTATACCAGTTTGGACGCTAAATATCGGTGAAATGTATCTTTTATCTGCACACAGGCTTTAATGCCACAATAAAGAGAATGCAAAACTCTTTGCATCGAGCCATCATACCCCAGCCACAGTTCCCATAATTTCTCTCTTACTAAGAAATACCAGGGAGTATAAATATATCCTAGGAAGGAAGTTATTCCAGGGTTCCAATCAGGGTTATAAAGGGGGCGGGTATAGGTTGTATGCCGGTATAGGTATTATGAGGCTGTCTACAGAAAATCTAAACCTGTAGTCATTTCAATATTCAAATACAATAGATCGTTCAAAAGTTCGAATGATGTCTAGTCTCCCGTTCCGAATTCAGTTCATCCAACCACTCCGATTTCACCATTATAATTAATATATAATTTAGGATATTTGCCAAAATGAATAATACCGAATAATACCCCCCCCCCTCTCTTCTCGTAGTTGTAAAAGTCATGGAAATATAATTAGCTCCCATCGGACGCCGGTATAACCAGCGCGATTAAAACCCGACCAAAATTCTGTAGATTTGCTCTAGATACCTTCGCCAATCCGTTTTGCCAAACGTAGGCATTGTCTGAAACTCTCCCTCACGGTAGGCCTATTTCCCGCCGGGTACTTTTATAGGTCTTTATGATTATATGAGTATAATGTAGATTGTTATAATTACCTCTATAAAACAAAAGCAGTTACCTGTAATTCTACTTACCTACTTACCTAGGGCCCTGCAAATGTCCCCTGCATGATACAGACCACTCACGTGATGAAGATTGATTGCCATGTTTGGCAATCCGATTGGCGATTGTAGCGCCAGACACCTCACCTGTGGCGCTGCCACTCAACAACGGTCTGCTTAACATTGATTTAGCTTTGGAGTTGGTTAGCCCGCTAAACGCCAAAGGCCATTACCATTCCTAAATCTTTGCCTTTGTTGCCTCTTTAGATAGACACGCATAGAAAAGGTTATATATTCTTAAGCTGATGCCACGCAACAATATACTGATATATACAAATCACGCACAGAAAGACAAATCACACAATTATAGTGTTATCATCAAGCTTAGAATGAGATAACACTCAATAATGTATCAGTCATATTAGGAATACACGAATGTATCAAAATTCGCATTATTAGGAATACAATAAATGCTCAAGTGAGTAAACATGTGTTTCAGTACGCAGAAAAAATTGTATTTATTAGATTTCTATTTGCATTGCAAAACACAGCCCGATCTATAAAGACAAAATATAAATAATCCACAAAATATTGTTTATCTTTGTTTGTTTCGTGAATATTATTAAATTTATATTTAATATTGGTAACTGTTGACAAAAAACAATTTATTATTGCTCGCAAAAAAAATAATATTTCCAAACAATATTATATTAAAGTATAAGTCAGTATTCCTATTTGTAAATAACGCTCAATATTTTTTTTGCACAGCATGTAGAATATGTATTTAATATTAAACAAAATTATATTTTACGCAAGCAGTTTTATGTAAATACTTAATAAAACCCGTGTGAT
Source organism: Sericinus montela (assembly GCA_029286605.1). Lineage (NCBI taxonomy): Eukaryota > Metazoa > Arthropoda > Insecta > Lepidoptera > Papilionidae > Sericinus > Sericinus montela. Next base: position 811,608 of record JAGSMR010000082.1, on the reverse strand, counting down.
GTCAGTATAAAATTATTATGGAGCCATTTTCTACGTTGTTTATTACTTGATTAATAGTATTAATGCACGAAATATGATAAAATTATATATAAAAAATTAAAAAATATGTTAACAAATAATACTTACCCCGATCTTAAAAACTATCACTTGTAATATACTTTTTTTCTCAAACACTGAAAAATAGGAGCGTTATTTAATTCACAATTAATATTTCACGGTATTTATTTCACTAAATCCCCATAAAAATCGTTTTACAGCATGGAGCCGTTTACCGCTCATTACGGGTGCGAGCGTATTGATGTGTTTACCTTGTAGCGGGGAGATGAAGTCTAGACTGGTGTTTTTCCAAAGACCTGTTGCCAATTGCAGTTATATGTGTGCAACCCCTGTAAAGTCGACTGGCCGCCAAACGCCGCGGGACCGTAGTAGATAACGCGTCCTTTATTTTATAAAACTCAACCGGTGGATAAAAATAATTAATACTTGAATTTAAATAAAGCAAAAACAATTTTAAGCTTTATTGAAATGATATAACGTCTAAAATTGCTTAATTTAGAATAATACATTGTTGTTTTGAACAACATTGGCCCTCCAACAGGTGGTTGTAATTTAATTCAAACTACAGATACATTATGTCCTTAAAAATTTCGTTATGCTGTTTGACAATAGATTGCGCTGTGTGGTTCCCTTAAATAATTTGATTTTTTTATTCAATTTATAATTAAATGATGTAACACAATGTTAGACATTGAATAATTTCATTAATAATTGATTTTAATTGTTTTTTAATGGAAAAAAATTAGAAAATGTTCGTTATCAGTGACATCTGTCTTTAAGTATGTGTCATTATTTCGTCCGTAAAATCACTGCTGAAGCGGAAACTTTGAGAACAATTTGCCGCTAGAATTCGCTGGAAGTAAATTTCATTGCTTCATTTCCACTTGTAGATTCCGGAGACGCCTGGTGACCGATAGCGATACTTGTTCAGTGTTGCCGTTTTATACCATGACGATACAAAAATTACACATATTAGATTTCGAATTATTTTTCTTAATGATATTTTAACAATTACAGTTAAACAAGTAAATACTTTTATGTATTTTGATATTCTTAAAGAGGAATTAGTAGTGTTTTGTTTAAGGAATTTTGATTTAGGTAAAATGTAATAAGTGACTAAATAACTGTTTTCCAGTGTAAATATTAGTGGTAATTTAACTTTTTCTTGTATTTTTTTCGACGGGAATTCGCTTCCACACTCTCAAGTAACGTTAGGAGTATCATAATTTTATAAAACCTACCAAAACTATTGGAAATTTTCGCGCCGATTAATTGGCAACATTAATTACCTTTGCGCAAATGCGTTGGATGGTGTTGCAAGGTTGTTGGGCGTGGCTTCCGGTGCAGTGGGCGGAGCTGCTGCATGTTTGATGGCCCTCCTTGCCTCCACCTTGCAGTGGAGACGGGCTGCGGGCCCATTTCGCGGAATCGGGAATGTCAAAGGTCGAATGCAACTACGCAGTACATTAGAGTCACGATCAATAACTTCTGTTACGACAAACCTGAAACAAAATTATTAACACATTAAAAATTAATGACTATGAGTGAAATGCAATTACTTCACACCTTTTGTACCCGATGGGGTGTACTGAGACTGTGATTAGTCACTCGGAAAACAGATTTTTGTAACTTAGACTAAACAAAGGATTTGCTTTTTGGTATCGGCGAAACACCTTCTTCATTATCCTTGCTGTTCTTTCTTCTTCACGCAATTCCCAACACAGGGGTAGACAGAGGTCAAGTCAAACGTTCAAGCACTGGAGAGGATTATGAGAAATTTTATAAATAATAATAAATAAATAAATATCTTCACAATACAGAGGTAGACAGAGGTGTAGACAATTAAGCCCCTTTGACCCACCTTCCACCGAAGATATTTTCGGGACAACGTGACAGGTGGTGAGCCCGTCGCCGCCTTTATGTCCAAGCCAACGATGAAATTCGTACATAAGTTTTTGAAAAACTCATTGGTACTGCCACCTGGGGATCGAACTCGGGTCTCTCGACTCGAAATTCCGACCACCCAACAACTCGGCTATCGTGACTTTTATATTTTTTATATATGTTCTTTCTTCTCTTGCTCCAATGAGTTTTATCGAGTTTTTTGTAGATCAGCATCAATAGCTTGGGCACTGAAACGGCGGCAGTTTCGCCACTTGTCACATCGACCCAAGCAAACCCAGAAAAAACGGTGAAATGAGGATCGAAATGTTAAGAAAATAGATTGGCGATTAAGGTTCGCGATTAGCAATGACTACCCCAAGATGGTAGGATAATTTTTCGAAAACTGACATACCCAAATTAGGCAGCCCGATGGTGAGCAGCAGCGTAGTTGAGAGGTGTCTGGTACTGCAATCGCAAATCCGCTTGCCAAGCGTGGCGATTACAGCAAACACTCCTTAAGGACTTTATCTGGTTACTAAGAAAGTAAAGACATAAGCCACGCACGGCAAGCGGATTGGCGATCGCAATATGAGACGAACCTCGCATCGTAGAATCTGGTGCCCGCCATCAAAATATAAACCCCAGTGGCCTACATACTGGTGGCATACCATTTCACTACATTTGCTTAATTTTGCATACCATGTAACTGTAATTTTCAAAAAATAATTTATATATCCTCACGCCATTCCCAATACAGGAGTAGACAGAGGTTTCGCCAATTAAATCTTTTCGATCCACCTTCCACCGAAGATATTTTTTTGGACAACGTAACAGGTGGTGAGTCCGTCGCCGTCTTTTTGTCAAAACCAACGATATAAATCGTGTATAAGTTTTGAAAAATCCCATTGGTACGAGCCATGGGATCGAGTTTGGGTCACGTGACTCGAATTTCCGCTCAACCAACAACTCGGCTATCGTGACTTCTAAAAAATCACATATCTACTTAATAAATTATGAGAATTTATGTTTTTTTTATTGGATCGCGAAAATATAGTCACTCAAGTATGATAGATCACTTTGCTTTTTGAGGCTCGAGTGTGTCATGCTCGCTTAAAAGTCTTTGCTTGCGACGACGAGGGTTGGCAGTGGTTGAGGAGGGCAATGGTTGCTACATTCGTCAGGCTTGTGACGGCTGGTCATCTCTGGGCTGCAATCCTTGAAATAATTCTTTCTTACTTTTTTATGATCATATTTCGTAATATGTTTATGAAATTTATCGGACCATTTTTTGCTATCTTCATAAAGGTTTATAATTGTAAGTATGAAAAAAAAATACAACAGAGAGGATATCTACAGTATCTTTCGCAGTCTGAAAATCCTTATTACGAAACGTTAGTATATTTACAAAATAATGTCTTAACATAAATGAAATTCATGTTATTATGCTTATTAAGAGTTTCAAGAAATTCATTAAAGACACACAATCAAAAGGCTTATTATACTACAAATGAAAACATTATTTATGCTGTTTCTAATTATTCAATGTTCTTAATTTTAATCCTCTTTTTTTAAATACCAAAACGAACGTGAATCTGGAGAACGTCGTTTCGTCTATTTTTTCTCTGTTAGAGAAATCTCATTACGAAACAATGATAGATTAAAAACACAACAATCGATTTATGTGCCTGTATGTTATTAAATTAAAGAAAAAAATATCAACTGATACGAGTATGATACGAACCCGCGACTTTTAGTTGAAATTTTAAAAATATATTTTTAATTTAATAACAAAATTTCAGCGTAACTTATATGATTTATAATCAATAAAAATTTCACAGTAATTGTATGTTATGCATATCAATGAATGAATGATTTCGTTTGATTTGGTTCGTAAGTGGAAATAAAGATTTTTTTAAATATTAAGATGTAACACACGGCGCTGATTTTAATCTCCCTCCAATTAATTCCAACCATGACTAGCGTATGCTGTTTGTTCCATATCGTCTTACACAAGATCCTCAATTCACATGCACTAGAATATAATTACACAAGTTGACAATTCGATATTGTTGACCAGTATAGCCTACCTTACCCCAGCACAATTATATCTTCACGCCATTCCTAATACTGGGGTAGAAGACTCTCACAACCTGTTACGTTGTCCCGAAAATATCTTCGGTGGAAGGTGGGTCGAAGGGATTTAATTGTCTACACCTCTGTCTACCTCTGTATTGTGAAGATATTTATTTATTTATTATTATTTATAAAAGTTCTCATAATCCTCTCCAGTGGTGGAACGTTTACCGTGTGAACTTTTTTGAGACGGTTATCCCCCCTTCTCTATGTAGCCTATTAGTATAATTATTAACGATTGTCCCCTTCTTGCATCTTATATTACACACGGGAATAAAGGGATCGGTACTTTCTTATATAACCACGCGATACAATACCTAATATAGAAAATATTAATTGTCACGATAGCCGAGTGGTTGGGTGGTCGGAATTTCGAGTCAATAGACCCGAGTTCGATCCCCAGTTGGTAGGCTCGTACCAATGGGTTTTTCAAAAACTTATGTACGAATATCGTTGGCTTGGACATAAAGGCGGCGACGGGCTAACCACCTGTCACGTTGTCCCGAAAATATCTTCGGTGAAAGGTGGGTCGAAGGGACTTAATTGTCTAGACTCGGCCTCTGTCTACCCCTGTATTGGGAATTGCGTGAAGATATATTTTTTAAGTCACGATAGCCGAGTTGCTGGGTGGTCGGAATTTCGAGTCGAGAGACCCGAGTTCGATCCCCAGGTGGCAGTACCAATGAGTTTTTCAAAAACTTACGTACGAATTTCATCGTTGGCTTGGACATAAAAGGCGGCGACGGGCTCACCACCTGTCACGTTGTCCCGAAAAAATATCTTCGGTGGAAGGTGGGTCAAAGGGACTTAATTGTCTAGACTTGACCTCTGTCTACCCCTGTATTGGGAATTGCGTGAAGATATTTATTTATTATTTATTTATATATTTTTATATTTATTTTATTATATTAAATGGGCAAGGTAAGAAGGTAAATTCTCAAAGGATTATCGCTTCATCAATCTATTCCAGGCATCTCAGTTACAGTTTCTTTCAAAGTATTTCGCAACGAAGGAGCAGATGAAAGAACTATTCAGGCCTTTTTTCTATTTTGTTTAATCATTCATAAAACAAAACACTAAAGAACCAATAAAAAAATATACAAATCCAAACTAATATTACAACTGCCAAAGTAAGTTTTAGTTACATTTTCACGCCAAAATCTATAAGCAAATTTTATTGAATTTTGTTATAAAGGTAGAAAGATTAGAAGGGACCCTAGAGACGATTATATGCTATTTTTCTCACGATAAACTTAAAAGGTCCTTTAACGGCGATGTCGCGGGTAAAAACTTGTAAGATATATATAATAATAATGTGTAAAATCTCTTTAAAGATTTTATTTTATATTTTTATTTATCTATGTGTGGAATACAGGTGTTTAGAGATGGCGGATTCCTTCTTTTTTCGGAGTTGTCTGGATCAGTCTACTCTAGTACAAAAAATGTCTAGAATTACAAACGAATAGATAGGCTTTGTAATTCTAGACATCCCATTTTTATTCGGGGTCACAACGGACAAGGTTACAGATATTTTAAGTTGTTTGCTGGTGTGCACGGGCTGGAGAAGGAACTCATAATCAGATTGTTTCAAACCCCATATTTAACATAGTTCCGTAAAAAAGATATCCGCCCATGATCGGAACCCAGATTATCATAAAAAAGAACACGTTGGCGGCAATGGTCGGCCACATAGCTCGTAATACCTGCCCACAAGATGGAGCGAGGAGCTGCACAATGTTGTGAGGATTAGATGGATGCACATGGAACAGGACTATGTTCAGCAGTAGACTTTTAATAGGCTCTGAAGGTGCTAAGCATGTGATGATAATGGTGTTAAAATAAATTAATTGCAGCTTGTGAACGCAGCTATAAAGTGCCACCTACTTAAACTCTGTACTTATCTAACACATCATAAATAAATTTGATAATTTCGTTTTCCGCTCCCAGTCTCATACAATAATGTTCTTTTATTTATTTATTATTTATTTATATATTTTTATATTTATTTATTATATTAAATGGGCAAGGTAAGAAGGTAAATTCTCAAAGGATTATCGCTTCATCAATCTATTCCAGGCATCTCAGTTACAGTTTCTTTCAAAGTATTTCGCAACGAAGGAGCAGATGAAAGAACTATTCAGGCCTTTTTCTATTTTGTTTAATCATTCATAAAACAAAACACTAAAGAACCAATAAAAAATATACAACCAAACTAATATTACAACTGCCAAAGTAAGTTTTAGTTACATTTTCACGCCAAAATCTATAAGCAAATTTTATTGAATTTTGTTATAAAGGTAGAAAGATTAGAAGGGACCCTAGAGACGATTATATGCTATTTTTCTCACGATAAACTTAAAAGGTCCTTTAACGGCGATGTCGCGGGTAAAAACTTGTAAGATATATATAATAATAATGTGTAAAATCTCTTTAAAGATTTTATTTTATATTTTTATTTATCTATGTGTGGAATACAGGTGTTTAGAGATGGCGGATTCCTTCTTTTTTCGGAGTTGTCTGGATCAGTCTACTCTAGTACAAAAAATGTCTAGAATTACAAACGAATAGATAGGCTTTGTAATTCTAGACATCCCATTTTTATTCGGGGTCACAACGGACAAGGTTACAGATATTTTAAGTTGTTTGCTGGTGTGCACGGGCTGGAGAAGGAACTCATAATCAGATTGTTTCTAACCCCATATTTAACATAGTTCCGTAAAAAAGATATCCGCCCATGATCGGAACCCAGATTATCATAAAAAAGAACACGTTGGCGGCAATGGTCGGCCACATAGCTCGTAATACCTGCCCACAAGATGGAGCGAGGAGCTGCACAATGTTGTGAGGATTAGATGGATGCACATGGAACAGGACTATGTTCAGCAGTAGACTTTTAATAGGCTCTGAAGGTGCTAAGCATGTGATGATAATGGTGTTAAAATAAATTAATTGCAGCTTGTGAACGCAGCTATAAAGTGCCACCTACTTAAACTCTGTACTTATCTAACACATCATAAATAAATTTGATAATTTCGTTTTCCGCTCCCAGTCTCATACAATAATGTTCTTTTATTTATTGTTATCACAAATTACACTAAATTCTTAGCATATTTGAAATATCTTGCTTAAAAAATATATTCTCGACCGAGGTCTCGATAATCTTTAGTATAATAAGTCTTTTCGACTTACCTTCCATCGAAGATATTTTTGAGAAAACGTGACAGGTGCTGAGCCCGTCGCCGTCTTTATGTTCAAGCCAGTTTTTGAAAAAAGCCATTGGTACAAGCCTGCCATCTGGGGATCGAACTCGGGTCTCTCGACTCGAATTCCGATCACCCAACCACTCGGCTATCGTGACTGAAACCTTGCTTAATTTCAACAAATCGTAACCACAAAATTTTAGCGAACACGAACCCATGGGAGATTGAAATAGATACATTATCATTACAAAAATATAAATAAAATAAATAAATATCTTCACGCAATTCCCAATACAGGGGTAGACAGAGGTCAAGTCTAGACAATTAAGTCCCTTTGACCCACCTTCCACCGAAGATATTTTCGGGACAACGTGACAGGTGGTGAGCCCGTCGCCGCCTTTGTGTCCAAGCCAACGATGAAATTCGTACATAAGTTTTTTGAAAAACTCATTGGTACTGCCACCTGGGGATCGAACTCGGGTCTCTCGACTCGAAATTCCGACCACCCAACAACTCGACTATCGTGACTTTTATTACAAAAATATGAGTAATATTAAAACGGATCGAGAGGGTGCAGGAATATTTAAACTACCCTCGTACAACAAACAGTTGCAAACATTGAGCGGGGAGGTTTATGCATCGCAAAATCCGAACTCACTAACAACATCAAAGTGTTCGCGGAACATCCAAACGAACTGCAGAATAACGCGAATGAAAAATAAATAAATACTTACTTTCGTATTGGCGTTGAAATTGAGACAAACATAAAATAAAATCAACCTTAAAAATCAATCAAGCTTTTGACAAAAATCAAGGCGAAAGAAATTGGGGAAATTAAAATTACTATCTGCGGACATTTAACAAATTCTTTAATAGACTCGGGCGTTGCTTTGCGGAAAGTTATATTACAACTTTCCGCATGCAATAGTTCATGGCATATGTTACCTAGTCCGAGGAGAAGTTTTCCACTCTTCCTCCCACAGATGCGTTCATTTATTCTACTGGATTACACTAAACCAGGTAACATATACCACCACGCATATATCAAGCGATGAGCGACCGCAAAGATGACTACAATGTAGAGCCGATTTCACTACCTCATGGTAAGCGATAGGTCAAAACAGATACGTCCTCACTTAATGTACTTTCTTTTAAAATCTCGATACATTAAACGAGCTATGTATATAAATTATTACCTCTAAACTGCCGAAATAATACTGGCAACGGAAATAATAATGACAGGGCACGAGTGGCTACTAGATATTCTACAAGAGCTCAAAACATTTCGCGTATTACATCTACACATTTAACCACTAAATTGATGTCAGTAACACAAATCTCTAAATCGAATTTTATAAATAAATATACTGAGACAAACATTACATATCACACACATTGCTCTAATCCCAGAGTAAGTAAACCACTTGTATTATGGAATTAGAAACAATGAAGGTACCATTAAACTGGAGACAAAATACGGTCTAAGAGACGTTTGTGCTAAGATTAGGTTTGGTCGCTCTTCAATCAAGCACGTAAATAGTGTAAACTAAACAAAAAAAGTAGAATCACTGATCAATAATTCTTTAATTTACAAGACAAAAGTACATATGTGTATTTCGATACAAAAATATTCCGAAACTTAGGTAAACTTTTTACTTTTAAAGTTCTTTAAAGTTAGTAAGTAAAAGCACAAAATTTAAACAACGGCAAAAGCTTACAATGCTAATATATTGCTGGCTTTTTTTAATTTTAAACCAAATACTACATAGCATAAAATAACCATAAAAATGAATCGCAAGAATTTAATAGCTTTAATAATATCATTGAAAATTTGTCTTGAATAAAATTTGTGTTGTTAATAAGGACATTTAGAACTAAGGCTGCGTATATTTATTTGGATTTTTTCAATTAAGTAATTCTACAAAACATAAGCTACAAAAAAATAACCTAACCAAATAATATATTCCTTATTTAAACTAATAAAAGAACCTCATTTATTTAGTTAACACACGGTTACAATAATTGAGAAACTTAAAATATATAAAATATACCTGATATAAAATATACCTGATGCTGAAACATAATATTTTTGTATTTTTCGTTTTTAACTAGTATTATAAATCCTTATCTGCATACATAAATAATATGATAAAAATATGATTTGGCTAAATGATCTATGTTAAATATTTACTTCGATGACATTTTGAAAAGAAATCAGCTACACCTAGAAGTCATATTAAAAAATCTACATTAGCTTGCCCTAAAAATATAGCCTAAATTATACTTCATAATCCTGCCAAAAGGAAATATAAGTCAGTAATTACCCCTTTGTAAAAAATTTTGACAATTTTTTAGACAGACTACTTACTTCATGTAGTATTTATTAATACTGGCAACTAAAGGAAAAAATAAAAGAATTACATGAGAAAAGGTTAAATAAATAATTGTATTTTCAATAATCAACTGGCAATATCACGGCGACGGGCTCACCACCTGTCACGTTGTCCCGAAAATATCTTCGGTGGAAGGTGAGTCGAAGGGACTTAAATGTCCAGACTAGACCTCTGTCTACCCCTGTATTTCGAATTGCGTGAAGATATTATAAAGATATATATTTCATTTCAGTATCACTAAGCCAATTAATAAGGTCCAATTACAGCCGTTAAAAAGGTTTGATAAAATAATTTAATAAAAGAAAAAAAAACGAACCGCTAATAAAAGTTAGGTTAGAGGAGAAAAAAACCTACAACAAATTTGATTTTTATTTATACTACAGCATCTTAATGGGTAAACGTAATCTTACCAAACGTTATATCTACGTTAAGTTACGGAAAATCCTGTAACAAAGAATAGGAAAACACCCTGATACAAGTAAAACTTATATTGAAATCTTTTTTTCTTTTTTTTTATTAATTAATATCATTAGGGTCTTAATTATACATCTAAATGTATCTTAAATAAATTGTACATCTACATACTCGTAAACCATTTACATCGTGTGTTATTTGTTTTAAAAACCCGGGTAACACTAATTGGAAATGCAATCTGCAACTACAACTTCACATTTTTGGGTTTCAAATAATATTAAATAACGTTAGAAATAGTATCAAATATAAAGAGCTCAAGCCGATAATAATAAGCCGATAAAATAAAACACATTTTAATTAACGACATCGCCAACAAATAATTATATACAATATAAAAAAAATTAATTATACAATATAAAAAAATTATTCAATCAAAAATGATTAAATCATCAACTCCTTTTATACCTATCTCGTTCCTATATATTACAAATACCCATTTTATATTTATGAAGTTGATTGAATAGCTCGTATATTGAAGATTATAAATTATATAATATACATTAAATATAATGTCCAAACTATTTGTGAAATATTTAACATGAACAAAGAAAAATAACTAATGCAAGTCTAAGTGCCTATGATAGTAAAGTTCCGATAAAAATACTTATCAGGCAGACGATACTGTGTAAAAGGACAATTTATAATTTCCAGGAACCATCACCATGTCAATTTTTATATAAAGCAAAGCATTTTTATACAAAGCATATGAACTGGAGCATCAGCTATGCTCAGCAAAAATGTTTTCCACTTATGTCATAATAAAAATGACTACATACTCGTATTTTAATTAACCAAAAAAGACCGATAGACACACGTACATTTTAGATGGCGACAAAGTCGTAAAGATCCGTTTCAACGATATTTCCTTTCTTCCATTGTTCGAATATTTAAGAGCCTTCGTGGTTCGCATAGAACTTGAAACACCGCTAAACTAACATGGTCGCTACGTCTAAAATACCATCTACGTGTCGGTTCGAAACATAACTCAATTGACATCTAAATATAATTATATTCAAACAATGGTATATTTTAATGATAAATACAAAGCGTTTGAAGTTAAAATATTTTAATGCTCAAGGCTTCTTTAATTAGGGAAGCTCATACATTGGTTTTATATGATTCGAACGGGTCTTTAGCGGTTTTAATGTAGTCATCATATTTGCTTTTATAAGCGATTGTGGTTGCTTTGTTACATTCATACAATACTTTGTTAAGTCTTCTACGAAGTATTATCCGAATTTAAATTTAATTATGCTGCTTAGTCAAATTACCGACATTTGGAACTGGTAACTTACCGTAACCAGCTATCTGATTTACGCACAACCGCACCGCGTACCATAGCCTTTTAATAATAGCATTTGTAATGTCACCAGCTCCAAAAGCCGAAATTGGACGACCAGTATTTACGCTATTAATGACTTAGGTCCGGCACTAACTAAGGTGTCATAGATCAGCGGACTTACTAAGGCGATAGAGACCGCAGCTTTTGAGGAAAGTATTATTCAGAATTTAACTCTTTTGACGATAATTTGACATAAACTATATTGTATTACAATATACTACATAAAACTACATAATATTCATTACGTAATACTTAAAAAAATTAATAATACGAATAAAACCATTATCTGATTCTGAACATTTGAACTGTGGTGAACTCTTCGTTAGAGCGCTTCTATTAATTTGGACATGAATATTTTCAGCCACATTCTAAATCAAGGATGACTAATATTTAAACTAATATTCATATTACCTACACGAACTCTCAGGGCCTTCGTGCTAATTGTGGCCTAAGAATCATGATACTTAAAATATAATAGCGACTCTAACACACTATACACATAGATGAAGTTAATTACCAGTTAACACAAAAATTTCATTCCAGGGCGGTTATATCATCACAAACTACATAGGTAATCATATATTTGATAATATAATTACATAATAATAGATAGATACAAAAAATATAACCTGGGCTAGTATCATTACCGGCTCTAATTGTAACTAATTTACAAAAGCGCGAATAAGAAAGTCATCACACCGCTAAGTATAATACACTTCTTGGCGGTGTCATATACTTCTTTCAATGACAACCACCTACCAGTGTTCCACGCGCAGAATCTTATCCCTATAAAATAATGATACGCAAACGGTGCTCCGAGTATCAGCTTTATGATGAACACCGATGGTCTCGAGAGGTCCAGGCTTTGTATCATGGACACGTAGGTCTCGACCCCGTTGGATAGGAACAACGTGCCTGCGGACAGCATCAACGCGTAGGCGAACGTAATGATCCCTGCAAATCAATGGAATTAAGGTGAAATAAGTGAAAAAAAAAACACTAACTGTAATCTCGTATATAATACGTCGAATAGACATTATACATAAAAACATAAGGGCTTGTAATAGTCCAATGTTGGACGTTGGCCTCTTCCGACATAATCGCAGTACCAAACAGCTTGTAGAATAAACACTGCTGCCCGTCACCAGTAAGCTTATTTATTCGTCATGCTTATCCCGCCATGTATCAGCAGCCATTGATATTATCAAGAGGTTTCATCTATTAGTCTTCTTTTAAGAGACTCAGAGGAAAGGAAAGAGGGTGTGGTACATTCTTTAGCGGATACCACTAAAATCTATTAAAACTAGTTATCACTTACGGAATCAAAAAGCATTATTTCCGCGAGCAGAAACCTGAAGTGGCTATGAGACTGGCCGACATAACTTGTAGAACTGACAACCGTTGGGAAGGAAAAGTTTCTGAGCGTCAACCTCGTAAAGGCAAAAACTCTACATTTGCCTGTACGAGGTTGAAAACGACACCGCAAGACGGTGGTTTCTCACCGAACCGTCTCTGTGGTAAGTGAAGGCCTATTTTCAACAGTGGACTCCTGATAGGCCTAAATAATAACGATGTTGGTAATGAGGATGAATCCCATGTGGTAACGTTAGAATTTACAAACCACTGTCTTATCTTAGATATCAGAAGAAGATAGAAAGCTTTAAAATATAAATGAGAGACTATATATGCGATGCGACTATATTAAGGCGAGTGTGAATGGAAGTGTAGGAAGGGGAAGACCATGGCGGACGTTTCAAGACCAAATCAGGGACGACCTGAAAAAAGGCCAGGTCAAGAGTACCCTAAATCGAAGAGAATGTATGAAGGGAATAATGAAAGTGGACGAAGCGAAACAAGTATGTAAGAATCGTAGCAAGTGGAAAGAAGTGGTCTCTGCCTACCCCTACTGGAAAGAGGCGTGAATATATATGTATATATGCTACTGAGAGAGATGACCATTCGAAAAATAACAGACCAAAATAAATTAATGGATGGAGGTGCCACGTGCTGCAATGGACGAAGAGCTTGGAAAGCGAGGCCATTATGGCAAATTCTTCTTACGGATGAACCATCTTTACCTGGGTGGGCGCTCTATTGGGGAATCTTAGATTATGATTTCATAGTCCTAGTGTATTATTTTTAATTCATTAGATTAAAATGAGAAAGGGCTGAACATCTGATGACAAATGACATTTGCAGCCAAAAAAGCAATATTTCAGAAGTAGGTTACTGACGTAACGTGCGTCTAATGTGCAGTATTTGATACTGCAATCGCCAATCCGCTTACATAACGTGGCGATTATTACGCATTATACTATATCAGGCTGTTGTGTATACGTGTAGTTCCCCGTGTACTAAAATAGAATTTCTCACAGTCCGTAATTATATGGACTCTGTGTATGCCTTTCTAACTTAAATACGAAAGTAAATGCAATCTTACTTGGCAGCGGAAATGAACAACGAGTGATGTACTAACCCTTTTAAGTTAGAAACATATAAATGCTCTACCATCTGTTTAACAGATATCATGACAAAAAAGTAAGGATTGTACGTACCCACCTTTCGACTACTGCCGTTAACCACACCGGACGCGAGCATTGTAGTTTAGTTGAAGTGGTTAACAGGAATACTAGTGACGTAATTTTGGCATTGCTATTTTTTAAATAATAAAAATATAAGCATACATCCTTAAGCTAGAAAGTAGGGTGACTGCCAATTAGATTTAATAGAGAAAGTCGTCGAAGTTTTGATCAATATAATAATAAATAATTGAATACGATCAAAAGCCATTCACGACATTAGAGGAGACGCAGGTGGTTAGTCTTTGAAACATTACTGTTCTTGAAGGATTAAAATAAGTTATTTTCTATAGTCTATAGTCTAATACTAAAACCACCAAACAGATGGCGGGCAGAGATTATTAAAGGATTAAAGGCATTAAATCCTATTTTAAGTTATATGTTTTCTTTGACGATGTTCCACTTTTGATGTTTGTTCGATTCATAATTTAATTTTAAGTCCACAATATCAACAAAACCGTAATATTCACATTTATATAAATACTATGATATCTTTAATTAATCTGTGGCAGTTCATAACTATTTAAATTACCTTTGATTTATATTAAATTGTACAAGTAAAAGAAATAGCATTAGTAGTATTACTAACTGTAACATTAACTCATTTATATAAAGATTAGCTCAAAGCTAACAAAGATTATATCAGTTTCTTTTTTGTTTTATAAAGGTTGAAAGCAGCTACCAAATAGCTCTAGAAAGAATTTAAATAATTTAAATAGTAGTAAGTTACATATCACAGTCACGAATGACTGAAATAAAATTAGTCAGTAATTGCACTGAAAACTGAAATATGTGAATTAGAATCAGTTCGAACCCCATGAGAAAAGCTTTTGTGTTTTGTGTCATGAGTTCTTTCAGACATTTTTAAATCAGGTTTTCTCCAGTTCTGAGGTCTTGAGTGGTTAAAAGGAATACCAGTAATGTTATTTCGCATTGCTAGTATATTTAAAAAAAATATCCGAGGTCGCGGTTTTGATTCCCGGTCGGGTCAATATAGAAAATACTTTTTCTACATTTTCTCTGCTCTGAGGTGTTTATGGTACATTCGTTGTTTCTGATTCCATAATACAAGTACATAAGCAGCATACTTCGGGATCAGAACAATATATATGATATTGTACCTATTTAAAAAGAAAACTTGCACAAGTTGTTGGAACGTGATTTCGTAAGCAACATAAATATTATAATTTGTGTATTAAAATACTAAATAACATACGTGGTCTTGAGTATTTAATAATTTGTTTTTAGTTTCATTTAATTTTTATTAGTACCAATAAACACATTTTCTTTGTTTCCTTCTTTCTTGTATTCACATTTTGTGAAGTAACGTCATCATAAGAGCAGGAATATAAAAATGTCGTGTATAAATAACATCGACTACCACACATCGACACTTTCCGCACGGGGGGACGATCTTTCGGTACCGCGTGGGTTTGATTCGCACAGATCAAGATTATTTCGAGATATCATTACGTCGAAATGATGATTAAGCTATTCCGAGGGTTGTTATTTATTAACGGTCCATTGAAGGGCGGAACGATGAGACCAATTACTAGAATTAGGTGAATACAAGATTTCATTGGAATAACCAGAAAAACAAAATCGTTATGTCGCTCACGAAATCACGTTGCAAACAACACGTGTAAGCGTTTCCATTTCACATAAATAAAATAATACATAGATGGCGATAACATTACCCATACACATACATTGTCCTGATCTCGAAGTATTCCGCTTAAGCACTTGTATTATGGAATCAGAAACAAAGAAGGTGTCACCCCGAGAAAATGTAAATAAAAATTTTCGAAATCGAAACCTCAGAGCAGGCGATACGATGATTATATATAAGTGGTAATAGTTGCCGGATGGTTTTGGCGTCCGAAACACCCAATTTCTTCTACAGGGTTGATAAGGGGTAAAAGAAACCGAAATTTAACAGACCTATAACGAGCAGCAGGGTCCAAAGTATGAAATGTCCATCTCCAGTGTAGTATCGCGGTACACTGCGATCGCCATTCCGCTTGCCAAGCTTGGCGATTAAGGCAAGCCCTCCTTACGAGAGAAGCAAGTCCGACAGTGGAATTAAGAGGACGTTATATAAATCGTCTGATATATCTGGTAATGTAATCTATGGCATATGTGAAGATAGAGACAGGCTCACCATTTGTCACATTGTCCCAAAAAAGTCTACGGTGAATGGTGAGTCGAGAGGTGTTAATTGTCTAGACCTCTGCCCTAGTATTGGGCATGGCGTGCATACATTTTTATTACTTATTATTTCTATAATAAACTATGGCCTGCATGCTTAGTGAATTAAAATATGTCGCTGCCAACCATGAATTCCAAGCTCTTTGTTTGACGTATGCACGCGGTTTCGTGAATAGGTCACGCGCGGCAGGCTGGGCTTTCCCACGCTACCCTCCCCCTCCCCCTCTTTCCCTAACAATACATTCCCAACCGATGTCCGGACGTTATGAAACGCTGTTGAATTTCCAAACTGAAAATTCACTATTCATTCCTTAAACGCTTTTTATTAATTCATTTCATTCGGGCTTGATTAAGCCACTGCAAACTTCCCTTCCAGATATTTTTAACAGCTAGTACAATTTTTATCATAAGAGCTCTCTCAAGTTTGTTCCGCGTCTGAGTAATCTTTTCGTACCACATTCAACCAAGATTTTCAAATTCAAGGAATTCCCCGTTTAATAATGCAATTATTAAACTGTGGTTTCCGGGTTATTCGGGTACAATAGGGAATCACCGTACCCTTTTGTTCTGTGGATGTTGTAAGATGCGACTAAAAGAGAATCATTTTGATAACGCAACACCAACGGCGGTAAGACAGCCATCTTGAAAACTATCAAAACAAAATTAACCAGACTACCGAAATGTTGTGGCGACTTAGATGCGAGGTGTTTGGCACTACCATCGCCAACTCGCTTGCCATGCGTGGCGTGGCGTTTATAACGATACCTCCCTATGGTTGAGGCAGTGCAGTCTTAAATGCCGTTTAAGAGTTATTAAATAATGGGGAAAAAATTAACTTAATTTTTTAAATCAAATAAAAATTTTAAAAAAATATAAGCACCGGTTCCACAAAATAATAAATCCGTAACTCCATGCCTCATGCAAAGAAAATGTTGAAACTTTTATAGCCAGCATAAAATTCTTGATAGCAATTTAAGCTTGAAGCGGCAATAGTCTAATGGTTTACGGTGCGAATTGCGACACATAACGTCACAGGTTCGTCTTCGGGCCCGCCGTTCGAATATTGTCGTAAACCTACTCCAGACATTATAGCTTGGTTGAAGCGTTTAAGAGGAATACTAGTAATCTTATTTGACATTGCTGTTATTATTTAAAAAAAGTAAAAAAAAAAAACTCTTTGTGAAATAAGAAAAAATGTATACAATTAATTTGAAAGATGTGTGAAGTCCACGGATCCGCACCGAGTCAGCGAGGCGGATGCTCCCCTACTCTAATTTCCCCTCAAATATTGATTGGGAGAAGCGGTTTTCGGTCAGGGGTCACATTTTGATATTTACCTTTAAATTTATTTCGTTCGAGAATTCGATAACATTAGATAGAAATGCCTCTTTTTAGCTAAATTATTTATAAGAATTTTCTTTTCGATTCTAAAAAAATCTTCACGCTTTCCCCAATACTACGGTAGATCTCTCTTGGCAATTGAGTTCTTTTGACTCACCTTTCATCGAAGATATTTTTTTTTGGGATAACGTGACGACTCTGTCGTCGTCTTCATATCTAAGCAAAGTTATAAATCGTACGTAAGTTTTGAAAAAAAAAATTTTGTCAAGAACAACAAGCCTGGGGATTGAACTTTTGACTCACTCCACTCTCACTCCTATCATCCAACCCACTTGGCTTTTCGTATCGTAATATTAATATACTAATAAGTTATAAAATTTAAGCATAAAAAACTCGGAGCAATATTTATATTCTAGCTTCTATTCACTTCGTATTTTTTTATGTTTCGTTTTCTTTTTAATACGAAAAAGTTGATGCAGTACACTATGAGTAACTTATTTTCTTTACGTGTTTGTTGCTTATTACTTACGTTCCTTTAACAATATACTTGCTCTGAACATTTATTACATAACATGCAGCTGCGTTTCACTTAAAAATTTACAAATATAACTAACATTTGCTTGAGTTTAAAAACCTGGGCACTTAAATTATAAAAATGAATATTTGAAGGTCACGTAAGTCAAGTGGTTAGGATTCACGATAGCAGAGTGGTTCGGTGATCAGAATACGAGGCAAGATACCTGAGTTCTATTCCCAAGTGGTAGAAGTTCGATTTATATCGTTGGCTGGGACATACAGACGACGACAGACTCAACACCACATTATCAAAAAAAAAAAAAATTCTTCGCTGAAAGTTGAGTCGATAGGACGTAATTGTCTAGACCTCTATCAATCTCATTTTTATTTATCTTCACGCACAATCCCTGACGGGGTAGCCAGAGAGAACAGATCGCCAAGTGTCACGGTCCCTACATACTTCTTTCGCTTCTTTCAGATTTATCATCTTCTTAATACATGCACGTCTAGGTATCCGAGTACTCTTGACCCTCCCCTCTTCGAGCCACTTGCTCACATGGTCTTCGAAAGTTAGTCTCGGTCTACCTCGACACCTTTTAATATTAACTTTCGCGCTATATATTTTCTGCCATATTGCGAATCTCTTCGTTTCACTTTCGGTCGGCCATGGTAAGGCCGCACATTTTACGAAGAGATCGCATCTCCACTGCATTCAACCTGCTTTTATGATTCTTCTGGCATACCCAGGATTCGCTGCCATATAACAAAGTCGGTACCAACACTGCGTTATATATTGCAAGGCGTGCACTTTTCACTACGCCTTGCCTCTTGACTAACGCAGTCAGGGCACCATTGACTTTGTTCCCGGCAGTCAACAACGACGCCTGTCCACATCAAAATCACATCTTCCATCCCGGCTAAACGCACTCCCCAAGTATACAATTTCATTCACCTGTTCTAGACATTCCTGATTTACCCAAATTTCGCACTTCGTTCATTCTTCGTTCCTTTCAAATACCAGAACCTTAGTTTTATTAGCATTCAAACGGAGACCATTAATTTCACATTCTTCTTTCATACACATGACTAATGCCTGCAGTTCTGCCTCTGATGGTGCAATAAGCACTGCATCATAAGCATACAGCAGACTATTTACTTTTATGTCACCCAATTTCAAACCCAAACAGCTATCGATCAGCTTCTGTAAACAGCTGTCGAGATACAATATGAACAGCCAGGAAGACATGACACAACCCTGTTTTACGCCCGTTTGGACGCTAAACATGGGTGACAGGTCATGTCCTACCCGCACACAGGCTTTACAGTCACAGTAAAGTTACCGCACAGCCCTTAGCAATTGACCATCCACACCATACCACGGCAACAGTTCCCACATTTTCTTCCTTACAACCTTATCAAATGCTTTCTCAAGATCCACAAAAGCACAGAAAATCTTCTGGTTAGCAGCCAGAAGCTTCTCCGTGATCATGCAGAGAGAAAACATTTGATCCGTGCATCCTCTTCCTGGTCTAAATCAGCATTATGCCTCCCATAGAAATCTTTCCGATTTCTCTTGCATCCTACGTGTCAAAACCTTCGAGTAAATTTTACTTGCTAAACTGGTCAAGCTGATCGCCCGATAGCACTCGCAGTCATTATGTGAACCTTTACCTTTATATAAAGGCACAATGACCGCGGATCGCCAATCATCCGGAACAGCCCCCGTTCGCCAGCACAAATTGCACAGCAGATGAAAGCTGTCCCAGACGCGAGGCCCACCATACTTGACCATTTCAGCAGTAACTCTGTCTATTCCCTTTGAAAGCACTTTGTTCATTCTTAAGGCTGTCGCACCACTCCGGGTCCTTCCAACCTCTTTCCAGAAGAGTTTGGAGTTCTCCTTGAAGTTGTGCGACAACCTTTCGTCCGCTTCCATTCTACTCCTTTCACGCACTTCCTCAATCAATACTTTTTGGAGCTTATATCTTTATTTCCTCTTCTCTCTCATATCCTTATCATTACTAGAGGCCAAGTAGTCTAATCATGCTTTCTTCTTCTTATTTACTGCTTCTTTCACTTCGTCATTCCACCATGCATCATCCATGTAAACACTACAGCATGTAGTAGTAAAAATACTACTACGTCTTTTAACAGTTCCACACATGTCTGCCGCTGCACTAACCATTCCATCTCTAAGGCTCTGCCATATTTCTTCCACACATTCTTTCCTGACATCGATGCTGTTCAGCTTTTCGGCTACCCTTGCTTGATATTTATCCCTAGTGTCCCCTTCCTGAAGCTTCCAGCTTCGGATGCTACCGACCCAACCAGGTCGGCGATACCAGAACCACATTCTGGTATCGCCGACCAGTGGCGCCAACCCGCGAACAGATCCCTAAATCTAGTAGTCACTAGATAGTGATCCGTTCCCAGGTCAGCACCCCGGAACACTCGCGTATCCATCACCTGTTTTCGCAGTCGGTCATCCACCAGGAATAAATCGATCATACTTCTCTCATTCTCTCCTGTTTTAGTATACATATGGATTTTCTAGTGACTAAACAGAGTGTTTGTCACAAGAAGACCCTTTTCCTTGCATACAGCCAGTATAAGCTTGCCAGCATCGTTAACCCTTTTATCACCAAATATTCCAAGCACCGACACGTACCCTGGCCGAGCGGTACCAACCCATCCATTCAAATCACCACATACAACAATTCTTTCGTTTCCTCTAACCAAGTCTAGAACTTCTCTTACATTCTCCCAAAACTCTTCCAGCTCAGCTCTGGACGACGAAGCTATCGGCGCATAAACAGCAAAAAGGAATAACCTTGTCAGTCCCAATTTAAAGCGAACCCAGAGAAGTCTCGAGTTCAGAACCTTATATTCAGCCATAACATCGACCAACCGAGACGACAGCAGCACCCCCACTCCCTGGCAGGCGCTCTCGCTCTCCGGGACTCCGGACCATAGAACTAACGCCCCGCCAGGGGCCTCTTCAGTACCGCTGCCCTTCCGCTTGGTCTCCGACAAACACACGATTCTCTTTCTTTCATTATTTCAATCAACTCATTCGTCTTATCTCTCATGCCTCCTCTAACATTCCACGTGCCAACTCTGCACTCCGTCCTCCACCTTCCTCCGTGTCGGGCTGTGCGTGACGGGTGGCGGTGCCCATCACCGCTTTGCTCGCTGCATTCCACACCAACGGGGACGAACTGGTGTGCGTCGCCTTGGGGGGATGCCCTAACCCTCGTTGGCATGGGTGCGCAGCTGAGTAGAATTGCAGCCCTGAAAAGGGCTGGCAAGGGTTTGCGACGAGCACGCTTCTACAATGACCCCCTATATATCTGTCAATCTCAGTATTGAGAATAGCAGACAGAAATCTTTTTAATATTTGAATCAACTGTTATTAGATAACATGTAAGAAATACTGGCTATTGATTACTTTGATAATTAGTTTTGCGCTCCCAACGTTTAATTTTATGGAGCATCATTCTGTTTTACCAGAGTTGGGCAATGCGTAAGTATGAATCATAGCCTTTCTTCCCCATTCGTGTCGTAAAAAAAAGACTGAGAAAAATTCCTTAGGAATATAACGAGTTACCGACATACACGGGATAACTATCTCCAATTACCAGACCAAAATTCAATAAATCGTTGATTGGCTAGATATAAGGCGCAGGGTGTTTGGTATTGCGAAGGCCAAGCGTGGCGATTAGGACTAACCCTCTCCTATCTATATACCCTACACCTAGCAGTACACTTTTAACCATTAAGTAATTTAAATTAACTTTACCCGTAATGCGCTGAGTTATAGACGTCATCGCTGGAAGTGTTGGGGCATATATGGTCAGATGTGGAGACATTGGCCTTTTCAAATCCATATTTTTCTTGTCGTGGGGCTTCTCCGGTGGCGGGACGTAGGACTTATAAGTTATCTTGTGTTTGCTGCCACCTCCGCCTGGACTGCTGCAGCACGACGTGCACGATGTGACTGCTTTAAGGGGAGTTATTCTTCGATAGGCAAAGAGACTGAAAATTAAAAACAATATCCAATCCATATACCATACATTAACATCTCCAAATATTATTAAAATATTGTATTATTAAATAGTATATTATTCAGACTGTGTATCTGTATGTAGCGTTATCACGGTGCAAACGCTTAACAAATCTTGACAAAATATAGTATATTATTCAAATAATTGGATAACATGTATTATTAATTTTCTTTTATTTTGAAAGTAGAGCCAGGTATTAAGCCTGGTCACACCAGCATTGATTTGTTAATGGACGTAACATAAACGCATTACTATCGACCGCTGGTAAAGAGATTGTCTATCAGCGCGATGAATCTGTCGGTGAGCCTATAATGGGGTAATCGAGTTGACTCTCGTGCACTTTGGCTCGGCACGAGCTTCCAAATAACACTGATTGTATCGGAGTATCGGATGCATTTTAAAATAAACGCGTCAACACCCGGCGGCCCCCCATTTGTATAATGCACCACTTGGCGAATTTACTGAAATGCTACGTCACGGCGATTTAATTTTATTATTACTATACACTGACTTAAAGGACGTGTTAATTTTTAAAAAATCTCACAATGTGAAATGACAATGACATGAAAACAAACTATTTTAAGTGTTAACTTTACCCCGAGCTCGATGGTGAATTTGGGGGATATTTCTTAAAAAATTAATTTCAAGTGGTCAAGTGGTTGTAGAGATCTCGTGTATAAATATATAAATATATAAATATAGACAACATCTCATAAATTGCTTCAATCTCAAAGTAGCTAAAGCACTTGTGTTATAGAATCGAAAAAACGAAGAAAAAATTTTCTACGTTGATCGGTCCAGAAATCAAAATCGAGACACATTTCGGGGTACACTACACGACTATAAAGGTCATCGTGTATGAATACGTAATCTTTCGTGTTAATGTATATACCAATATACATTAATGTTTAAAATGTCTTAAAAATATCTGGAACCGAAAACATGACACCAATGTGCTGTAGTAAGATATCCATTTCAAAACTATATACACTTCGACGTACCTGTATCGTTAGAGCTCTAAAAATTTCATATTTTAGACACTACGAGACAGCGTTATCGACAACTCTAAGTAACAAGAATTTTATAACGTACCCCACAAAATTATTACTATACACTGAGACTCCGAAAAACCTTGGCTTTATTAGACACTTATACTGTACGTACACCTCGACATATTCGCAAATTCTACTTAATAGGACTTGATGTGTTTGCTATGATGAACATTTTACATTGCATTTTATTGACATTGCTGTCTGGTAGCGGAATATGAATAATGACGCTTATCTTACCGTGGGTGTCGTAAATGGGAGGAGCCTTGCAAATGGACAAGGAAATCTGCCGACGATGACGCCATGACCACCTCGAAAAATACAAGATCAGAATTTATTGGTGATAGCATAATCTTTTATGGTGTAATGTGTCCGGTATATACACGATAATAGATACATCGATAATAATAAATATATACATTGACAGTGACAAAATCACATACATTGATCCGATCCCAAAGATAATGCAACCAAGTTAGGAAATCGGAAACAACGAAGCTACCACAAACATCCAGACCCGAGAAAATGTAGAAAAAGTCGTTTCCATATTAAAACGTCCGGAAATCGAACCCGGGACCTTAGAGCAAGCGAAATCATAAAATCCTGTGTGTACGCCCTCTTGTACACGCAGGTCATCATCGATTTATTTATTACTATTTATTATATTTCCAGTTGCCAATAGCAACAGCCCTAGACATCGACATAAGTTTAGATGCACACATGCGCTTCCACGTAATTCATGGACTGCTCCTAAATTTATAAAAAGTAAAAAATAATACATCCCCTATGCAATTCGTCGACTCGACCCGTCGACCCTACATCGAACATCAAACCAATTTCGAAAAACAAATAGGTTCTTAAACAAACATTCGAAATATTTCACACGTTTCATTTTTCCCGAGCCGGTATTGTCCTTGAATTTGCGTGGTCCACTAAATTCAATAGAATCCTATCAGTTCGCGCCGTCCGTACCGCCGGGGCTTAGTAGTTACTCATGGACGTAAAACAAAGATACGTTTGGAAACTCGCAAATCGTACTGCAAATTTGAATAGTTGTATTTCAATGTAAAAATCTATCTTGTATTTTTATACTAAATGTATTAAAATATCTTGTATTTACATTTTAATACACTTCGTGAACAAACCGGAGGAACTATGATGTTTATAACATAACCATCGTTCTCAAAACTGCCTGTAAAACTGTCCACTTCGCCATAATCATAGCGCTAGGGAAGCGAATTGGCGATCGTAGTGCTAGACTTTACTCCTAAGACGCTGCTGTCCATCACCGGTTCGTTGAATTATATGTCTGGTATCGTTCGAGATGATTATCCCACCATCTGTAGGCAGCCAATTGAATTTTCTAGGCTTTTTCTTTAGTCACATCTTACGATAATCAGGAAAAGAATACTCTATGTTCTATTATATTCTTTCTATTATACGCTATGACTGAAAAGAATATGAAAAATCGATTATATGGTTTTCGAGTTCGTCGAGAGCAACAACGTGATACGAGAATTATATATGACAGATACAAAAGAAATGTATAGGAGGAAACCTTGTTTTAGTACAACTTAACCCTAACATCCCAGTATTAGTATTACGGTTAGCTCACCTGTTCTGTTTTTAAAGAACCATCTTTACTTTTTTGTTGATTTTATCATTGCATAAAATTTGTCTAGGTGGATAAAACACTTTGCATATTACTTTAAAACAGCAGTGTACAGAAAGTGTACACTCGCTTATAGAAGCGAATAGTATTTACTATAAGTATACTACATATGCAAAATTTATATATATAATAATTATTAATAATAGAGTCACGATAGCCGATTTGTTGGGTAATAGGGTTCCAGTCAAGAGACTCGAGTTCGATTCCTCGTTGCAATGGGTTTATCCAAAAACATATGAAGACATATGAATACATATGAAGACAGCGACAGGCTCTCCACCTGTCACGTCGTCCCAAAAATGTCTTTGGTAGAAGGTGGGTCGATTAGACTTAATTGCAGTAGTAGTAGACCTCTGTCTACCTGTATTGGGAATGGAGCGAAGATACTTAATGCAATTTAATTTAATAAATAGGCTTTAACAGTGATAAAATTAAAATCAATTTCAAATTCGTTTGTTCAATTGCAGAACTATGCTACGAAACTGCGAAAATTATAACAAAATAAATTACTGAAATTCATAATCAGAAGCCATTATATGCATTACATTCTAGTAGACGAAAGCATAAATCTTCACGGTTCATGGAATGCATGTTTGCTCGCTGAACATACCGTTTTGATGAAGTTGTAGCAACTCACCACAGATCAAAAGCTTTTTCTCAAATGCATAAATGGCTGCAGGCAATTTTACTACACAAATGACCCAAGTCCATTCCCAGCGCTACTAACACGTCACTTATGCCCGCGTCACTTATGTTGTAAAATTATCTTAAGTTTCTGTTTCGATGATCGGATGTATGAACTAAATCATGTCAAAACGGCGTAGCGGAATTGAATGAAATTTGCACATTATATTACATATTTTCCCCTCTCATACCGTGGTTGTCGTAATAAATAAATTTTCATTCAAGAATAATGCATGTCCTAGAGATCTGAAGCTTAATTTTACTTAAGTAATTCTAATTTGTAACACATATACGTATGATATACAATGTGTTTGATAATTAAAGTATGCTATAATCCCGATCGCTGAAAGTTTGGGTGATCGGAATTCGAATCAAAAGACCTGAGTTCGAACCCATGGTGGCTCGTACCAATGGGTTTTTTTCAAAAAACTTATGTAAGTTTTATGTATCGTTGGATTGGACATTAAATCGGCGACAGGCTCGTTAACAGTCACATTGTCCCAATAGATGTCTTCGATGGAAAGTGACCCACTTTAAAGGACTTATTGTCTAGACCTCTGCTGCTTCCCCAAGTACCCCTAGCACCCCTTTTTAAGTTTTTGAAGCATGCTGTAGGAATTGTGATATAATGCGCGAAAGAAGACACGTGCAGCGTCGAGCATTACACATTTATTCAACGATTAACTCAAAATTCAAATTTATGTAATGTTTTACCAGCATCGCCATACTAATAACATCATCTGTTTGTGTATCACTTAATAAAGAGCCTTGCTCGACAACTATCAAGTTTGCCAATTATGAAGTACCACTTCAAGAGTCAAAGTCTACTGGAAGCGGCGGATGTTAGTCGATAATGACATTAGTTAAGAATCGTTACGCGCGTCTCATGTCTCCAAGATGTTCTAATTAATGTTGTGCTTATTAATTTTCATGATATCATTTTTTAAATGAATAACGTCTATCTATCCTGATTAAAGTTGACCTCTAGAATTATCTCAACGATTTTTTGAGTCTATATCTCAAGGTCTAATACATAGTATTCTATGTACTACTAGTTTTGCTAGTGGCTAACTAGTAGTATAGTATAGCTATATACTTCTCTTGCTGTTATTTATAACAAATTAGTAAATTAAAAGTTATTACTTTAAACAGCGAATTATAAACTAACTGTTCTTTGCTAGCTGTCAAGTATATTTCATTATTCAGAGTAGTTGTCAAAATTCTTATATACTTTGATGAATTTCCTTCTTGAGACTCCACTTCATTTCCTCGAGATTACATTTTGGACCCTGACTATGAACAAACTTTGAAGTCTATCCTTTAAAATAAAAATAATGGGACTCTTGGCAGTTATTTCAGTACAGCAAATAATAGTGTCTTTGTTCACATATTCTGTTTTAATAGTCCCTTGCGTTTGTGTACATTAAAAAAAACAATTTGTTGGAATACGTTTACAATATAAGGTGGCTAAAATTATGATATAGTAATGACAAACTATTGTTAATAAAAATAGTCTCAAGCCGTTACTAAGCAAACTGTACAAAATACAAGACTATTAACTATTTCTGTGTAACCCGGACACTAAGGCGGCAACAGGCTGCCTACTTGTCACGTTGTCCCAAATAAGTTCCGATAAAATGTGGGTCGAATAGACAAATACTCCATACTTCAGACTAACCCAATAACAGTTCGAATTTGTGGGTCACCTAATTACACCTATTGTTACTACTTATAATATTTCTTTTATATTCAAGATCCAAATTTTTATGATAAGCAATGATTAAATAAATAATAATAATAAATATCTTCACGCAATTCCCAAGACAGGGGTAGACAGAGGTCGAGTCTAGACAATTAAGTCCCTTCGACCCACCTTTCACCGAAGATATTTTCGGGACAACGTGACAGGTGGTGAGCCCGTCGCCGCCTTTATGTCCAAGCCAACGATATTCGTACATAAGTTTTTGAAAAACCCATTGGTACGAGCCTACCAACTGGGGATCGAACTCGGGTCTATTGACTCGAAATTCCGACCACCCAACCATTCGGCATGATTAAATACTTTTAATCAAATCAGATCAAATATTTGATCAGCTTTAAATTATTATTATTTTAAGCATTATGAACATATAAAACTATGAATAAGCGAAATTTACATTTACTTTAGTCATATTGCTACACAGAATCATGAAGGTCACAAAGATTCCAGTAATAAAGTACTTACCAGCTCCGGTTTAGCAATTTTAATAAAGCAATGTTCTGATGAAATTTGCACGTGTTCGCAAATAAAGAAAACATGTTTGATTAAAATATAAAGCTTCTAAAATTTGTAAAAAAATACCTATTTCAGCTAAATTTAGAGACGACCACGTCAAATATAATGACAGGTTTTTTTCTTTTAAAAAATCAATTAAAAGGCATATGCAACAAAAAGTATTATAGCAACAAACATGTCAGTTGTAATCAATTATTTTTATTTTTTCTCAATAAATATTGCAAAATGTGGCAGTTTTTGATGTCGAAATACCGACACTATTTAGTAAAGAGTTGTGTAATTTTAGCAATTTGAGAACCACATAGTCTAGAGCAAAAATTTGTTTGACGAATTAAGATATTTTTATAAATTTGTAATATAAATATATAATATGTATGTAATATATAATATAAATATATATAATATGCCAATATTTATCCATATAAGCAAATTAAACCATTGACTTGGACAATAAAATGGCGATAGGTTCACCACCTGTCTCGCTACCGCAAACAAGTTTCGGTGAAAAGTAGGGCGAAAAGAATTATTACATAATAATTATAATAATAATAATATTTTCACGCAATTCCCAATACAGGGATAGACAGAGGTCTAGTTTAGAAAATTAAGTATCTTTGACCCACCTTTCTCCGAAGATATTTTCGGGACAACGTCACTGGTGGTGAGCCCGTCGCCGTCTTTATGTCCAAGCCAACGATATGATTCGTACCTAAGTTTTTGAAAACCCATTGGTACGAGTCAGCCATCTGGGGATCGAACTCCGGTCTCTTGACTCGAAATTCTGTCCACCTAACCACTCGGCTATCGTGACTTTTAAGTTAAGATACATGAACATAATGTCTTTTGTATCAGATTCATAATTCCATCATACATGACACGTTCGGAATAATATTTGATTTTCGTATATTTTTTTGCTGTGTGGTAACAGCTTCCTCGACGCAACCAAAAAGCTCGGGAACCTCGACTGCAGGGAAGCAGGGGGCGACCTTCGCCCCTGCTTACCTTGGGTGTCAAAATCCATGAAATTAGAGATGGCTACCGTCGTATATCGGGGTGGCATCTTGAAAAATACCAGACCAAAACAGCAGACCACAGCAGCATCGTCAGCCACATGACAGCAGAGCCATAGGTGCGAGTTGACTGTTACTGCGATCACCAATCCGCTTGCCATGCCTGATGATAATGGCCTCATATTTGAGAGGTCTATGTCCTGCAGTGGACTTTTACAAGCCGTTATGATTATATGATCTTATCTTATATTTTCATACATAACATCTTTTTTATACAAAATTTCAGTGTCGCTTCTTAGCTCTGAGTGTTTCAACTATAGCTGAATAAACAAGTACATGTTTACCCAATATTACCACTTTTAATGAGAACACTGAAGGTAAGTGTTGTTGAAAACGAAAGTTTTAAATTTCACGCTAACGTTAGACCACACTATAACACGTTTTAAAACTTTACGATCCATTGCCTGTGACAAAACCCTAAACTAATAGAGGTAGTCAACATCCTCCGCGCTCCGTCTTACGCCCCCTCCTCCCTAACGTTACGTGAGCACGACCCCCTTGGAGCAGTACAGGGCACTTCTATATTGTATTAAAATTGTTTATTCATTGTTTTGAAATGGATCTTTATTTGGAAAAAATGCTCCGTACTTTCGTGACAGTAATAATTTGAAATTAGTCGATGAAATGCCTCACAAAAAGGGTATTTGATATCGACTAACCCCAGGCTGTACACGAGTAGACATCCATGGTGAACCAAGAGGAACCCAAATGGCCTAACCTAACCTATCCTAACCTAACCCCAGGCTGCACACGAGTGGACATCCATGGTGAACCAAGAGGAACCCACATTACCGGCTTAGCTTAACGTGGTAATGGCCAGCCCGAGGTGGCCGCACCCAGTGGGCTTCAAGGTGGGTCAGCCGACTTTGGACGCGTGTGCATTGGCATAGCTCTCACGTGAAGAGTTTTGGTATTGCGTTTCGCCATACTCGCTATCCACTGTGACTCTGGCAGGAGTCGCACCACTGATATAGCTGAGGTGGGGCTGCGGTGGGATGGGAGTGTTGGTATTTCGAGGCGCCGTTCTCTCTGCCCTCCGTGGCCAAAATGTGGGCCGCGGCGTGGCCAAAATTCAGATCTACCGCAGGGTGACGGGTGGGCTGGTTCTCGGTCAAACAGCCGCCTTCCTGAGCCCCATGGCTTCTAAGTGGCTGACTCAGGAGCTTCGTTACCCACGTGGATGGGGTACCTTAGTGAGAGTGGGTGAGAATTTTTTCTCTCAAAACAAGTGTGCGAGAACATTCCCGTAGCCCTGGCAACATGCGGCGAAGGCGGAACACCGTGAAGCTTTAGTCGATGCGAGCCCGGCATCTCCTCTCCTTGCCCCTGCGGGGGCGGGAAAACGTTAGGTATTTCCCCACATGTAAATAAAAAAGGATGTACACGGGGACCCTTTTGCACACATCCACCACTCAGCTCCGTGGCTACTCCTCCTCGCAAAAGAACGAATCATCTCCCTCTCCTTCTTGGCTAGACGCATCGAAACTCGTTCACGTCTACTGGGTCTCCAAGCCCACGTTGACAATGAACACACCTCCGCGTTCGGTACCCTGAAACAGTGGAACTCTTGAAAGCGGATACTTGAACGAGCACCAGTCCATCTGTCAACCCGCTGTAAATCTGTACTTTCACTTCAACGCCAACCAGATTTCAGCGGCGGTGGGCAGGGGTAGAGTGGTGAAACGTGATCCCATCACTGTGCTCCCTTTAGGCTACATTAGCGGCGCGATCCCCATTCAGAGTCGCAGAGTATAGCGACCCGCAATACCAAAGTTCGTCTGCCACCGTAACTCCACCTCGGCTGTGAAGGATGTGGTGCTCCTTTTAAAGGCAGCAATGCAAGCACTCCGTCAAAGCCCACCAACGCGCATCTTAAGTGGTCTGACGAAGCCCACTTGGGGCGGCCATATACCCTAAAACGAAGGCCAGCCAAGAAGGTTTCTTGATGCACCGTGGACATCCGAACCACGATTACTAAGCCCCCCTCCTGCCTCTAGATGTAAAAAACTCATTGGGGGCAACTAAACTGCCTTCCACCTAATCGTCAAAAAAGATTTTAAATTAACCTTATTCCTTGTTTTTCAAAGCAGTATATTTTAATTGTACATACGAGTATATTCACGATATTTGTACAGTATCATTTAATTATAAGGTCGATAACGACGACATTAAAAGGGCCAAGCAATAAAATAAAATTTCACAAATTACATATAATCAGCATTACTTCTGTATTGGGCTAAGGAATATTCCTTACAAAAACATGTTTCAATCAAGCAAATCAAAGAAAAATTATAGATTAATAGACATTGTAAAGGTAATTCGGAGCAGGTTTGATAAATTAGAATCATATTCAGTGGAAATTACTTTGATACGAAATTGAAGTAATTTTGTTATCCATTGGTAAAATCTATTTTTGATGTAACAAATTTCAAAGGAAAGTAAGTCTAATATTAAATATACTTCTAAGACATTAACTGATTTCTGAATACGGTATATGATATTTTTAAGTTTTAGGTCATATAAAAATATATAGACAGTAAAAAGGATGGGTGATAAATTCGTAAACAACCATTATGACGGAATATACTCTAACATTTAAGGAATATTATTTTAGATGACCACATTAGTAGGTGTAATTTTCTTTACACGTGCACAAAATTAAAAGTTTTCGATACACGTCTGTTTATTTATTCATTTAAAATAATAAATTGGTGAATTGTTTTATAATGCCTTGCCAGAAAGCGTAATTGATAATTGAAATTATTCAAGATAATTGTATGATTCTAGAATTTTGAATAATTACTTATGTATCGTCCTATGGTTTATTTTTGTTCAATAAGTAAATCCATACATACACATTTACATACATACATACATACATATAGGGACAATATCACAACGTTGGTCTGATTCCGGCGGCAATCGAACCCGTGATCACTAATCTGGGGACACTATGAAAACCGGTGTGTACGCCACTCGTCTGCTGGAGTCGACAATCAACTATTAAGATTTATAATGATACAATCTGAAATGATTTACAGACAACCTATACTCGTGCCGTATGATTACGACGTATGTATATACCACCCACTTTCAGCTCGAGGGTGTCGTTAGTACGACGTATCTTTATACGTTGCTGAAAATATTACTTGTTTTATATAAACGACAGGTGAAACTTCGAAGCATAGTTAGTACTTTTTTATATTTTCACTCAGTCGAGTAGTTCAGTGATAGGAATTCGAGTCAAGAGACCCGAGTCCGATTCCTTAGTAGCAGGCTAATTACCGATGCGTTTTTCAAAAACTTATATACGATTTATATCGATGGCTTGGACATAAAGACGGCGACGGGCTCACCACCTGTCACATTGTCCTGAAAATATCTTGGGTGGAAGGTTGATCGAAAGGGCTTAATTGTCTAGACGACTGTCTACCCCTGTATTGGGAATCGGGTGAAGATAAAATCACTCAGTCCCAACACATAGGCGGTGAACAGTTAAGTTATTTAAGCAACATTTATGGCACTTGATAGGTGGTGATACTGTCGCCTTCTTAGTGTCTAAGCCAATGTTATTTACATACATGAGTGTTAACATATTTTTTTGTACATTCTATAAAGTATAAAAAAAGTTTAGCACAGTTTTGAAACTCTTTAGTTTTGTGGTTGCTTTCCTTCTGAAGATCGAACTTACGTCTCCCGATTCGAAATCCGATCAGCCATCCACTCGACTTCTGCGTGTATATTATAAAATAGATGAAAATTTTTCCGACCAATTTCACGACTCTTACGTATTATAGAGACAATATTATTTAAAATTAACATTTTATTAGATGCATCTTATTGAAATTCCTCTTTACTTTTTCATCGTTTTTATTAAGTATCCTTATCCATTAGACAATATTAATATGGACGATTAAAAATAAGAGAAACAGCATTTTCTGCACAACAAAGTCCTTCATGAAATTTAATTAATAACATTGCAAGGTTGCCATGTCATCCCTCTGCACCGTTGCGCCCGCGGGGCATTGGATGGCTGTATTAAGTTAGACGCGTGATTCTATGTGGGCATTTAAGTCATAACATATGTAGAAGGTTCATAAATTACAAGCGTTCATATATTATACTCAAAAAGAAAATGGCTAGCGCTCCCCGTGGCTTCGTTCGCTTGATGTCAAAGTCATTGTGACTTTGACACCATTAGAAAGTAATTATTTGATAATTATTTATATTAAATGATTATTTCTCATAAAAATACATTTAGCTGATTGATCACGATAGACGAGTGGTGATCGGAATTACGAGACGAGAGTCCCAAGTTCGATCGAGATCGAGTTTTTTCAGAAACTTATGTACGAAATATATCGTTGGCGAGGACATTTAGACGGCGACGGGCTCACCATCTGTCACGTTGTCCCAAAAGTATTTCGGTGGAAGGTGGGTCAGAACGACTTAAGTGTCCAGACCTCTGTCCACCCCAGTATTGGGAATGACGTGAAGAAATATACAAATAACAAAATGGCAGTAAACATCAAATAACGGCATTTATAAGAAAATTTTTGATATTTTGAATTTTTTCTTTTTTTCTTTTTATTTTTCATTGAATTTCTAATTTTAAAAAATTGCCTGTAATACTCATAGATAATGCAGCTTTCTTTTTCTGAAAGAATGCTTATAGGCACTTAAATCGTTTAGGCGTGAAAGCGTAATACAAAAACTTACTTTTGTTTATTATATATAATTTTTTTATTACATATAATTGTTTTTATTATGTTTATTATATATAATTAGGATCTATATGCTATAGGAAGCTTTAAAAACCTTACCTTTAGAAACATATAAATAAGATTAAATCTTAATAAATAATAAAATGTCAGTTAGCCATAACTAAGAAAATACCACCCCCTCTCCCGTGGGTGTTGTCAGAGTTGCATAGTCAGTATTGCATATTCTGAAAAACTGTTCAGAATTCAATTAAAATTCACTATCGTATATCGCGATGGAATCTTAAATTCCATCAATTCCGTCTTGGTGACAGGCAATTTACTACAGTGAGAATGTTCGAGAATTTTCTGCCACGCACAATAAATTGTGGATTCAGCTGTAAACAGCGGTACTCCCGAACGGATACGCCATAGGAACTTTGAAATAGAAAGCTTATTCTTTCCTTAAATGCCATAAACGCACTGTCAGATCCCCTGGTCGTAAGTATTCGTGGGCGTTGGTGATAAATTACCGTCAGTTGAACCGAATTCTCGTTTGCCTCCCTCATCGATAAAAGAAAATCGTAATGGTGACCACCAGGCTCAAATTAAACAGTCATAATAGCCGAGTACTTAGGTGGTCGGAATTCAAGTGATGAGACCCGAGTTCGATCCCCAGGTGGAAGGCTCGTACTAATGAGCTTTTTCAAAACATTTGTGTATGATTTACATATTGTTGGCATGCGCATTAAGACGGCGACGGGCTCACCACCTGTCACGTTGTCCTCCCTCTTTTGTTTTCCTTTTAACCCTTTTTCTTTTTTAAATAAAACAGAGTAGTATCAAACAATAGCGTCTAAGATGTGAGATGTATATTACTGCGATCGATAATCAGCCGCCATGATGGCTCCGTCCGGGGCGACCGGGGAGACCTCTGATACAGCGGACTTTTTGGGTCGTCATAAATCGCAGTATCATCTTGCTCTTTAGAACCTTCTGCCAGTAACCGGTTTGCCGAATTTTGGTCTCCCTTTTTTTGAGATGATTTTTTGAATCGGGAGCCAATGGTGTTTTAAAAGCTATCCTTAGTCACTTTTTATGACATCCACGGGAACTAAAGGATGGAATATTTTTAAGCCGTAACTACGCAGCATCCGCAGATATCTCAATATCTTCCCGTAGAATTCTAAGATTAAAAAGTATGTTTAAACACTGGAACGACCTCCGTGGACGAGTGGCGTGAAAACCGCTTTTCATGGTGTCGTCACCTCGAGGTACCGGTTTCGATTTCCAGACGGGTCAAAGTAGAAAAACCACTTTTTAGCTTCTAACATTAGGATCGGAGCAATGTATGTGATGTTTACCTATCTATATATGTATTTAACTATATGCTGGGTAAATGTAAAGGCCCATCAAAATTTCACCTTATTATATAAATAAAAGTCACGATAGCCGAGTTGTTGGGTGGTCGGAATTTCGAGTCGAGAGACCCGAGTTCGATCCCCAGGTGGCAGTACCAATGAGTTTTTCCAAAACTTATGTACGAATTTCATCGTTGGCTTGGACATAAAGGCGGCGACGGGCTCACCACCTGTCACGTTGTCCCGAAAATATCTTCGGTGGAAGGTGGGTCAAAGGGACTTAATTGTCTAGACTTGACCTCTGTCTACCCCTGTATTGGGAATTGCGTGAAGATATTTTTTTATATATAAATAAAGGAATGATTATTTATACATATCGTACTATTAATATTATATAGAATAAGGATAGCCGAGTTGTTGGGTGGTCGGAATTTCAAGGCAAGAGATCCGAGTTCTATCCCCAGGTGGCAGGCTCGTACCAATGGGTTTTTCAAAAATTTGTGTACGAGTTATATCGTTGGCCTGGACATAAAAACGGCGACGAGTTCACCACCTGTCACGTAGTTCCGAAAATATCTTCGGTGGAAGGTGGGTCAAAGGGACTTAATTGTCTAGACTAGACCTCTGTCTACCCCTGTATTGGGAATTGCGTGAAGACATTTATTAACTTTATTTATAAATATTAAACCCTGCGAATCTACAAGTAAAAAACTGGTAGATTATTATCATAGGGTAAGACGTGATATCCTCTTATCCTCGATGAAAAGTTATCTCGTGGCAAAATTTAATTTAACGTGGACGAAGCCTTAAAGTGTATCTCTCTAGGCTTAGCTACGCTTACGTCAAGACACGATGAGTTAGCCTATCGGATTCCTCTTAGTAGATCATAGAATTTTTACTACAAAAAAACTAATTATAAGGATATTTTCGCTTTTAACTTTCCAAACTTTCAGTTGCTGAGGTCTTCGACATCCAGATGTCAACTTCAGCACGGTGAACCTGGAGTTTATATCTTCAATGATGTCCACTAAAATTTGTTTCCAATTATCCAAACACTTCTATGGATATCTAATATATTTAATTATATAAATAATTACGCGACATATGTTTCGCCACGTGAATCGGCATCATCATACGAACAGACTCAAAAAAAAAATCATCACGCCATTCCCAATACTGGGGTAGACAGAAGCATAGACAATTAAGTCCTTTCGAGCCACCTTCTATCTATCATATTTATTAATAACGTGACAAGTGGGTATCCTGTTGCCTATGTTTTGGTTTAATCCAACGATATAAATCGAGCATAAGTTTTGAAAAAAACATCCTACCACCTGGGACTGGGATCGAGTCTCTTGACTCGAATTCCAATCACCCAACCGCTCTGCTATCGTGATTTTTTTATACTTAGAATTAATCTTAATACCTTACCTTAAATAAATTACCCTACCTTATGAGTATTCTACTAAATAAATGTTAGAAATCCTACATTACCTTAGGCCCAATAGCGTATCTATAAGTCACGACAGCTGAGTGGTTGGGTGTCTGGAATTCGGATCCAGATAGCCGCGTTCGAACGCCAAGTGGCTGGCTCGACCAATGGGATCGAGTTCAGGTCAGTTATATTTCAGTCAGTCAGTTATATTTTAATAAAGATAAAGAAATATAAATAATAAATATCTTCACACCAATCCCAATACTGGGGTATATAGAGGTCCAGACAATTAAGTCATTCCGAAATTAACCTTTCACCGAAGATATTTTGTGGGATTACGTGACAAGTGCGAACCTGGCGCCTGTCTTAATATCCTAGAAAAAACCCATTGGTACGATTCTACAAACTGGGGATCGAACTCGGGTCCCTTGACTCAAATACCGATCAACCAACTACTCAGTTATCGTGACTTCTTCGTCGTTAGATCATAGAAATTTACCACATAAATACCCTTTACCGCAACGAGGAGTAAGTATGTGACGACGAGACTGACTAATGTGACTCCCAGCCAGATGTGTCTGCCATCTTTAAAAAACATTGAATAAATAATACTAAAGTGAAGTACGTACAAAAATTGTCTGAATTCTTTGAGTTCCCGAGACTAATAAATATCGGACGCTATTGAAAAGTTACAAACATTGCCGAGACTCGCCATCCCCGGGGTGAATATACTATGCACATACATAATTATGCCCGACACGACCTTCGCTCTTTTCATTATTTTTAATACGTAAAGAAAATACGCAGACCGTTGACTAACAACAGCGTCTAGTGTCTACTACTGCGATCGCCAATCCGCTTGTCGAGCGTGGTATTGGGCGACCCTTCCGACAGGAGAGGCCCACGTTCAGCAATAAACTATTACAGCAGGCTATGCATGAATGTTTGAAATCCGTTTAATTCCTAAGGCCCACACCAGTTTATCTACATAGGCATCTTTTCAGGATTTTTTTAATAATGACGCAAACATTACATGTACTGCTCTCGTCATAAAGGAAACAATAAACAATTGTGTTATGGAATCCGACAGAATTCGTGAATTTTGAAATAAAGCATTTATATTTATGGCCCAAAAAAGAATAAGATTACTTTAATAAAATATATTATAAAAGTTTTAGTATAGCAAACCTTCGTCATTTATAAACAAATAAAGTGTGTGTAAAAGAGTGTCAGGTGAACAGTTTCCATTTAAACCTCACGAAACGTAAGAATTTTCACGTCCCCTTGGGAAATTCGGAATATAAAGTACATGACATCACTCTTATCAAGAAATGCAGCGTTGTGTTAAAACTTTCAAGTCCATCCATCGATTAGTTTATAAATTTTGTAGACACAAACACATAAATATACAATATATGAAAGACAAAGACTTGTAAATTTAGATAAATTATGACATGATATATTTAATGCGCGAATGGCTCAGATTCTACAGGATGGCTGAGATGACGACCACTGTGGCGTACACGTGGAGTGTGACGACGAGTGGAAGAGTTTTCATCGTGTCACCAGCTATGAGGTCCCGGGATCGATTCCCGGTCGGGTGAATGTCTCAATGTACATACAATTCGACAATTATTAATGAAAGTTAAATTTTTAAGGTAACACAAAACGTACCGTTTCCATTTTCAAATCATGTTCCCAAACACATGCAACGAAATTGTTACTGTCAAAGCCTTTCTGCTTATTGTTGAGTTACATTTCAGCGAATATTATAGAGTCGGAGGACGCGAAATGTCAAACGAGAAACTAATTTCATTCTGACTTGCCGTGTAGGGGTTTACCTTTGTCCGACATAGGACGACTAAGATAAGGTTTTTTTAGGGATAGTCCATTATTTTTTTAAATACAATTAAAACATAAATATAGACAATATTGCATACATGGCACTAATACCATAGTAAGTAGCTAAAATTATGTTATGAAATCGGAAACAACGAAGGTACTATAAACACTACGACCCAAAATAATGTAGATAAAATGGTATTTTACATTGATCCGTCCGAGAATCGAACAACAGCCGGTGACCCCATGACGACCGTTACTGACCATGTCCATGGATGTCGCCAAATAAATATTTATTATAAACTTTCTCATTTACAAAAAGTCGCGATAGCCGAGTGGTTGGGTGGTCGGAATTTCGAGTCAAGAGACCCGAGTTCGATCCCCAGGTGGCAGGACCGTACCAATGGGTTTTTCAAAAACTTATGTACGAATTATATCATTGGCTTGGACATAAGACGGCGACAGGCTTAACACCTGTCATGTTGTCCCGAAAATATCTTCGGTGGAAGGTAGGTCGAAGTGACTTAATTGTCTAGACTAGACCTCTGTCTACCCCTGTATTGGGAATTGCGTGAAGATATATTTATATATTTATTTATTTCTCATTTAGGAATGAGAGAAAAAAGCGTACAATTCGACAAATTGCAAGTGGCCACTACTGCAGTCACATCTTAGAAAAGAAAGTTTTTTAAATTTTTCATCTAATAAAGAAATTATTCTTGCCTTGTAACCCCAAAAACTAAAATATGTAACATCTCAACGCCCGTAATTACACTGGCTTTCTTTACCTTTCAGGCAGGTACTCTACTGTACATTTCTATTCTGGTAGAGACTTAGACGACTCTTAGGTGGAGAAAAAACCTATTAATATTCTTACTTACATTACAGAATGAATGTAACCTAGTACTTGAGTAACCGAAGTTCGCTGGGTGAAATATACATACATAATGGAATGTAATATACTAGGCCAGACTGCTACTGTCGCCGGGCTGCTTTTCGTATGCTTGTGTCTGGTATTTTTTTATATAATCGTGTGTAGGTAGCTATTTAAATTGCCACCATTAATTATCTATTAGTCACCTCTTACGACTCCCACGATAAGAAAGGAGGTGACATTTGCACATGCCGATGCCGTACCACCACGGTAAAATTTCAGTAATGAAATGCAATAATAATGTATTTAATAAATTAAAAAAATATCTTCACGCAATTCCCAATACAGGGGTAGACAGAGGTCTAGTCTATACAATTAAGTCCCTTCGACCCACCTTCCACCGAAGATATTTTCAGGACAACGTGACAGGTGGTGAACCCGTCGCCGCTTTTATGTACAGGCCAACGATATAATATATCGGACATAGGTTTTTGAAAAAACCCATTGGTACGAGCTTGCCACATGGGGAGCGAACTCGGGTCTCTGGACTCAAATTCCGACCACCCAGCCACTCGGCTATCGTAACTTTATTTATATTACTATTTATAATTAATAAATAATATTTTAAATCGAACTTAAATGAATTTATACAAAAGTAAAAAAAAACTTTTATTTTTTTTAACACTATCTTTAGCTAGGACACTAAAATAGCGATAAGAAAACTTTCACATTACGTCACATTATGCCAAATAAGCTCCGGTAAAATGTTAGTCGACAGGGCTGAATTGTCGAAACCTTTGCCTGCAACTGTTCCGGGAATAGCGCGAAAAAAAGCTAGGTGCCCCTTAAAAGTTTAAATTTGATTCCATATTTTTTCCATTGCTACATGGTTGCAGTAGCTTTTCATTTACAACGTTACATTTTGAAAGGTGAAATATTACCTGAACCGATATACGAAAGTATGCTTTTGTGACAAACGCTACGCGCAAAGTTCTACCTGACCCCTCTGATAGATTAAACAAGTTGCATATGGACACTAAATACCCGCCATAAGAGGCTTTGAATGCGTATAGAGTTCTAGAACTGAATGATGAATAGGAACTTTGTTAAAGTTGAACAAAATGATTTTGTGTTTCCAGCTTTTGCAATGAATTCCTATTAAATAATAAATACCTTTATGTAATGCTTAGCCTTTACATGAATATAACTTGTTAGAAAGCCGACGAAAAGCTCAGACCTCCGTGGCCATGTGCAAAAATCATTTCAATTAATACATTCGTAGTTTTTATCTTCATTATCATTATATCATTGTGACCACTAATTTAGAGTTGAATGCAATCTTAATTATTTATTAAGTGTGCTCTAGAACAATTCATTATATTTATATTTCTGACGACCTCCGTGGTTTTTAAGGTTTCAAGCACCGGAGTCGGATTCGAGAGTTTGAGCGAATGATAAAAGACTGAATAGTGGAAAAATATACAGCGTAAAAGTTAAAGATAAAAGGGGCCGCGATGAGCTAAGACTAACTCACGAAGATCATATGTGCAGATTGTTCGAAGAAAGAAGGAGAGTAATGAGAATACTCGGGTACCTAGACTAAAAAAATATCAATAAGATTATGAATTTAAAAGGCGCAAGAGGTGAAAAAATTATAACATTGGTGATCTCTACTTTCTGGCGCTAGACAGAAGTTTGGTTTAGGACAAAGTCAGGGATTATAGGTGAATATATGATGATTAATAACAACATGGCAGAACGAGTAAATAAGCCTGTGCAGGCCTTTCATTTTAATATTTGTCAATAAAGTTACTTACAGTCGGTACCTTTGAGATTTTGTTATTTCATTTCGTCAGTTTGCAATATCTTGATTACATTCGACATATTTCCACTGGGAGTAACGATACGTTTGACATTATTGCTACATTTTGAAGTAAAAGAAACAACTGAGAAAGCTAGACGTATTAAAGCAAACATGTTGAATAAATAATACATCTGTGTGACGCCGCGCTGGTAGTGACCCCTACTTTAAAGGTTAGGGCTTGAATGCTGCTAAAGGCAAACATTTGTGTAATGAATTTGTCAAAAAGCTTTGACTTAAACATAAATAAAATCAATAATTGGATTGCAGAAACGAAATGGCATCCAACTCAGCAGTACGCTGCAGCAGTACTACTGCAGCGCTGTTATTCAGCAGGAGCCGGTAGTCCACGCTAAACGCATTCTCAGATTCACTGTATTAAATAAAATAATATTAACAAACCTACACAAATACTTAGATACTTATACACAAATTTAAGATATAATAATTAAATTATAATCCAATAATAGCATAAATCCAATAAAGAGCAAAAATGAGTTTAAATATTCACGAAGGTCGAGGTTGTATGTGTATATCTCACACTCATGTAAATACATATATATATATATATATATATATATATATATATATATATATATATATATATATATATATATATATATATATATATATATATATATATATATATATATATATATATATACATATATATATATATATATATATATATATATATATATATATATATATATATATATATATATATATATATATATATATATATATATATATATATATATATATATATATATATATATATATATATATATATATATCCCATCCCCAATGCTGGAGTAATTCCAAGTCTAGCCATTTTAGCCTTCCTTTTCCTCCTTTCACCGAATATATTTTTTGAAACAGCTTGACAGGTGGTGAGGCTGTCGCAGTTTTTATGTTCAAACCAACGATCTAAAAGACATGGATGTATAAATATATATTTGTCAGTGTAAATATGTGTCTATGTATAACGCATAAATG
Organism: Sericinus montela; assembly: GCA_029286605.1. NCBI lineage: Eukaryota > Metazoa > Arthropoda > Insecta > Lepidoptera > Papilionidae > Sericinus > Sericinus montela. Next base: position 769,595 of record JAGSMR010000082.1, on the reverse strand, counting down.
TATCGTATTGTTGACCAACACTAGAGTAAGATGGCGATACGCTCAGCACCAGCCACGTTGTTCCACAAAAATCTTCGCTGGAAAAGTTGTCCGGAAATTATCCCGACATCTAGCTATCCTTTTCACTTAGGTCGCTGAACCTAATTAAATCCGAAAAAAAATGTCTCGAATATAGACCCTGTGAAGTTAATAAGAACTTATTATCCGAAATAAAAATTCCATGCGGACGAAGTACGTGTATCAGCTAGTATCAGAATGAATACTAAATAAATCTAACGCGTAGTTAAGGATGATTTGACTATCGAAGTAGAAGTAATGAATGCGTCGGTAAACTTATAACAAGAACCCCTTAACAGACAGCTCCTTGCATGCAAAATTATAAGCAAGAAATAATATATACGCTTGCCTAGACATCTTTCTTCTGACTAACTGATCTTGATCTTTTAATACTAAAACACGAATATTTTGTTATAAATAAATGAATAGTCGCTGACGATAGACCACCGATCGCCAAGTAACACGACTCTAACATTCCAATTTCCCAAAAATATCTTCGGTGAAAGGTGAGTCGAAAAGATTAAATTGTCGAGACCTCTGTCTACCCCTGTATCGGGAATGACGTGATGGTGTTTTTTTACATACCTCTTTCGCTTCTTGCAAATTCATGATTTTCTTCATACTCGCATGTGAGTCCGAGTGCTCTCTTCGAGAAATTTGCTCACATGATCTTCGAAAGATTCGACCTACCTCACCCCCTTTTACTGTTGACTATCGCGCTATTTATTTTCTTCGCCATCTGGGATTCGAACCCGCAACCTCTGTCGTATTATGGTAACCCTCTTCGAGCCACCCTGTCCTATACGCATCAGTTGACATTTTAAATCTCTCTTTCATACGCCTCTTAAGAACGTTGGCGACAGTTTGCAGAATTTTTACCGGCTTCTAACTCACTACTAATAAATTTATGTTTATTAAGACATGAACACGATATCGATATTCACCTTTATGATGCATTTTAATTGATATATGGCTGGGAATGATAAATGGCTTTCATACTATTCTGATATGAAAGCCATTTAATTTTAATTTTCTAGCATAAAGGCTGAACCTTTTGTTATTCATGATTCCTTTTGTTATTCATTACTAAGAAGTAAAACAATAGCCCTGTATCAAAATAAGCGTGCAGATAAAAATGTTTTGTTATTTTAAGTAATCTCCTAAGTCGCGTGTGTCGGTACAACGTAATGGCCTCTATGTTTGGTGTTAATCCTGCCACGTTCAATCCCGAATATTGAACGGGATTAAAGAGATTGAAGGTTCTGATTGATACGCTTTCGAATAGTCAAATAATAGAGTTATTTTTGGTGAAAAAAAAGCCCAAACATCGTATGGGATAAATATCAATTTCACTGGATTAACTAATATTGATATTTTATACCCACAGAGCATGTTATAATTATAATAAAAATACGGGCAATGTTTTTACTCGAGTCGTGGAAGGTTATATTGTACATGAATATTTACTCACATAGTAAGTGCTAACGAATTGTTACATAGTATGTTGTGGCTTGCAAACAAAGAAGGTTATAGGCTTATCTTCTGTCACGTTTATCAAAATACGCTTCAGTGTAAGGTGGGTCGAAAGCACTTAATTAAATAGACCTCTGTCTCAAAAAAAAAGGAATTATTGTACTTTTTTTATGAAGTTAAAAATAAATAGATAAATATGTATCAATATTACATATATTGCACTCATCTCAAAGTAACTAAAGTACGTGTGTTATGAACACCAGAAAGATCTCTACCACGGTAATGGGAATATGGGTGAAGTTAAAAAAGATCTACTGAACGGTTGTTTAGAGACTCCCAATGAATAATAAGAAGCAATCGATTTAACCGAACGTTCCGTAGCGTTTTAGCGTAGCTGTTGGTAGATACGCTAGAATGCTACGGTTTAAACTGACTACGACTGACGTCGCCGCGGCTACGCTGTAAAAATCAAATGATACATACCATAGGTTGATTTGTCAACAGCTAAATATTTATATGAGAATAATACTTAAACCAAATATTACTTAATAATAATAATAATTTGAGTTACATTGTAGATATCCGCCCCCTTTCTTCCCGTGACTATTGTAAAAGGTACTAAGCAGATCTGTGATGGACAGAATACAGCACAGGTGTCTGATACTGCGCTCGCCAATCCGCTTGCCGAGCGTGCCGATCATGGCATGCCAATCCAATCTCTTGATTCATAAACTTATTCCAAATTCGAAAATATATATCTTAATTTTAACATTATTTACCGCCAGACTGATGACGCCTTATCGAATGGAAAATAAATTAATCCTAGAGCTTTATTCAGGTGATTTAAATACCATGGCTCCACTAAGTCGCGCCATTTAATAACTATGCACAGCTTTGAGTGACATTCTGCATATGAATTTTCACACTTGATCTAACCCAATGTCTGAAGAAATTAGATTAAGCGCAAATGAAAACATATAAGTATGGAAATTCAGGTGACATGTTCACAAGCAATGAACAAACTATGAATATTAATATGATAAAATTAACATAAACAGTGAAGCAGTTTCACCTTCAAAGACGTGGAAAGTCTTTGCACTTGACACGACTCAAGTCAGCTTAATGCGCACTAAATATCATTTTCGATGGTTATTTTATTTTTCATTTCGAATATTTCTCTGTAGACATATTACTTTGTGTTGATGCTGGTTTCCAAGCCGAGGGTTTCTGGGTCGAATTCCGCAAAAAAATCAAATTTGGATAAGGAATATTAATTTGTTTGCGAAATCGAGTTCGATCCTAAGGTGGAAGGCTCGTACGAATTTATTTTTATATTCGAAACTTTGTACGATTTATATCGTTGGCATGGACATAAAGTCGGCGACAGGCTCACCATCTCACCTTCTGTCACATTGTGCTAATTGTCTGTTAACATAATTGATTTTTTTAATATTAATTTGTAATCTTCACGCAATTCCCAATACAGGGGTAGACAGAGGTCAAGTCTAGACAATTAAGTCCCTTCGACCCACCTTCCACCGAAGATATTTTTCGGGACAACGTGACAGGTGGTGAGCCCGTCGCCGCCTTTATGTCCAAGCCAACGATGAAATTCGTACGTAAGTTTTTAAAAACTCATTGGTACTGCCACCTGGGGATCGAACTCGGGTCTCTCGACTCGAAATTCCGACCACCCAACAACTCGGCCATCGTGACTTTTTATATTAATTTGTACTTGAGTATAAGTATATTAATATTAATTTGTACTTGATTATAAGTATATATATTCAGGTATTTTTCATTACGGGGGTAGATAGAGACACACAATTTAGTCCTTTCAATCCGCATTATACCGGAGCATGGTACAACGTGACAGGTAAGCCTGTCACCGTATTAGTGACCAAGGCAACGAATTTTTTACCGGAATACGTACACTTATATAAATATTAATGTAAACATCCATGACTCGAGCACAAACATTTATCACAAAACATACACATCACAGAAACGTGTAGCCCTACCGGGATTCGATCCCACAACTCTTAGTTTCGAACATAGGGTCACTACCAACTAGATTGTTGGGTCGTCATATTCGTAGTCGTGTCTTATGATATGAAAGATTTGGGAAAATAGCCATGTTTGACCAGCGCATTGGCGATCGCAATATCAGACCTTATACCCTGTTATTGTAGCTTATTTTTGATGTCCGTTGTAATTTTTAAGGCTTTTATCTTAGTATCTCTCTGCGTTTATATTAGCTACGGACTGAAAGGTAAAAAAAAGAAAGGTGTGGTAAATAATAACGCCGTAATCACACAATTTTTTACTATATTTAGATAAATAAATTATACAATATGTAATATAAGTCACGATAGCCGAGTAGCTAGGTGATCGAGATTCGGAGTCAAGGGACCCGAGTTTGATTCCCAGGTAGGCTTGCTACGAATGGATTTTTTTTCAAAAAATTATTTAAGTCTAAGCCAACAATATAAATAATACTGTTGGCTTAGACTTAATGACAGGCTCACCACCTGTCAAGTTGTCCCAAAAGAAAATGGGGCGATAAAATGTGGGTCGAAAAGTATTCATTGTCTCGACCTCTGTCTACCCTAGTGTTAGGAGAAACGTTGATAGATTTTGTCATAATAAGTTAATAAATCAATTATAGATTACGTCGCTACAGATTTCCTATCAATATATAAAAATATCATCAGGCCATTCCCAATACAGGGGTAGACAGAGGTCTAGTCTAAACAGTAACGTCCCTTCAACCTTAAGTCCCTTTGACCCACCTTCCACCAAACATATTTTTCGAACAATGTGACAGATAGTGAGCCAGTCGCCGTCTTTATGTTCAAGCCTACGATTAAATCGTAAGTAAGTTTTTGAAAAAACCTATTAGTATGAGCCGGCCTGGGGATCGAACTCGTGTTTCCTGACTAGAAATTCCAATCACTCAACCACTCGGATATCATGACTTATATATAATAATAAATAATTAATCACAATAAATCAAAATCTAACTTCGATGTGAGGGGTGACCTCACAACGGTGACTAAGGTGTCTGGTACTGAGATCGCAAATCCGTTGGCGTGGCGATTATGTGGTACCGTCTCGTATGACAGAGGTTTATGTGCTGCAGTGGACTTTTATAGATAAGTATGGTGATGATGAAATTACCTTTGTGTAAATTTTCAACTGTTACCTCGGTTTAATTTAAATATTGCGGATTAAACCAATACCTATAAAACCTGAAAACGAATAACCTGTTTTTAAATAAACATTGGTACTTTGTTTCGACGGAACTCTAGAATAGACAAGACATTACAAATATAAACAGTGTGTAGAAGGATACGTTTCTTTAATTAAATGTCTTCTCATTAAATCAGATGTATCACATGTAAGTGTACGGAAATGTATTACGTAAACAACTTAAGTTCTTCAGTTACCTTCGCGATAGTTTACAACAATTGCATTAGAGAATATTCTAGAAAAGATGTTTTTATTTAACAAACAAATGAAAGAAAAACATTTTCTGCACATCTAATCTCATAACTTTATACATAAAAAATGTTCTTCGATATAATTGTGGTCGCGAAGCAAATCTTATTCAGTTTTCATAAAGTATTATTTTATTATCAAAATTTATCAAATTATTGTATTGCCAACAATGCTTGACAAGTATGTGAAGTTTCAATCCAATCCTATAGTTTAAACTAGATGGAAATCATTTTAAGATAATAAAAGAGTGTTAAAAGTATTATAACTGCCTATGTATAGGTGGAACTCAGTGTTGAATTTTTTATGTTAACGCTATTTACCAAACAGGATGAGGTAGAGGTCTAGACAATGAAAATCCTTTAGAACCACTTTCTATCAAAACAGCGTAACAGGTGCTAATTCTATCGCTGTCCAATGTCAGAGTCCAAGTTAACAGTGCAATATACTTAAATATTCATACATATTCCATAGGTAATTACTCATATACATATAAACATCAAATAAGAGAGAAAGAAAAGAGCTTATACCCTTCTCAAAGGCCGGCAACGCATCTGCTATTCCTCCGGTATTGCAGATGTTCATGGGCGGCGGTAATCACTTACCATCACGTGAGCCACCAGCTCATTTGCCTCCCTTTTCTATAAAAAAAAAACATTCCCGGCTCGAGTACAAACATTTATATTCATCACAAAAGTGTTTGCACCTAACTGAATTCGAACCCGCAACCCTCAGCTTTGAAGGCAGGGTCACTATCAAGCCAAAGGATCGTCTAGCCGCTGGAATTGTTCTGCAAAATTACTCAAAAAATTTATCTTGACATTTGGTACAGAACATCAACGGATTAGTTAGTATAAAGAGCTATATGTCAACCCTACACCCTATTCCAATCAGTTGCATCCCGTTTACGACTTGTGTAATAATACTGGGGTATTAATTACATCGAGCTCATTGTAGGGTTGCCAGTGAGAGATAGATAGATATGTGCGAACGAGTTATAGCGACAGGAAATCGGAGAGGGGCACCCTCCCGATATATTGATTTACTCGTGAACTTGAAAACAAAATTGACCTTCGCTGTAAAATATTCGTTATGCAAATTAGTTTGACTGGATGCTGGCGCGGTTCATTGGAATAGAATAGTTTATGAATACTTTTATTGTAAGAGCTTGTTGATTGAAAAAAAATAAAAGAAGCATTTACTTTGTATGTAAACAACAAGATAATGGTGCAACAAATAATTGAAAGAAATAATCACATCTTCATGCTATGCCAAATACTGGGGTAGACAAAGGTTCAGACAAAAAAGTTCTTTTTACCCGCCTTTTACCGAAGCTTATTTGGGTCAAAGTGACACGTGGTGATCCTGTCGCCGTATTTGTCTCCATGGCAACGACATAAATCATAATAAAACTTGAAAAAACTGGTACGCATATGCCAACTTCCTGCCTAGCATGTGTTATTAAAATATTCTGAACAATCGCGACGACTTCCGATGGAGTGTTCACGTTTTAATATTGGCGCTCTGTGATCCCGGGTTCGATTTCCGGACGGGCCAATGTAGGAAAGTACCTTTTCTATATTCTCACGAGTTTGTGTTATCTTCGTTGTTTCCGATTCATGACACAAGTGCTTTAGCTACCTATTTTGGGATCAGAGCAATTTATATGATGTTGATATCTACGTGTTATCATAACAAACTAGGTTGGATCTCAATCTCTGATTATACAAGAGAACCGGACATCGCACTTTAGTGCTTTATGTTACTATTTGATATTTTTCTTCTTTTGGGTAGACATTGCCATTTTTTCCACTGACCTCAGTCGCCTCCTAACCACCATGTAATGAGTAACCTTAAATTGTATTACTTTACAGAATGATAGGATATAATTTTAATTATTTTATTTCTTTTTATAATTTTTATTCTTAGAAAGAATGAAGAACAACTTTCAGGGAACAAGTATTTTTATATATTAAAACGTAGTGATTACATACACATTTACACATACATTTGATATAAATAATAAAATAGACATGACCATGTATCTTAAATTTTTTTGAAAAAAAAAAACAATGCATTTATGGTGTTTTTCCAGCCAGTGTTATTTTTTTGTTTTAGTCGGAGTAACATTGTAAGGAAACATGTTCTGTCTTGAACTTAAATGACCCAATTTTTAAATATAATTTTCATATAATTGTTACATACTACAACTAATTAATATATTATAATTATATAGCATTAATTGCACATCACGGCCTGCTGTTTCCATTACAATCTTATGTTCAGTTTGACAGGCCATTAGCGGAACCTAAAGTGGCTACTGAATTGCGCTTTGTCGGAAACAGATATCATTGTAAATGAATACTTATGATGCTGACACATGATTACATTTAAAACCGTATTGAATTAATTGCATCGTTTTGAAGATTAGTTCTATGCGGTTGATGTTAGGTTCTATATGGCAATTTTGCCATATGTATATGTTTTGGCCTATGTTCGGGAGTGAGCTTTTGATCAGCTGTAATCACGCTGATAAAAGCTTACTAGTTGAAGATTTTTTAGAGAACATGGTAAAATAGGATCTTTTTTATAAATAAATAAAAAAAAACTAAAATATCAACAAATTGTTATTTCGTTGGACGTTGATACATTGAGACGGCTACGGGCTCACCATCTCCATCTCGATCATGGGTCGAATCGACTTAATTGTCTAGACTTCTGTCTACTCCTGTACTGGGAATGGCATGAAAATATCCTTTTCAACAAAATGTTGTGCTTAATATTAATTATTACCTAAACCAGCATTATTGCGTGATGTAGACGCTCACAAAGAATGGATGTGACGGAAAGCCTCCCAAAATAAAATACCACTATCTTCATTTTTGTAGTTTTTACATGTTCATTTTTTATAAGAGAAGCAATTAGTTTTCTGCCTTTTATAGTAATCCACACCGAGGGAGCCGCAGGCGGGAAGCTAGTGTACAAATGGATTGATTTTATGTACCAACATGTATATATAAAATAAAAAAACGAATAATCCTAATTGGATCGCTATACGCCTCTGGTCAAGCCATTTTAATTAAATTAACAACCCCCCAGATCTCGATTCATGTAAATAGCAGATTCATCGACTTAATTGCTTTGACCCGCGTGTACAATATGCCTTGCTGTCTGCTATAGTGACAGTTGGCATACGTAGTTACAGTGTAAGATGGACACCGGAAATCAATGCCTTTGCTGTACCATCCGTTCATTGCGGTGGCCCCCTGTAATTGGCTAAGGCAGTTGAACTAGTTAAGAAGCGCTTCGGGCGTGCGAACCCCTGCGAGTTATCCACGCTCCGTGACGCTAATCAAGTTGAGACATGAGTAAATCACATAAGCTATCTATAAGTTTTATCTAGTCACGATATTGTTTATAAAATTCAAACGCGCATACATGATGGCCTGTTCGAATGACAGACGTAGGCTTCTCTTTAGGATTTTCTATTATCACCACGTTAGGCAAGCGGATTGGCGATCGTAGTACCACACATCGTGCTGTTTAGATGGCAGTATACTGAATTTTGTACGGAATTTTTCAAGTTAGTTATCCTGTTATCTGCCCCGAGAAACTTTCATTTCATAATCTAACAATGTAAGTCTAAAAAATAAACTAAGAAAAATCCTAAGATACCGATATAAAATCCAAAATTGCTAATTGAATGATTAATTAGAATTCGATTCCACTTAATTCCACCAAATAGATGTATTTTTCTATTCTATTCACGTTTTACATACTCACCAGTTTTCATGGTGTCTTCAGGTCTGAGATTTCTGGTTTGATTCTCGGACGGACAAATGTAGTACAACTTTTTCTACATTTCCTCGAATTTGTGTTTGTTGTACCTTTGTTGTTTCTGATTCCATAACACATGTACTACTTACATAGGGATCGAAGCATTCATTGTGATGTTGTCCCTATCCATATATTTATTAATCCAAATATAAGGTGTACGGTACTGCGTATTATGATAAAAATATTTTATAAATAAATATATAAATATCTTCACGCAATTCCCAATACAGGGGTAGACAGAGGTCAAGTCTAGACAGTTAAGTCCCTTTGACCCACCTTCCACCGAAGATATTTTCGGGACAACGTGACAGGAGCCCGTCGCCGCCTTCATGTCCAAGCCAACGATGAAATTAGTACATAAGTTTTTTTTGAAAAACTCATTGGTACTGCCACCTGGGGATCGAACTCAGGTCTCACGACTCGAAATTCCGACCACCCAACAACTTGGCTATCGTGGCTGCTAATATTTACTTTAAAATATTATTATTTACTTTAAAAATATTTTTTAAAGTAAATATTCAAAAATTCAAGCGAAAAAAAAATAGTTAAATACTGGAAGTTGGTTTTTAAAAGTCATCATATATATGACAGAACCGCATAAAGTACACAGCTCAATTCATCGACACTCGTAACTAAATAACAACAGTGAAAACAGATATACAGTCAATATTAGCTCAACAAACCTACCCTGCCTGTATGTACTTCTTGTTAAATTGAACCAGAGCTTAGTAACTGTCGGGCTTCGTATTATTTTGGCCTTTGCTTTGAATATTGCTCTACGATCAATTAAAAAAAAAAAAGGGCCGAAAGTTCGAGTGCACGAGTTACACCCAGACAAAAATCAAAGAATAAATAAACGAGACTATCTGATCGGAATCTATCATACGTTACACAGTGGATAAACGTGAGTTGCAGTGGATTTCATACAGTCGCTGGCATCTTCAATTTTGTCGTTTATCGCTTTATGTGAGGCGCGGATTCATAGCACCGTTATAAATCTCGTATTCCTCAACGTCTATTATTCGAAGTTTTTATTACATCCTTACGCTTAATACCTGTAGTAGTTAGAGAAATCAAATTAAATCAAATAGTTTATTTAACGAAATAAGAATATACATTTGTTCATCAATAGTAATTTCTTAATCTACCACCATTTCGTAATCAGGTTTCTTTAGCGGACATGAAACAGATAAAACAAACTCTGTAGATACCTCTTTTTTGGTCAATCTTTTTTCATGACGAAAAAAAATTTATATATTTTTGCTAAGAATAGCATGGGAGCAATTACCTTTTCCTTTTTAGTGATAAGATTACATACAAATCTGTAATTTACGAAAAGATCGCATTTAGACGTATTTCAATTTTCTTTAATGGTTTTTAATCTTTCAGGTTTCGCTGTTATGTAAAAAAACTATTTAACATTTTAGTAAAAATTAAAATGAAAAATATAAGCAATAAGAAATTGGTAATCTTAATTAACTTATACTTGGATTTAAACCTACGTCTGTTGGCTACAGATTATGGGATTAAGGTACCCCGCTTTTGTAATTAAATATTTCAGATTATTTTCTTACAATAGAAAAACAAAGATGTTTTTCTGATAGGGCTCGATTTTAAAATAAACAAGATTGAAAAACAATGATCATTTACGAGCCGCTGCTGTGCATCGAGGGTTCCGTATTTTGAAATTCGGATTGAATTTTTTTTTTTATATTGAACGTATATTTACATTTGTAGACGGCGACGGGCTTACCACCTGTCTCGTAGTCCCGAAAATATTTTAGGTGAAACGTGATTCGAACTCGTCTGAACTGAAAAACACTATTCTAGACCACGCAATCCCCAATACAGGGGTAGACAGACCTGTATTGGGAATTTCCTGAAGATATTTATTTATTTTATTTATTACTTTTATGATTATAATTTGGTCTATAGTTTTTCTCTGTTTATTCTGGGTATCAAAAGTTCTCTCATTTTTTTAAATCAAATTGTGAGTCATTTTTTCATACAATGTTATTTTCTTGTTTCTAACAATTTGACGTAATATTTATAAAATAAATTTAATTCTGATAGACTTCAAAAAATTGATTTGACAAATAAATTTTTTTCAGTTTTATTTTGTTGTAAGAAATAAATTTTATTAAGGTAAGTAAATTATAATTCTTAAATGGATGTACTCTTACATTAAATTTTGGGTAATATTAACGACATTTTCAACGTTATATTAATAGAGTATCTCAATGAGGCTGGCAAGAGAGATATTAAATGTTGAAGAACATTAAGCACTACAAAATATCGTAATCAGCTCTCTTAAATCTTGTTTTGATACAAGAAAGGCAAGATATACTTAAGCATTTTAGGCTATAATTAATTAGAATATTTGTTCAAGTGGACATTATACATAATAAAGGGAATATACCCACTATAGAAGTTAAGCAGTAATATTTCGAAGAATATGTATCTGTCATAATGTCCCGAAAATATCTTCTGTGGAAGGTGAGTCAAAGGGACTTAATTGTCTACACTAGACCTTTGTCTACCTCTTTATTGGTTGATTTGTAATCTATATTAATTATTATTGACATAAGAAGCATACGTTTTATTATTTCCGGTTTTTTTTTTTTTGGTTTAGAAAATCAACTCTCTTTGTAACATTCGAAAACATTTTAAGATATTTGAAAATTCGATTCAAGAAAGAAGATACCATTACAATCTTTATGATCAGAGCCACCATTATAATGGTTCCTGGACTTTTAATCTAAAGGAACCCTAAAATATATCCACCCTTCGACGTCATTAATTAGCGTAATAGAAAAATACAGTGACATTTGTTTAGTCTGTTAAGATCTCAGAAAAAAATACAAATGAAAAAGAAAATTTCGCATTAAATATCCTTTTAGCTACAGAACTAAAAGCATTTTGGTACACTTGTGGACAAAAAAAGGGAAAAATTTTTTTATTCTCCTAGATTATACAAGAAAATTCAAGTCACGATCAAGAAGAGATTCGTAGTAGAATCAGAGTGACAGACACAGCCATTAGGAATAGAATAATGCCACTTCTGCGTCATTCTTATGGCTATTGGTCTATTGGCACTTCGTGTTGGCAGATCTAACAACCGTTCAGGAGAAAACGTTATTGTGTTCTAACTTTGTACAGATTTTTTATAAAATAGTACAGTACGACCCCTCACAAGAAATAGTGATGACCTGTACATCATTAGAGGGTGTCGATGGATGTAGGTAGCTCCGACCGTTCTTTATGTAAATAATTCAAAGGACTGTGTTCAGCGGTAAGCTTTTGATAAGCTTAAAAAAAGATGTTTACAAAACGTAAAATTTTTATGGCAATTTGGCATTGAACTTTTATATTAAATTAAAAAAAAAATTATCGATATCTATGCGACCCTCTATATCACTATATAGAGGGATATATCTATTCACTCACAACGATGTTAACTTTCTCTAATATCTTCCGACCTTTGAAACCGTAGTATATCCGGAAGATCAAATAATTTGTAAAAAAAAATGTAGATAGCCTTGAAAATAATAATAATAATTATTATTATATGTTTACGCCATTCTGGAGTAGGCTGAAGTTAATGTCCTTTCAACTCACTTTTCTCTGAAGTAGTAGTAGATCACAATAGCTGCTTTAATATAAACAAGGGAAAACAAATTAACGTGATCTGGGGAGGACGTCTCCAAAAGTGTTTTTTTTTATAACCGTGGAGGAAATGTTTTATGCACGAACGTTCCCTGGCCGGGAGGCCACCGCAACAAACAGTGTCGACCTCGAATCTCAGAAGGAGAAGCATACGGACTAAAATCATCCACGGGATGCTGTTGGTCCGGAGGCCTTTACAGCTTCATCTAAAGAGCCTTGCGAGGAGAGGCTCGCAAGTTAGAAGTTTGGTATCGTTGATGGCTGCTGCTGCGAAGCGCTGCGTCCCTTAAAACGAAAGAGAAGACTTCTGACATGGGAGGGGCCATGCGATCCGAGTGCCCCAGTTGCTTTGGAGGAAAATCTCCTCTCGGATCGCCTTCTCCAAAACTGTTTTTTTTTTTTGATAACCGTGGAGGAAATGTTTTATGCACGAACGTTCCTTGGCCGGGAGGCCAACGAAACGAACAGTGTCGGGCTCGAATCTCAGAAGGAGAAGCATACCGATTAAAAACATCCACGGGATGCTGTTGGCCCGGAGGCCTTCACAGCTTTGTCTAAGGAGACTCTCCAAAAGTGTCCTATCGATAATCGTATATATGCGTATAATCGCAAGAACATTGATAGCGCGATGTAGAATGTCGACGTGTTGCCTAAATTGTCCGCCACTAGCGAGTCGCGTCTCTTACAACACCAATTCATATCACAAGGAAGTGAATTTATAAGTCTTGTGAAAAATAAAAATACGTAATTTATTCATATACACAGAGTAATAATTAGATAGCAGGCAACGAACTACCCTCAATGAAATTTTGCTTCTCAAAATAATCTGCTACGGAGATTTCACTGTCGAATAAAGCCTCTTTAGTAAAGGAGTTTGCTATAATTATAACGATTAATACCTTGCTACCTGGCTTAAACTTTGTATATTTTATATAATAAAATAAATTTACTGTTCACTATTTTCACTTAGAAATTCAAATTTTGTTATTGTATGTGTGTGTATGTGTGTGTGTGTGTGTATGTGTGTGTGTGTGTGTGTGTGTGTGTGTGTGTGTGTGTGTGTGTGTGTGTGTGTGTGTGTGTGTGTGTGTGTGTGTGTGTGTGTGTGTGTGTGTGTGTGTGTGTGTGTGTGTGTGTGTGTTTATTGCCTGGGTGTCCATTTAATTTAAATATGGAAGGTACATTTGAATTTATTCGCAAAGCAAGTGTCGTCCTATGAGAATTGTGTTATGATTACAATATAGCAGATATGACAAACACTACCTAATATTGATCACGAAACATTCCTTAAACAACACGTCACTATTATATTTGATATTTTCCAAGTAAAATTTTTAATATAGCGCTTTGAGTACTTTCTGGGGGCAGTAGAGCTATAATTTCAATTCTAGCAATGGATTTCAGTAGAATTTTGAATTTCCTAAACACTGAAGTGCGTTTTCTTGGTTGGTGAAATTACCTATATGTGCTGAACAGGAAAGGTCTATAGTTAGTCCCAGTTATGTTATATTAGAAGTAAGAAGTAGTTTAGGGCAAGTAAAATCTCGTAGTAGCGTACATATATGTGCTTTAATATATAGTTATTTCGTTATTATATATCTTGTTTTATTTACATTTAACATCAGACGATTGACACGACGCTAATTCATTACACATGTTTGAGCATTTTTGTGTGATATTGGCTAGCTTCCCATTTATACTCTTTACTATCATCTTGATGACTCTGATGCGGTCGAACAGCGTAGAATGGAAGGGAAGTAGAGTCTTTTCTTCTCTGTACCGGGTAAATGTTCAAAATATAATGAACATAATAACATAAAGAATGACCCCAAAGAAGCCACGATAACCGAGCCGAACGAAAGCCACGATAGCCGAGTTGTTGGATGGTCGGAATTTCGAGTCGAGAGACCCGAGTCGATCCCCAGGTGGCAGTACCAATGATTTTTTCAAAAACTTATGTACGAATTTCATCGATGGCTTGGACATAAAGACGGCGACGGGCTCACCACCTGTCACATTGTCCCGAAAATATCTTCGGTGGAAGGTGGGTCAAAGGGACTTAATTGTCTAGACTTGACCTCTGTCTACCCCTGTATGTAATATAATACAATGCAATTTCCAATACCCCCTGTATATAATACAGGTGGTATTGGGAATTGCGTGAAGATATTTTTTTTATTAATTTAATATTAAAACATGACCTGACACGGGTGGTATTCGAACCCGTAAGCTCTACCATACCGTATCACGCTCCTTAATTGCCAGTTGATTTAAATCTTTACTCATAAATTTTATAAAAAAAGTTTAGCATGACTTGCGTGCTTTAAATATCAATGAAATATTAGATTATAAAGTAGTTGCAGTGCTACTTGGTAGCAAAAATCAATAATAACGTGATACTGACCCAGACGACTAGACTGTGACCTAAGAAGAGGAAGGGTGTACCTTTTGTACAACCAATTTCTAAAATAAATAAATAAATAAATATCTTCACGCAATTCCCAATACAGGGGTAGACAGAGGTCAAGTCTAGACAATTAAGTCCCTTTGACCCACCTTCCACCGAAGATATTTTCGGGACAACGTGACAGGTGGTGAGCCCGTCGCCGCCTTTATGTCCAAGCCAACGATGAAATTCGTACATAAGTTTTTTTGAAAAACTCATTGGTACTGCCACCTGAGGATCGAACTCGGGTCTCTCGACTCGAAATTCCGACCACCCAAAAACTCGGCTATCGTGACTTTCAACCAATTTCTACCACCAGTTTTACGTAAGAATATATTTTATTAGTTGCTAATTAAATTACATCTTATTAATAAAATATTCTTAAAACATACTAAACTTTCAAACTTTATTTATTGACCAAATTTTCAAATGCTATTTCCCAAATATTATTTATTATGTAAGAGCTGGCTGAATCTCACCACGTTGATCCAGTGCTTTGTGCTTTTTTTATTTCTCACACATTCACGTAACTGTCGTATCTACTGTTGCAACAAAGGGAGCACCTTCGCCACAATCACAATATTCAATAAAAATTTCATAATAATTATAGTGGACATAATTTACACTTTATTTTGTCAACGAGTGTACTTAGTGGAAAATTTTCCGATGACCTTTCTATTTATAGTTTTTTTTTTCCAGAGAAACTAGCTAATTAACGGAATTTTCCATTCTCATTGAAATACTATCCGTATTTCATTTACAGATAAAAACCTTTGTCTGATATCATTAGTGAGAAAAATAAAAAAAAATTAAATAATAAATAAAATGTATAAATTGTGACAATATTACTCTGATCCAAAACTCGGTAGCTATAAATCACTTGTGTTATGGAGAGTAATTGTCGCTTGGCAAGCGAATCGGCGATCGCAGTACCAGACACCTCGCACCTTAGACGTAGCTGCCCATCGTCAGTCTGCTTAATTTTGGTCTGATATTTTTCGAGATAGTTATACCGCCATAGATGGCGAACCTTTGTCGATTTTCCTTAGTTGCCTGCAATAAAACCCACAGGCATAAAGCATATACCTCACATATAATCACATAGCTTTCTGACTTTATATGGGACACGGTAAAATATATTTCTATATAAGAGTCCGCGAACACTCTCAATCAACATTATTTAGTCTCTACTAGAACATGGGTAATAAATAATATGCAAAATAATAAAGGAAATATCAAAAAAGTAACAATACCCGATTGGTTGGGTGGTCAGAATTTCGAGTCAAGAGACTCGAGTTCGATCCCCAGGTGGCAAGCACATACCAATGGGATTTTTCAAAACTTATGTACGAATTACATCGTTGGCTTGGACTATGAGACGGCGACGGGCTCACCACATGTCTCGTTGTCCCAAAAATATCTTCGGTGAATGGCGGGTCAAAACGACTTAAGTCTAGACCTTTGTCTACCCTGTATTGGGAATGAGGTGAAGATTTTTTTTAAAGTAATAAAATTAAAATATGAACTACCGTTATATTTCTAAATTGTTAGTATTTATTTATATACAATAATATTTTATGCTCACATATTTTTGTAATTATATACGTCTAAATTATTTATTAATCATTTTACTGCTAATATATATATGCATTTGTACATTTACACACGATTATTTTCTGATGTTACCGTGTGTCTACGGCGTAGATGAAAGAGGGTGGCCCCTCCGTTCCAGTGGGCGTCGAAGGAGCCGAGTGGGCGAAAAGCTTTCTAAATGTCATTGTGACGGCAACACAGACTACGGGGCAAGGTGTGACGCCTATGTTCTGCCATGGAATTTAATAAGCCGTTATTATATGTATATATAATTTGGATGATCTACATTAATATGATTTGTTATTTTTTATTTAATTTTCACGCAATACATGATATATACGTTACACCAAAGACTATTTGAAAGTACGTGACAGATAATGAGCCTGTCGCCATTTTGGTGCCAAAGACAATGGTACAATATACTGGCACATATAAAAATACATACATTTAAACATCCGTGACGCGAAAACAAACATTCATATTTATGAAATAAATATTTGCCCTTAGCGGGATTTGATCCCGAAACTATTACTTCGAAAGCACGGGCTACCAACCAGGCTATCTGAACGTCCAATGATTTGTGGATCTTTATAAATTACGTCACAATTTCGTCACCGAAACTTAAAGAGTTGTATTGTACGAATTTACGTATTTCTTAAATTTACTTTCAAGTCACGATAATCACGTGGTTGAGTGATTAGACTTTAAATCAGGGAACTCCATTCAATCCCTAGAAGGAAAGCGATACCAATAAAAATAGGAAACTTTTGTAAGAATTGAATTGTTAATTTGGACATCAGGATGGTGGCATGCTCACCACCTATCATGATTCGGTGGAATAGGTCGAAAGGGCGATAATAATCTAGTTCTCTACGACGTAAACTGTATATAGTCAAACCATTCTCATGAAATGTGGCTTGCATGTTTCGCTTATATAAATACTTCACCATAAAATAAGGCAATAATTAAGTCAAATGGATTTGCATGCTAGACAAAAACAAAACGTTGCAAGAATTCGTAATGAAGAAGTTACATATTTCGCGGACTACAGTGCAGTGTCATCACAGAGATATAATACATATCTGTGTCTTGTAATATATATGATTGTCATAAACGGCTTCATCTCACGATCTGCAGTTGCTGGACCCCTGTAATAACAAAGCCCATTGACTCTGTTATCACGAGAATGTTCTCAGCCGTAAGATTTTAATTAATGATCAACACCTTTATAAGATCATTATGTATATCGTATCCACGATAACAAAAACCTCCTTACTTTTTATTTATATATTTATAACTTATTGCACATTCCAAAGTGTAAAGGGACTTAATGCTTTGTCAACCTTAAGGTAGTGGAAAAACATTAAAGGTATCGAAAAAAAACAAATATTAGGTAAACATAAGATATACTAAACTAAACATTTACTAAATGCATTCATCAAGATATATAAATTAATACAACACAAATAAATATATTTATTTATATAAACCTGATTATTCATTTTGAAAGTAAATTTGCTACAGGGTTGTTGTAGCATTTCAGGTAACCTATTCCAAAGTCGCTTGGCTTTAACAGCAAATGATGAATAGTAGAAATCAGAGCAACGAAGTGTAATCAAAGGTATCAGACTTCGTGATGTGTCGCGCAAAAAATACGTACTGCATAAACTACTAGATTACGTTTTATATAATCCCTTTCGATTCTGGGGTGATTCAATGTAGAAAATCGCTTTTTCTGCATTGTCTCGTGGGTGGGTGTTTGCTGTGTCTTTTTTTTCCATAACATAAATTTATTTAGCATCTTACTTTGAGATGTTGTATGTGATGTTGTTGAAGTTTCATTTGCAAAAAAAATACTTAAATAGTATTTACTCATTTGAAAATGACGCTACTATAATATAATTATTTGCACTTATAAAGAAAAGCCCATAGTCAGCGAAGAAAAGGGTTTTTAGTGCCTGGCAACGGGCTCTCTAAAACATAATCCTTTCGACGTCGTAGAAGCAAGGAAAGATCCGCCATGTTGTTTCAGGGCGAGATAGCCTGCGTTCTCGAAATAACTTGTTTTGCCTAATCAATAGCACTTCTAGAGTAAACTTTTCTTTATTTTATTCACCGCGATGTTTATAATGGAGCTTTAATCTGACTCACTCGCTTACTATTTTAAAATATTCACACCATTCCCAATACTGAAGCAGACAGAGGTCAGGACAATAAAGTCCTTCCGATCCATCTTTCTCCGAAAATATTTTTAGGGACAACGTGACTTGTGGTGAACACCACTGCCATCGTTACGTCGAAAGATACACATCGTACATCATTTTTGGAAAATAAATCATTGGTACAAGCCTACTACCAGGGGGTGGAATCATGTTACCTAACCGCTATAGTAATAAATAAATAAGTAAATAAATGCTTACATAGATAAGAACGACATCGCATCATTGCTCTGATCGTGAAGTAAACAGCTAAAGCGCTTTTGTTATGGAATCGGAAACAATAAAGGCACCACAAACCACCAGAACTGTGCAAATGTATAAGTGGCTTTTATAGATTGAACCGTCCGGAAATCTAACTCGGGATCTCAGAGGCGACACCTTGAAAACCGGTGTATACGCCATTCGTCCGCGGAGGTCGTCAAAGCTGTAGTATAACTATAACTCGAATTTACAAAAAAAAGAATTTTCGAAAATATTAATGTTGAAAAAAGTAATAAATAATTTGAATATTCGAGAGCGCATTTCACCTTTAATAAGGTTCTGTTGCACAAAATAACAAAGGGAGCCTTCCGCTAATAAGTTCGCCTTCGTTTGAAATCCTACAAATGCGATTCAAATAGAAGTAGTTTTCCGGAACGGCAGGAAGTACAGGTCGCTAGCTTCCGTCTCAAACGAAACACTGTTAACGTAATGTTAAGCATTTCAGTCATAATACTGTCTTTTAAATTTTCAACTCGAAAAATCGAATAAATCTCTATCATATTTTAAAACGCAAACGGATTCTTAATGTTTTTTATGCAATATTATTTTTACTATTTTCAAGATTTACCTAATAATGGGGTCGTAAAAGTTTTAGACAGGTCGGCCTTTTCAAAACACATAGCTACAAATATTATTTAGGGCAACGTAACAGGTGGTGAGCCTGTTGCCATTAAGATGGCAACAGGCTCACATTAAGATGTCCTATCCAATTATGCGATATGTTTATAAATTTCGTGAAAAGTCACTGGTACATGGTCATGGTACTCGTTGTACTATGACTTTTTATCTTCACACATGTTCCCAGGACAACGGTAGTAAATAATATTCAACGACCCGATTGACCATATATTTGGAGGTCGGGGGACTATTTGATTCTGAAAATCAGGCCAGGTAAATTGTAATCTTCTACGATGTAGAACGCAGAAGTAATAGAATCAGTAACAACATTATGTAACAGGTCAAGGTGCGACAAGTAATTTATATGTATATATGAATACTTATCTAAATCATTACATAACGTAAGGATGTAAGTTGTAGCGTCAGTCTCAAATAAGCTTCGGTGAAAGGTGGATCATAAGGGCTTAATAGTCTACAACTACGTCTACATTTTTTTTTAATTATTTTAAAAATGTTTTAATTTTTAATCGAAACCTAAAAGAAAATATCCAATTCAGTACAATGAGATGTAGTCAAACCAAGAAAAAGTTTACCGCTACCTTTGCACATAAATCAATAAAGCTCGGTTAGACGCTTTCAACGCTACCGTCCCAGTAAAAAGCAAAACAGGCGTCTGAGTGCAATATTAACAACTTGTCATTCCAATTTACACATTCACGGAGTTCGATATAATTCTTTCCGCTGCAAAATGAATATGCACCGGCATGAATTGTTTATTGCCGCTTTCAATTTCGCTATCCAATTACTTAGCAGTGCAATGGAATTGTACGTGAGCTGCGTCTTAGTTTAAAGTGACCAATTATTCGATTGTTCGTGCTTTCAATTTCAGATCTTGATGTAACTGAACCATCTAACTTTGTAGGAGAGTTCTGTACATATAGAAAAAGTGATTTTCTACACTGACTCGAATGGAAATCGAACCTGAGACCTCAGGAAACTGGTGTTTAAGCTACTCGTCCAACAAAAAAGATTAGGTTTTGATCTCGAAATAGTAGCGAAATAGTTATCCACGTTCCTTAAAATAATTAGTGATATTGAAACATTTTTATACTTAATAGATTTCTAGACTTTACGTTTGCCAGTATCTCAAGTCTATGAAATAAATATTCTTTCCCTTTAAAACAACGCTACGTAAATTTTAGTCCGGATGATCTGACCTGATTTCAAGAGCTGACCTTGAGAACCAATCGATGTATCGATTTCAAGTTACAAGTCAAATATTTAAATTTTACTATTTCGAATTTATACTCGATGTAATATATTTACAGCGTATATATACTGCTATCGCCAATCCAAATGAATTTACCTATTGTGGCAATTATGACAAACCTTTCTTTACGGAAGGGGCCTAGGTCCTGCAATAGGCTTTTTCAGTTCAGTCACAATTTTGCCCTTTCAATCCACAATTTCCCCGGGGTTTATTTGCGATACTATTACAATCGATAAGCCTTTCGACGTCTTAGTTTCCAAGATACCAATACGTTCCTAGTTTCAACAAATGACATCGCTACAAGCCTTTGTCCTAGGGTCTTGGTCTCTATAATATATAATAATATTACGCAATTTAATAGATTTTTAAAGCATATTTATGCTGAACTTTTATGTGATTAAATTAAACAGAAGACGAAATTTAAAAAAAATCTCTTTAATTTAATCATATAAAATAATATTTTCAAAAAATTTACAGTTATTAAGTTTTATCTTTATTCGTCAAGAAAAAAAGTACTGGGACCGTTCAAAAGATGATATCCGAAGCGCAGCATGAAATCCGGAATGTTAAGGAATTGCATTTCCCAGATTTCTGAACATTTCACTTTCCCATTAAAAGTTAAAACACGGAGCTGACCTGCGATTTCAACTGACAAATATTTCACGCTGCAACGTAACAGACGGAAGCAACAAGCTTTTACGCTAGCTTGGAGCTGTGAAAATATGATGCGACAAAATTAAAACTTTAACTTTAACCTTTCTCATTTACAGCGAGCTTATTTATCAGCTTGCAATAGTCGAAACTGAAGTAGAAACAATGTGATTGACACGCTTGAGCGATTTGTCGATGACTCTACCAGACACATAGACAATTAGATTTAGAAGAATTTGACTTACAATGAGATTAAAAAACTTTACATTGCGACGCGGTTAATAATAGGATCGATGCCCTAATGGTGCAGAGTGCGAAACATTACGTGCCCGGTTCGAGCCCGCCATTCGTCTATAGCCTATAACTACTCCAGACACGAGCGTTGCAGCTTAGTTGGAGTGGTTGACAGGAATACTAATAATTCTACTTAGCTTTGCAAGTATTATTCAAAAAAATGACTGCATACATTTTAAATTTTCTTTTAAAAACTCAAATAGAAAATAATCACGATAGCCGAGTGGTTATCTGAATTCGAGGAGAGACCCGAGTTCGATCACCGGGTGGTAGGTTTTTAAAACTTATGTAAGACGGGCGACAAGCTCTACTCGTCAAGTTATCCCAAAATATACCTTCGGTAAAACATGTGTCGAAGGGGCTTATTTGTCTAGATCTACTACCTATATCTACCCTAGTACGGGAATGGCGTGAAGATATATTTTTAATGAATAGGCGGATTTTACTTGATTTCATTATACGAATTATTGGAAGTCCTCTCTTAAAAGAACATAACTATTCGTATCACACCTACGCAGTTTTATCAGACGCAGGTATAATGTTACTTGACAAGCTGAAGATTATTCTAGAACGTAGTTTCCCATTATCCTTTCATACTTAAGGTCTAATGTCACCTTTAACAATGTCGTTATACAAAAGCCATGTAATGGAGCGTATTGTGCTTTTGTTTATAAAATGACATGAAAGACGAACCAGACAATCTGTGGAGACACTACTCATATTAGGTTACGACGTATGAAAGGGCAAAGGAAAAATATACTGATAAAATCTCTATTGTATTAACATCTATTGTTTAAAAAAACGGTCAAGCACGAGTCGACTTTGGCTTAGTAATATAGGTTCAAACTAATTTTTATACGAATATAGAAAAGGATAGAGTGACAACTTATACTTAGTAAAAGAATTTTAAACGAAATATGTTTGCATATGTGATATCATCATCTTATGATTGATATTGAATTTAGTAAGCTTTCGAATAGAGACACTTTTTCACGGAGAAGTAACTCTAGATATGAACTGCACACTATACAGACTTTTGTATAACGTAAATTATCCTTTTAGCTTAAATACAAGCTTCAACTTATTTTACGACCTCTGTGGCGGTGGTGTACACATCGGTTTTTATCGTGTCGTCTCTGAAGTCCCGGGTTCATTTTCAGGCGGTTCCATGTAGGAAACTACTTTTTCTACATTTTCTCGGGTCTGAGTGTTTGTGGCTCATTCGTAGTTTCTACTACTGAGACTGGTTTAGCTACTTTGGCTCAAAGAAATGTATAAATTTTTTCTCTATGTACGTTTTTGTTTACTTTTTAAAAATATATAGTGTAATTTTTATTCTATGCATACCACCTTATGATTTAATTCTGTTTCAAAGTAATAATATTTCTCCACAGAGTCTTGTAGTACGTGGATAATAACATGTTTCATGGAATTATATAAGAAGTTGCAATAAGCTCCGCATCAGATATTAGCTTTGATGGCTTTGATATGAGGTTTTCATAAAGAAAGTATTATTTTTGCATATGACGACGCTTTTAAAAGATGTTCACTGTATATAAACTAAACTTTTACGTTGTTAACAAACTTGTACATGCATATCTTAACAACTAATGGATTTGGTAAATATTGAATATTATTGAAACCTAAAAACACGAACATATATGAAAATCTTAAGAATTGTATTCAGCACACGTAGTATTAAGATTGTTTTTGCCTTCACGCCCAGAACTAAGGTAGACAGGGCTTCAGACAATCAAGTCCCTTAGACACCAATGCTTTTTTAGACCATTGAATAGATAATGTTTTGAAACCTGAACTATATAGAACTCTATAAGTTTCGAGATAGATTACTTCACTAATTCGATATACTTTCCTAAGAAATTTATTAACATTATATATCAAATAAAAACTATTAAAGATTCTTGAAGACTTGAGAGATATGCCATGAAACATTTGCAACGAAACCTTTGGCGGTTATACCTACTTCGACAAACATGAACTATTATCATTACTCGCATTAGATGCCAGCATTTTGCCAGCGTTTGTTCCACCTTAGATATTGGAAATTCATGATATGTTGCCATCATATACGGATAAAAAAAAGAGATTTAAAATTACAGTTGAAGCATGTGACACAGGATGGCTGGTAGAGAGCCCGTGTTGATTGTTTATTTTTAAATTTAAAATCATTAGATAAAAAAAATATATTCGACATCCCTTTGAGGTGAGACACTTACGAAACGGAACGGTATTTGCCCGAGCACTATAGTTAGTGCAGTTCGTATGAATATGAATAGCTCTTTGACAACATATTTTAGTTTGATGAAACGCGGAATCCATTGTAAAATTTTGGACATGGGAATTTCGCGTGCATGTAACGTATCATACGTTACGTACGTACACGTAAATTGCAAAACGCGAAATGATTTACAAAATAAAACGCAAACAAATTGTCAACAATTCGTGTATTGTGTGTTGACATCAGATGCATAATTCTTGTGTCACCGTTTTGCGCTGCATTACATTATCTATTACGTTAAGATAAATTAGTTTCTTTCTGAACTTTATATTATATGTTGATGCTCGCACTTCGCACGATACTTTTTGATATAAAATATATAAATAAAAAAATGATTTCTTCACTTACTTCACACCCAGGGGTAGACCACCGAAGATATTTTTGGGACATGACAGGTGGCGAGCCCGTCGTCATCCTAATGTCCAAGCCAATGATTCAATTCGTACATAAGTTATTTGAAAAAATCTGTTGGTATGACCCTACCACCTGGGGATCGAACTCGAGTCTCTTGACTCGAATTCCGACCACCCGACCACTATGCTGTCATGACTTAACAATAATTCTTATTTACAATTCTTGGCTTAATAAGTTACAGTTGTTATTAAATTAAAGAGATATTTAAAAAAATCAACTGATACGGGCGGTATTCGAACCCGAGTCCTCTACCGTACCGTGGTACCGGTCCGAACCACCGTGTCATAATAATAAAATATTAATTTAATAACAAAAAATCCAGCATGATTGACATGCTTTACAAATTCAATAAAAGTTTTTCATCTATGAAATTAATCTTTTGAAGTGCTTTGCAGGTGTTAGAAGTTACAGTAGTCTTTGACCACCAGGAAGATTCTTGGCTTTTTTAAAAAGCTAACAAAAAAAACAACTAAACTTATTTATTATTTACTATGATGACCTCCGTGGACGAGTTGCGCATACACCGGTTCTAATAGTGTTGCCAGCTCTGAGATATCGGGTTCGATTCCCGGTCAGGTAAATGTAGAAAACACTTTTTCTACATTTTCTCGGGTCTGTTATTATGGTACCTTCGTTATTTCTAATCGAGCACTTAAGCTTACTTTGGGACTAGAGCAATGTATGTGATGTTGTTCCTATGTATGTATGTAGGTATTTCTTAAGTGACAGAAAAAACAGTTGTTCTATTCAATTACAAAGTATGAGTAAATAAATAGGTACATTGTATTGAAAAAGAATCAAGATGTGAAGTCGAAACAGTGCATTCGCCACTCTCGCATAGCAGCTTCTATTGTGTATTCGTACAACGCAGAGCGATACTTTCAGTACATCAGCTAAGCAGCCTTTATTCTCCGACGTAATATATCCTCGAATCTCTGAACAAACTCGATTTTATATTCAAAGCTAGAAAGTGTTTATTTACGTTACTCTATTTGCACGAGAAATTTTTTCGAAATCTTCAATTTCAAACCAAGTCAGACGTAATGACTGCCTTGGGCTTAAAGGTAATGGTGGATGGAAATCACAAAGGGCAATGAGAGAAAAGTTTTAACTTAAAGCAAAACCATTTTTTACCATTAGGCTAAAGGCATTATTTACAAACCTACTTTGATATGGAATCATATATTGATGCAGATAACAAAGTACAAAAATAAAGAAATTTTAAAGCAAAATTCTTTATCAACATCTTCATGACGTCGTGTAAAAGTCAATTACAAGATACGCGCCTGTCCTGTACTGGACATTTTGCCATTTACACGACGTTTAGAAAATGGTTTGGCGATTGCAGTACCAGACATCTCGCACCTTAGACGCTGCTGCCCGTCACCGGTATATTGAATTTTTGTCTGATAATTTTTGAGATGATTTTCCCTCAGTCGCCATTTTGATACTCACAGGAAGAAAGTAGTTAGTTATCATTAAGTAAAGTAAAGTTATGTTATATTAATTACTCGCATATATTATACAATTTTAATACATATAAAGTTGATGTTTTTAACCGTATGGGTAGGTGGAGACGATATTCTCTCCTTGGATGATAGACCTTGACATTCATCTTCCGCTTCGTCTGCTTTCATTAGTGTCTTGACATTACATCCACTTCGATTCAAGCTTAACATGACTTATATGCATAAATATATAAAACATGTAAAGCTTTAAACTGCATGTTGAAAGCATTATAAATATAAAAGCAATTTTGTTTCTGCAAAGAAAATTTTCATAATATAAATTAATATTGTTGCCGTAAAATTATTTATTCAATATTCTTAAGAATGCTCGTAGCTTATTAATAATTTTGTATAAATTGAAGAGTATTATATCTTAAGTTAAAGTATTTTGCACTGGATCTTCGAATTTTGTGTAAAATACCCTTGATATAAGCACGTTCCTGAGTAAGGTAGCGTCTGAATATAGCCTTAAGTTTTTAGAAGGGTTTTGATAGAGTTGAGATATTTTAGTTACATTCTAACAATGTTTATAGTAACAAAAAATATTGTTTGAATTGAAACATATTAAATTCAATTTGGTATGGTAGAGGATTGAAATAATACCGACTTACCCCTCCCCCTTCGGTGTCGCAAGAGGCGATTGAGGGAAAAGGCTCATAACCAGCGAGCCACCAATGTCGGGTCATTCATTTCGAATCCACACCAAAATTAAGTGAACCAGTGACGAGCAGAAGCGAAGGTATGATCGCCAATCCCCTACCCAGGCGTGGAGAGAACAACAAAACTGCCTTAAAGAAAAGGTGGTACTAACTACGCCCTACAGTTAGTTGTAAGAACCTTCTTTCCTTGCTTTACGTAGATGCCATAGGTGACAATGGCCTTGAGTTTCTTTTTACTTAACTACTATTGATTTGCCTACCAAACAAGATGATATTGTAAAACCCTCCCATTTTCTTGTGATTATATATGTATTATTTATATGCTATCGACAAAGAAATAGAAACATATGGCAAAGGGAAATGGTAACAAAGCCAAGATTGCGTATAACGCGCATTTAGAAAATTTCCCGAGCATTTTAATAATTTCCTTTTGTCAAAGTTTCTATTGTTCATCATTCCGTTTATCGAAAAGAAACCATTTATTCTCCTTTATTTAACGAGTATTGCAACTGCATTGGCGAAGTGCGAAAAGTGTTTGATTTGATTTTACATTTGTAATGTTTGCTTGCGATGGAGTTTTTTCTTGCTGATGACATTTTGACATTTCAAATTGTGTATTGAAAAATTTATATATTTTTTTAATTTCACGCATTTAAAAATATTAGGGTAGTCATATACCTTTTAGTAATGGTCGTCGCTACTCTCTCCACGCTTTGGTGAGTCTGTCGCCGTGTCGGGCCACCTGATTCTAATTCGGATCACCGTACAATCAACTGCTATATACGATTGCTGTAATGCCGTCTGGTCATGGCATAGGAGAATACCACCTCCTCTCTGCCCTTGGATATTAAAAGAGGTGACTAAACAACAAGCCTTAAAAATGCACCTGGCTACCAACTGGCGGGATTACCAGTTTGAAATAAACTAGATTAAAATTAAGCAGACCGAAAACGGGTAGCTGCGTCTAAGTTGCAAGGTATCTGGTATTGCCATCGCTTGGCAAGCGGATTGGCGATCGCAATGCCAGACCTCTCACTCCCATCATCATCTCGATCATCATTCTGTTTAGTATTGGTCTGGCAGTTTTCGGGCTGGTTATGCCGCCATATATCACTAGCCATTATTATTTACAAGGCTTTTTAGTTAGTCGCCATTTTCTACTTGCCTTTTTCTATCTACCCACGGTAAGAGAGAGGGTGGAATTATTTGTACGACACCATAGCAATCCTACCATAAATGGTTCCATCTGAGGTCTTTTTCAGCCCTGTGTACCTATGCATATATTTAAAGAACTTGTTATGAGTAAATAAATAAATATCTTCACGCAATTCCCAATACAGGGGTAGACAAAAGGTCTAGCCTAGACACGGAAAAACGTGACAGTTGGTGAGCCCGTCACCGTCTTTATTATGTCGAAGCCAATGATATAATACGTACATAAGTTTTTGAAAAACTCATTGGTACGAGCCTGCCCCCAGGGGATCGAACTTGGGTCTCTTGACACGAAATTCCAACCACCCAACCATTCGACTATGACTTTTTTTATTAGTTAATATTTATGAATAGTTAAGTAAACGATATTATGCCATTGTTGTATAAAATCGTTACCCGGTGTTGTAGAGAAGCAGACACGAGACTGTTTATATTAACTATATTTTCGACAATGTCTTTTTCATTTAAATTCTGACGACTTGATGATTTTCGTTCTGGGTGGTGTACAGCGATTTACGATGTGTCGTTACTTACGAGGTCGCGGGTTCGATTCCGGACAGGTCGATGAAGAAAAACTTTTTTCTGTATTGACCCAGGTCTGAATTTACTGTTTATGATTTTGGAATGATAAACATCCAGACTGGTCTGGACTCTGGACTGGTTGTTTCTGATTCCATAACACAAATATTTATATACTGGGATGAGATAATTGCCTGTATAATTATCTGTATTTATTTGCTTCTTTATTTATAAATAACTAATAAATATCTTCACGCAATTCCCAATACAGGGATAGACAGAGGTCTAGTCTACACAATTAAGTCCCTTCGACTCACCATCCACCGTAGATATTTTCGGGGCAGCGTGACAGGTGGTGAGCCCGTCTTTTATATCCAAGTCAACGATATAATTCGTACATAAGTTTTTGGGAAAACCCTTTGGTACGAGCCTGCCACCTGGGGACCGAACTCGGGTCTTTTGATTCGAAATTCCTTTCATCTCTTGGCTACCGTAACTTTTATTTATACTAAATATTCCTTATTTATAATTACAAATTATTGAAATATTTTTTTTGTTTATCATTATTTGTATCAACTTACAGTTCACAAATCCTTAATCAATTATTCCAAGCATAATCCGAAGCAACACTTAGACTTGTGTATTCGAGCGTAAAGGCGTAGTAACAACATTGAGTACTTATAACAAGTTTAATTAGTTCTAATATTTTTATTATAGCTTGTTATTGTTGTGTATGTATTATATAAGCGTATAAATACATAAATGGGGACAACATCACATACATTACTACGATTCTAAAGTAAGTAGCTAAAGCACAATATAAACATCATTATTACAATCCACTAAAGTACACTGCGTTTGCCTACACCTTTCATCGGCAAAGGTTTTCCAGCTATTTATAATAGACCACACGGTAGAAGCCGCAGGCGGAAAACTACAGCACATACACAGTCTGTAAACAGTGTTGACACTCGTTGATTTCTCCGCATAATTGACATTACACTCGATACATTTCGAATTTTGATTTAAAAAAAAATTCCCGCATATCCCAATATTTCGCTGCGTATTTTCTGTTATTTCTCTACCGAAAACAGTTTTCCGAAGCGTTCTTTGATGAAAGCAAAAATAGCGGGAGATCATATTGATATTGATTTAGCTTTTCATATTTCACTACGTAGTTCAAAACGGGAATGTTTCTGTAGTAAATAACATCAATTAATATTTGACTCGCAGTATTAAATTTTGTACTTCATACAAACATTTGTTTTTTTTTAAAAAAGGCTACGAGCAATGCCATATAATATTACTAGTGAAATACTCCAACTAAGCTGCTATGTTTCCGTCTTGTTTGGTCTGCATCCTACCCTATAAGGCTATTGATTCTTAAAAATAAGACAAAAATAAAAAGGTTTGTATGCACTTTGGAATTGATCCAAGAAATATTATTCGCAATTCAACTTTATACTACTCTCTGGAGGCGTACTTGATTTAATGTAATCCTGAGAATTCCAATGTATCTAATAAGAAAACGTTGCATTCTAAATTTGTTTTTAGAATACACAAGCCGTTGCCTTTAGTTCACTTTTCTAATTTTTTATACATAGCTAATCCTTAGTCTCTCTCTACCACCGTTTCTTTTTATCTTTACAGACATTTGTAGATGTTCATATTATATTATTATCTTTGTAACTGAGATGTAATATATATATATATATATATATATATATATATATATATGTATATATATATATATATATATATATATATATATATATATATATATATATATATATATATATATATATATATATATATATATATATATATATATATATATATATATATAT
The DNA here is from genome assembly GCA_029286605.1 of Sericinus montela. Taxonomy (NCBI): domain Eukaryota; kingdom Metazoa; phylum Arthropoda; class Insecta; order Lepidoptera; family Papilionidae; genus Sericinus; species Sericinus montela. Next base: position 739,254 of record JAGSMR010000082.1, on the reverse strand, counting down.
ATATATATATATATATATATATATATATATATATATATATATATATATTAAGTCGACAGTTGATCATTTCTGATCGACGCCTAAGAAGCGAAAGTGTTTTAAAATTTTAGCATATGTGTGTGAGACATGCTCGCGCGTTTTGTATGATGTCGCTACGCTACGGAGGTCGTGAGTTCTAATCACGCGCGTATAAATTAATTTGGAATTGCTTGTTAATTTTACAGAAGCAAAAGTTATTAGCGGTAGGTAGTCGACTAAGGGAATAATCTCCAATATAGCTTTGGCTACCGACCGTTTCGAAAAATGTCAGACAAAAATGTTATTGACCGATGACGGGCAGCAACGTCTATAGAAGAGGCCTATGTCCTGCAGTGGACTTTTACCGGCCGTTGTGTATATATTTATATATTACTTTAATTATATTCATTTAATTGCAAAAAAATCAATTGTATATTACATTTCATTTTTTTGCAAAAAAAATTATTATGAAAACACTTTAAACATGAGCTAATACTTAAAGACTGTTGCAAGAACAAGTAGCTAGGTTCGAGGAAATTTATTTCTTTAAAAACTCTTTTTGTACTCGTCAAAGTTTTGCTATTCCATGGATTTTAAGTAAGATGTAGATAGGTCTTATAAGAATTCATCTGATATTTGATAGTGTGTGTCTATTGCAGCCGTAAATTATTTTAATAAAATAATGTTTTTATACATTTTTCGCTTGTTTATAATTCCTAATTTTCTTCATGCACGACGTCTTGGTATCCGAGTTCTCTTGACCCACCCCACTACGAGCCTCCCCTTTCCGAAGTCTCGGCATACTCGAACCTATTATTAAATTTTGCGCTGTATACTTTCTTCGACATTTGGTTTTCACTCACTCGCTCAACGTGCTCAAACCATCGAAGCACGGCTTATCCGTTTCAGTGAAAATATGTCCGGTTTTATGGTTTTAAAACATGCCACATTTCAAATCTCTTCGTTTCATTTTTGGTAGGCAATGTTAACGTTGCAATATATACGAAGAGATTCAGTTTGCTTTTATCTTTCTTAAGAATATTAAAGAAACCTCAAAAGTATGTTATAAAGCTCATGTCACTTTTAAAAAGTAAACATGAACAAAAAGTTAACTATAAAACAACTGCTGGACATAAAAACAAATTTAGACAGCTAATAACATTCTCAATGAAGTCACCTTAAAACAACTTAATCAAAATCTGCTTGTAAGTTGTTGATTTTAGGTATAAACCACTCTTGAACTCACTGAAACGAAAAAGCGACACTTAAACGAGACCGACATTTACGACGCAAGGATTGAGATTACAGTCAAATTTTATATTGAATATGTATTATTATAGACAGCACATTTTCCCTATATTCTTATGAATACGATATACCATATAACACATTTTTAAGTATAATATACTCGTATATTTTAAAGTATATATAAAATACATACAACGTAATGGCACAATTTCTGGAGCAAGAGACAGAAATCAGTAAGTTTCCACTTACAACGACAGTACCGCCTTCCGACCCACACTTCACCAGAGATAATTTGGTGCAACGTGACATGGTTAAACTGTTTCAGGTTCAATAGATACTGTCAACATCCAAAGTAAAGTAGATAATTAATAATTAAATAGTAAAATAATTTATTGATACACTTTACTTCAGGGAATCGAACTCGAGTAATTGATTCAAATTCCAATTACCGAAACCTTATGCTACCTTGGTTTTTATACATACACACAGTTCTTGATAAAACGTAATATCGTCAAAATAAATCATCGAAGAACACACAGATATATTTTAAATATTTAAAGAGCTTACATCGCGTAGCCTCCGGCGGTATTTTCAATATTTTGTAATGCAACATTCGTACAGCGGATTAAGCGCCGATTTTAACTTGTTAAGCCGCTTCAAAACTAATTTGTTACGACTGCATTTTGTGGTTTGCTTTATTCTTTGCACTCTACAGCTAATGGCGACACTGTCAGCTATTTTTCTGCTTCCTATCTGATTACATTTTACATTTATTAGTGCATAAATAATATGTATTGTAGGTCTGAAGTATTTCTTCTTGCTCTAGTCTATCGATTACAAAACGTACGGCGCGTAATAATTTTAAAATAATAAGTGTACTTTTAAAATATTTATTTTTCTAAATAAATAACTCGCTGACACTAAAATTGCTGAAATTCCAAAATAAGTATCTAAAGGACTTGTGTTATGGAATAGGAAACGACGAAAGTACCACAGACATCCGCCCGGGAATCCAACTCGGCACCAGAGAGCTGGCGACATCATGAAACCCGGTGTGTACGCCACTCCTCCACGTCGACAGATATTACGTTTTAATCTTTCAATAGTTGATAGATATTTCTTTAAAGTTATTACTGTTCTCGAAATATATTTATAATTAATAGATACTCTAGAATTTTCGGTTTGGTAATATCTCAGGTCTGCGAAATAAATATTTTTCCCTTTAAACACTCCGTACATTTTACGCTCGGCAGTTCTGACCTCATTTCAAGAGCTGACCTTCTCTAGGATGAATCAATATATCGATTTTAAGCTACATTCGAGTATTTAAATTGTTATATCGATTTTCTAATCGATATAATACAATCTCCGTATATGTTATAATTCTCGTGATAATGTATACCTTTCTTCCCGTGGGATGTCGTAAAAAGGTACTTATTGAAAAGCCATAAGGTGCTGTGGGCTACAGATAGGAGACCAATATTCAGCAGGCCGGTGACGCGCAGCAGCGTTTAAAGTGTGAGGTATTGTGATCGTCAATCCGCATGCAAAGTGTGGCGATTATAGCAACCCTAGCCGTAAGGTCTTTTACAGGCCGTTGTGATAATTATGATTATGATAATGAACTTGAACTCAATACATTGATTATGTTGAAGATTAGACCCGAGGTTAAGTTTCAGTTAAGTTATATATTAGTATGTATGTCTATTATTTGGATAACCCACCATTGTTCAATAATATATTTTTTCCTTAGCCTTAATGTTGTCTGGAAGACAACATTATGCGATAAGATCGCCTTTTTTGTATTTACCCGTAAGCTTTTCTTCTCTTTTGTAACTTTTATTTTTTCTCTGTGGTATACAATGAAGCATACGTAAATAAATAAATAATTAGTTTCATTTATTAACATATGTATAATAAATAGACTTATTAAAGCGTAGATGGTGGATATTTTTTTTTAGTTATAGCTAATATTTTTTTTAAAATATCTAATTCAAAAATCTTAATAGCTTTCTAATATCTATGTCAGTTGAAGGAAAACTTAGAGACTGCACAGATTAGTCGCCTCTTTGTGGATGATGTCGTAATATTGGTGCAATACTGCGTCCGATACTGATAGAACTAACTTTTAGCAGGTTTCCGTTGGACAGATATTAGTTTGAGATGAAATTTGATGAGCACGCTAGAACTGTATTAATACTTTACCTAAAAATAGAATACTCTAGTAAATGCATTTTCATGTAGAGAATAAATTAATCATAAGTACAGATAGTTTTCTTTGTGGTTACGGCGTATTTAGCGTGGGTGTCGATGGAGGCGGCGAAGGGATAAGACTTTCAAATGCAATTACGACAGATAGCGTGTTGGAGAATGCGCAATATACCAGACTAATATTCAGGAGAGCGGTGAAATGCGCCAGCATGTTTAAGGGCGAGATCAGATAAATAAAAATAGTCCTTGAAATATTAGATGTTTGAACATAAATTATTTGTATATGTGTATGTATATATATGTGTGTGTGTGGGTGTATGGGTGTGTATGTGTGTGTGTGTGTGTGTGTGTGTGTGTGTGTGTGTGTGCATGTGTGTGTATATGTTAATCGCAGGGTGAACGGCGATTTAATGGGTGATAAACACATTTACATTAAATAACATTTTGTTGAGTTGATTTCTTTCGTATATTTTTTTATTTTTGTATGTATAGATGCGTATATGGGCACGAATATAAAGTATTTTGTTGTAATACAATAATGTATGTAATAATACATGATCGCTCTCTAACCTGCTTGTGAAATCACACCAAGGTTCCAACTGAAAATACATTCTACAGAAATACTTTGAGTTAGAGTCATATTTAATTTTCCACATGTAAAATTTTTGACGTTTTTTTTATATATAGTTAAATACGCACTCTGTTCTCATGTTCCTATCTTATAAGTTTTCGTTGTGAATGTTTGTCAAATAAATAGTTCTTTCTTTCTTTCTAATATATTACCATGACTAATATGCCGGCCAAGCTGGTCTCCAGCCTTCGAAGCTAAGGTAGCAGGTTCGAATCCCGCTTATGGAACACTTTTGTGTAATGAATATGAATGTTTATACTCGAATCGTGGATATTTATTTGAATATTTAAATAAATATAATGCATGTATGTATACTGGTGCCGTTAGCTTGGACATTAAGACAAAATTGCCTTCGATGAAATGGGTGGAAAAGTCTACAGACGGTCTTATATCGACCTCCATCCATCCCATTATGGGAAATTGAGTTATAATTGATATATAATAAATATATATAATATATAATTATAGATAAATATAATATAAAATTATAATGAATTATATTTTTATACTATAATATTGTCACCAGTGACTAGAATTGTGTGTGGCTAGGTTTGTCATCCGCATTCAAAATATAATAAAATACAAGTATTGTAACTTAGAGTGGTTAACAGGAATACCAGTTATGTTAGATATTGCTAATATTAAATATGGTATACTTTTGGAATTAAAAAATATATTCTCTATACGAATAAAACCGCAACATTTAAATTGTAAACGACGTTTTAGAGACAAATAGATACAAACTATCGATACTGACCCCAACGACTCCTAGACGCAATATCTACTTACATTGACTCTATAGAACTAGTATTAAAAGCTGTTCAAACAAAAGTTAGACAGGGACAGCGCTTCACACAGTCTAAAAGGTCACTGTAGGACGAATTAATTTTGTTATTGATAATACATAATTTAATATTAAGTAAGATTTTTGAATACAAATTTGTTTAATATCTCTTTTAATAATAAAATTTTTGCGTAAATTTAAAGTATTACACCTTCTTCTTTTTGCTTATTCTTTACAGCCAAGATTCCACTACTGAACATAGGCTACTCCCAAAACTTTCCACAGTGAACGGTCCTCAGCCACCTGCATCCATCGTCTTCAATCATATTTTCGTCTGTAACTTACTCACTTCTAATTTAAAATAATTGCTATCGATTGACTTTAACAACTGTAATACTAAGTAGCTCTTTCCCACGACCTGGACCGCATGTCTTAAAGCAACAGTTAATAGTTTAAAAAACCAGCCTTCGTGGACGAGAGGCGTACCTAACGGTGTTCATGTTTTCGCTAGGTCTGAGGCGCCGTGTTCAATTCCCGATCGGGTCAATATAGAAAACACTTATATTTTCTCTTGTCTAGGTTTTTTGGTGACTTCGTTGTTTCCGATTTCATTACACAAGTGCTTAAGCTACTTCCTTTAGGATCAGAGCAATTTATGTGATGTTGTCTCTAACTATATATAATACGTACTTATGTATGCATTTATGAGTACCTATAATAACTCTGCTTTAGGAATTTATTGTACGTTTTAAACAATGTATTGCCACTTCGCAGACTCTACAAATACTAGCGGCCCGCCCCGTCTCTGTCAGGATTAAACCCGTTAATAATTTAGTATACACCTTTACCAAATCATTTTCAGTCTGCTCAAATTTAAAATTGAAAATTATTACCGTCTATGAGTTTACCCTCTGCCCTTTAAGATGTAGACCCCGTCTGTATATTCTTAATATCACAAACATGACTACAGCGGGAGCGGGGATTCGGTGGTACAGGAGCGGAGGCGGGAGCGGAGGCGGGGCGGGAAGTAGGCGCGGAATACACCTGAGATGCAACGGTGGCGTAGATGAGTCATATGTGCCCTATACTACTTCGCCTTGGAATATCCCTGTACACATTTTAATACGACGACCTACGTGAATGAGTGGCGCGCACACTCCTTCAATAAAGCTACCAGCTCTCAGATCCCGGGTGCGATTCCAGTACGGGTGAATGGAGAAAAGCTTTTATCCTATATTGTCTCGGGTTCTAAGATTTCTGGTTGTAAAAATAGTTACATAGTTGTATACGTTGTATACATAAGTGTTATTGCTACTTATTTTGGGATTATGGTTCTGTGTATGTATTCCCTATGTATGTATGTATATATGTGTTTATTTATTTTGTATGAAATAAATTCCACTTCTTTGAATATATTTACCTCGTAGTGTGCCAGCGGCGACGTACTCAGAGCGGTTCGAAAGCGGATTGACAGCGGGATAGGGAGGGATAGTCAGATATTGGCGTGTTCACGACAGCAGCTAGCGTGTAGCTTGAAAATATTATACAGTAGTTAGGTGGCTAAGTGCGAGCGGTGTAGAGCTTTTTTTAACTTCGCGCAATTTCCAAATACAGATGTACTTTAAGATCTGGAAAATTTAGGCAAATACCCACTTTTCAACTATGTATTTACAACTCAATTACAATGATAAAAATATATAGCTACATAAACACACTGTGCTGCTACCGCATACTGCCGAGTTGGATGCTATTTGCTGCAATCAAAAAATTTAAATCAAAGCTTTTAAGTTTTTATTATAATTTTTCTTGCAGTGAATACACTTTATTTCTTCATACATAAATATCTATTTAAACATACAAATTACAGGGGACATAGGAATTTATAATCGATCTCGGGTCTCTTGACTCGAAACTCCGACCTGACAACCACTCGACTATCGTGATTCTTAATATTAAGCGGACTTAATGCCAAAGGTATTCTCTACCAGCCAACCCTTAGGCGGTGCAGAGATGAAATGAAGTAGGTGTTACTGGGGGACGAGACAAAAAAAATACTACACAAAAACTACGCAGATACATAATAAACATAAACATATATACACATACATACATGCACATACATGCAATATTATGTCGTTACGAAACTTATTTTGAATTACGGATTACAATCACTTCGATATCCTTCGCACGACCCTCTCGTATTTTCGAGTTATTTTCGTTCGTTAACAACGAGAACGCGTCAATTTGCGCCCACTACCGCTGCTACCCTGTCCCGCCCCGCTATCCGCTATAGCTGTGGACGCACTGCTATAGTATAGCCGCCACCGCTGGCTGCATATATCAAAACACTTTCTCACGCGGGAGTTTTCATTTTGTTATAACTCGCTAGAATATCTTCTTACTGGGGTAAACAGAGGTCTACACAATTAATACCTTTCGACGTACCTTTCACTGAAAATATTTTCTGGGATAATGTGTCAGATGTCGAGCCAGTCGCCGTCATTATGACCAAGCCAACCATATAAATCGTACATAAGTTTAGGAAAAACTATTAGTACTAGCCTGTCACCTGGAAATCAAACTCGGGTCAAGAGACCAGAGTTCGATCCCCAGATCCCCGTAAGAACTATAAGAAACTCCTAAAAATTTATTTTATTATTTATAAATAAATAAAATAAATATCTTCACGCACTTCCCAATACAGGGGTAGACAGAGGTCGAGTGTAGACAATTAAGTCCCTTCGACCCACCTTCCACCGAAGATATTTTCGGGACAACGTGACAGGTGGTGAGCCCGTCGCCGTCTTTATGTCCAAGCCAACGATATTCGTACATAATTTTTTGAAAAACCCACCCCAAAAAACCCAAGAGCCTACCAACAAGGGATCAAACTCGGGTCTATTGACTCGAAATTCCGACCACCCAACCACTCGGCTATCGTGACTTATTATTTATAACACTGTATATTCAAAAATAATTTATACAGTTATTTATGAAAATAAATGTATTCATATATAGGGACAACGTCACACATTGTTCTGAACTCCCAGTAAGTAGCTAAAGCACTTGCATTATGGAATCAGAAAAGACGAAGATACTTTTACTAGCTTCCCCAGACACCCAGATCCGAGACAATGTAGAAAACGTAGTTTTCTACAATGACCCATTCGAGAATGGAATCGATCGAGTTGGCGGTATAAGAATTTCATATACAGGTCAAAATGAAGCAGACCGGCGAGGGGTAGTGGATTTATTCCTTATGGTTATTGCAAATCTTTCGTAATGGCTAAGTATGTGTTCTGCAATGAACTTTTAACTGGCCGCTTAGGCCGCTTAATAATAAAAATAATAAGCTCTTTTCTAAAGGTTAAATTTGTATTGCAACGGCGTAGAAAGTACATAAATTGGTATAGACGTTATTGACTGTAATAGTAAATTCTATGTTCAACATCGTTCGAAATTACATTTCCAATTGTTTGTAGATCTAGCAATCAATAAATAAAATTTCTTCATCGTCTGTTGATTGCAAAATGTTTCTTTAGTGTTCTCGATGAAACTAACCGATTGATTTGTTGACCCTAGTGGGCAGTTCTTCAATTTTTTTTATGAAATAACTGATTGGTTACGTGAATATTAGTCCAGAGACTGGCTGGCGTGCGCAAACATTGTAATGATGGTTTTTATAGTGCGGTAGCAATTTTGTGTACTGTGCAAACACGTACGCGGTAAAATCAATCGAGTTTGGAAAGGTACGTTATTTACTTGTCGACTGTGCAAACGCGAGCATAAAATGTAAATAAAATATGGTTATTACTGATGTTTCATGATACTGTTTTACAAAGGGATGAAACCGACGTGGGCATTCGGTTCTATGTTGTTATAATTCAACAGTCATTGCAGTATCTGATCGAATTACAGTGAGTGTACATATAGTTACAGTCCCTAATAAACACATAACATTTTTAGATTTTAAAATTCATTCCCTAGGTATACAAAAACATTCTGCACCGTGTGATGTTGGCGTTAGATTAATACACCTCTTTCCGAGGATGTCGTAAGAGAGAAGGAAAAATGCAAATGGCTTCTGATTGGCGATGATTTGGATTAACCACATCGACTTTTCCTCCTCCTCAGTCGATCCCACAATCGCGCCCCCGTGTTGAGGATCGCGACCACGTCTACTATTTCAGATTGTTGTTTATATTTCTCCAGCGCTTTCGGACTTTTCCAGCATGAGGTCTAAGCATCACATCATGGCCATCACAAAGGCCTACAAAAATCGATAAATACCTGATCTAAATTACACCGCCCGGCAGCAACCCTAAGATGCAAGGTTTCTGGTACTACAATTACCAACACACTTGCCAAGCATGGCGATTATAGGAAACCCTCTGTTTGGAGAGAGGCCTATGCCCTGTTAAAAATTAAGGTTATATGAATCTTTGAAGGGATATATATGTTCTATTTCCCGAAGAGCCGATCGGACCTTGGGGTGAGCGCGCGATGCATTTTCTAAAGGAATTGTATCCGCGGATCATATCCGCTGTTGACAGAACTGATTTTTCTATCGCCCAACAGTTAAGTTTAACCATTCATCATGCAAATGCAGCCAGCGTTCTTGTGTACTACGAAGAGGTACAACTATTGTAGTTTTTATTAAATAATTATTACATATGTAATCCTAATTTTGTTACTGTAAAGAATGCATTGAATAAACCATTGAAACGCTAAATTAAATCGGTGAAAATAATAACAACGTAAGCACGTGTAAAGCTAAAGCAGATAGCTTCTGAAGGTGTTAAAAGCGTTTCGCTTATATACAAATTTAAATATAAAAACACATTAGTTTTTGCAATATTGTAATATTGCTCGTGGTGAATTTTTTAAATTAAAACAAAAATAGGTTTGTCTGGCGCTTTGTTGCAAGTGAATTTGCAGAAATATTAAATGATGAAGCCACAGTTATCCATGTTGATTAGAATTAATATATACATTAGCGTGCACATAGCGTGTTTATGAAAAAATTTCATTAAAAAAGAAAAAGTAAATATGATATGAAAAATTTAATATGACGATAGTTTGGTGCATCATAATCGACACCGAAGACTAAAAGCTCAACGTGCTCTGCTTGTATAACTTAATTTAGGCGATCGCATTGCAAGACGTGTTTCACCTTAGACGCCGCTGACCTTGACCTGTCTTATATTGTTTTTTCTGTTAGGTTTGGTTCGGTTAGTTGTAATTATTCAGATATATTATTTATCATACATAAAGGGTTTTAAAGGTCCAGTGCAGTACAGTGCATACAGTTCTCATCTTTTGTTATTTTTATATCAACATAGCCGTAAAGCTCAGCGCGCTGGACTTGCACGGTAATAATTTTATTAGAGCCTGCATAGTTCTGTGTTCCTATTCTATATTCCTATGTTTATCAATCCCGGGTACGATTCACAGCTTAAGCTGCTTATTTTGGCATAAGAGCAATGTTCATGACGTTGTACCTATCTTTATATGTATTTTTATTATGATTAATTTACCAATCAGTATAGTCATAATATTTATACAGTTCTATTTATTATGAAACCAAACTTTCGTCCATTAGTGCAGAGGTCAAACCCAATTAAAGCTGGGAGTCTAACGTTGTTAGCGAGCGCACTATGTTACGTACGTAAACCGATCCAATGAAGTTCAAAACTTTAGTTGTCATACTACTACCTGTACATGCATGCTTGCATGTTTCCATGTTTTTTTATACATTTTGCATTGAATCGATATATTTGTATTTAGTTACTACATTATATTATTTCAGATTCGTCTAAAAACTCTCTCGATGGACGTATACATTCTAATCCATTGAGTGAGAAAAGGATTTAGATATTTTTAATCTAAATCCCAATATCAAGTCACGATATCCGAGGGGTTCGGTGGTCGGAATTACGAGTCGAGGGACCCGACTTCGATCCCCAGATGGCAGGCTCGTACCAATGGATTTTTCAAAAAACTTATGTACGAATTATATCGTTGGCTTGGACATAAAGACGACGACTGGCTCACCACCTGTCACGTTGTCCCGAAAATATCTTCGGTGGAAGGTGGGTCAAAGGGGCTTAATTATCTAGACTAGACCGCTGTCTACCCCTGTATTGGGAATGGCGTGAAGATATTAATTAATTTAATATTTTTAATGATTGCACCTGTCACGTTGTTTCAAGAAGGCATTGGTGGGATGTGGATCAAAAGGACTTAACTATCAAGATCTATGTCTACGCCAGTATTGGCTAGGGGAGTTGGCAGAGGTCTAGACAACTGACTTGCTTTCGACCAACTTTTCACTGAACCTGATTTGGGACTACGTAAAATCAACACAGCACAATATATTTTTTCATAAAGAAATATTTAATATTCATACAATTTAAATATAGATTCTTTCAAAAGAAACGGCTGCGCATTAAATTCACAGTAAGTCGTCGGTAGAGCCTTTCTAAGTCAAACATCAAACTCTCTCTTATCGCAATTTACAGAGAAGCGTATCGTTATGGCAGATCTTACTTTGAGAGATATAACGATTTCCACACAATTCATCGCTAAAAGTTTCATATCATGTTTACTTTTAAATAAAAATATGCCTACCTTTATAAATTTATATATGTATATAAATCGAATCGAATTCCGACCACCCAACCACTTGGCTATCGTGACTTTTACTTAAAAATAAACTTATATTTCGGTATTAGTCTTTTATTCTTATTTTAGTCTTAGTACTTACTTTATTATTAATATTGGAGTAAACATAGGTCTAGATAATTTTGTATTTTCTGACCTATCTCCGGCGCTGATTTTGGTATAAACTGACAGGCTGTCACCGATTACACATCTACCAAATGATTACGATAAATTAACTTCATTGTATTAATGAGAGAGTTTAAAATCGACAGAAACGACAGAACGAAATCACGACCACCGTGTCTCACACGCATCAGTTGAAATTTACTTTCTATACTTTTTAGAATATACTTTCTATACTATGTATTATATAATTATATACTTTCGTCTGTTAGAATGCTCTTAAGAGGGTCGCGGGTCGAATACCGCCCATGTCAGTTGATTTTTTTAAATTTCTCATTAATTCATCAACGAAAATCTCAGCACCGCTTACGTGTTTTAATAATAATGCATCATAAATGCACTACATCTTTAATAACTCTGGAATTTATTATTGCCGCTTCACTCCATAAACAGTGTCCATTATCCAATATTGCCTATTTCCACCAGTTCCTCTCAGTTTCCACCGAGCACACTAAACTTGTGTGCCCCCAATTTAATATTCTGAAAGTTGTTTTTAATAGTTTTAAATAACAGCGTCCGGTTTGCATACAAAACTCGTTATAGTATTATTTGATGTACGATTCATATCGTTGGCTTGGACATATAGACGGTGACGGGCTCACCACTTGTTACGTTCCGTTCACGTCCCAAAATATCTTCTGTGAAATGTGGGTCGAAGGGACTTAGTTGTCTAGACTAGACCTCTGTCTACCCCTGTATTGAGAATGACGTGAAAATATTTATTAACTTAGTTATTTATTTAAATAAAATAAAAGTAAAGAACAATTAAAATGGCGGTAGACCTAAGAAGTGACATATTCTAAGAACTGTAAAGCATTTTTCCATTATTTCCCGTGGGTCTAGTGAGAGCTGACTGAGGGAGAAGCCTTGACAATACCAATGTCTATTGACAATTGATAGCATAATCTTCTCTAAATATACCAAATTAAGTAGTCTTGTGATGGACAGGTGTGTCTAAGGTGCGATGTAAGGTATTGTGATCGTCAATGCGCTCGTCAAGCGGGACAGTCTCTTTTCGAAGTCTTCATATTATATTCGACTTCAAAAAGCCAGTTATATTTGTAGTATATCGAGAGTATATCATAATTCAGTTATCTCTACCTCCATAACGAATTTTACTTAATAAGCCTAACGTTATGTCTGAGGGTATGAATTTCAATGCCAGCAACAGTTACCTGCAGCCCCGTGCACTTAAAATAATCAATTGTTTTGCAACAGCAAAGGTCAGGGGTCTATTTCGTATATCCCTTATAACGTCACGAACAGACACGAGGTAATTTCAAAACGGCCATTATCCTATCCTCCTGTAGCCCCCTCCACTCACTGTGAGGTCCAATTGCAAATACGGATTCTAAATACCATACGATAGTGTATCACACGGTGTATCCACATACACACACACACACACATAGTGTATCCACACGGTATATTCATAAGTCTTCTTCTGGTATTTTTATGTGTTTAATTTTTTTGTGAGAACAGGAGTGTATAGAAATTTATGAGAAGAAACAATTAATTGATCTTATAGTAAGTGGTTTTCATGAAGGTTATCTGGAAGAATTCACTTATATGATCCATTGTACTACCTCTTAAATCAGCCTAAGGTTATTGTGTAAATAAATTCAAATTGACTTTTATTTGTAACACAGTTTATTTAATTTTAATTCATTTAGTAAGTTTTTATACAATTTGAATTACTTGTTATTATTTTTTAATTCCATAAAAATGTTTTATTATTTTTTAAATTATAATAAATGACAGTTAAAATGGACATACTGGGTGCTACTGATCGGTACATACAGCACAGAATATTTTATTAGATATAGTTGAGGCATAATGTAACTGGATAAGGCCTCGGCTCGAAGTCAGCCTGTGCATCAAAATTCGAGGCGCCTGGAGCTACTTTCATCGTAGCCACCTGCCGTAGCGATTGAGGGAAATAGACTATTTGTAAATTGTCAGACTGTATAGGAAAATTACTTAATAAAATCGAATTTATTATACTATATAATTAGCTATTTATATATTTATAATTACATTCTATAATATTATAAAAAAAACACTTTCTTTATTTGTCACGAAGGCCGAGTGGATGGGTGATCGGAATTCGACCACCAGGTGGTAGGCATGTAACAATGAGTTTATTTTATTTTTTATATTTCTCTTTATATGGTTTAATATTTAAAGGTTCACGTGAGTGTGAGTTTGCATTTTTATTGTATATCAGAAAAGGTCACTGTCTCATTTTGGTATTTATCCAATGACCCGATCGCACACAAAGTCTGTGTGGCTCGTATCGAATTGTAATAAAACACGGTAACAATGTCATAGTCCTTTTAGACTTACATAGGTCCTATCACTTTTTACCGGCTACTGTGATCGCTTAACAATAAATTAATTATTTGTATGTATTGCTAAAAAAATATTTTTTTAAATACTTTGATATAATCGATAATTTAATTTACCCTGCATAAGTTTGTACTTTATTATCAGCGGTTAGGGAACGCTTCCCGCGTCACGCTAAAATGGAGGTGCCTCCTCCAGGACCATGGAATGAGGTATGTAGGTCATCCTCCACTGCACGGAAGCTACTGATTGGTGCACTCTGTCCAACCTACTGACAGAGTTTATGAATTCACCTGGAGACCTTGATCTAAATAGCATCTGCCGACGTGTACCAGTTATTATTGATTTACGGTGTTCCTCAAACTGTTGGAGGCTGCGATGCGTTAATGGGCCTCGGCGCATGTCCGATCCTCTTATATGCAGTTTCACTTCGTTATTATATTTTTTTCTACAGATCTTCTATCTAGGAATGTAAAACTCCCTAAATGAGGCCATGAGTTTTTAAAAATCAAAGTACTAGCCTGGTAAAACTCACAACTGAGAAAAGGCCTTCTCAAAAATATTAACTTGACTCTAAGTTGAATGTAAATTAATTAAGTTTTTACTAATTACCAATAATAAATACAATTCTTACATTTCCAAAAAGACACTGCTGATCATAAAGATAACTAAATAGCTTAGTACTGAGTTTTAGATTAAAGTTTATATTTTTTCTTTTTTCTGTCTCTTTATCTTAATATATTTCCCAAGTCAGGAAAAGTCAGAGGGCTAAACATTTTGCTCACCCACTTTCTCAACCCACTGTTCACTGGATTTTATTCTAGAAGAAGTAACACGTACAAGCCACGTCCAAGCCAATGATATACATAGGACATAGTTTTGAAAAAAACCACATCGGTTCAGTTCTGATCACCAAAAAAAACTGTTACCGGTTATATTTTCGTTTATATGTAACTTTTCAAACTTATTGTTTCGTGAGAGTTACATGGTAAATTACAATGTCCGCTCACTTACCGCTTAACATCAATGCGCTACCTATTTTTTAAAAAGGTTTAGAAATGAGATGAACATAGGCTTCTTAAAAACATTTTATTAGTTCGATTGTAGTTCATTCTATTAAATAACTAATATGTTTTTATATACAAAGTCAATATTTTATGTGTGAAATACGTAAATAGTAGTTTCTATCCAGATTTAAAGTACACGCAGCAGACAAGAAATCATTATAACGTCTTCTTTTTACTAAAAACACAAAGACAAGAGAACAAGAAATAAATAGACTATATTTTCTAAGATAGTTTCGAAACATTTGCCGTCATTTTATATAGAAGCACTCCTCGTTCGGAAACATTCTTTAACCGCTCAGTACGTCATAGCTTTTGCATCGATGAATTCTGTAAAAAAAAAAAAACAAATGTTATTTAGAATTGCAAACAGTTATGTGATCTTAAATTATCATGAAATTAAGTTACATTTCATTGCCTGTAGCTGTTAAAAAGCTTGCTAAATTGAGAGCTACGTAGAGCGGCATGCTACGTAGCATTCTGCTACGTCGCGATACACATAGTATGAAAGTGTGCCAGTAGGTGTATTTGCGGCTAACAATTTATATTGACAAAATCTTCCGATTACGTATCAATTAAATAATTGGTGTCGTCGGATAAATCGAATTTCCAAGTAGCTAGTATATGAGCTTGTGCGCAGTGCCTAGACCTAATTTCATTAGGTATAACTTCACCTATGTACAGATATCCAACGCAATTACATATTTTTGCAACATATTATCCATGTATTTATATTATTTCACTTATTTTAACATGTATTTTTCGTAAAACCTTTATAAAAGAATTTGTCCTAATAATTACATATTCTTACAAACTAACATCGCTTAATTTTCCATCGTTACGGAATGAATTTTGAATAATCCTTTTAATTTCTCATTATGCTTCGTAAGGATCTCTTGTGCTTTACTTTAGAGACTGAAGAAAGCGCTTAAATTTAAATTTAAACTCACACGTCATTAAATAAATTAAATTCAAGCTAACAACTACAACCTTTTCATAAAGGATTATTAGAAGATAGAATAATTTATGAAATTTGTTAGGAAATTTAAGAAATCTTCTTAGTACTACAAATAATGTTTTTGGTCTTAATTTAACAAGTCAATAAATAATTTAGCAAGTTAAATTGAACCCGCAACGTAATGTAGTTATCTAAATTTTAATTACAATATTATAAAAAAATATTCCATCATAACATACAAGTCCTCCTTATGGTAGAGGCCTTTATTCTGAATGAACTTTGGTGTTTGTAGTGCCTTAGTGGTTTCCGATACCATAATACAATTGCTTTAGCATCTTACACTGGGATCGGAGCAATGTATGTGATGATGTCCCTATCTATAAATGTATTTATGTGTTTTATCGGAAAAAAAAATGTACTTATTCGAGTATTCTCAGGTATATATATACTCAGGTTTGTCAAAAAAACTATGTATAGCTATGAACTCCACAATAAAAACTATACAAAAGAACTCTGAAATAAATATACAAAATTGTGTGAAAATTTGAAGTTATACATACTTTTTGATTTGAAAAGTGCCTACAACCCTTATATAAACTGTACTGTTAAATATTTATAAAAAAAATTACATTGTTAATGCAGTAGTTATTTAGGCCTAAGGTGCTGAAACGCAAAAGCCGTCGGCTTTTTATTTTCAACGGAAAACCCTAACACTAACACCGTAACAATTCACTGATTTAAATTATATTTTACGATCTTTATAACCTTGTTATTTCAATATAACAAACAAAAAAATCCAAATTATTTTATACCAAGAAAAAGGAAGAAAAAGGATTTTAAGTTTTAATGGTATAATTAAAACAAACTTTCAGAAAACATTTAACAGGTCAATAATATGTTAAATTGTCGTAAAAAGAATATTATTAACAATAATAATTGTGACACCAAAAAATGTGTGTGGGCATTTTTATTCACATAATCACAGAATTATCTTAAAAAATCTCTTTTGTTTTATTATATTGATTTTGCATTACTAAATCTTTTATTTAATTTTTATATATTTTAAATGTCCTTTTTTTTATTAAATGTTACATTTCTTATACAATATTTCAATTAATAAATTCAGTATCTAATTTTAAAAATAGTTTTTAAGTTTTAATGGTATAATTAAAACAAACTTTCAGAAAACATTTAACAGGTCAATAATATGTTAAATTGTCGTAAAAAGAATATTATTAACAATAATAATTGTGACACCAAAAAATGTGTGTGGGCATTTTTATTCACATAATCACAGAATTATCTTAAAAAATCTCTTTTGTTTTATTATATTGATTTTGCATTACTGAATCTTTTATTTAATTTTTATATATTTTTAAATGACCTTTTTTTTTATTAAATGTTACATTTCTTATGCAATATTTCAATTAATAAATTCAGTATCTAATTTTAAAAATAGTTTTTTTAAGTTTAAATGTGTGAAAATACACAGAAAACTATTTCTTTTTCTAAAATTAACATTGATGAAATTTTTTGAACACTCGAAAAAAAAATTATGTTGAATTTCGAAAACGTAGGATAAAAGAGTATAATTTATTTTTGATAAAAACTTACCCCAGCATAAGATTAGCGATTTTCTTACACCTTTAGTAGTGACCACTGACAAATAAAATTTTCGGCGACGCGCACAACATTTTCTCGCTAATAAATTTTTAAAAAAACATGGATAATTAATTTTTTAGCACTAATACTTCGTTTTTATTATCAAGAATTAGCGAAATCTCTCTAACTTACGGAGCTTCGTGGTTTAAAAGACATAAACGACCGCTGGATCGGCTGCGCAGCCAACTAATGAAGTTTCTCGAGTTATTAGCTATAATTTGACTACAAACACTTTTGTTGGGAATTTTTAAAAAATATTAAAATTGAATAACATCGATCTTCATATGTTTCATCAGTGCAGCTGCACCCACCACCCCCTTTACGGATGTACAAATTTCGGATGGAGTTTCGGATGCGGCATCAAATATTTTTAACATTTCTCTCAAAAATCAATAAAATGAATGTAATATGAATTAACATATCGTTATCAACATACTAAATTCGATTTTACTATTTGAAATGTGTAACTTTTTTACGCTTATTACTACTTGCATTTTAAATAAACGTCAAATATAGAATTTTGTTAACCGAAAACAATAATAATATCTATATAAGTTTCATTATTTCATCGAAATATTGCCTTTTTAATTTAAGTTTGAAAAAATATACCGTATCCAAAGCTTTCGTAGCTCCGCGTCGCAACGATCCTGGGAAATTTCAGTGTTGCCGCTTCGGGGCTTTTCCCCAAGAGTTAAGGAAAACGGTAAAAATGTGTAGACATATGTTATTTAAGAAATTAAATGCTTGCAATTAAGAAAATAATATAAATACAGTTTAATATTAAATTTAGGATTATTTATGATTTTTTCAAAACTTAAAAATAAAGAAACCGCAACATAATTTTAATTTTTTTTTCGGTCATTTATCTCTTGTTTTAAAGCCTCTTAACATCTAAACTGGAGATTAATTTAAGTTAGAAGAAGGTGGTGATTAAGTGTAATACAAATCAAGCGAGAAACATTTTGATTTAACATATTTATCTTGGGAAAAGGCTTCGCAGAAATTTTATTTTTCGGAAGATTAGATATTATCTATATTCTATCACTATAATTATTAATCTTTTTACAAAAGACATGTAAGAGTTTCTGGAAATAATACCAATTGTTATAAGCTTATATTAAAAGATTTTTTATTTATATAACAAAACTTACATTTTCTTGCATTTTTTTCCTTTACCTTATAATGTTTAATTAAGTTATAGTTATTATAAAATATTAATGTAATCTTGTTTCAAGTCTTTGGTACGGGCTTTTTAAATGCGTAAATTATATATTAATATTCAGTTATAAAGCCCTTTTTACAACGATAGATAAAAATGATGACCAAAGAGTATTATAGATACGTTTTCATACTTTCTATTGTTTTAGTTTATATATAATAATTTATATATTGTATAAAAATTCATTCCTTTTTTGGTTTTTTAGATAAGAGTAGACTTTGTGATTCTTCATTTTTCTTAAAGGATTCGCTATATATTTATTTATGTACTATTTAAATGTATTTGTATGGATATAATTTATATCTGTGAGTATGTGTATATACATATATATGATTTATAATCACTTCATAATTTAATGTGAAGTTTCTTCATTATAATTTAGTTTTATTGTGATTTAACTACACAGCAAAAAAAAATAATATAAAAAATATATTACAATTTATCATCATCCCCTATGTTGACGAAGAATGTCTAAACACATATAGTTCGCCGTTTTTCCTTTATTGTTAAAGTAAAGTGGTAAAGTTTAAATAAATAAAAATATATATTATATTTTATATTAAAAAAAGGTTTCATCGAATACAAGTAAAATAAAATACTATTTTAGCTTTTAGCTGTTAAATTTACGCGTTATAGGTTATTTTACTTTTATATTAGTTAATGCTTAAATTATTATGAAATCTACGTAAATATAATAATTATAAGACATACTTATGTCTATCTTGAATATTAATATAATATTCTGCGATTTATTCTATGATTAATTCAAAATTTAAAATAAATAATCCGTACAGTAAATAAATCAGTGATACCATAGACAATTATCATAGACTAAGTTGGGAGAATTATCGACGATTCTCGGGAGATTTGAAATCAGAATCAGGGATGAAAATTTCAGCAGGGGAAGGCAGCACTTCGAATCGCGCCGCTGAGCCTCACAGTTACCTGCGAGCTCTCAACGGGTCTAGTCGTCTCTAACGCTCTTGTGCCCTGCGCTCCGTAGTTCAGTCCAAGCTTCCTCGCTCTCAGCGGAGAAGCGATTTTTTCTCACCAAGTCCTTAAAATCAGTCACCACGTTTAACTTTCTGATAGCCGCGGCCATCATCATCGTAGTATTTTTATTTCTGTTCCTCTGTGTCGCCGCGTTCTGGGCTTGCCGTAAATACGAAGGGAGCGACGCGGGGACGCGGGATCCGGAGAATCCGGACCCGCCGCCGGACAACGAGACCACTTTATAGGCGGACAGTTTCACCCTTACCCTTTCAGTTATGTTACTTTCAATATGGACGCAATAGTGCCGTAGTCATGTAGTTCTTAGACCCGATTATGATTTTCCGTGCGCTCGTGTTTTTTTTTTTTAAAGAAGTGATATTAAAATCCAAAATGCCGTAGTCAGGACAGTAAATCGGTTTTTTTTTTTTTTTTTTTTTTTTTCGTGTTATCGGTGTGATGTTTCTGAGTAACGAACATTTGCTCTACTCGGAATACGTGATCGGAAGAAAAGAAACGTCAAGGCTTGTAAAAGAAAGTACGGATCGCTGGTTCAAAATGGGTGAGTTGAAATATAAAATAATTTATGATTATGTTGTTAATAATATTTGTATTAAACATTTTGATTTAATTTGATTTGAAATTCTAAAAAATCGTTTTTTGTTTAAAAATAATTACCGAAACAGATTTAATAAATTTTCATGAAAATTCGAAAAACGGGCGAATGCGGTTCAAATTTAGATTTCGTCAGACCGAAAACATTATTTATTAAATTTTTCTTTCATTACGTGTACATTTCTTTGCAGCAAGTTCGTCGCGCTTATATCTTAAAGTTCACAACTTCCCATTTAATACCCGTGAACTTACTTTCAATAAATAAAGTTCTCCTTTCGGTACAAGCTTAGAAAGCACCTGTTGATACAACCTGTTGCTGAATTGAAAGCGAACTCCATTCGCTAAATTTCAATAATGTGCTTGGAAATGTTAGCGCATTTTTTTTTTTTTTAATTTATAATTAGAGATGAGAGCTTTTAGAGATTTTTTTATTTTATTGAGTCTTTTTTTATTTTAAATACAAATAAGATGTATAGTGTATTCCATATTTTTTATTGAGTAATTTGAAGTTTTCAATGACAGAATTTTCGTTGTACTTCAGTTTACTCGATAAAATTTATGGGATTAAACATATATTTTCATGTTTATGATAATAATTCTTATGTGTACGATACATTGTTCAATTTATACAATTTATTGTTTATATGAAAAGCTCGGATCGATAAAACAATGGTAAAAGGAAACAAGAAAGATCAAAAGAAAGAGTAATGAGACGCGGAGGGAGTAGACGTAGGGGAAGTAGGGGCTGCGAGGCAGGGAGCGTGGGCGGGGGCTGGGATTGGGGCGGGGGCGGGGGCACGGGGTAGGGTGCGGTCTGGGGGATCAATAGAAATCAATACTTGGATGGCAAGGTGACCTGTACTGCGCACATCGCACAATACATTTCACCTTGACGCCATGCGCATTCTATAGAATTGGTGTGTAACAATCAATAATATCTGATTATAAAAGTAATAATACATAAACGATGTCACAATATATGGGTAACAA
The DNA here is from genome assembly GCA_029286605.1 of Sericinus montela. Taxonomy (NCBI): domain Eukaryota; kingdom Metazoa; phylum Arthropoda; class Insecta; order Lepidoptera; family Papilionidae; genus Sericinus; species Sericinus montela. The sequence continues at coordinate 717,672 of JAGSMR010000082.1, read as the reverse complement.
ACCATTTATGTGACAATTTAGATATTAGATAATAATATCTAATTTCACGGTAGCCGAGTGGATGGATGATCGGGATTCGAGGAAAGAGTCCCGAGTTCGATCCCCAGATGGCACTCGTACCAATGAGTTTTTAAAAAAAAAAACTTATGTACGATTTATATTATTCGCTTGGACATAAAGACGGCGGCAGGCTCACCACCTGTCATATCCCAAAAAATTCTTTGATGAAGGGAGGTAGGGGGATCGAAAGTACTTAATTTTCTACTGTCTATCCTAGTATTGGGAATGGCGTGAAGATATTTTGTGTTAGGAGATGAAATACAAAATCAATAATTTAACAGCGTTCGTTACTGCGCATTCTGCCCAACAGATACAACCTTGACACCCCGCGCGTCCCTTGTGTCCCGCGCAGGTCTCGAAACATCTATTTTCATAGACACGGCAAGGTGGGGTTGCCTCACGCTTGGCTGGGGGAGGGGTTTGAGGGAGGGGGGGCTTGTGGTAAAGGGGAATAGGGGTTTGGGGAGAGAAGGGGTATAATTGTAGAGGGTAGGGGGGATTGTAGAGGGTAGGTGCGGGGTAGAGGATAAGTGGCGGGCAGTGGGTAGGTGCGGTGTAGTGGGTAGGTACGGGGGAGGCGAGAGATGTTGCTAGCTCATCAAGTAATCAATAACTGGTCGCGAAAATCAATAGAGCCTGCGCAGCGAGGTCTACTAATATTGATCCGGTCCTGCCTACGCCGTAGCCAGCGCCGCCTCCCGCGCAACTGATCTTTGTGCTTCAACACCAATGAAATAAATATATAAAATTTATTTTTGGAGTCTAACTTATTTCATTCTACAACCTATTTAAGTTTTTTTTTTATTTTCTCATTACTGGGGTACAATTAAATCTTCAAAACTGACTTTGAATCGAAGCCTACTTGAAAAAACTTGACTGTTAGTGAAGAATATACTGACATAGACACATATTTAAATAGATAACTATTGATATAAACATCAATGACTTAAATAGAAACATATACGTCACATAAATGCACAAACCGGGATTCAACTTTGCCAACCTTAACTTCGAAGGCACGGTCACTACCAACTAGGCGAATTAAATATCGTTTTTGAAGTACTTTTTTTTAAAAATAAAACCAATTTAATAAATTATATTGTCTAAAAACAGAAAAAAATAACATAAAAAGGACCCAAATACAAAATAGAGTTAGAAATTAAGAATTGGTTACAATCGAACAATTTTTTTTACACCGAAGACTTTAACAATATTACATAAAACCCAATCCAACAAATAGAAGAAATGAACAAAAGGGTATTATAATATAAGAAAACTTGGAACATCTATCAAAAAGAAGAAGATATCATCTGTCTTCTTCGAAAGAGAAGATTTCAAGAAAGCAATTATGAGGAACCTCCCTTTTAAAAAAGGCAATAATTAGAATTACAAATTAAACATATCTTTTCTAATATTGAGAAATTTTTAAGAGGTTGTTAATTAAAAAGTTGTAACTACTTGCGAGCTTACAGAATAAACAAATGGTATTTGCTAAAGGTTATACAAGTAGTCACGATAGCCACGATAAGTTACGATAGCCAAGTGGTTGGGTGGTCGGAATTTCGAGTCGAGAAATCCGAGTTCGATCCCCAGGTGGCAGGCTCGTACCAATGGGTTTTTCAAAAACCTATATACGAATTATATCGTTGGCTTGGACATAAAGACGTCGACGGGTTCACCACCTGTCACGTTGTGCCGAAAATATCTTTGGTGAAAAGTGGGTCGAAGGGGCTCAATAGTCTAGACTAGACCTCTGTCTACCCCTGTATTAGGAATTGCGTGAAGTTATACAAGTAGAATTGTCAGACTGGGTAAGTCCAACTTCGATCCAGAGGTCAATCGACAAATCCAATACGGCTGGGCTGCGTTCGGGAAACTACACCAGATCTTCTCGTCGAGTATACCCCAAACTAACAAGACAAAAGTTTACAACCAGAGCGTTTTGCCAGTGACATATGGATTTGAAAGGTGGTCCTTCACTGCGTGCCATATGAGAAAGCTCAAAGTTGCTCAGCGGGTCATGGAAACGGCTATGCTCGATGATTCACTGCGTGATAGAATCCGTAACAAAAACATCCGTAGCAGAACCAGGGCAACCGACAGCCGTATGGATCAGCATGTTGATGTAGTAATGACCCAGTCATATAGCTTTGGGAACTGACATCGGTTGGAGAAAAAAGGTTCTCGTGTGGCAACCTCGCTGGAAAACGAAGGGTAGGATGACCCCCCGCAAGATGAAGCGACGACCTGCAGAAGGACTAGATGCGGTTGGCATAGGACCTTTCTATGTGACAATCTTTGGGGGAGGCCTATGATCAGCAATGGACTTCTGATATGATAATGATGATGCTTATACTACAAGTACACACACTACCTTCTCTCTCTTCTGCTGACTTCTCATCCGGACGGCTATGTGGTCTCCATCGATGCCCCTTTGGGTTCATTGGACCACTGTTTGGTTCGGTTTAAAGTTCCTATCATGTGCCCATTGCGACCGCGATCTGCAGGCAACCGCCGTGTCTGGCACTACAGGCCGGCGGATTGGGAAGAGATTAGGTCTTTCTTTGTATCCTACCCATGGAGGCAGGTATGCTTGGCGCTGGATAGTCCCAACTCCGTTGCAAATTCCGTCGCCGATGTAGTGCTTCAAGGAAGGATCCTTCCTCAGCGGTGCCCATCGGTGATTGATATAACCCTTTGTTTGGTTACACTTGCAGAATGGCATCTCGCCAAAAGCAGCAGTGCTACCGGACCTGGGTTAATGCATCGGCGTCTCGGGATACAAACACTAGCGTTTTTAAGAAGAAGTATAACTCTGCCGCCGGTTCCTTCAAAAGAGCAATTAATGCGGCAAAGCCCATGCACATTGGCAGAATTGGCGAGAAACTAGTTCTTCTTCCTTCTGGAACTCGTGCGATCTGGTCCCTCGCCATGGCTGTCCAAGAAAATTTCAGACAGCCAGTCATCAGCTCCTTCCATTTGACCGTATCCAAAGAAGAGCTGCTCGAAGTGCGGCCCGACCACGTTCTATGTGATAGGCTACATCCCCTGGCATTGCGAAAAGACGTTGCATCTCATTGCATTTTTTACAAGATTTACTACGGGGAGTGCTCCGAGGAATTGTTCGGATTAAACCCAGCCGCTGAATTTCACCATCGTACCTTACGGCATAGTCGAAAATTCCATCAACACCATCTTGATTCTTGGCATTCCACCACAGTGCGTTTTTCGCGGAATGATCTGGTTTTTCCGGACCAATACAACTTAGGGGCCTTCAAGAAAAGAACCTATGCCTTTCTCAAAGGCCAGCAACGCATCTGCTATACCTCCGGTATTGCAGGTGTTCATGGGCGGCGGTTATCAGTTACCATCACGTGAGCCACCTGCTCGTTTTCCTCCCTACTCTATAAAAGAAAAACTAACCTTGGACAAAGTTAAGAATGAAACGAAAGCAAGGAATGACGGAAGAAGGGGAACTGGGAATTCCATTAGACATGATTTGATCTAATAAAGCCTTCAATGCAAAACTGAGTAAGCTGACCTGGCAAATTTGAAATAAGGCATCTGAAGTTAACAGCTGACAAACTTTTATGGGGGAGAGTTTCTATGTGCTATTTTAGTTATTCCAAAATTGAAATCATAGAAATGATTGCACCACACAGGATGCCATAAAAAGAAATCTGATCTCACTTATTGAAATTTACTAATGAAAATTAGACCAGAAATGAGATTGCTGTCTAGAACAACTCAGGCATCCGCATACTGGCTCTTAGTTTATATGGCGAGATATTTGTAAGTTGAGTTGACTACACAATTTAAACAATAAATTGAACGAAAAAACTCTACTAAATGAAGTCCGACAGTAGCGCAATTATTTCCGCTTGAGCTGAGATTTTGAGTGAGATCAAAAGATTCTACAGAGAGCTGTAAACATCTTCGCTGAAACCACGCTCTAATTGCCAAGCTGATCCGACATTATTCCAATGACACCCCGGATGTTAGCCTGAGCGAGATAGCTTTGACCAGCATATTAATGGCAAGCTGGTGGCTGAGGATGGATTTACGGATGAGCTTCTGAATGCGGACGAAGAACTAGTACATTTTGCTCTTCCAAAGCAATTAATTTCGATCATTGCATATTGAAGAAATATGGACCGATAGCATTTCTAAGCTGCATTTACTTCTTAATTTTGAGAGTTATCAGAAATCTCCAAGTGTCGACCAGACTTGTCGACGTCTGTTCCGAATAAATAATTTCTAGAAAAGGGTTTAGAAACATAGACATATACTCTTCGCCAGATTGTGCAAAACATTGCATCAGGTGTATGTGAAATATGAAAAATACATTCGAAATTGGAACAGAGTATATCAAAATTTGCGATGCTCATGTAAATGCATATTAGGCTACGGAATCAGGGCGCGAAAACTACCCACTTGAAGAACGTAATAGAATCCCCGAACTTTTTCACCAATACGTGGGAAAATATCCTCAAGCTACTGGACTGGAAACGATTTGGAATTCGTTATTCACCTTCAATTTGTTTGTGATGTTATAGACCTATAGATAGATCTAATCTAATTGATAATAAAAATCTACGTAAACCAAAACTCCTCCTCACTTCTAATAACACATAAACAACATACGTTTAACTTACTTGAATAAAATCTTCACGCATTTTCCAATACTGGAGCAATCAGAGACTTAAACAGTTAAGTTCTTCGACCCACCTTTCACCGTTGCTTATTTGGAATAACGTGATAGGTGGTGAACCTGTCACCGTACTCTTTTGTATTGGTATACATCTAATTTGAAAATAAAAATAGGGTTTTTTTGTTTTATCGGCTATCGCAATGTTTATATATGAATTGTTCTTAATTTTGCGGCCGCAAATATAATATAAAGCCGTGTGTGCAGTGTCGGCAGTGTGAGGCTGCGCGTGCGCACTTCCTTAAAAGAACGCGCATTTGTAGTTTACTGTTTTACATCTTTCAAATAGATTCTTAAAATTAAATCATAAACATTTTAATTTCCCTGTTCCTTTAATTGAATGTACGTTAATTCACAAATATACAACACTTTGACGATTTAACCTTTATTATTAATATTATATTAATACTAAAGCGTTTCTATTGTCTTCCATTATCTTCGATAATATTTATATATTTTTAAATAATATTAAAACGTTAACAAATAAACAGTACGATTGCCAATCGGAATTCGAGTTAAGAAATCGGAGTTCGATCCTCAGGAGGTAGGCTCGTGTCAAAGGGTTTTTCAAAACTTATTTATGATTAATATCGTTCCTTTGGACATAAAGACGACGTTAAGCTCACCGCCTATCTAAGATTGAAAGAGCTTAATTGTTTGGACCTCTGTCCATCCCAATATTAGAAATTGAGTGGAGATATTTTTATTTTTTATAAACCAATACCACCAGTAAATACTTTAAAAGAAATAGGACAATTATTATTTGTATTCCATATGTTAGGAAGTACACAATAGCACTATTTTATTCGATTGTGATCACTAATCTCGATCTATACAATATCGATACTTCTAAAATAGAGGTATGGCACGAGATGACTAATGCTTCCGACATTGCTTCCATTCTAACGCTTTTATGTAAGAATTTAGCTTAGGAGTTTAGGTTTGGTTTTTATTATTATTGATACCGTTATTTTTTCGGTTACGTTTGTATGATATGACTTTCTTACTTCTTCCACGTAATGAGTCTCTCTTTAATATTATATTTATTTAATAACATTTTGTGAACACGTAAAGTTTAAAAACAATTTTGTAAACAAACATTGCTATAAATATAAGTCACGATAGCCGAGTGGTTGGGTGGTCGGAATTTCGAGTCAAGAGAGCAGAGTTCGATCCCCAGGTGGCAGGCTCGTACCAATGGGTTTTTTAAAAACTTATGTACGAATCATGTCGTTGGCTTGGACATAAATACGGCGACGGGCTCACCACCTGTCATGTTGTCCCGAAAATATCTTCGGTGGAAGGGGGATCAAAGACTAGACCTCTGTCTACCCCTGTATTGGGAATAACCCATTTATTTATTTATTTACATTGCTATAAACAGTTTTAAAATAGTAATATATTTTATTTAATCAGGATGAATTTGATATCAATGGTCATTTTGTAACCCAACAATTTACTTATTTATGAAGTACTAAAAATACTTTCAGTTAAAATGATCAATAGAATAATGGAAATAAAATTGAAGATAAATGCTTAAATAAACAAAGTATCAAGCACTTTAGAAGTTAGTTCTTGTAGAGGTTTCATACTTTTTCTTTATACCTTTCTATTTTGAGATGGTGCTAGCTTTTTACTGTTATAATATAAACTAATTTAGCTAAAGACTTAAAGTTATTATAAAAAATGGACGTATTATTAGAAGTGCCTTTGGCGCATTTAAAAAGTTGAAATGTCCTATGTCCCGTTTTGTTTTTTTCTAAAATAACAAACAAGAAAATACCTAGCCATATCTTAACAGATGTTCATGTCAAAGTGATTGTTTCCATTTTATGTACACAATTCAGACTAATATCTGTAATTTTTCTTAACCGTTCAAAAGGATGATGAAGGAAAATACAGTGATTTCACAAATTCGACCGCGTTCATGACTTTCAATTTTTATTCCTTCATTGTTTCACTTTCACGGTAGAAGTCCAACGTCAAATTAGGCGACCTCTTGACCGATACATCTCTTTCTAAAGGTTTAATTCCAAGGTCCATACAAGGTACATACATATATTTTTACATAACTAAATATTCAAATACTGACATTAACATCCGTGACGCGAGTAAAAACATTCATATTGATCCCACAAAAGTTTGCTCCTAGGTAGACTCGAACCCGCAACCCTTAGCTTCTAAGGAAGGGTTAATTAAAGTTAATTGGGTCAAAAATAGTATTTTTAAATTTAAAAATAATCAATTTCAAAATTGTAACCGGGGAACACAATCAGTAAAACTTAATTCTTAAACTCATTGGAAATGTAAAGTTACTGTCAGAGTTATTTATAAGTTTCTTCTGTTTATGGCCAGTAGGTTATCTTGAAAATAAACCTGATTATTTTCTTGAAAAGCGACATTTCATAAATGTATGTTCTACATAAAGCTTGTGCTTGCACAGAAGTACGAGAATATGTAAAATCCAGTAGTTTATGCGTTGTTTACAATATAAGACCCGCGATGGAATACACACTCAGTCCACTGAAATCCTAACAAAACTCAAAACGCGGTTCGCCTCAGATTAGCTACATTTCTGGAGTGTGCGAGGGTAAAGTCTTTACGGGAAGACTTTCGGAGTGGTACGGGCGGCGTAGGCTCGACGGGCACGTAGTATTTTTTTTAAAATGGCGTCCTTAAACTCTTTTAATAATAGGAGTGTAGAATTTTAGTAGTTTTTCATACTGTTTTTTTTTTCTATCGGAATTCTTGAAATATTTTTTGGGCAAGGTCGTATTTGGTATAAATGTTGTTGCTTGATTTTACTGAATTTCAGTTAAGCTTCAAAAAAAGTTAAAAGATTTTTAATCTTCTTCTTCTAAAATTATTAATTAAATTTCCATCACGTTTTTTCAATTATCGTTGTTCTATTACGTATACAAACTCTTATATACGAAAAAAACTAGGGAAAATTCTTATTACATTAGAAAATATCAACTTTTTGTAGCAATTTCCCCTTTGTAACTTTCTGGTTCCGGGCACGACCCGACAAGGAAATTTAATTCACTTTCTTTTCCCGAATTTATTTATTTTCAAACCATCATGTTCGATATTAAGTGTTGATATTTCAAAATATTGAAATGTACACAAATACTATTAAAAAGTTGTTTTTTTTTTATTTTACTTTAACTTTAATTGAATTGTAACAAAATTTTGGCAAAACCTATTAAAGTTTGTTCATGTTTTCGGCTTCGATAAGATAACATTTCGATTGCGATATTTTTTCGAATTTAAGTAATAAAAGTTGATGGGCATAAATTAAATATTTATTACACTTAACTTCGTTGTATAGATGCCCAAAATAAGAAAATTGACTTTGGTACACCTTATATAACTAATAAGAGAAAATTTATGCATAAATATAAAAAAACTGTTTGTGTGTACGTAATCCTTTTTCATAGATTTGTACAGAGTATATTAACTATGAAAAATATTAACACGTTCATCTACAGATACATAAAATTTTAAAACGAGATTTTTTATGCTTATCACGTTATTATACCTCGCTACTAAGGAGCTGAAGTTTATTAACTTTCATATTATCCAAGCAAACTGCATAAAATTTAATATACATAGTGATCACTGATAATATTTGTTCAGACAAAGAAGATTTTTCGTTTATTACATTTTAATTTTAGAAGAAATTTTATAAAATTTTTAAAGAATTAGACTTTTTTATTTCTTTTTAATTTATAAAAAATTAGTCCAGAATGACTATTATACGAGTGTTTAGGTGGTCGGAATTTCGAGTCATGAGACCCGAGTTCGATCCCCAGGTGGCAGGCTCGTACCAATGGGTTTTTCAAAAACTTGTGTACGAATTATATCGTTGGCTTGGACATTAAGATAGCGACGGGCCCACCACCTATCACGTTGTCCCAACAATTTCTTCAGTGGAAGGTTGTATTAGGAATGGCGTGAAATAAATATTATAACAATTTATATTCTCAAATATGTCCAGAGATAATTACAGCATGCATTATATAGAAATTTTAATATAACAACGAGCAGGAATTTAACTTATTTACATGGAACCTTAACAAGATTTTAAGTTTTAAATCTCTAACTAAAAATTTAATACAAGAATTCTAGCCAGATTTACAGTTAGCTCTCGCTACGGTTGGACGGATTATATTAGATTATCATTGCTATATTTATGCTATTTAACGATAATATTAAAAATAATATGTACAAAGCTTAGTAATTACCTCACATTCGAAGTCAAGGATTGCGGGATTAGATACCGCGACGTGCAAGCGTTTGTATGATGAAAGGGAATGCTAGTTCTCGAGTCATGGATGTTTACATGTTTATATAAACATTTTATTAGGTAATAAGCTTAGCTATTACTATTTTTGCATAAAGAGTAAATTGTTTGAATCTTTCTACCCCACTATCGGGAAATGACTGAGGGAACATTACAAACTATATCTTGCACAGTAATTTATATATTTTCTATATTAGTATTCAGACGCATGTAATTTATGACTCTACTTCTTGATGCAATGAGTCTGTAGACATTGAGAATGCACAATATCAGTCTACACCCTTTGTTTTATACCAGTCCACTCCCTTTGGGTTCTATTTTATTTGCTGCCTTCTTGTCATTATCCCATCATATTCATGTACTTACAATATAACCAATTAAAATGAGGAGATGTATACTACATTTTTTTCTTGTATTTCGTTTCAGTGAAATCTTATTAAAGAAGGGTGGTAGAGGTACATAAGTAAGGTAGTGGCACTTTCACAAAGAAATGTATATTCCTATGTTAAAGAATAAAGTTTGATTAACAAATAGTTCGCATGCTTGAAATGGACATATTAATTTTCTGTTCATATGAAATAATCATTGCATTGGTATGTGAGTTATTATATAAATGAAAAATAAAAAAAAATCAATTGACATTCGGCGGTTTCAAACCCGCAACTTCCATCGTACCGTAGCGATGTCTCTAATTCCGAGTCACCGTGTCAAAAATGAGTTGAAAATTTTTATCGGAATTTGTTTCGATAATAAATTTTTGCCCTTCTAATTCTTAACATTGTCTTCTTTGAGAAATATTTGTGCCTTTTTTAATTTTTTGTCTGATCTAAAGAAAAAAAAGCTTAAAATCCTTTTGGATATTTTTCATTGTCTTGTATTTTTTAAATAGAAGTCGCTCTAAAAGACTTCAGTTTTTTTAAGACGCTTAAATATTTAAATTTCTTCTAAAATATCTTGATTTTTTTTACGTATACTAGTCACATTTAACTTTATTAAGTTTCAACGTTATATTGGAATACTACCACGCAACCAAATAATTAACCTAATTTAAACACTATTTAATATACATTGAAGTTTCTGAAGGGTAAGTAAATGAGTCGCGCTTCTTGTGAGGTTAAATGAATTATGGAACGTCGACAGTTTGCTACGTAGAACGCAATTGTTTTAAATCAATCTCATTTAGTAGCAACGTATAGTAGATATATGGACTTAATACAGATACGTACATAGATAGGGACAACATCACATACATTGGTCTGGTCCCAAAGTAGAAAACGCACTATTGTTATAGAATCATATACAGTGTACCACAACGGCCAGAATCGAAATAAGGCGAATGCGATATTATCGAATAAGCCAGAATGGAAGGTGGATTTATTGCGATGACCCAAAGGAATCGAACCCTCAGAGCTGGCGACATCGTGAAAACTGGTGTATACGCCAATCGATCATGGAGCACGTCGTTTTTTTTATAGAAAAGGGAGGCTAACGAGCAGGTGGCTCATGTGATGGTAAGTGATTACCGCCGCCCATGAACACCCGCAATACCAGAGGCATAGCAGATGCGTTGCCGGCCTTAGAGTGCCCCCCCTCAGAATTGAGGGAGGGGGGTGTGTGGGCCTCCGGTTACTCACCAGACGAAACGCAGAAGTTTGTTAGACTTTTACTTCACGCCGGCATTCTGTAAGGTCGTGGTACTTCCCCGGTCGAGCCGGCCCATTCATGTAATACTTTATATAGAAGTAGTTACCTCTCTCGAGTTTGCTGTCGTTTTGATATTTAACGCTGAACTCTAATTATTGTTCTAAAACTATCTGGCAGTGAAAGAAAATTCATCCAGCCGTTTCTGAGATTAGCCAAGAACAAACACACTGATAGACAGACCGAATTTCAAAAATTGTTTTTACTAACCATATTTTCTTTCAATTTGTGAAAATTTGTTAATCATAGAATGGAGTGGGGTATCACAAAAAGACACTTCAATTTTATTTAGATGTATAGATGAAGTAGCTAGAATATGCTGACCCTTTCAAAGGCCTCTCAAATATAATTTGAGTACAGCCTCTCTTAAAAATGATTTAAAGAGATACTGATCCGATAATTGAAACCTTTGGAATGCTTTGATACCTTTTGAAGTATAATAGGACCACGCGCCTCCGGTGCGGGGAGGGTTACCTACCTGCGGTTTGTTTTACGCTAACTTAATTTATTTATAGTGTAAATTTTTAACTATCATAGACTGTAATATAAAAAAGGAGTCGTTTAAATCTTGCGAGAGCAAATTATATTTTTTTTAATTCAACGTAATCAATCAAATACTAATATTTGAATCACCAAAAACTAATATTTTTATTCTTTGTTAATTAAAATCATTGAATGAAAGCTTCGACCGCGCAATCGTTAAGTGACAGACATACTAATAACATCAAAATATAAGTGACGCGAACTTGAAGCTTTTACCACTTTAATAATCGCTCAACGCGTCTAAAAAAAGGTTTTTTCTGCAAAAATTACTTTAACCAGGAACAAATAATTAAGAAAGCTTCCACGTTAAATGTTTAAAGTGTTAATTTTAAAACCTATATGCATTTATGATCTTAATAAGTGTAAGAAACTTTTTTAAATGCATATATAAGAATAAATATTTCAATAAAAACAAAAAATACAAAAAGAAACCAAAAATATTTAACAAGCAATATAACTGTATAATATTTATGTATTTAAAATTATTTTACTTTATGATACTAGTCAATATATCGAATTATATAGTATAAGAACCCTAATAGAAACTATTCATATTATATTAGGTGGATAATGTTTAGGTTACAGTTTTACAGTGTGCGAGATATGGAGTCTTTGTGCCCTGTGGTTAGAGATTTAAAGACATAACTAATACATGGTCCAATTATTTTTCACTTATTTCTTTTGACTATTCGTGGGTACTTGCAGAGAAACTCCAAAATTTAATACTATCTGGGTTAAAAGCCAAGTGACTAAGTGAGTAAGGGAATGAAATATTTACATACCTATGTCTACACAACAAGTACCCATAGCAAATACTTTAATTCTTTTGTTTCAAGTATCATATTAATAAGCGATGATTTTTTTCTAGTGCAAGCATCATCGTCCTCGACATCAGGACAACCTGAACCAACCTCAAAAATAAAACGAATCTTGGCTAAGAAATTTGGATTGTCTCAAGTCGGCCGTTTCCTTAAATGCCAAGGATTTTCGGAAACCAGGCCGCCTGAACAAATCCAAAAGTCCAAAAGACACATCCGATTTGTCGACGAGCTCCCACGCGCGAGGTCGGAGCCTTCCCTGGTTTATGACCCAAACGCTATTGTAAGCCGTGGTACACAAACACCAGAGTTCACATTAACTGCAAGAAGCGAATCGCCACAACCAAGTACATCCAAACAGTCCCCGGTAAAGCGAGAAGGGAGACCACGATCACGATCGAATAGCACTGATGTGAGATCGTCCTCCGACAACTCCTCTGAAGAGCGACGCCAAGAGCGAAGTCTTGAGCTTCGAAGACTAATTGCGCAATCTATTCCTGTTTCATCTGGCGCCGTTTACGAACCGCATTATAAGAGACCGCGAAGCAAATCTATTGGAAGTTGCCACGAGTATTGTACTATTATAGGACCTCCGTCACCAGCACCCGAAGACCCAGACGTTGACAGACGCCGACAATCGTTCACGTACGTTTCCAAGCGATCATACGAATGGGAGGACCTATCCACGGACAGCGAGACTAATTTCCAAGTGTATCAAACTATATCTTCGGATACAGGCACTCGCAATAAATTTATAGACGACGAAGGAACTAGCGGTAGGCTGCGTCGGCGCGAGCCGTTTAGTTTGAACACGGTCTACGAATACCAACAGATTTACAAATATCCAAATCTATATCAGCTTTTCAAACTACGACAAAAATCGACAATGAATCCGCTAGACGACCACGAAAGGAAGATTATCATCGAGTTTTGCCATCTACTGGAGAAATCCAAACAGCTTTTTAACGGTTTGAGGTAAGTCGCATGTTTTTCCGGCTACCCTCTCCTACTTGCCACTCCTTACTTCATACCTATAACCATTACAAAAGTTTTTCGAATCCACATCAAAAAGTGTATTGTACCGGATAGTGGTATAATAATTTTTAATATGATAATGATTTTATTACTGTTTCGCAAATACATTTGCTCATCGTCAGGAGTTACAACGTTCTGAATTAACTTGGAACGTAAAACAAGATATTTTACAATTATTTAATTTATAACCGAGCCGAACCGAAGTCACGATAGCAGAGTTATTGGGTGGTCGGAATTTCGAGTCGAGAGACCCGAGTTCGATCCCCAGGTGGCAGTACCAATGAGTTTTTCAAAAAAACTTATGTACGAATTTCATCGTTGGCTTGGACATAAAGGCGGCGACAAGCTCACCACCTGACACATTGTCCCATAAATATCTTCGGTAGAAGGTGGGTCAAAGGGACATAATTGTCTAGACTTGACCTCTGTCTTCCCCTGTACTGCGTGAAGATATTTCTTTCTTTCTTCTTTCTTTCTATTTAATTTATAATAAATTCTTCTAGTCAATAGCTAGCACATTTTATGGTGGCTGAAAAATATTTCTCTATCAACTCATGTTTTTAAATAATATTTTACAATTCCATTTATGGAGGATAAATCTCAAGATCGATAAATATATTGGACATTTAGTTATTTGTTTTGAGAGCAAAGTGCGCAAGTTTTTTTTTCATAACGTAGTAGTTTGTGGAGCAAGCAAGCATTAATACATACTCCTTTATAAGTAAAAAAAACCTATACTCCATGTAAATTAATTATGACAATAGTATGCAGGTACCTCGGAATGTATTATATCTTCAAATAATTAAACATATTTTTCGCAAAACTTTCCGTATGGTTATCCATAGATATTTTTCATTGGCTATTAATAAAAATCAGCAGAAAATCTCGTCTAATTTATAAAAAGAAATATTAATTCCCACATAACGAGTTTCACACGTTTTCAAATAAGGGAATTAACTCAGATTAGAGTATTATTTGGTTATGTTTTCTTTTAATTAATTTCAAAGCCTCCTGTTTTTTTTATTATCCGAGTATGTTTACAATTAAATTGCAGCATTCTATCTGACACAGATAAAATGCACATATCGTAACAAAAAAAAAAATCTGTATTATTTAATCTAAGCTATTAATAAAAGCTTCTTCTTTTATTTCAATAATTTACTATAAAGTGTTCTATTGGTGGTAATAATGAGAGATGCTCGATTTTTATGTTTTTTTTTTTCAAATAATTTATAAAATACGTTTATGATAGTCAAAAGAAAAACTGCTTCTTAACGTGAAACTTCAATGAAAGTTATCTCTTCTTTTCAAACTCACTCCCAAACACACACTTTATCTCCAAGTAGTTTCCCAATGCTGAGATAGAGAGAGGTCTAGACAATGAATTCCTTTCCACCCATTTTACACCGAAGGTTATTTAAGGCAATTTCACAGACGGTGAGCCATCTTAGTGTCGAAGCAAACGGTACAATACACTTAAATGATAAATATTCATATGTCCACGACTCGAGTGAATGTTCGTAGCATTCTCATTCATACTCAATTGATTTAATAATAAGACAGTTGAGATAATAAATCACGACAGCAGAGTGGTTGGGTTATCACAATTCGACTCAAGAGACTCAAGTTCGATCCGCGGATGGATAGGTTCATAATAAATGAGTTTTTCAAAACTTATTACGACATACATGGTTAGCTTGGACATAAAGGCGGCGACAAGCTCACCACCTGACACATTGTCCCATAAATATCTTCGGTAGAAGGTGGGTCAAAGGGACATAATTGTCTAGACTTGACCTCTGTCTACCCCTGTACTGCGTGAAGATATTTCTTTCTTTCTTCTTTCTTTCTATTTAATTTATAATAAATTCTTCTAGTCAATAGCTAGCACATTTTACGGTGGCTGAAAAATATTTCTCTATCAACTCATGTTTTTAAATAATATTTTACAATTCCATTTATGGAGGATAAATCTCAAGATCGATAAATATATTGGACATTTAGTTATTTGTTTTGAGAGCAAAGTGCGCAAGTTTTTTTTTCATAACGTAGTAGTTTGTGGAGCAAGCAAGCATTAATACATACTCCTTTATAAGTAAAAAAAACCTATACTCCATGTAAATTAATTATGACAATAGTATGCAGGTACCTCGGAATGTATTATATCTTCAAATAATTAAACATATTTTTCGTAAAACTTTCCGTATGGTTATCCATAGATATTTTTCATTGGCTATTAATAAAAATCAGCAGAAAATCTCGTCTAATTTATAAAAAGAAATATTAATTCCCACATAACGAGTTTCACACGTTTTCAAATAAGGGAATTAACTCAGATTAGAGTATTATTTGGTTATGTTTTCTTTTAATTAATTTCAAAGCCTCCTGTTTTTTTTATTATCCGAGTATGTTTACAATTAAATTGCAGCATTCTATCTGACACAGATAAAATGCACATATCGTAACAAAAAAATCTGTATTATTTAATCTAAGCTATTAATAAAAGCTTCTTCTTTTATTTCAATAATTTACTATAAAGTGTTCTATTGGTGGTAATAATGAGAGATGCTCGATTTTTATGTTTTTTTTTTTCAAATAATTTATAAAATACGTTTATGATAGTCAAAAGAAAAACTGCTTCTTAACGTGAAACTTCAATGAAAGTTATCTCTTCTTTTCAAACTCACTCCCAAACACACACTTTATCTCCAAGTAGTTTCCCAATGCTGAGATAGAGAGAGGTCTAGACAATGAATTCCTTTCCACCCATTTTACACCGAAGGTTATTTAAGGCAATTTCACAGACGGTGAGCCATCTTAGTGTCGAAGCAAACGGTACAATACACTTAAATGATAAATATTCATATGTCCACGACTCGAGTGAATGTTCGTAGCATTCTCATTCATACTCAATTGATTTAATAATAAGACAGTTGAGATAATAAATCACGACAGCAGAGTGGTTGGGTTATCACAATTCGACTCAAGAGACTCAAGTTCGATCCGCGGATGGATAGGTTCATAATAAATGAGTTTTTCAAAACTTATTACGACATACATGGTTAGCTTGGACATAAATTCGGCGACAGGCTCACCATCTGTCACATTATCCCAAAATTAAGGTGGAATAGGTCGAACGAGTAGGTGATGTAGTCACATTAGTACATCTAGTCCTCTGGCTACACCGGTATTAAGAAATACGTGAAGATAATTGACACAATGTTCTTAAATAATAGCTTTTGTAGTTAATAAAATATACTGCAGGATAATCGACCACGATAGTTTAAATTGAGAAGTACAGGCGAAATTTTAATAGATGACAATTTTTACTTTCTATTTGAAATCGAGACTCTAACTAACTATAGAGTTTGTGCTGAAATTAAATAATCATCCAATGACTTACAACAGATTTAAAAATCTTGAACATTTAATATCGGAGATGCAAAACTTACAATTTGTAGAGACCGCTTGTGACTAATGTTGTGTAATATCATAATAAATTTTCTGTATTTATCATGACCGATAATAAACCTTTAATGCGAACCTACGAGTTCTACATTTACAGTAAAGCTGTCATCTAAATAAATAATTTTACATAAAATGTGTGGCATGTGTAGCTTAAAAAATATCTACATAAGTTTCTACTGCCATTCCATAATATAAATTAAGTAACATTTTATTCTATGAGTTTTGAATGATAAATATTAGTGTTCACTTTGAGTACTTCTTTCGTAATCGCTAAAAGACAGTTATTTTATTAATTAGGAATACTCGCCTTAGGCGAAGCGTTAGCATTAAGCTCAATTCGCTTAGGGAGGGCGGCGGCGCGTACGCGACTCAGACATGGGTTTTATTCACATGCAAAGCGTAGGCGGGAGGGTGCCCTTTTTGTATGTAATAAGCTCTTCTTGTGCAATAATTTAATTGAGTTGCCGTGTACTAATGTCTAATTGGACTATTCTTGTGCTAAACTTTACGATATATAAATTCGCATGGGAATTAACACTACATGAGTACGATCTAGCTTCAAGATAATTTTAAATCACCACGTATGGGTCCGGTTATTACTCCCTGCATATTATAGTATTCCAATCTTGCTTTAAAGATTTAGATATTCTTTTAAGCGATAATCGGTTTGTGGTTTACATGAACGTATTAAAAAAAACTTCTTCTTTGGTCCATAAAGTATGATTCTTTTTTTTTGTCTAGTTCTAGTTCTGTTTTTAGAAAACGTTTCCACAGACTTTAAAAAAAAAAAATTTTACTCATAATTGTTTCTATATCGATCTCGGAGTCAACAATTCAAATTGATTCGCGAGACGGGAGAATTTTTTTTTAGTAGTGAATCCTTTATCGGAGCGGCCGATGTACTGCAGTGAATATCACATGCCGTTATGTAATAATTAACGTAGGATATACACGTATTTAATGATATATAGTGAACTTTTATCAAATTTGTATTTCACTGGTCTGAAATTATTATCTTTAAGTTGTCATCGTGTTTAATTATATTTCGTAAAATCGTTCGTTTGTCACTCAAGATAAGCAGTGTGCCGTCGAGTGCTTAATGTTTCACATTCCTTTGTTTCATTAACTTTTGACAGCTGCCTCAAGAATTAAATCGGTCTTATTTTATTAAAACTAAATATCTGCATTTCATACAATCGGACATTGATTGACTGGCATTTATTAATTCTAAGCATGGATTTAATTCTTACTTAAAGTATATTTCTGTCATAAATCATATTTAGGAATTTCGTAACCTTATTAAATAAATAACTGACTTTTATGAAAAAAAAACTAATTCAGTTTTTATTATTTCGTAACATAGATGATTTTGTAAAGAAATTCTGTGCAGATTTTAAAATAAATTATTAAAAGGTGTTATGAAATTAATAAATATAAGCATTTTTTCACATATTAACATCAATGACAATTAATAAAAGTAAATAACAATTCCCTTGCTAGAATTAAATAACATTTCATAATAAACATAACAAATATTTTTATATTGTCTCAAAATAAGCTCCAAGGAAATGTGTATTTAAATATTCTCTAGAACTGTGACTACACTGTTTTTGGAATTTTACAGTGGTAGAGTCACGCATCAGCTTTTGTTGTTGCATCAATGGGCCGGCTCGACCGGGGAAGTACCACGATCTCTCAGAATACCGGCGTGAAGTAGAAGTCTAAAAATCGGTGACCGGTGGCCCACACCCCCCTCCCCCGATTCTGGGGGGCGGGGGGGCACTGTAAGGGAAGCAATGCATCTGCTATGCCTCTGGTATTGCGGGTGTTCATGGGCGGCGGTAATCACTTACCATCACGTGAGCCACCTGCTCGTTTGCCTCCCTTTTCAATAAAAAAAAAGATGAAAATATATAAAAACATTAACATTTCTTATCGGCACATCTTTATATCATTGATGTCAACATAATTTGGTAAATCGTTTATTTTTATAACTTGATCAACCATTACGTAGAAGGAGAGTAATGTCCTTTTAACTGTACATTAAAAAGTATTTTCACACCATTCCCAATACTGAGCTAAACAGAAGTCTAGACAATTTATTCGACAATTAGGTAAGGGGATCGAACTCGGGTCTCTTTACTCGGCTTCCGATCACCCAACTACTCGACTATCGTGACTATATTAAAATTGTAACAATATATGAGTTTATTTTCAAATAACCTCTGTTCTAAAGGGATTGTCTGAAATTTTAAAATATAAAATTTAAATATACGCTGTGGATTCACATTGTGTTTACTGCTCGTGATCTTTTGTACACGTTTTAAATTAAAAAGATTTTAGAGGTAGTTTCTTTGGCGAACAATATCGTGGTTAATAAAATATGGTTAACTTTGAGATATTCCCCGCAAATATTGCATAGAGAAAGCCAAAGATTAATATTATTATAGAGTAAGACAGCAAGTTAAATTTGCAATATCACTGGCATAACTATGATGATCGCGGAGAAAAATGTAATTTGCCGTATGAGATATTGAGATATCCCACTCCCACCTCCATGCACATACACGAAATTAAGTAACCGTGGGTATCTTCGATGTTTCTGATACCGTAACACAAATGCTTTAGCTATGTCCCCATCTATGTATTTATTTATTAATGACTTCCATGTAACCAAAAAACTGACTTAAATTTAATACTTGATATTTTTACCAAGAGTCAGTGTCTCAATTTAAACATGTTTCATATTACAACGTAAATAAATTTTTTCATAAAGTTTTTAATAAACCCAGACATCTTATTTGTTTTGTTTTTCATCTTAGGGCAGTCATAATTCTAAATAAATTTTAGTGCATACATACATACATAGAAACATTGCTATGTAAAACATGAACCATCTCAAAGTAAGTAGGTAAAGTACTTGTGTTATGGAATCGGATACAACGATACTACCACATTCAGCCAGACCTGAGACAAAGTAGAAAAAGTAATTTCCTACATTGACCCGTCCGGGAATCAAACGTCGTACCTCAGAACTGGTGACACCATAATCGTCCTTTGTCTTTTTGATCTTCATTTCTCTGGATCTTATTTGGAATAATGTGACATGTGATGAATCAGTAGTCGCCATCTTGGTGTCTTCGCCAAGTCGTACTTAGTTTTCGAATGAATTATTTGCGACAAGAACCTTTTTTCATCGAACTGGAACCTCCTCTCGAAATACGATCACCAGGCCACTCAGGTTTCGTAGAATTGAGGCTTCATTTACAATATTCAGTGTTTTAACATTCTCCGTTGGGAAATAAGTTTGTTTACTTGAAGCTATAAAGTATTTACAGAATCTAGATCGCACTCGGTAGTATTGCATGCAATTGAAGAAACGTCTACGGTTTCGTTTTCACTTTTACATTACAACAAATATTTGAGATTGAAAATAACTATTTGTTAAAGAAGCGAATAGCGATTTTGAATTTCGTGTCGTATCGTTTAAGAATATTCAAAGTTATTCATCCTGTGGATGTTTATACGTCCTTAGCTTATAAAATCGCAAAGCTACTCAGTGATGGGGGAATAAACATCTCTGGGGATTATTTTTCTGAGTCAGACTGCTGACATACGTACCCAAGTGGTCCATCTCAGCGGGCTACCACAAGGGCTATGCTCGGTGTTTCTCTTTGTGCTAGAATCCTCAACGATGACATCCGCAGCAGAAAAAGGGTAACCGACATAGCCGTAAGGATTAGCACGCTGAAATGGCAATGATCCGTGCACGTATGCACGCGAAAATCGTACAATTGATAAAGGAGAAAAGTTCTTGAATGGCAACCCCGTACAGTGCAGTGCAGGACGACCTCCTATGAGGTGTATTGCGGGAGATACCGGTGACAGAGGATCACATTTTTCATACACTATTAGTCCCGGAGCGCCCGTAGGTGAAACATATTTTTATGCGGTTTAAACACAAATACCTTAACTACTCCAAAATAAACGTTGTTGTACTCAGGTTGACTACATTTAGGTATTAATTTGGACTGTATATTTTTTAACTGTACTGTACAAATATTAATAAGAGCTTGGGAACGGTTATAATATTAATTCACATTATAAAAAATATTCTTTTTTCAATTTTAAAACCTCACCGCTCTCTCTATCTCTCTATCTCTCTCTCTCTCTCTCTCTCTGCTCTTTATGAATAAAATTAAATAAATTATAATAAATATAAAAATGATTAAATAAAACGTATTCAAAAATCGAGCATTCTTTACTCCTCCCTATCCCTTTATTACTATTTAATAAATCGCACTGTTTGGCACAGAGAACTACCGCAATACGGACACAGACAATGGCATTCGTATTTCGGGCGAACCTTCGACGTGTACACCAAACTATGGAAATTTCAACAACAACACCGAAGCATTCTAGACAGCAAATACGGATTGAAGCGATGGCAGATCGGAGAAATCGCTTCAAAAATCGGACAATTATACTACCATTTTTAGTATGTATACACGATTTCCTTTACATAACTTATTTAGTGCCTACTTACGTAAGCTATATTAAAAACAAACTTATATTTAAAACAGCCTACGTACAAGCGAGACCGGATACCTCAGCGAGGCTTTTGCATTCTACTCAGCAATACGTGGCCGCAGCTACTACACCCAGGCCTGCAAAGAAGATAAATGTGAACTTATGGTCAAAAAGCTGCGCTACTATGCCCGCTATATCGTTGTCTGTCTTCTACTCAAAAAACTCAGTCTTGTACGCGACCTTATTAAAGAACTGGATAAGCAAATCATCGAATATGGCAAAACTTACGACCCTGAAGATCAGCTCGAGTGGACAGTGGTCATGGATGAAGTTAAAGCTTTCATTATCGCCGAATCAGTCGTGTCTGTTGTCCATCCGGAGAACTACACGACTGTTTTGTCGCATAGGTATGGTATATTTACATTACTTTTTACAATTACTTATATATATATATATATATATATATATATATATATATATATATATATATATATATATATATATATATATATATATATATATATATATATATATATATATATATATATATATATATATATATATATATATATATATAAATATATATAAATATATATATATATATATATATATATATATATATATATACGTCATTGAGACGGCGACGGGCTCACCTCCTGTCATGTTTTTTCAAAAAATGTCTACTAAATTGACAAGATCTCTGTCTAACCCTATATTGGGAATGGCATGAAGATATGTGGAAAAATTGGCTTATTTTTCAGGCTTAACATCATGAGCGTACCACCTCCGGAGCGACCCACACCATCATCTATCACTCTCCAAGAAGCTGTGATTGTGGGTAGCATTTCGCAGCAAGTCAAATTCTCTGAACTCACAATGGACATGTATCGAATACTTCAAACATTGGAATGGGAACCATCTGGCGAAATGCCTCAAGTGTATAACGAATCGCCTCGACATCGATTCACTTCGACACCGCATTTGAGTAAAGGTAATCTTCGTATAATGTCTTGCGAAAATTTGCAATAACATTTACTTTCAAAACACCTAGAAATTGTTTATGTCAACTTGATATTTAAATATTTTTTCGCTTGTGTCTTTAACTTTACTTAATATTAAAGCAAAAGCAATGGGTATTTAACGAGAAACGAAAGAGCTTATCCCTTTCTACAATCTAGCGTTAGCTCTGTGCGATATTTCATTTCTTGAAACACTAAGGATAAACTTTATAAAAGCTGGGCTTTGCTTGCGCATTGAATAGCGAATTGAATTTTACTTTTAAAATACTAACTTGTAACTATTACTTGAGCTGAACACTCTTTTATATTCTGATGACAGCGACTATACTTAATCAAATATTCATGTGTACTGTTGCGAACATTCTGTTTAGTTAGTTACATATCTAATAGAACCAGAGCATTCTCATTGTTTCAGGATATAACCCGGATCTAATTCCTCGTCACGAAAATCCCCACAAGTACCTGCTATTCAAGCCATCAGCTACACAAGTCCTGGTGTATCTGGCAAGTGGCTGTTACGACTTACCCCCCAACGGGGCTCTACTTTTGTACATTTCCGCTGATGCTCACACAGCTCAACCATCGAAACATCCTGAAGATGGTAAGAACTATATCTACATACTTTCATAATTTCATCTCACTGTATTTGGTAATGTTTAGATTTTATGTTGGTATCAGTAATTTCACTTAGACTGTTAACTAAACGAATTACGCTTGAAATTAATATAATGAAATGCACGCCTAACTCTGGTTGGCTGCAGTTTAGAACGCAAAACTTTCATGGCCAACATGCCACAATATTAGTATACAGAGACGTAATTTTGTTTTATAGTTAGGGTGCTGACGTAAATAGATGGTAATCAATAGTCATATTTAACGATTTTAAACTAATGTCGTGGTAAACACACGCAAAACTGACGTACATTTTTAGTTTTATTATGAGTAGGTCGAAGACTCGTACCTAAATGACTTTTTTCGAAACTAATTTACAATTGACGAACGATTTGTATCGTTTGTACACTAAGACGGTGACAGGCTCACCACCTGTCGCGTTTTCTTAAAAATATTATTATTGTTTTTTATATTATTCACTATAACCTTGTGCTTTCTCAACTGCGCATAAATAATATGAAAACAGTTTGCAAATTCATTTCGTATATACACTAAACCTAGAAAAGTAAAAAGTAAGTAGCGTAAATGGAAAATAACAAAATATTTACTGCAAGAAGACCGTCTTAGTGAAACGAGTGTTTCTTTTGAGCGAGGGTTTCAGCGCGGCGCAGCCTGATATTTAGATTTCCTCATTTGTTTACCTGTGTATTTTCATTGCAATCTGAACTCCGACCAATTTCAAATGCAGACATCTTTGTTTCATGTTTTATTTTTCTCATTTTCAAATTTAATATAGAAAAGCCAGACGCGAAGTAGGGTTGCCGCATAACTTCTAACTAGTTTTTTTTTATTAAATCTCTTACACTGATTCGTTCTTAATATACCAAGGTCGAGCTCAGTTGAAACCTTAATAACGGAATGGATTAAAACGTCCTTAGCGGTTAATGAAAACTTATTTATGATGAATGTCTAATGTATGATGATAGAAAATCATGAAAAGGTAAATACCAAATATTATACTCTATGTGATAGAATTAACAGCGGCGGTCAGGTATCGACCGTTGCGATATAGAACGATCTTTAAAACAAGAAATATTAACTTTATAAAAATATGTCTATGTTCGAAAAATTCAAACTAATTTTTAACAATTGTTGCAGTTGGTTACGAAGCTGGTGGCCTCATCACTTACGTGAATACGGAAATGTACAAAGACAGAGAGCGCCAGCGGGAACGGGATAAGGAGCGTGACAAGGAAAGAGAACGGGACACCGTTCTCGTTCGAGAAGCCAAGGCTGGACCATCAAAGAGCAAGGAGCCGCAATGTATCCATCCAGGCGACTTGTATCCGTTCACTCGTTGTCCACTCTTCCTTGTCATCGACTCCGACAACTCGTACGCTTTCCAGAACATCCCGCGACATTTCGGTCAGCCCCTAGTAGTGCTGATGTCACCGTTAGAAGTCCCCAGCACGTTTCCAGGTGAGCATAGTATGTAATAATAATTATAATAGTTTGTAAATCCGACAGCCCAGTGGTATTTCCTTTCGAAGCCAGAGGTTACTGGATCAAATGGAAATAGATGAAACATTTGTATGATATAATATTTTTTTCATCTTTACGCATCTTCCTAATAGTGAAGTAGACTGAGATCTAGACATTTAAATCGTTTCGGCACGTATTTCACCGGAGGTTAATGGGGAAATGTGACAGGGGCTGATTTCAGCCTAGTCAACGTTATAAAACATTGACACTGACTTATAATTTTTGTTGTAATTTTCGTCTTATTTAAAACATTACATTTCAAAGCGCTTGTGTTATGGAATCAGAAAAAACGAAGGTACCACAAACACTTACTCCCCGAGACTTAATAGAAAACTGTTTTTTCTACACTAACCCGTCCTGGGAATCGAACCCGAGACCTTGAACCCAGCGACACCTTGAAAACTTGTATGACTACGGACTACAGAGGTCATCAATAATCCAACGGTTATTATGCTTTTACAAACAGCCGATCATAGGAAAGAGGGTAGCCTGTTCACGCTGTTTCTGCACTCCCCACTATCCGCATTCTGCTACTGTTGCGACATCAAGACCATATCGCTGATACAGTGGGAGCGTGCGCAGAGCTACGTCGAGACGTTCATCATAGAAGCGGCACAGCTCATGATTAGGCAAAGGATTGGTAAGTGAATTCGATGTCAAAATATTCAATTTTTTAAGTGACACTTGTAATGGATTCTTTCGGCGTGAATATAACAGCGTCACCCCGTGAGTGATTTTGTACTTCTCTACTAGACGTGTCACTTCTGACGCGTGGAGTTCCACGCAACCTTTCTTTACTATCGGGGAATGATGAACGAGCGAGGCTGCTATAGCCCGTGCTACCAGCATACCATTTCAAAAGAATGTAATTACTACTCATTCACTAGTAGTGAGCTTTTCTATCTAGTTATGAGCTATTCTATTTTTGTTCTCACTTTTGAGAACAAAAATAGAATAGCTCATAACCAGTGATTACTCTTACTTACAGTCTTACTCTTGCTCTCCTTACGTACAAATCGAAATATAGCAGTGATTACACTGCTTTCTGACGGTAGAAACAGGTAAGAGACGCTGTGGTCTGCGTCTCTTACCTGTTTCTTAGGCGTATACCACTAGAAGTCACCTTAAAATATGGTTGAAATGCTCCAGTATATAAGGTAAGGTAATGCATAGATTGTAAGCATATCCTTTAAGATTTTTTACAGTGATCATTATTGATAGATTTGGTCATAGTACTCGTTTCAATTAGATTCGATGCTGTTGATTGGTCAAACGCATGTGCTGAATTTCCGCACTTGTATTTTTCTTCCACCTATCGGTAGGCGATCTAAAGCTTTTCTCTTTGTCGCTTTTTACATCGCTCCAAAGAAGGAAGGCTTAGGTCGCCAATCCATCTACTCGTATATTTTTTTTTATAGACGAAACGAGCACGTGGCTCACGTGATGGTAAGTGATTACCGCCGCCCTTAAAACACCTGCAATACCAGAGGCATAGCAGATGCGTTTCCGGCCTTTGCGTGCTCCCCCCCCCCCCCACCAGAATTTGGGGGGGAGGGGCTCCGGTTACCTGCACTCACCAGACCCCTTCGGACCCCAGAATCTTCGGTACCCATTACCACGCTTGCAATGGATCTCTGCAATATCAGGGGACTACACTCCAATCTTGATGCCGTCCACTACCATCTGGGCACGGCTAAACCGGCTTTGCTTTTTCTTACCGGGACGCAGATATCCTCTCCGGCGGATTCCTTATCTTTTCTACCCGCGGTACAAGCTGGAACATTCTTTTGTGCCACAAGCCGGGCCACGCCTCGGCAGCCTTGAAGGTAGGGACCTATCCACTTTGTGGCTACGCATAGACAGCGACGACCACCCTCGCATCTAAGGGGGCCTCTATAGGTCCCACAGCGGTAATTCCGAAACTGACCGACTCATCGACCACATCCAAATGGCAGCAGATTCCGTGCTACAGCAGATACACTCCGCAGAGGTCGTGGTACTCGGCGACTTCAACGCCCACCAGGCCGAATGGCTTCGATCTCGAACCACTGATCATGCGGGGAGATCTGTTTTTGACTTTGCCTTAGCATATGATCTGACACAACTGGTTACTTCGCCAACGCGGGTTCCGGATGTCGAAGATCCTTGATACACTTTTTTTTATCTTTTGCTAATCTCTCATCCGGACAGCTATGTGGTCTCCATCGATGCCCCTATGGCTTCACTGTCTGATTTGGAGTACAGTGCCCTATCATGTGCCCATTGCGGTCGCGATCTGAAGGCCACCGCCATGTGTGGCACTACAGGATTGGGAAGGGATGCGATCTTTCCAGGGATGCGAATCCCACCCATGGGGGCAGGTTTACTTCTCGCTGGGTAGTCCCGACACCGTTGCAAATTCTGTCGCTCATGTGTTGTCATGTTCCTTTCTCCGTGGTGCTCACCGGTAGTAGATCAAAGCCTTGGTTTGGTGGCAACTGCAGAATGGCATCTCGCCAAAAGCAGCAGTGCTACCGGGCCTGGGTTAAAGCATCGGCGTCTCGGGATTCAAAAACTTTTAAGATTCGTTCGTAACTCGGGATTCGTTTTTAAGAAGAAGTATAACTCTGACGCCAGGTCCTTCAAAAGAGTAATTACTGCGGCAAAGTCCGAGCACATTGGCAGAATTGGCGAAAAACTAATTCGTCTTCCTTCGGGAACTCGTGCATTCTAGTCCCTCGCCAAGGCTATCCAAGGAAATTTCAGTCAGCCATCACTACCATCTCTACACAGGGAGGACAACTCGCTGGCCCATGACGCAAAAGAGAAAGCCGATCTTCTAGGTTCTCTTTTTGCGTCCATCTCGACTCTCAATGATGAACTCACCGCCAACCATCCCGTGCAGTGAGTGCTCTATGCCGGACATCCGGTTTTTTTCAGAGCTCAGCGCACAAAGCAATCCTCTCTCTAGACATCCAGAAGTCGAGTGGGCCTGATAAAATCCCCCCTATTGTGATGAGTATGTGTGCTCCAGATTTGTCACCGGTTCTAACGCGTCTTCTTCGGCACTCCTACTCTCAAGGCGTCATCCCGTTGGCTCCATGCCAAGCTTTAGTGCACCCGATCCCTAAAAAAGCGACAGCTTAGATCCGGGCAACTACAGATCGATCGTCATCACCTCTTGATCTGGGGTACCTCACTCACCGATGGGCGAAGGCAGTAGAAAGCAAGCGAGAGGCCCTGGCAGTTAGTTTGGACATAGCGAAAGCCTTTGATCGGCTATTCTTCCTTCTTCCGTCATATGGACTTTCCGATAAATTTTATAATTGGTCACTAGTTTTCTTACCGACCGGAGCATAAAGGTCGTAGTTGACGGTGCATGCTCGGACTCCAAGTATGTGAACGCTAGTGTCTCACAAGGCTGTGTGCTATCGCCAACCCTGTTTCTTCTTCATATCAATGATTTTTTACAAATTAGAAACATTCATTGCTAAGCAGACGACAGCAGTGGTGATGCCCTATACACCGGTCGTCCTAATGTTTCTCGGGAACATGTCGACGAGTACCGGAACAAACTTGTGTCTGATGTCGAGATTTTTTTAGACAAAATCTCAGACTGGGCCCAACTAAATTTAGTCCAGTTCAAACCTAAAAAGACACAAGTTTGTGCATTTACCACTAAAAAGAAACCCTTCGTCGTATCACCACATTTTGAGAGCACTCACCTAGTTGCCTCAGCCAGCATCGGAATCCTTGGCGTCGACATATCGAGCTACGTTCAGTTTCGCCGTCATTTGGAAGGGAAGCACAATTTAGCCTCTAAAAAGCTTGGCGTGCTCAGTTGAGCACGACAGTACTTCATGCCGACCCATCACTTTCAACTTTATAAGGCACAAGTTCGGCCGCACATGGAGTACTGTTCGCATCTCTGGGCGGGGGCATCCCAGTGTCATGTCCTTCCATTTGACCGTATCCAACGAGAAGCGGCACGAATCGTCGACGACCATGCATGATACCTTGGCATTGCGAAGCGACGTTGCATCTCTTTGCATTTTTACAAGATTTACTATGGGGAGTCCTCCGAGGAATTGTTCGAATCAATCCCAGCCGCCGAATTACACCATCGTACCTTACGGCATAGTCAAAAATTCCATCAACACCATCTTGATACTTGGCATCCCACCACAGTGCGCTTTTCGCGGATTTTTCAGCCACCCACTTTATGGAATGTTCTGCCGTCAGCGGTTTTTCCGGACCTTCAAGAAAAGAGCCTATACCTTTCTAAAAGGCTATGGCTCTGGTATTACGGATGTTTATAGGCAGCTGTAATCACTTACCATCACGTGAGCCACCTGCTCATTTACCTCTCTTCTCTATAAAAGAAAAACTTACTCCAAGATTAAAGCAGTGTATGATAAGGAAAAATAAGTATGAACAAGGGCACGTTGTTTTTGAGATTGGGTGATTATTCAGGGAGTGACCTTCATTTGCAGATCCATCATATATCATGTTCATGGCTGATGACTTCTTGCGTCTGCTGGTGCTCCGTTACATCTTCTGCGAGGTGTCGCTGCGTATGCATAGGGATTCCGTGCCCGGACTACACTACCACGCTCAACACCACCACTGCCCGATGACTTATTGGAACATCCATCACTTGTTCACGTTGTCATGGACCTAGCTGCCCATCTTCAGGTACAGTGCTCCATAAAATATGACATAGTTATTAATAATGTTTTATAATGTAATGTCTTAATTTGCAAGCCACCAATATAAATCGTACGTAATTTTTGAAAAAAAAAAGCTCATTGGTACGAGTCCAAATCGTCAAATCATGTAGTGCATTGCTAACTAACTTCAACCTTTTGCAGGTCCGTAGTCATTTTCATGACTCATCCGGTCCGTCAACATCTAAGGACTAAATGAACAGTTCCTAATAACGTCTGAAGATATAATAGAAATGCAATACCCACAAATAACAAATGATCCGGAAGCACAATTTAAAAAAAAAACGTTATTTCAGTGTAACATAAAACTAAAGTTCAGCGATTCTCGGTGTTCATCTGTTAGTTGTTAAAAGAATAATCGGAAGCATCACCGTATATATAATATTGTATAGTGTCACCTATCGCAGATTCATGAATCACTGCGCCTCATTTGTCAAATCACAATCGATCATCAAAAACAACGGTGTGATGGTCACCTTCGAACTCAAATTTCGAATGTGACTAGCCCACGTTAGCTTCTGCAAGTAGTATTAGAAGTATAATGAAAAAAATTAAAAACGCCCTATGGGCTAAAAAAAATATCATCTAGTATCATCTAGTATAATTTTTAATCATTATTGTAATTAGATAAGGGGACTGTGTGTTTTATATATATATATATATATATATATATATATATATATATATATATATATATATATATATATATATATATATATATATATATATATATATATATATATGTGTGTGTGTATGTATGTATATATAGGAACATACAGTCCTAATAATAGTAATTAAGTGAACGTTTGGAACGAGAGCTCTGTGATTTATATATGTGTGCTGTGTGTCTGATAAATAAAGAGATAGTTTATTCCTATATAGATAATAATAAATATTTATACAAAA
Source organism: Sericinus montela (assembly GCA_029286605.1). Lineage (NCBI taxonomy): Eukaryota > Metazoa > Arthropoda > Insecta > Lepidoptera > Papilionidae > Sericinus > Sericinus montela. The sequence goes on along the minus strand of JAGSMR010000082.1, from coordinate 687,718 downwards.
AATTCAATCAAAATACAAAAAAAGTTATTTATAATTTGATATTATGTAAATATAACAATTAAGATATAAAATATAGTATCATATTTTATTTCGTATATATCAAGTTTCATAATATATTTCGCGCAATTTATGGTAAAACTGTATGGGCTAAGCTCACGCCCAGCTGGGGTAAATCTCAACTGCTGCCTGACTTGTTTGAGCTCTTCGTCACAGTGAACTCTCTGATGAAACAAGTCCGTAACGGGCGCGTAAGTTTAGCCGTTTACCTTTAGCATCTCTGTGTAATTGCTCAACGAAACTTAGTTTATAAAGTTAAGAATAATTAACTTAATGTATGGCACTATGTAATAGTTATTTAGTAAAAAAAAGGGTTGTGATATCCCGTGTTGTTCTGGAATTTAAACTTCATGCACCAACTACCAATTTTCCCTTGTGAATTGTTAAATGCAATGGATTGCCATGGGCGAAGAGGTCCGGATCAGATAAGAGTAAAAATTGAAATAGTTGTATTTGACGTGTCACAAGATAGGAAAGGTAGATGCTGCATTACTTTAAAGGTCCAGAACAACACGGGACGTATTTTGTACATAGTGTAAATAGATTTTTTTTTGTTATTTCGGAAAAGTTTATAAGACGTGTTAACACCATGATTGAAAGGAGGTATCCGGACCTGTATGGTATTTTCTTATTATTTGACATACAGTGAAATTAGAGAGAGAGAGATAGTGCCGTGTGGTTAGGGTGTAGGAATGGATTCGGGTAATGTGGTTGTTCTGTACCCGTGTGTGTAAAAGACAACTTAGGGAAAGGCCTTAATAATTCCCTAGGCTACCGGCAAGTGCAATTCAGCCGACCGGTGATCCGCCAAACTAACTTTACGCTTACAGGCGAGAGCTACCACTTGCTATGGCAAGTAAAATTCTACACGCCGATAACTACCACGGTTATATTTTTTTATCTAGCTTAGTTACAAAATAAGACTGAATACTTCGTCGGCCGCGAAAAGCGCACAAGTACTAAAGATCATCATTATAAGTATAGCTTCGCAATTCGCTACTCATTCATAAACTTCAGCAAAACGATCACTCATTTATTCATACCCCATCTCATTAACAAAACACATACTTAGTCCATAAGTAATAAGTGCTAATATTCATCAGTAATAATATAGTCATAAGTGGTAAGTCCTTATATTCATAAGTAGCAATGTAAAAGAAATGTTAATGTTTAAGTAAGTTTTTTACCTTGATGTCTAAATATATTATTTTGTTCAATATTGCATTAGAAATAAGATTAAAAGATAAGATTAAAGTAATTCAATAAATCTAATTCTTAATTAATAGTTTGTATAACATTAAGTATATAACATTAAGTAGAACTAAGTATAATAGTAATAGGACAATAAAAATTAATATCAATTATTAACAGTAGATACCTATACATCACAGTTTTGTTTTTTAAACTTGGATATAAATATGTTGTTATACCTTCACGTATTTACCGATGCTGGGGTAGTTGCAGTTTACTTCTTTCGACTCTGATTTCTCACGTTTGTGACGTCGCGGGTATCCCCAGAAGCCAAAGCCCTACTGCGGTGGATTACTTTTGTTTTCTACCGCTGGCTTGGTCTCCGACACGGTGGCGGCCCTGAAATTTGATGTCGTTAGAGCTAAATTGTGTATACCCCAGCCTTGGATGAATGCGTGGAGATTTTTGAAAAAATATATTATATTTTCTGTAAATAGTCCGGATTGTAATAAACTGTTTTACACATATTATTATATAATTATGATTATATCATGTTATTATATTTATACGTTACGTTTCAATATTATATATTTCAATATCAAAGGTATTGAAATACTGTTAATAATTTATATTTTATGTGTATATATAATAATAAGCAGTAAACTATGAGTCATTAGAATTTTTATATAAAAAATGTAAAAAATGCTATTGATACTTATTGCATTGGTATTAAAGCCAAAAAAAGTTAAAAAGAAAACAAATAACACAAAAAAATTAGATTAGTATAGTTTTAAATAAATATGGCCTAAATTTCATATACATTTCAACACATTATCACCCTCGCATAGGGTCACAGACCCAGCATTCGTCTATGTGGTTGATTTGAATCACATACAACGTATTCAAAACAACCATAGAGACAACTCATTAATTGCGACATTCACTATCATGACGTCATTTAGCTTTTAATTCACGGGAGCTTCAAACGTATTTATATCAAAAATCATTTAAAAAAAACGAACGCAGCAGAACTTCAATTTTATTCCAATAACACTAAATATTCTAACTAAAAAAACTGTTTAAAATTCCAACTAGCTGTACAATTCTTTTCCGCCTTTCAAGGCACTGATGGTCATGAATATTGGCCTGATCACAGTCTTCCTGGCGATTAGTGACCAGGACGTAATCGTGACTGTACTCAGTGCTACGGTACAACATTACTGTTATGTCCTAACTTCAAATACGAAGTATTGACCTAGTATAATAGGTTGTGATTCTTTTTCTTTCCTAGCTTTTTATCCCTCAAACTAATTAAACTTACATAGGCTTCACCTGATTGTAAAGTGATTACCGACGCGAGAGGATAGGAGGTCGTAACGGGGAGGGTTAGAGGATTACGCCTGCCGGTACCTCGCCGGACGTACGTAACGCAGTAGGGGAGATTTTTCTCTCCGGAATTATGAGGCTGCTATACGTACAAAGTTAGAAACGTAATATAAACGTTTCTTACTTATTGTCCTCTATGTAAAATACAGGACATAACAGATAATTACTGATTTCCTTTCCTTGTTAGATCAGTATTTTGTTTCAAACAACTGACGCGGAATTTAGTTACTTTAGCACAGTTTCTTACTATTAATAATAGCTGAAACGAATTTAAACGCTAGTAATAAAGGAAATTTCTTTTACTGAACACTGCAAAAAAATTACAGAGTTTATAGGAGATACGCCTGCTTCGCATTGCTTGGCGGGCTTAATTTCCAATAAATATTAGGAATTCAAAAGTAATTAATTTTGAATCTGTTATGATTGTGACCCATGTAATTATTCCAAAGCGTTCGTTTATTTAAAATGACCCGGCCATAAATTATACCACAATAACCGTATAGACAATAGTATGTGGCTCAAAAACATAGTTCACAGTTTCTTAAGTTTCTTTTTATTAATGATCAATACACTTTGTATTTCTTTTTCATTACTTATTCGTTTTAATATTTAGCAGAACTTTAAGTCAATAGTGATACCGTTCAAATTCATCACGTACAATAAAAGTCAATTGCAAATTATTTTTTTTAATTACGAAATAATAGAATACCGTTGTTATATTAATGCTACTAATGTTGAATTTATTGTCTGTATATTTTATATAAAAGTTCACTTATACATGAGAGAGATATTTTCTTGATTACATATATTACACTATGGAGATGTTATAATTGTTTACATAATTTTTACAAAATTAATTCACAATTAATTTGAAATAAATTACTGAAATATATTTTAACAATTTAGCAAACATACTTGTAAGTTTAATCAATTAGTTGTAACAAGATTAACTTATATTTACTAATTAAGTGTACTTTGGTTTTCTACATTTTTGTTTTTAAAGTTTTCCACTGTTAGCATACATATCTTTAAAATAACATACATATCACAATGAGCCACTGTAACCAAGTTACCTACCAAAGTCAAAGTTTGTACTGACAAGTGGTTATTGTATTCATATTTCTGTCTGTTCTGTGTACATATTAGTTTTATCGTTCCTCTTAGTTTGTTGTAAATAATTTAAAATGTGTTGCAGTGCCAAAAATTTATTCTAATATCATTGTAACATTCTAATTACCTTTGTTTAAGTTGTTTCTTATGTTCATGAAATTTCCACATCGTTTTTTTACATTTATTATGACTACAAACTTGTGCACAAATTCTTGACCTATAATAAATATATCTATATAATATAAATGTAAATTATATCTGCTATCCATTAAATCTGTCCACACTCCCACAAACTTGTGTTTTTATTTAACTCAAAAGTATTTTCGACTACTTCAATGTTTACAATTGTATCAAAAACTCTTTTAAACAAAGTTAAGTTTAAGTACAGTTATAGCTATTCAGACTGACACGAATAAAATGTTATAACAACACCTACATAACACACATACACGCATAAAACACTGACCCCCTCCAATAAGAATGAGAAATCATAATCGCAACGCTCGGTAAGCACATAGCGAACGCTATAACAGACTTCGCATCTTGCACTTTTCGACACTGCTGCCTATCATTGGTCGCCTCTTACGACATCCACGGGAAAAAAGAACTACATTCTAATAATAATAAATAAATAAATACATACATACATAGATAGGGACAACATCACATACTCTTATCCCAAAGTAAGGTACCGCAAACACCCAAACCCCAGAAAATTTAGAAAGGTTTTCTACATTGACCCGACTGTAAATCGTACCCGGGAATTGCCTCCGAACCTCCCTGCACCCCGCAAATATTACGATATTCTAATATCCCAGGCGAACGATAACTTTCGTTGCGTCTACGCCTTGGTAGCGTGACCTATAACACCTGTGACTTTCCCTCGTACTACACCTTGACAAAGACCTCAATGGACGAGTGACGTACACACCGGTTCTCATGGTGTCGCCCGCTCTGAGGTCCCTGAGGTTATACGTATACACACAGTAATAATTGCTATATTTCACTCTAATATAACTTTTGCATGTAAATATTTGGTTAAGTCTACATATGCCTATATTTGTTCCTTATAGTTTTTTATCATTGTGAACCCAACACTGATGGTGACCATCAATCAGTGTTGGGTTCACAATACACATTTACTGGGACCTACGTGGACAAATGGCGTATACACTCGTTTTCAAGGTGTCACCACCGCTGAGATCCCGGGTTTAATTCCCGGAGCGGTCAATGTAGAAAACTAATTTTTCTACATTATCTCGAGTATTTATTAGAATATTTACTGTTCAACAGAGGGTCATACGAGCAATTCATAGTTTAGTATTTAATATTTTTATGAATATTTTAACCTTGACCTCTTAATAAGTGTATATGAAGTATTACGGCCTACCTCGACCCCTTTTGATATTCTTCGCCATTCGGTCTTCGCTCATTCGCGTGCCCAAACCATCGAAGCACTCCCTTATCAATTTTAGTGATAAGGTCATCTTTCAAACCTACCACATTGCGAATCTCTTCGTTTCGCTTTCGGTCGGCCATGGTAACGCCGCACATTTTACGAAGAGTCCGCATCTCCACTGCATTCAACTTACTTTTATGCTTTTTCTGGCTTCGCTACCATATAACAAAGTCGGTTCCAGTACTGCGTTATATATAGCAAGGCGTGCATTTTTCATAACGCCTTGCCTTTGGACTAACGCAGTCAGGGCACCGTTGACCTTGTTCCCGGCAGCAACACGCCTGTCCACATCTATATCAACTCTTCCATCCCCGCTAAAAGCACTCCCCAAGTATACAATCTCATTCACCTGTTCTAGACTTTCCTGATTTACCCATATTTCACACTTTGTTCTACCTTCGTCCCTTCAAATACTAGAACCTTAGTTTTATTAGCATTCAAACGGACATCTTTATTTGCACATTCGTCTTTTATACACGTGACTAATCCATGCAGTTCTGCCTCTGACGGTGCAATAAGCACTGCGTCATCGGCATACAGTAGGTAATTTACTTTTATGTCACCTAATTTCACACCCAAAAAAGTGCAATGCATATAAATACTGTATGTTTAATAGGTGAATATGTATGTAAATGTAAACAATTAAAACTAAATAAATAAATAAATAGGGACAATATCACATACATTGCTCTGAATCATAGCAAGTAGCTTTAGCACTTGTGATATGGAATCAGAAACAAAGAAGGTATCACAAAAACCCAGACGCAAAAAAATTTAGAAAAAGTGTTTTCTACATTGCCCGGACCTCAAGCGACACCGTGAAAACTGGTGTATACGTACTGAGGTCATCTTTATTTATCTTAACGCACAATCCCTGACGGGGTAGCCAGAGAGAACCGATCGCCAAGTGTCACGATCCTTACATACTATTTTCCCTTTTTCTCTGAGGTCATCAATCAATTTAGCAGCCCGCCCTTGTTTTCTGATACAAGATTATGCTCTTCTCAAGGAATAGATAATGGACACGCGATAGTTACGCGAGGTTTTAAGTGTAAAGATAAATAATTTACGTATGTGAAGTGGTCAAATAATAATTATTCATGTAAATGACTAAGTCACGCACCGCGGCGAAGGACCGTAAAGGTTTATCGACGAGATCACTTAGCCGTCGTCTATCTAACGGTAAGCCATTACATAAAATTTTATGTTTTTATGCCTTCACGTCATTTCCCATTCTAGGGTAGGCAGAAGTGTAGACATGTAGTCCTTATAACCGATGCTTATTTGGGACAACATGATAAGAGATATTCATATATACACATAGTTTTTAGTAATATTTAACAATTTAATAATATCACGACCTAATAGCATAGGAATTGGTGGCCCGGCTTTCGAGGCTTTTCGAAGCATGGCCGCAACCTTTGCGGGTGCGAATATCGCTGGAGGTAAGCATTTGTGCGATGAATATTAGTACTAGGTCTTTTTAGGTATTCACGATATCCGAGTGGTTGGATGATCGGAATTCGAGTCAAGAGTCTCGCGTTCGATCCCCAGTTGGTAGGCTAGTAGCAATGAATTTCTCAAAAACTAATCTACAATTTATATCGTTGGCTCAATCGTAAAAGAGTGCTACAGGCTCACCAACTGTGACATTGTCCCAAAAAATGTCATCATTGGAAGGTGGAACTATAAGACTTAATAGTCTACAACTCTGTCAACCCTGCGTTGGGAATGGCGTGAAGATATTTTTTTAATATTTACGTGTAAATACTTATGGATTACTAAGACGGCGATAGACTCACCATCTATCCTGTTCTTAGAAATAGACCTCGTTGAGAGTTTGGTCGAAAGGACTTAAACGTACCTAGTATTACCATAAACGTTAAAATAACTATAAAAAAATATTATTGATACTATATTATCGATAATTATATTAGTATATAATCAGTGATTGTATTTCACTTTCAACGTAATGTTATTCCTAATTTCACTGATGACTGTGAAACGCTCTCCGAAAATAAATTCATACCCGATTTTATATTTAGCACCGCAGCTCCGAATGCGACGGAGCCGCCAGTTGAACGGAGATTTTGTACCGATCAGAGATCGTTTACATATCAATTCTTAAAGTGTTTAGTGAAATTTGCATCTATAAACAATGCAGTATCGGCCGCAGAGCGTATAAGGCCAATATGCAGTACAAACATCTCAAGGTAATCCCGTGTTACTAGTCCAAAATAATCAATTGGCCAGTGATAATAATATACAAATTATTCACACCTATTTTCACACAGGCCCACGCAAACACAACGTGTTTTCAGTAGATGAAGATAGCTTTGAGGCGAAATGTTGTGTTTTTAGTTTGACAGTGACACCTTTGCTGGGTTCGTGTGGAAACAGGATAAAAGGAAATTTTAAATTGTTGGTCGTGAAAACGATTTGCTGTAGTATATCTTCTTTGTAAGTCATAATTTTAACTAAACGTATGGAATCTGAATTGTTAACAGATAAAGAAAACGATTTACCACCAGTGCCCTTAAAAACGTATCAATGGGAAGATTTGCGGAGAGCGCGTGAGGCTGGCGGATATCCTTGGACACATTTTCTTAAACCACCTTTAGAAGGGGAAATAACAGCTGACGATATTATAAGGGAAACCACACCGAGGAGAACTATGTCTCGCGAATTTTCTAAATCTCGGACACATTCGCCAGCCGATGAAGAACCTCAGAGAATTTTGAACCTTGATTCTTCTCCAGGAAGTAGCAGGAAACATGGTGAAGAGGGTGTTGTTGAAGGTGTCCACATACCTAATTTTTCTAAAGAAGTTTCCTTAGATTCAGATGATGACCCTTTGCGGTCAATTGACGCTAGTGACAAAAAAATACCAGAAAGTCAAACAAGTTCCCATTTAGTGACACCAGTTGAAAAACCTAAAAGTGTTTCACCAAAAGGGATATTGAAACGCCGAGCCCATGACCAGCAATATAATATTGGTGTTATTGAAACTAGAGAGAAAACTAAATGTTGTCATCCGTTAGTAAACAAAATAAAGCATTTGGCAGATAAAACATTACATAAGCTGGAAAAAAATGACTGTGAAAAATCACCACTATCAAAAAGAAAAAAAAATGAAGACAATCAAGAAATTAGGCAGCTAAAGTCTTCGCCTGGAGCTGTTCGTAGGCAAAAATTTAGCGCAATCAAATTAGGAGATTCTGATGAAATGAGCAAAACTATGTGCATAGATACTCCACCACAAAGGAAAAAGAAGGAACATATATATGAAGACATTGAAGAGTCGAAATGCCAAGATGATCAAACACATTTGGTATCAGAAAATAATCGCAATGAAAATGAATTAGAAAGCAATAATATTAAAACGGAAAACGATAACCTCGAAGAAAAGAAATCAAATACGTCCCAAGATCCTAGCTTAGTTGTGGAAGAAATCAATAATTTGGATCGTAATGAACCAATAATGAATATATTACACAAAAGAAATGACAGAAATAAGGAGATGAAAGACGATATGGATACTGAGGAACCAAATGTCGATGAAATTTTTCAGGAACAATTGGAAGGAAACAGACCAACCAATGACTCTCCAAATATTACTATAACAGAAATCACGGAGGATAACCTTGAAAATAATATTGAGCAGTCTAATACTATACCAATCGAATCATCACCAAGCCCTAGTCCTCGTGAATTTCAAAATAAAAGAAGTGATGTTGATATCGTTGACAATGATTGGTCTAAACCCAACAGGTAAATTCTCCTTTTTTCTTTACTTTTTAACTGCTTTGTTGTTACATCAACGAGCGTTACTATGACATAATATTTGCCTTACAACATATGCAAAGCGATCGCGCTAGCTTCTGCCTGTCCGATAAATATAGCTCTTACCGATTCGTCTTCTTGTACGCTCAGTAAGATCTTTAAAATTGTCATCAGCGATCAGTGCTCGCGGCTGCTTTCACGCCGGTGATTAGTTCATTTACAGCCCGGCTTTCACAACAACGTTTACCTAATGACTCACATTAAGGAATGTGTCGGGCCTATTGATGTAGTTTATGGATAGTCAAATAAATATGCCTTGGATTTGAAGTAGTCTCGGTGAGCTATAGTTATGAGCAAGCTTCGACGATGGACATCAGAAGGCGGCACTCCTTTAGAAAAACCTGTGAGGCCAACACGAGAAGGAAGCGTCCAACTATTTACTCCAGAAGTACGGTGTGCATGTCAGTTTTTTCAGTGCGATTCATTGCTTCCTGAAAGAGTCAATCCTGTTGGCACAAGACCGACATCTCGGGCTAGTAATATTATTTCTAATTTGAGGTAAGTTTAATATTCTTAGCGCATAGTTATGAGGACGTTTTATGACTAAAATTACGACCTACAAATCAATCTGAGTCTTGAACGACTCGCCCGGCGGCTGCTGCGGCTAAAACGAGCACTGACGGTTGGCCTAATTGTGACCCGAGTTACGTTACATTAGGCGTATGTCTGCAGTTTTAAATATAATTTTAAGAACATTATGCGACAATTATGTTATTAAAAAGATTGCGACTGATTGCCTCTACGATTGTTATAATTTTACTCAATTATTTTTATATTTAGGGAATTGCTTTGCGAATTTAAAGAGTATGATTTTCTACGTTGGTTATTTTGTCTATTATTTATAGTCTTGGAATTTTATTAAAATTAAATCAAATCAACTATTTTTATTGCTTATCACATAATATTAAGGTCTAAAATATGTTATTGTATAACGCATGACAATGTGTTATACAATCACAAAATTAGAATTATGAACAGTATTTTAGGATTATTTACCCCGCGAAGCAACAGAAGATCACGATTGCGGAAAGATTAGATCAAATCGAACACACTTAACCCTATTTTTTTTGTATAACAACAATTGTCATAAATGAGTCTATAACTTTGTGACTAATGAATGTTAAGATCTATCTGTCTGTTAGTCTAAATTATTTTTAGGGAATTTTTCTTTTGCTGTGCATTTATAACTTTAAATAAACAATTTATGTAATTACATTTCACTTTTGATGCCGTAAATTAATATTAAATGTATGATTTTCAGTGATCACGAATACGAAATAATCGAAAAACCACCTCCGAATATAGTTTATAGCGCTCCAAGTGTTGAAGAAAGGCCAACCATAACAAAAACCGATGACGAACTATCGAGCACTACTTCAATAGAACGAAAATACTTGCAACATACTTCGGATGAGGAAGATCAAGCAGATGATAAAGAAAATGAGGACAAAAATGAGGATATTATTAATGCTGAAACATTACAAAAGAATATAGAAGAGCGCTTCTTTGTTAATACACCATCAACAGCCTCAAGGACAGAGTGTGAGATAAGTACAAGTCAGGTTGATTCATCTGCCTTAGAGAAATTACCACTGCAACGTAGTAATCGATCGAAAAATTCTGAAAGCGCTGATAAAAAAATACAGCAACGCATAAAAAATGGTACCGGAAAACTAAAATCGCAAGCCGGAAAATTAAAATCCAAACTACAAAGTATGAAAACAAAACAGTTTACAATGCCCGACAGGCCTAAATTCAATCTCCCAGAGCGACCTAAATTCAAGATGCCCGAACGCCCAAAAATGAATCTACCTGAAAGACCAAAATTTACCCTCCCCGATCGGAGAAAATTTAGCCTACCTGAGCGATCAAAATTCAAAAACTTTAATTTTACAGAAAAATTTAGTATCGGCGATCGTAAAAAATTCTCATTTCCAAATAGACCGAAGTTTAACGTTCCTGACCTTTCCAAAATAAAAATGCCTGAAAGACCAAAGATAAATTTCCCGAGCTTAGGAAGGAAGAAAGAAAACAAAGTTGAGGCCGATATCACTGAATCTAGTTCTGATATTCAAAATGTGGCTACAGTGGACTTTGAAGCCAGAACATATCCAAGATTGTTTAATAGAAAAAAGAAGTCAGAGTTACCTAAGACTTCCTCCTCACCTACGTTAAACAGAGATGATACTCCACCACCTACCTTTACATTTACGCGGGTGAAAAAGAATAATGAAGAATCCTCTCCATACATTCCTGATAGTCCAGAACATCCACGCGAATATGGTGATGTAAATAATGAAAATGGTTACGAAAGTGAAAGAGACGGCAGAAAACAATTTGAAACTACGTATGATTTCGATAAATTAAGTCCTGAATTTATGGATGAGGATTTAGAATCTTCCAATTTACGGGAATCGAGGAACGCTACTTCTATACCTGATATGTCACTGTCGAAACAAGAATACACACATATTAACGAAATAAACAATGACGAATTTTTTGTACGACCGAGAGGAATTTCTCGCGAAAATATTCAAGTCAGAGAGTACTTAAGTGATGAAATCCGACAAGCATTTCAAATTCCAAAGAACGTTCTTGTTTCTATGGGGAGTAGTTCAGAGGTACATGATGAACATTTTTACGCGAATGAACCTGGAGAAGACCCCGAACTTATGTTAGTTGAAAATGAACCCATTCGTTATTCCAGTGAAGATGTCAATGATGGAGATGATGGTTACTACACATTCCCACCGGTGAGACCGTCTAGAGCGAAACGAAATAAAAAGGAAATTGAATCTATTAAATACATCGACGATAGTGTTAACGCGAGTATGCAATTCAGTGAAGTTGATTTAGAACTTTCAGAGGATCGTGTAGAAGAACAGCCTCTAGATACCCTCGACGAGAATGTAACGAATACAAATTTTCATTCCGAATTCACGCCGACTGCTGAACTAAGTTCAATACATGAATATGCTAACGACGACGTAATCGAATATCCCGACAATATACCTGTGCAATCGCAGACATTACCAATGCCACCTAAAAGAAAGAAAAAAATCGGCAAAAAGGATCTTAAACATTCTTCATTGAATGACTTTAAGAGCATTACGCCGACTGATCTGTGGGATGAGCACCAGGAACAAAGAAATGATGTAAGTACATAATTTTTTCATTCTGGGAATGTTCGAGAAATCTTAAGGGTTATATTTCAAGAGCTCGAATTAAACTATTTAGTAAAAAAAGCAATATTTACAACTATAAATTATTTATGATTTTTATCATTTTTTGGTTTAAGAACCGTGATAGCTCTTGTGTGAAGGAACGGACTATTATGTTAGTTGATATGTGAGTGATCACTGTTCAAATTCCAGTACAAATAAATAATATTTACTATATTATTATTTAATGAAGGTAGCAATATTTATTCAATACTTTCCTTTGTTTTAACTTATAGATCGGTATAGATATTTGTATCAAAAAAATAATAAAATTGTTACAAGATTAGCAATGCGTACAGTAGTGGATTAGCGTCGTATACTTTCACAATAAAAACAGTTTTCTTCTCTTTTATTCTTCTTTCTTTTTCCAGTAATAGAAAATGTATTTTTATGTTAGATGCGATGGTAGCTATTTTGTATATTTACTAACAATTACAAATATGCTTTTAAACCCACTGTAATTATATAAAAAAAAAACTATATTTTTTTAAATGAATGTTAGTCGACTCCCAATCAATTCTATATTCTATTATTTATTTGTATAGTTTACAACTTAAACTCTTTTTTTTTTATTTTTAATAATCATTTTTGCATGATAAAACGAGAAGGAATAAAGAACTGAACAAACTATCTAAACTGGCATGAGCATCATATTGAAGCATTCATTTTTGGCAGGTGCCCAGTGAATTAGTTTACTTTGGGACGAAACTCGTATATTTTCAGACGCGGCTCTGTCCGATTGTTGACCTAGTTAAACTTATAAATGAACGCAGTGTTCAAGATTCAGATGTTATATTTTTAAATTTAAAGACAAGGTCACAGATCAGATAGAGGTTATGTGTGTTATAAAGACATACATAATATAGAAATACATATACATATATTAGGGCCGGTATAAGTCCACTGTAGAGCAGACCTCTCCTATAAGGGTTTTGCCATAATCGTGACGCATGAATTGGCGATGGCAAACTCGAATGGACTAGATCACCCGGAGCAGTACCACAGATTCTAAGAATCGCAGTGTAAATTACCCAATTATTTTTGATGGAACTGTCATCCCTATCAGTAACACTGTTAAGAACTAGGGTTTACACATGGACAAAACCATGTCGTGGGATTATCACTTACAAGTCGTAATTCGCAAAGTTTATGCAGCTGCCGCTTCTTTGCGAAGATTACGTAACTCTCTTCCAATAGCCACCAAGATTGTGATCGCTAAATTCCTTCTTTTCCTTATATTCGACTATGCCGACGTCAGCTATCTTGATCTCACTGAAGCCCAACTTGACAAACTTGAGCGAATTCAAAATTTTTGCATAAGATTTGTATACGGTTTACGAAAATATGACCATATTTCTCTTTATCGTACAAAGCTCAAATGGCTGTCTATTTGTCTTCATCGGAATGCTCACATACTGTATCTTCTCTATAACATTCTCTTCAACCCACTTTCTCCTTCTTATGTGAAAAACCGCTTTGAATTTCTCCATGACTCTCATTCGCGGAACTTGAGATCATCAGATAGTTTAAAGTTGAAGACACCGCTTCATAAGTGTATCTTCATGGATAAATCCTTCACTGTTCAAGCTGTCAGGTTATGGAAGTCGCTTCCTTTGGAAGTAAAACGAGCGCAAAGCCTTCCTGCATTTAAAAAACTTGTGAAGGATCATTATTTTGCTTTTTAAAGCGCATCATTGCCTCTTCATCAGCCGTTATAAATAGTAATATATATGTTATTATTTATTTATTCTTTTAGTATACTATTTTATGCAGAAATTATATATTATATACAGTTATTTATTATCTATTATATATATTTATATTATTATATACAGAAACATTTTACGTATTTGTGTAAAATATTCATAGTATCTATAACATTGTATTATATTTAATATGTATATTTTGTATATATGTAGCTTGTTATTCTTTTTCTCCATCTTTATTTATATTCTATCATGAATATTACTATAGTCTTTAGTACGCCGACACACCCTCTTTTTCTTTCACTCTTCTTTCAACTCTGTCCATCCATCGGTTGTCTGGAAGATATTGCTGTCAGCAATAAGACCGCCCATTGCTCACTTTAATAACATGCGTGTTTTATTGTTAATGTTTTCCTTTTTTTGGTGTGCAATAAAGAATATATAAATAAATAAATAAAAATAAATTACCTAGTACTATAGAGGCCTATCCATAGGTTATAGTAACCGGAGAGACACTACCTCTGCACTGATACTGATCGCCAATTCGCTTACCAAGCGTGGCGATTACGGCTAATCCTTTCTCACGGGAGAGGCCAATGTCCTGCAGTGGATTTTGACCGATTGTTACGTAATATTACCTCTCTAAGTCTCGCTCTAATTTTCGCGATTCATAAAAGTTTTTCTGAATCAATTACTGCAGTCTTAAATGACCTTAAAATCATAAAAATCATAATTTGTTTTTTCTACATTAAGCAATAAATTGTTACCTACAAAACATTTAGAAATAATATTAGATCTGTCTACTCTATTCACTACAGTACACCCTTTCCTGCTTTTGACGCTAATTACTAGTTTATTTCAGTTTAAGGAGCACAGGGAGCCAGTATAATTATGTTAAAAATAGAAATATCTTCACGCCATTCCTACTACAGGGGTAGACAGACGTCTAGACAATTAAGTCGTTTCGACCTACCTTCCGCCGATGACATTTTTAGTACAACGTGGCAGGTGGTGAGCCCGTCGCAGCCACTTTTGCCCAAGCCAACGATATAAATCGTGCATAAGTTTTTGAAAAAAAAACCCATTGGTACGAGTCTTGGGAATGGAACCCGGTTCTCTTGACTCGAAATCCGATCAACCGACCACTAGGCTATCGTGACTTTTTATTTAAAAACTAGCTGTCTACCGCGGCTTTGCCAATGGTTTTACACTTAACGCGGACCCCTTATTATCTTTTTACGTTAAAAGTCGCCTTAGTTACTCCTTATAACATCAGCTATCTGCTAGTGAAAGTAACGTCAAAATCGATCCAGCCATTTCAAGGATATGCCGATAAATAATAGCCGGAACAAACAGACAGACAGACAAAAATTGTAAAAAAAATATACATAATAAAAAAAATACACAAATATACATGTAGTAAGAAACGGTTATTTCAAATATATTCAATGAATACATACCATTAATAATGCATTCAAAAAAACAATCTGTGTTCATAATAAAATTTATCTAGTGACAATTAAGATGTTCTCACTTAAAATGTAATAAAAACATTATTGCTTTAATTTCAGATAATTGTCTATCGGACGGAGCACCAGTATGTGGTGCCACACACAGGAACAGCTCTGAGAGAACAGAGTCCAGTGCCTCCAAGGCGCAATCGCTCGAGAAGCTCAAGGGGAACTTCTCTTTGCGATGACGACCGCACATCACATGGTGCCGAGTCTCTAATCTTAGATACTCATTTACCACCTGTTGATGATAATGACATCGATAGGGTAACAAGGCGAGAAAGCCCTGGGTATGCAACGGTGGACAAAACTGCATATGCACCTAAAAAGGGAAACCGACGTTCTCAAAGTAAAACACCACCGGCGCGACGTCGGAAGAGCAATAGCTCGGAAAGAAAGTATTACACAGTTGGAACAAACAAATCAGCAATACCTAACCGTCCACCGAGGAAAAAGTCATCTACAAGCCTAATGACGTTAGACAGTTTTACTAGGCAGTCTGCGAATGGAGATATGACCCAATACGTAGAAATCGAAGAACCACAATTTGAAGACGTTCACAGAGATTTGGTTTCTGGAGAAGTAGTAAAAAAAATGAAAGACAGACCACTGCCACCACCACCGAGACCACCTAGAGGTCCTAAGCGAAAAAAAAAGTTCAATGAAGAATTATTACAGCCAATTTTCACTGACACCATTTCAACTTCCAGAGAGTCCATTCCGCATTATATACCAGACATGAAAAGAGCAGAAGATGTAGCTGAAATAGAAGTATCAACTCAAACAGATCCACTGCCGGATGACGTTGATTTTGAATATGGTCTAGACGAAAATCTAGATATATCTATGTCCAGTTCATTAAGAGATATCATTGATGAAGAATCCATGGTAGGAAGAGCAAGAAGGAAAGTTTCGGAAAGTCCACGTATTTCAAGAACCACCTCAAGGTCTGAAAAGTCTTTAAAACTGTCAGATCCTAAAATATCTGAATTATCAAAGCTAAATATAGACCGTACTTCACCTACCGTAATTTTAGTTGAGAAACGAGTATCTAGTCCAACCAAAATTAATGAACGTGAAGAAATGTTGACTGAAGCTTCTCTCACTGTTCAACATATTGATATAGAAAAATCAAAAGTACCTGCGGTGCCGCCACTACCAAGATCAAAGGGTGTTACCACAACTGCGCATTCTGCGTATGTAATTTCACCAAGTGAAGATCAAGCAGTGGAAAAAATATCTGATGGGTGTAGGGATGTGCAATTAGATAACTTAGTTACACAACGTCTGCAGGTGAAAGATTTGGACGTTGGCAGACTTAATGTTTCTGAACTCCAAGCAAACAAAATTTTGGTTTCTGATATAGAAGGAATGACCTTAAAAGTCTCTGAATTAGATTCAAAATCTGGGCATATCTCCGTGAGTGGTTTAGAATTTTCTCAGACAGTTATTGATGAAATCGTGAAAAAGTTTGCTGAGATATCTACAAGTCAAGTTCCAGTTCTTTCGAATCAAGAAGTAATTACTATGCCGAGACCAATTAGCAGAGAGGAACATACGCAAACAGAACAAATGGAAACAGAACACATGCAAACAGAATATGTACAAACAGATGACGTGCAAACAGATCGTGTACAAACAGATCACGTGCAAACAGACGACGTGCCAAAAGATCACGTGTCAATAGAAAAGAAGAAAAGTGTCATCGAAACACAACACATCACGACCACCAACCAAAACCAAGAAGCACCTCCACCACCAAGACCTTCTAGCGGCGATGAATTTACCCTTCCACCTCAGAGACCTCCTCTACCAGACTTAAGCCCTCTTTTGTATTCCTACTGGCAAGATTTATTACCCGCATCTACTTTAGCTCCACGACAGTTCCGTGAAAGGCCTTTCAGTGATTTTAAAGAATCACAAATGAATCCATCACCTCCACCACCGGCGCGGAGAGCAAAGAGGAAACCTGCTGCACTACAGGCTAGTGATTCCAGTTCAGGCGAAACTAGACCTCGGCCGTCACCTAGACGAATGCCACTACCAGTAAAATCTCATGAACCCACAGTCACGGAAACAGGAGCACAGTTCCTCCGAGCTTGTCAAAATTCAATAAGCAGAACTATTAGAAGTATATTCAACTATTTTATGTCATATATTCATGGTCATAAAGACAAAAAGGACGTGCAGATGGCATTGGTCATATTTTTAGTGTTGATCGCTGGTTTGATGATGTTTGGACTAAGCGACAGTCGGACGGTTCATCACCATCATTGGGAATTCTTTAATCCTCCTGATGGGAACCAGTAATTACTTAGATTTAGATTTATCCTTAATTTTTAAGTGTTAGTTTTCAGTCCACAGAATGAAAAAATATCGCATAGCATTGTTGTTAAAATTTAAATCGCTGTGAATTACAAACTGATATGAGTAGTTAAATTGTATGGGGCCTGTTGTAATAACATTCGTTTTCTTTTTAATTGAGGTATTTATACGTCGAAGGCCGTACAATAAGAATGCCTTTGTTATATTTTGTTTCTCCAGATGACCAGATATTTTAATTGTTCTCTTGCTGTATCATTACCTGTGAGTACAATGTCTTCGTCGTGTATCAGGTATTCAATTATATGTTTATATTATTTGAATTACGTATATTGTTGCTTATTAACAACGCCGGGTGCACTTTTGCAGTACATTGATATCATTGTATTACAACATATAACATACAGACAACAAATATAAGAAGAGACATGATTGTGATGAGACATTTTTATAAACAAGACACTATCTAGTATCCACGTTTTTAGCCAATAACTAATCAGTTGTTATTTATTTAATGTAAGGTTATTGTTATACGATATTCAATGTCGTTTAGATTTAAACTATCTAATAAGCTCAAGAACTTTTTTAATATTTAAAGAAAAAGATATATTCGAAAATTGTTATATATGTTTATCTGTTGTTATTTTTATTATGTTTGTTAATTTTTTCTTATAGTAATCTGAGAAATTGTAGAAAACGAAACGTAAAAATAGTATTCGGAATTTATTGAGCAAATAAAAACGTAATGTGTCATGGTGTCCATATAATTGGTAGCTAACTACGTATAATTAGTATTATAACAGTTTAACTTAGTGTGGGCTGATATTATGCATTTTGTTAATTCCTTTCACATTTTTCTGTAAATTATTATGCGAAATAAATTTTGTTAACCAAGTACTGTATAATCATTCTCCTTTAACAAATAAAAATCTAAACAAAGTAAAATTTATACAAAATTTTCAAATATTCAGCCGTTTGCGCAATATGAGACAGAACCCATGAGAAAAAATAGCAGTGAACAGTGCTTACAAAAATTAAACAATTTAAGTAATACATGAGTTCAAACAGTTATCACGAGATGGCGACACGTGATAATTAAATAAAATAAACACATATATAGATAGGGACACCTAGATAGGGACAACGTAACATACATTGCTCTGATCCCAAAGTAAACAGCTAAAGCACTTGTGTTATGGAATCGGAAACAAGAAGGCACCACAATGACACAGACCCTATGAAATGTGAAAAAAGCGGTTTTTTCAATATGGACCCGTTCAGAAATCGAACCCAGTACCTCAAGAGATGACGACACCTTGGAAAGCGGTGTGTACGGCACTCGTCCACGGAGGTATCCAATGTTCAACCGTAAGCTGTTGAGACATAATATGGAACCTTTTGGTGTTTTGTAAAATTTAAACCCATGAATCAGCATTCTCTGTTGCCCTGCCAACTCAACTGGAGCATAGCATGGCCACATGGAATACCTGCATGGAGTAATTTTACGCTTTTGCATGTTGCCCTTTAAGTGAGGAAACGATATCCACACACCTCTACACCCTTCCCTGTCCACTGCGATCCTTGGTTTTCCTTTCTTAGAGATCGGCAATATTTCTAAGATATTATGTATATACATCCCTAGAGAATGCGTCAGTATTTATCCAGATAATCCTATGCTTTAAAGCTAAAAAAAGTTGAATAATTTGTGGGATATAGCCACAGTGGAGTGGCATTATATTTTATAATACATTCTGCTGAATATGACTCAAGTCTATGTCTAGACTAGGATTCCATCCCCCAGCCCCAATAGCATTACCGATGAAAGGTTTGTTCTCGCCGTTTAAAGGTTTATTTAGGAGAGCTCCTTTCTTAGCAGAGCATATAAAGATCGCGTTTAGATTTTGTTATGATTTTTTTTGCGTCTATAATTATATACGTTTGATAAAAACTCATTTCTTCGAACAATCCTCTTACGTGAGGATCGATCTCGAGACTATTGTGTCATGAGCCAGATGTTCAAACTCAATGTATATAAAAAATTCTTCCACGTTTTAGATATAGTATTAGCGCCATCTATATTAGTCTGACGTAAAATTGTTGTATCATTTGGGTACATTCATAAACTATCTGAAATGATAAACAAAGGTGTTACAGCAGTAATATGGATGAATCCAACCAATTTTGTTCATATGTTCCAAGAAAAATAGATGGCGCTAACCTTAAGTTTTACGTGCCAACGTATTTTCATTAAGGCTATTAAGATGTCCAATACTTTAAAAGATCAGTTAAAATTTGCACATTGTTTGTTGATTTGATGCTAATGGTGGTTGACTGAATGGTGCTGACTGGTAGAATTTGCAAAGACCTAGATTATGGTCACATTCGAGCCAGCTGTTGTTTGTTTAGGACATAAATCAATCTCCCTAAACTTTAGGAAGATTGATGAATACAGTCGGCCTGGAACTTTGTAACAATTTTAAGAGGCCTTTTTTAGCAATGATGTTTAGTATACATTTCGGAACTCTATACGCAATTCCGATAAATATTTAAAGTAAACATTTATCCAGAATAATTACCTAACTCTCCCGTAAAGAAGGATTTGTGATAATCGCCACTCTTGGCAAGCGGATTAGCGATCGCAGTGCCAGAAACCTTGGACCTCAAAAGCTGCTCCCGTCGCCGGTTTTCCGAATTATCGTCTGATACTTTGCGCGATAGTTCTCCCGCCATCTGTTGGTTGCCTGCCGTATTACAGACTTTAGTCGTCTCTAAAGACACTTGGGAAAGAAAAGAGGAGGTACATTCTTCACTGTAACCTTACGGCACGTAAGAAAGAGAGAGGGAGCGAGATCTTTATTCGCTAAAACAATACATATCGTTTCAAAACTAATGACACAAAGAATAAGGAAACAAGACGAATTAGTAATAGACATGTGTCGTATCAGCGAAAAGTTTAAGGTTTAGCTTAATCGCTATAGCTATTAAAATCTCTGATACGACAATAAATTGAGTTTGTGTTCTCCTCAAAATAATAACACATGAAAAACAGCCTGACAAGCAGTAAGGGTACATATTTATACATATAATTATATAAAGTCCTAGTTAAGCTAGAAAATACTAAAAGCCGATTGACAAAATATGTTAAAGCTGCAGTAATTTACATGATTGCATTTTTATCAATTTAAGAATGTTTGTACGCTTGTTACTCAACAGTGTTGAACTGCTATATAGTTTTGAAAGCACACTCGTCTAAAACCTAGTTTAATATATAGGCAGATAGTTTAAATACTGTAAAAATACACATTACAATGGGTGTGAAGTGCGTCATAATGCTATTACATGTGTTTTTTTAAAAATAAACATTTAATTTGAGATAACACTCTCTTAACAACAATTATAAATACAAAGGTAACTATTTTACTGCTAAATATCTACTAAGCATAAATCTACATAACATATACTAGGAAAAGAACTATGATTATGTCTATACTACTTTACTGACAAATACTATCAATATTGTGCATGATTATGTTATACAGAATTTCTATCAAAAATTTAATGTGTAAAGAAGTTTTACTAAAAGTTTAGAATACATTCCTGCTTGGAATAGTATCCACTATTCACTTTAAAATATTTTTCACAATGAGAACAAGCCCTCTGTTTGTTTTATACAAACAAAAACATAACAAAGAGTAAAAAATGGTTAAAATATGATACAAACTACAGACTCAATTTTAACAGATACTATTTATTATAATTTTAGAAAATTATCAGCATGTCTTCAATACTTCTCAGGTAGACCCTAATATTTGGAAAATACATCTGTTACTTATTTTTCAACTACTGACTCCAGATAGGCACCAGTGGATAATTTTTCATTCCTTCACTGCATGGATCTGAAATCATTAAAATTATAATGAACACCAATGTGATATAACTAACAAATTCTAATGTTTCTGTTTTAGATTTCTAATTCTAATAACATAAATAATTATTTATCAATCAAAGAAATAAAATTATTAAATATCCAATTCCCTAATTTTAGCAGCACAGCTACATAACTAAGGAACCTGTTAAATGATGACTACAACAAACCTGCAAGTCCCATAGTCCACAAAGAATAAATATCTTTATTATTGTCAATTTAAACTCTAGGCTACTAAGGGATTTAATATCTACAATTGTCAACGAATAGGATCTTTGTAATGGTGAAAAGTATATAAAATGTGTCAAATAAAAATTAAAGAGTCATGATAGCTGCGTGGTTGAGTGGTCAGAATTTCAAGCCAAGAAACCTGGGTTCGATCCCCAGGTGGCAGGCACATACCAAAGGTTTTTTTCAAAAAAGCTTAGTATGAATTTATCATTGAATTGGACATTGAGACGGCGACGGGCTCACCATCTGTCACATTGTCCCGCAAATATCTTCAGTGGAAGGTGGGTCTAAGGGACTAAATTGTCTAGACTAGACCTCTGTCTACCCCTGTATTGATAATAGCGTGAAGAGATTTTTTTATTTAAAGATAAAAATTAAATGAAAAAAAAAACTTAACTAATACATTCCTGAGATGATTTTCTTTATAATATAAAGCTAGGCAGCCCTCTGCCTGCATAAGAGTTTAAAGGTGACGTAGTCACTATAATAAAAACAAGTGTAAGTTTTACAAAAAACACCTTACCTATTACTATTTAGTAGAATGCATAGTGGTTGGTATCAATGTTAGAATATACTGCTTCCTTTTTTCCAGTGACAAGATAAATATATTTAGAATTAAATAAATGCATGATGGGAACACCATCTTAAAACCAATAATTATATATTCTTCTTATAGTAAGCCTATTCATATTTTTTGTGTTTTTTTACATTCACCAGGATAATCAGAGGTCTAGAAGATTTTATGAGGGCAGTGGAGTTTTACAGGCAATTTAAGAATGAATAATAGACTGTTTAATACTCGAACTATAAAATCTTCTATGGTACTGTTTTTATTAGTTGCAGTGGCATGTAAAGAATATTTTTTCTAAAAATTAAGAGGTGTCAACTTTTGACGCCCAATAAAAAAGGCGAAGCAACTGAATGGCTACCAAAAAATATCTTGGAAGCGGAATTAGGTTAGTGTACGTGAAGCAAATGATACTTACGTGTAATTATTACAAACATCTTGAGTTTTGTTGTATCGGTACAACGTAAATAAAAATCGTAAAATTCATGTGATCATTCTGAAAATGTCATAGAAATTCACATTGTCTAAATATATGAATTATAAATGTTTAATAATAATAAAGTTCAGGCCAATATCACAAGTATAAAAAAGGAAATTACATTAAATAATAATTTTTTTTTTGATTAGCCTAGAGCATTTCTTTTTTTGGGAGATATTGCCTGGTATCTAGGCCAAGTCTTGAGTATTTTTATTCGGTTTTTTATTAACGACCTAGAGTAAACAATGTATTATTACAGGCGTAGTATATTATTACATTTTTTGAGTACAGAGTAAGATACCTATTCGGTTAACTGTCGCCACCCTGACAATGATCACAGTGTATATTTGTAATAAAGGATCTATATTTAATCTGGTACTAAGAAGATTTAAAAACACTACGTTAAATTTAAACAGATATCTAAAATAATAAATAGTTCATGTTTATGGTTGTTAAGTCAAAGAAAAAAATATTTACTCTCGAAGTAGTCCCCATGAAGTTTATCTAATGCTTTCCCATTCCCTGCGTGGAAGTTAATCTTCTACTTTAAAATTTTATATCATGAATATTATAAGCATGTAACTTAATATAAATATTATAAATATAATACACATTATTTTGGGAAAGACATAAGTATAAATTTCATTTAGTATTTAAAATGTAAATTTGCTATTTCATACACCATTATCAGTTTTTTTTATTTCTCCGAATTTGTATTCATATTTTTAAACGTTTTGATCTAGAAATTCGCAAAAAAAATTTACGGCATACAAGTCAGTATTTGTTTTAAACTACAAATTACATCACAAAACGTAGGTACAAATTGAAATTAGGGACTAGGTTAGGTCTTTAATTGATAAGAAAAATGAATATAAATTCTACAAATTGTAATTATAAATTTAAAGCGTCCTATTCTAGTTTGCATAAGATATCAACAAAATAATGTATCTAATATTGCATTTTATTTCTAAATCAAATCCACAGAGTATATTAGAAATCCAAATACTGATTACTGAAAGTGCAATAATCGATTCCTAGATAAATTTTGTACAACATTTATATTAATAAAAAAAACCTATCAAGTCAAACTTTAACCTAACGATATCTTGGCTTTTAGGTTTTTATCGTTTTAACTGTATTATAAATCGATGAATTGATCGACGATACATTGGAATCAATTCGTTGACGATTGCTTGAAGAGGAACGACATGCCGAATGTCAAATACTTCAGTGGTAAATTGAAATGGTATTTAATGACATTTGATGACATGGACGTCTGTGACATTAGCTAATTTTATATCTTAAGGAGTTTCGTTTTAGGCAATCAAATTAAAATCCTGGTACTAACTCAGCATTAATTTATTTATTATTTTGTGTTAGACATTGTGATGCGTACGCATTTATATAATGTGAATTGCTATTCAGAAATAGTAAAACATTTTTTCAAGACGACTGAGTAATTTATTAAACGATTATTGTGACCGCCCGAATATGAAACTGAATTTTTATGTTGATCTTATCTCTAAAATGGGTAAGGGCGTGCTTGATTGGTATGGACACGTTGAGCAAATGTATGACGACCCAATGATGAAGGCCCAGGGCTCGGGGTAGACCATAAGAGCGAATTGCTCGAAGAGAGGAGAGGCAAGACTACTTGGAAACCTAGATTGAGTGTCGGATGTACGAATCCGTAAAAATAATTAAGTATATTCAACAATTGGATAAGTAGTTATGTTATGTAGTAAATGTTCACTGATATTTGAGGATGTACAATATTATTGAAAAAATTCTTAAAGCCTTTAAAATATCATCATGGGGTTAATTTACGAGGTGTCCCGGGATGATGATGATTTCGAAATTGATGTCAATCTATTGATCCAAGGCCGCCATGGCCACAAATTTTTTTTTTAATATGGGGTGTCATTTTTGGTATTTGTCGGGATACTGATTTCGTAATTAATGGAGATATCTATAAGATCAGTCACGATAGCCGAGTGGTTGGGTGGTCGGAATTTCGAGTCAATAGA
This sequence comes from Sericinus montela, assembly GCA_029286605.1. NCBI lineage: Eukaryota > Metazoa > Arthropoda > Insecta > Lepidoptera > Papilionidae > Sericinus > Sericinus montela. The sequence goes on along the minus strand of JAGSMR010000082.1, from coordinate 662,683 downwards.
CCCGGGTTCGATCCCCAAGTGATAGGCTCACACCAAAGGTTTTTCAAAAACTTATATACGAAGAATATTGCGTTGCCTTGGACATAAAGACGGCGACGGGCTCACCACCGTTGTCCCGAAAATATCTTCTGTGGAAAGTGGGTCAAAGCGACTTAATTGTCTAGACTAGACCTCTGTCTACCCCTGTAATGGGAATTGCGTGTAAGTATTTATTTATTTATTTATGTTTCTCAATAATTTTAGTTTAGAGGTAACGTTGAATTTACAGTGATGTAAAATACAGTACTGATATATTCCGTTATTTCAGAAAGGTTATTTTATCATTATATTTGTTGCCGTGTGGTATCGGCGGATAAATAATATCACCCGTTATTTTCCCGTGAGTGCCATAAGAGGTGACTGAGAGAAAATTTGAATATCGCAATAGCATCGTTCCAGCGAATCCAAACGAATAGTTAAAGAACATTTTTTTTTATCGCAATTGGACCTAAATAGCAGACGGTGACCAGCTTCTTCGGTATATGGCCCCTATTAGGAGAATTCAGCCAATGTTATCTCAATCACGGGAGTGACACTAACTGAAACTTATTTATCCAAGCAGTTCGCTATTATTTATAAAATCTCATTTACATATCGTAATAAAAAATCATGTAATTCTATCCCATCTCCTTAAAAGTCACGTAGCTAAAGGTTGCCTTATACTCTTTATGTATATGAATATTTATGTCAAGTCAGTATAGTCGAGTGGTTGAGTAATCGGAATCTCTTGACTCGTCAAATGGCCGAGTTGTTGGGTGGTCGGAATTTCGAGTCGAGAGAACCGAGTTCGATCCCCAGGTGGCAGTACCAATGAGTTTTTCAAAAAACTTACGTACGAATTTCATCGTTGGCTTGGACATAAAGGCGGCGACGGGCTCACCACCTGTCACGTTGTCCCGAAAAATATCTTCGGTGGAAGGTGGGTCGAAGGGACTTAATTGTCTAGACTAGACCTCTGTCTACCCCTGTATTGGGAATTGCGTGAAGATATTTTTTATATTTTTTATTTTTTTTTTTGACTCGTCAAGAGATTCGAGTTCGATGCCCAGGTGGCAGGCTCGTACCAAAGGTATTTTTTTCAAAAAAACTTATGCACAATTAACAGATCGTTGGCTTAGATAAATACGGCATCGGGTTCGCAACCGGTCACATAGTGAATACTAGAAATGTCTTTAGTGAAAGGTGGGTCAAAAGGTCTTAATGGTCTAGTCCTCTGTCTATCCTGGTATTGGGAATAGCATTAAGACATTTTTTTCATTAGAGTCGCTTTGCCGATTTATCATTTTTCTTAACTTGTAAGCAGTCAATATCCTTCCATACCATATAATCGAAATTTGTTTAACAAAATATGCTTCAAATCTCTTCAACAGCAATCCTAAATTTTTCCGAGATAAAGAGTGTCAAATGAGTTAAAATATATTTCAGCTTATGAGATGCTATTCCAGCAATCTCTATGCCAAATTTCAATCAGACTTATTCAGCCGCTCTGGCGTGATTGAGAAACAAATTCCAACCATCCATCCATCCATCCCTGCAAATAAACTTTCGTATATAACATAACTTTCTACTATATACATACATATATGCAAATTTATACATTACACTTCGGCAACTAACGATTTCGTCACTATTTTGATATAAATCATTTTTATACAATCCCAAATGAAGAGTGTCACTAAAAGTCACGATAGCCGAGTGGTTGGGTGATCGGAATTTCGAGTCAAGAGACCCGAGTTCGATCCCCAGGTGGTAGGCTCGTGCTAATTTTTTGCCACGGTTATTCAAAAAACTTATGTACGAATTATATCGTCGGCTTGGACATAAAGACGGCGACGGGCTCACCACCTGTCACGTTGTCCCGAAAATATCTTCGGCGGAAGGTGGGTCGACCCCTGTATTGCGAATTGCGAGAAGATATTTATATTTATTTATTTTTTATTCCAATTGATGTAGTCTTATAGTCAATGTACTTTTATAATGCGTCCAATAACAAATAGGTTTTTCTCTTTGTAGGAGATATCAAAATAATCGATTAACTTTTCTCAATTGAGTACTGCCGCATTTGTAAATACGAATAGCAGAACAGCTACACTGGCGAGGCCTACCTTTAAAAAAGTAATAAGGAAAGGGGAATGAGTATATAGAAGTTAGAGGAATCACTCACTAGAAGAAAAGTAAAAGTACGATTTACTTTTATTTCAAGCCTGTATTTCATAGCAAGAGCTGTGGTCGATATCGCTTATTCATGTACTACCACGGCATTTTTTTCGCACATAAATATTTATATTCAGAATGGCCTGTTAAAGTCCACTGCTCAACTACAGTAAGGAGTATTTGCGGTAATCGCCATGTTTTGCAAATAAATTGGCGATAGCATTTCTATACAGTCAGGTCATAAGTATTGTCACACAGTAAAAACTTTTCTTTTAGAATGCTGGCCACAAAAATTTTATTGAATTCGAATTTTGAACTGTTCATGTATACTTTTTAGAATTTTGCTCATTTTTAAATATGGAGTGGACGCTTAAAGAATACCGTGTTGCAGTTATTGCGTTGAATCGTTGCGGTTACGCGCCAATTCAAATTTTTGACATACTGAGAAATTTTAATATAACCTAAAGATTTGTTTATCGTACCATCAAAGATACAATGAAGAGTCTAGTGTAGATGACAGGTCAAGAAGTGGTCGCCCTCGGTCTGTTAGGACTCCAGCAGTGATAAAAGCTGTGAAGGCTCGAATTCAAAGAAATCCCAAACGTAAGAAGAACTGTTGGCCCTTCAGATGGGGTTAAGCAGAACCACAGTGAAAAGGGTGTTAAATGAAGACTTAGGGCTTCTGGCATATCGACGAAAAACAGGACATTGTTAGAATGCTCGTCTAATGCACCTGAGACTGAAGAGATGCCGCGCTTTGTTGAAGCGGTACGCGGGATAAAATATCGGGAAATTCTTTTTTCGGATGAAAAATTTTTTACCGTAGAAGAGAGCTACAACAAACAAAATGATAAGGTGTACGCACACAGTAGTGAAGAAGCGAGCAACCGTATTCCGCGTGTCCAACGAGGTCATTTTCCATCCTCGCTCATGGTATGGTTGGGAGTTTCTTATTGGGGCTTAACAGAGGTACATTTTTGAGGGAAAGGTGTAAAAACGAATGCAGTTGTGTATCAAAATACAGTCCTGACGAACCTTGTGGAACCTGTTTCTCATACCATATTAAATAACAGGCACTGGGTATTCCAACAAGATTCAGCGCCAGCTCATAGAGCGAAGCGCACACAAGACTGGCTGGCAGCGCATGAAATTGGCTTCACCGGGCACGAAGACTGGCCCTCCTCCAGTCCAGATTTGAATCCGTTAGATTACAAGATATGGCAACACTTGGAGGAAAAGGCGTGCTCAAAGCCTCATTCCAATTTGGAGTCACTCAAGACATCCTTGATTAAGGCAGCTGCCGATATAACATGGACCTCGTTCGTGCGATAGACAACTGGCCGCACAGATTGAAGGCCTGTATTCAAAATCATGGAGGTCATTTTGAATAAACTTTAGTGTCATAAGATTCTATGTTTTGTTAAGTTCATTTTGGTATATAAATAGTTACATAATGAATAAACTTGTTTTAATTATTTTAGGTTAAACCTGTGACAGAATTTATGACCTGACTAGGTAGACTAGCTAATTTATGACCTGACTAGATCTGCATGGATATCATCACAGAAAAAGTTTATTTATATACGGAAATATCTATTATAACGCCATCTTATTAGTTTCTCATTAAGCGAAGATTGATCTCAAGGGTGTTTTGTTTTTTAATGCAAATGCCTATTTAGTACCTGACTGCATCATGATTCTAATAATCTATCAAAGTGAACTGTTGATAGTAGGGCTCTCCTAAAATTTGCCAAATAAAACGGTTCTGTACCATCGCATCCCCGCAATATTCTGCACGTCATCACTCCATCTTCTTGGCGGCCCTGCTACAATGCGTTTGCATTTTGTCACTCGAGATATTTTTTATCCAACATTTGTCAGTCCAACAAGCTATGTGGCAGGACCATTACGGCATCGTGCTGATCCTTACGGTAAGTCGTCGTATTGTCGCATGGTAGTGGCACGAGAGAATCTGCCATCCCTCAACTCTTTCAACCAAAGGTAAACATATACTTTTCACTCGTAGGTAAACATCAGCAATGTTTACCTAAGAGCGAAATGTATACCTGAAAGGCAATATTCCTAAGGTAGCAATCGCCCTACCACAGACTGTAAGCGGTGCGGTAGGTGTTAAGAACGTGCGTGCGGGAAGTGTTTGACACTGCCGACTATAGCCTACAAACTTCCCTTATACCTAATTAGGGGGTAGCCTTACCTTTCATGTCAGGAAGAAAACAAGTGGTAGCGAATGGCAGAGGAGAGAATATAATTCTTGTCGACCCCCTCAATGGTCATGTTTATCAAATATACTTTTTGGTCCGTTGTTTAACGGCTAATATAGATATGGACAGCACTGCGATAAACATATACCACTGTATCACAAGTCACTACGTGAGATTCACCACTATACAATATCTGCGCTGAGCGGCACAGCAATCACCTTATTGCAGTACCATTAATTCTTTGAATCGGAACGTAAGTTATGTAAAATGATGTGTGTGAAAATACATACATTTAGAAAAAAATGTTATTTGCTATACTACGTTTTTACTACTTTTTAAAAATTTCTAAAATTTATTTACGAATTCCCTCATATTTAATGTTCGTAAAATAAGAACACAAAAAATTCGTATTTTTATAGCATATATCACAAATTTGGTAGTTTTATTTTTATAATTTTTAAAACAAAACTATTATGAAAAATGTTTTCGTTTAGCTTTCTGTGCCAGAAGTATTGGTATAAATTATACTTACAATATGTGAAGTAATTATTCTATTGCATTTTAATAATATTACTAATATAGAATTGTATTATATATTTGAATTTTTTTTTTTTACTTTCTTTCGCGTAATTTGTACCAACTGGGAAAAATTTTTGGTAGTGATTTTGTTTTAGAGCACTGGCAATTCGCGCTTTGAAGGGCAGTCTCGATGGAAAAGTGCATAACTTCAATATTTTAAAATTTTGATTTTCATGGTTATAATATCGCTGGAACTATTGTTTAAGATTAATACATAATGTTTATGTTAAATAAATTGTATAATTTGGTGATTTGTTGTTTTTACTGACTTACATTTTATTTTTTGGCATACATTAAGAAATGAGTCGGTATAATCTTGGCTATGGAGCATTTATTCTTAGGCTTCATGACTCGCGTCAACCTTTCTATTATACTTTCTTTCAATTAATTCTTTCAATTAATTTGACTTTGTTTACGGATCATGTACGTAGGATGCTTTTTGTATATGGTGAACTGTTAGTTGGTTTGTTTGTTAATAAACTGTTTGTTAACATTTATCTAATAATTTATAAATCAGTCCTTAAATGAAGCAAGTTTCATCAAATAATTCGGTAATTTCTTGAGAAATTTAAAAACAGTGCAGTCAAAAAAGCTGTTTAATATTTATTATTTTTTTTACTTAGATCAGTTTGGTCGCTATCGGGATCGTACTATACAGAAAGGCACCTAGATAGAGGTATAGATGAAGTATAGCTATAGCTGATGTGCGCTCATCTAGGCAGCCGTAACGTAAACGGCAGCAGAACGCGCGCTCTCGTCCCGATCGTAGTTCGTCTCTGGCTATCTAGTTGGATTGTCGCGTGTTGATAACTCTTAGTTTCGCATAAATCAACTAAACTATTTGTTTCGAGTAAAACATGAGATATAGTACACTTCATTGATTCCATTTCACAATATTATCCTATAATTAATAACAAAATGCACTGATTTTATAGACATTTACAGTGTTTTGTCGTAATAAATCTCGCTGTATCGGTGTCATTGGTTTTTTAAGTTGGACACTTATTTTTTATTTTTATTTATAATAAAATAGAACTATGCAAAAATGTGGGTTATGCTCTATGCTATCTGGTATGTTACGTCGCGCCATGTGTGTTGGGAGCAGACGTGGTAGCAGTGAATCCTACTACAGAGAATTGGGCGATCAAGACACACTGGTAAACACATTCTGTAGTACACCTTTTTATCTTTCAGCATCAAGTTTTTCTAGATTGCATGTACTCTTCATTCATGTATAGTTGTTTTTCTTATTAAATTGTATAGTACAAACGTATATCAGTTGGCTTCTTTTCGGCTTCTCTAGTAATTGGTGTAATATTTACCTTATTTATCATTGTCCACACTAGTAGTACGTTATCAAGTCGATGTGAATGGGCATGTAATTTTGCATAATAAAGTACATTTGTTTTGCATTTCGTAGGCACGTAATATATTGTTTCATTCTTGCACCTTTTGACTAGACCTATGTTTGGTATAATCAAGTGAAAGTTAGTTTTCACCTCAATTAGTCATTGCAAATATTCTGTTTACAAAAGTAGCTGTTTTATTTTTTTTGTTGAACTCTTTTTATATGTATTTATAATCTATTTATAATGCAATGTATAAAAAATATTATTTTATTACTGTATATTTAGATATTACTATTAATTTATATTGTTTAAATATAATATATTTCTATTTCATAAAATCATGTTTTTTTGTTCTTTTGCTTTAGTTTTTTTAGTAATGTTATTTTATTAAATACTTTTGAAAAAAAAAATTGTCGGTTCTTTGCAAAAAAATATTTAACATTTTCTCATCATTCACTAAACTTTTATTTTCTTAACAATAAAAAGAATAACTAATGCTATAATATTTCAATTTAATGTACATCCATTAAATTGAAATAAGTATATACTTAAACAATCTTAATCTAAATCTGATACATTATTGTAACCACAACTAAGTTTTTATGAGAAAACTTTGGAACATAACATGGCTAACTTCAAAAAAATCATTTGGATTTTTAAAAAAAGTTATTTGGATCAGTACAAACAATTTTAATACCTATGTCACCTACAATATAGAGACATATTAAGAGTACTGATATTCAAATTAAAAATATCTTCATATAAAATATCAACCCGCTCATCACCATACCGACCCATACATCAAGTTTTTTAGCTGGCTTTCCAGTTGAAATTCCTATATATGTTTTTTCTTTTTCCTGTTGCTTTTAGATTTTATGTAAAAATGTTAAGTAAAAAAAAAGTAAGTAAAAAAGTTGAAATGTATGTCATCACAACTACATTAAAGAAACAAAAATGAATTTTGTTCATGCTTGTTTTAAAATTATCAAAAAAATGTTGGGATACACATTGCTATTAGAGTAAAAAAGCTGAAAGGCAATAGTTTTATTCATTATATTGACTGGTAATTGAATCTAGAACTCACAACTCGGCGAGGAGAACGGAGAATCAATACTGGACCTTATGATTTTATCTTTATCCATGCTTAGATGGTCCCCATGTATAGTATTCATATGTTCATGTCAAATAGAAATGTCCAGTTTCCTTATTTACCGTTAAGATTAGAAAACGAAGAAAATAATGCGCGCGCGCATGTGATAATCTGACACCACTTACGTCTTTTCGCTATGTAAGCGTCGCGACCTACCTCAACATAATGTGGATATTACTACTTTGTATTAGGTTCCTGTTAATTGATGACTCGTAAAAGTCAAAGATTTTTGCTTGGTCATGCAAAAAAAAATTCGTTAGAACCGGAACCTCCTCAGTTTAATTCGTCCGTTATCGGCAACTTTGCGGCTTTCTAATGGCCCGATATATGACAGCTCTTCTAACAATGAACTAATTGACCATTTCGCTATCATTTTGTCACACATCGTATCTGATACGGATTGTGCGGAAAATGAGCTATTCTAGCGTGATTTTTGCATACATTCAACAATTTTTTTTATATGGACGTTAGCCCTCCCGGTGTCCAAAGATAACTATGACAATACATTAGATGAATGAAAAGTCTTCAATTAGATTGTGGCGTGATATTTGTAACTTATAAATTAGGAAATTTACGTAACGCGTTTTTTTTTTTAAATAAAATTTATCAATAACTAACAAATGTAATTAACAAATAAATAGTTTAATTACATGGGAGATGGCACTGGTTAGTGAAAAGAACTTTTCATATAACGTCCCTAAAGAAAAAAAATGTAATTTTGTATACTAATTATGAAAAATAATAATTTATGTTATTTTTCATAAATAGTCATATTATTATTATTATTATTAGAAAAAAATAATTACATAACGGCACCTAAAACTACACTACAGAACATCGGTCTCTACCGTAATCGATTGCCATAATCGTTATACTTGCCGAAAGATCACAGTATCTGAAACTATAGCATAATTTTTTATCCATCAGCTAATTTAAAAGTAATTTCCCTTAGATACCTGCCGAATATTTTGAATGATTTATTACAATTTGCGGGTCTCTGCTTAGACTCTCGAAGTCGTCAGTGAAACGACTCTCAAAATATTACCGCCGTCGCCCATTCGTATAAATAAAACTTAAAATAAAAACCAATTACTCTCTGTGGATAATCAGCGTCAGAAATGCATTACTTCACGGAATGCGTAAACAATGCGAAATTTAGTCATTGACCGCTAAAGTCTAAAATTGCTGCTATTAATGTTATTTAATGATAAATAAATGACACCATTACGATCTATCGTATCCAACGAGATCATGTTCACGTTTGTATAGGTATCGCAAAACGTTTTTTTATTCCTTTCGGTATGTAAAACGTGATTAACACCGAAAATTAATGTAAAATTAATATTATTTTCAAGAAGCTATCTCGAATTAAACATTGGAATACGCTTTTCAATTTTTTGAGAACACGTTGAAACAAATTTCTTGATACCAGCTTTTTCTTTTCATTCAATGTAGTTTAAATTTCGACTACGTTGACTTCTGAAAAAAGATACCGAGTATAATACAAAATAGATTCACTTTGCGTTCATTAGTATTTTAGTTAATACGACATGTAGAAGCATGTATCATTATATATTAGATGCTAGTTACCTTTTTATACGTGTGGAAAAACCTGGCTCATACGCGGCGCGCAAGCGCTGGAGATGTCAGGTACGTAATAAAAGCCCACAGGATCACCCATCTTTGCGGCGTGTTGGCGGAGTCACAGGTACGCTTTCGTGTCATCCATATATTTAGTAATTCCTACCCCTGCTAGCTGCTTTTTGCAGCTCCTTGGTATATATCGTGAACTCTTCCACTCACTCCAGGTACCCCATTGGACATAAAATACCACTTGGGCAACTGATAGAATGCAATCGGAACCACAATGATTTTAATTTATATGATTAGAAGTGGCAATCCAGCGATTGGCTCAATTAAACAGTACATGCTCACTACTATATGGGTTACTAGATGGGTTACTGATTTTGAATGAAGTATTTGAAATAAATGGAAGAAGTCGGAAGGGGTGTGGATCTCTAGTGCGTACATCTGGTGTAGCTCAGAAGCAAGCAGGTTTTTTGTATTGAACTTTGATCACTTGACTCCGCGGGATGCCGGTTTTATGGGAACACTACTTTTGAATTTGTTGATGAATATGTATACTCGTGACAAATTATCAGTACTGGGTGAGTCAAACTTCGACCTAGAGGACAATAGACTAATTCCAACGCCTGGGTAGAGTTCGGAAAACTACGCCACATCTCTTCGTTGATGTATACTCGACAAAGCCTTAAGACGAAAGTATCTGAGACGTTATCCTTCACTGCAGGCCGTATGAGGAAGCTCAAAGTTGCTCAGCGTGCTATAGAAATGCTTGATGTTGCTCTGCGGGATAAAATCATTAACGAAGACATCTGCAACAGAACCAGAGTATCTGACATAGCGGTAAGAATCAACACGCTGAAGTGGCAATTGGCCGGCCACATAGTTCTTCGAACTGACAACCGTTGGAAAAGAAAGGTTCTCGAGTGGTAATCTCGTTCAGGCGAACGCAGTGTAGGTCGACCAACTACAAGATGAAGCGTCGACCTGCACAAAGTTGCAGGGAGTCGATGGAGATGCAGATAGTACAGGACAGTTCTATATGGAAATCTTTGAGGGAGGCCTATCCTAGCAGTGGACTTTTAATAGTCTGTTATAATGATGACGTTTCAGCAAAGTGTGACACAGCCACTACTGCGTTTAAACTACCAATGTATTCAGTACTTGTGAAACTAGTTTATTAATGGCTTTTGATCATCAGCCATTACTCACTTCATCAGCGATAATTTTTAATCGACTTAAAAAAGTAATAAGTTCTCAATTCGGAGATTTTCAGCTCTTTTTTTTGTTGAATGGATATACTTCCATTTGGGTCCCATTGTCACCACGTCTGGTTTTAATGATGGAATCCGACGTAAATTTCGAAAATTCCTCAAATTTGCGATACGAAACCGATGTTAGAAGCCACTGCTCTCCTTAACGGTTAGGAGTTAGGCAATGATACACGATTTGTTAAGAGATACTGTCCGGTAGTTAGGTATTGGATGATAGAGACGAATTGAGCGTTTAATGTCGACCGACTAAAGATTTACGCCTAACGTCCTCATTATCATCATCATTAAGACCACCGTTTTCACCGACCCTTCATTTTATAGAATGCATTAATAATAATAATAACACAATGACGTTCAATAGCTCGCACAATAAACAATTAAGCATAATCCAACCCATATTCTTGGCCTAGGCCCGTATATCTCAAGAGAACAGTATTTCTTAAAATTACTGAGATAAGCCATTTGATCAATAATAATAATCGAATCGGACAAAAAAGTTATCCATAATGCTTAGTAATTCGGTTAGTAACAATTTCAATTAAAACTATGTTAGTATTGTTAGTTTACATCTATTTGAACAAATATCATTTGTGACCTAGTACAATCCCTATCCAGTGGTTCTGGACGGGGCAGTCACTTCTACCAGATATCTCCCTCAGAATGCTGTTGTTGCTACCTCTCAAACGCTGCATCAGTGAGGCTGTTTTTTGAGGATTGTCGCTTGAAATTGTTCGGGCCTCCACAAACATTCGTGACGCACTGCAACGCTAGCCACTACATACTCCTATTATGTTATGAACAATATCAACGAATACCCGGACATCGTTAATTTTTCGCACGTTATGCTCTCACCACGGGTCACCTTGTTCCAACCGAAAAGTGAGTAGAAAGGACTTTTTGTCTTGTCTTGAGCTCTGCCTAGCTTTTTCCCCAGTATTGGGAAATTGCGTGAAAATTTAAAAAAATGTACCATCGTTTGAGAGCGTGTTGCTACTGACTTCGAAATAGAACGTAGTCTTCCTCTGCAGAGAAGTATAGGAGGCTGATCAAAGTTAGAAAGAGCTATGCTCCGTGAAATAAAATCTGCAACGGAGAGATCCGCCTGTTTCATAATTGGAACAACTGACACCAGCCCTCGACAAATGATCTCAAGTGAGAACTTAATGCTAAAGCTAAATCATATGTTATATATGTAGAAGCGGGAAAACGCAACTCATAACATTAAGGCCCTTCAACACTATGAAAGTATTAGCTTTTTACGACTGCATAGGAGCATAATCGTTTTAGGGTACCTCGAGTGAGTGTCGGGTGAGTGGGATGAGTTCGCAGTCGCCCTCCGTCTCGTACTGTGCACCTGAGCTGAAAACGCGCGGCACGAATTGGCCGGGGGCGCATGATGCGCCGGCGATGATGACGGCAGGGCCCATCTCTTGTCGTTTTCACAGGACCTTACACAATTTAAAGAAAAAATCCAAGATTCGTATATCAAATAAAATAAAAACAACATGCAGCAGCATAGCTTCATCATCTTAAACATTAATATATTTTGTAAGGACATGTGACATGTGGCTGTGTGTGTGTATACACTTCTATAACAAAATCCCAGTCAATGCGCCTGACTAACAGCTTTAAGAAATGTATTATAGAAAGGGAATTATATACTCGAATAACATTTTTTTTAATACGTTAACAATACAAACACCTGGGAAGTGGTGAATTAATTGCTTCCAATCTATTTCTAGAAAACAATAAATTCTTAATACTTTATTATTCGAAAAATAAAAAAAATGCCAAAAAATGAAGAAACCTACAAAGTTTCTTTCGCCAATTTCTTTTCCATTAAAGGAACCTCATAACGAAACGGTGGTAGATTAAAAAGTTACTATCAATACAAGAATGTTAATTCTAATTTCGATAAATAAATAACGTAATTTGATATTATTTCGTAGTTCGGCTGGGCGTGGCCTTTATTTATTTTAGTAAATAAAACATTGTAAATTTATCTATGCAGAGAGAAGAGTCAAAGGAGGATTCACTTCGGTATAGAGGAGGTTTAAATTTAAACAGATTGTAATTCCATCCGTGTCAGTTGGTTGTCTCTATCACTCATTTATATAATAACAAAAACTATGGCTTACATATTTAAAAATGAATAACATATGATTATTCATACGAATATAATAAAGTTGCAATTGAAATATGGATGAAGGTTCTATTTTCATCACTTACTATGAGTTGCAATTCATAGTATGTGATCACTAACGCCTACGAACATCGCAAAAACAGAAGAGCTGAATTGCTATACGAGCCGATGGCTAAAGGTTGCGGGTTCGAATCCAAGAGGATAGGCGCAAACTTTTGTATGATAAATGTGAATGTTTGTCCTACAGTCATGTACTTTTAGCTTCCAATCTAAGACGGCGATAGGATTACCACTTGTCACGTTGTCCCAACTAGGCTCCGGTGACATGTAGACCGAAAAAATATTTAATTGTCTCCATTTCTGTCTGCTTTTGTAAAGAGAAATGCGTTAACATAAAAATGTTATAAAATTGGTTCAGTAAAAATTAGGCGATCTATTGTAATTACAATGGGTATATTTAAATACAGCTTACAACTGGATGTTAGTTACAATAAGATATTTTAAAAATATTAATAAAGAAAGGAGTGAATAAAATTTGTCTTAATTATTTAATAACTACATATATTACATAATTTCGCTGAGTATTAATAAAAAAATAACAATCTCTATTCAAAAAGATTAGTTTTACTACTTGGCCGGGTGCCCATTGAGAGGTATCTTTGATGGCCAGTTGTTCTTTCTTCCGAACACAGGAAACGTCGTCCTAGTTTCTAGTAGTGGAGATAGTAAGATCACAAAAATAGTATAATATTAATAAATAAAATAAATAAATATCTTCACGCAATTCCCAATACCCCTGTATTGGGGAGATATATAGACTGTATATAGACAGAGGTCTAGTCTAGACAATTAAGTCCCTTAGACCTACTTTCCACCGAAGATATTTTCGGGAAATGTAAATAGTAATAATAATAATAAATATCTTTTTGAAAAAACCCATTGGTACGAACTAAAACATTGGAAATTTGTCTATGCAGAGAGAAGAGTCAAAGAAGGATTCACTTCGGTATAGAGGAGGTTTAAATTTAAACAGATTGTAATTCCATCCGTGTCAGTTGGTTGTCTCTATCACTCATTTATATAATAACAAAAACTATGGCTTTCATATTTAAAAATGAATAACATAAGATTATTCATACGAGCCTGCCACCTGATCGAACTCGGGTATCTCGGCTCGAAGTTCCGGCCGCCTTATCACTCGGCTGTCGTGACTATATTAAAAAATAAATAAGTACTGCTTCGCCAACTTTTTAAGTGTCATTATGTGTTAGGTGTTGAGGCCATAGCCAATGCATAGGCAATTACCATCACATTTTTGTTTACTTCATGCATTGTCCCAATCGAGGGATAGAGAGAGGTCTAGACAATTGAGTTAGTACTTGACGAGCTGAGATGATACTTAGGGTTCGAATTTCGCTCGGGGCAAACGAATGTTTATATATGAATACTTATTTTTGAAAATATTTATCTGTGTATGTACATTGTGTTGACGACCTGCGTGGACGAGAGGCATAAGCACCGGTTTTGAAGGTGTCGCCATCTCGAGGTCACGGGTTCGATTCCCGGTCCGGTCAAAAACCATTTTTTCTACATTTTCTCGAGTCTGGGTGTATGTGGTGCCTTCATTGTTTCCGATTCCCCTACCTCAAGTGCATTAGCATCTTATCTTAGATCGGAGCAATATATGTGATGTGGTCCCTATCTGTATATGTATTTATTTATAAAAAAAAATTGTACCGTTAGCTTGGACACTAAAACGGCGATGGGTTCACCACCTGTCTCACTATCCCAAATAGTCTTCGTTGAAAGGCGAGTCGAAAGACCTAACTGTCTGACCTATTTAAACCTCTCACTATTGGGAATATCCGTGAATATAAACATTCATATATACATGTAAACATAAATGATTGGAGTAAAAACATTCTCCATATATTTATCAGACAAATGTTTGCGGCTGCGATACTTAGCTTCGAAGCCAATGGAACCATCATAATTGATGAGATCGAAATAAAAAAAAAAGATATTTAGTATATTCACTAGGTACGTTCAGTTTGCAATGTAATGTTTCGTATTCCGAATGAATTTCTGCTATAGCTATCGTTATCCGAGCAATTTACAGTGGAACGGCCTCTACAGGATTGATAGGAATAGTCGGTAATGTCCATGCTCCACGAATACCATCGCTTTCAATCCACTTACAAACGGTAAAAAAAATAGATCAAATTACTAGATAGTCAAAATTTACATACGTACATCTTTATAATAAAAGAATATATTATTTTTAGTTACAGTATGTATGTATTTGTAATTATAGAATTATTAATTGTACTATTTTTAATTATAGAAAAGTCACGATAGCCGAGTTGTTGGGTGGTCGGAATTTCGAGTCGAGAGACCCGAGTTCGATCCCCAAGTGGCAGTACCACTGAGTTTTTCAAAAACTTATGTACAAATTTCATCGTTGGCTTGGACATAAAAGGCGGCGACGGGCTCACCACCTGTCACGTTGTCCCTAAAATATCTTCGGTGGAAGGTGGGTCAAAGGGACTTAATTGTCTAGACTTGACCTCTGTCTACCCCTGTATTGGGAATTGCGTGAAGATATTTATTTATTTATTATTTTTAATTATATGTAGTCAGGATAGACGAGTGAATGGGTGGTCGGAATTTCGAGTCAAGAGACCCGAGTTCGATCCCCAGGTGGCAGGCTCGTACCAATGGGTTTTATAAAAAACTTATGTACGAAACAATAGTTGGCTTGGACGTAAAGACGGCGATGGGCTCACCACCATGTCGATGTCCACTCATGTCCCGAAAATATCTTCGGTGGAAGGTGGGTCAAAGATATTTAATTGTCTAGACTCGACCTCTGTCTACTCTTATATTGGGAATTGCGTGAAGATAATTATAGTTACTCGGAGGATAATAAAACAAATTTTTCTTTAGTCAGTATAGAACGTTACCTATTTATTCATATTACAATCCATGATAGACATTAGTTCTTATGAATAGTAGACAAAGTATTACGGACATTGTCGGGCTCAGTAATTAAATTAGAATAATATACCTATTATAATATATTTATATAATATATTAATATATATTTATTATATAATAAATTTAAGATAATATATTTATTGTTATGTAATTATAATATTCTATGTTATATTTTATTTCACGTAGTAGTAGTCACTATAGCCGAGTTGTTGGGTGGTCGGAATTTCGAGTCGAGAGACCCGAGTTCGATCCCCAGGTGGCAGTACCAATGAGTTTTTCAAAAACTTATGTACGAATTTCATCGTTGGCTTGGACATAAAGACAGCGACGGGCGCACCACCTGTCACGTTGTCTCGAAAATATCTTCGGTGGAAAGTGGGTCAAAGGGACTTAATTGTCTAGACTTGACCTCTGTCTACCACTGTATTGGGAATTGCGTGAAGATATTTTTATTTTATTTTATTTTTTATTTAATAATTATGCTAATATAATTATTATTTAATCTGTGTTTAGATTGCATATTAAGTTATAATATTGTGTTTAGATTAATAAGTATATTTAATATATATAATCAGGTAGCTTAATAGGTATTTCGATTGCCATTACAAGGGTACTGAATGTATGCATTGCTAAGTGTGAGGACGGAAGCATTAATCTATTTGTTTGGCGTAGCGAGTAGTTGGTTCGTAAAAATAAGATTGTGGTTGGTACAGTATAGTTTTGCAAATTTCAAGTATGATAATTATACATGGTGAAGTAAGGATTTAGTCTTTTATGAAATGAGGTTTGCAGTTTTTCGTTTTTTATGTTCACAAGTATTCTCATATTAGTTCGTTTTATGTTAAGTAATCTTAAATTTATCTATGCGGTTGGAGTAGAATAATACTAAGTAAGTTTCATTAATAATATCAGGATCCACGATAAAATAAAAAAAACTGAAGACCTGTAGGGCATTTCAGTATTTATAATTGATTGAATTACTGATATCGCTTCAATATTCGCGATAATTTATTATTTTTTATCGATTTTGGTATTTCTTAAAATAATTAAATAAAATAAATAAATATAAATATCTTCACGCAATTCCCAATACAGGGGTAGACAGAGGTCGAGTCTAGACAATTAAGTCCCTTCGACCCACCTTTCACCGAAGATATTTTCGGGACAACGTGACAGGTGGTGAGCCCATCGCCGCCTTTATGTCCAAGCCAACGATATTCGTACATAAGTTTTTGAAAAACTCATTGGTACGAGCCTACCAACTGGGGATCGAACTCGGGTCTATTGACTCGAAATTCCGACCACCCAACCACTCGGCTATCGTGACTTAAAATAATTGACTACTGAAATGAATACTTAGCCAAAGAATTGAAGTAAAAAATCAAAGCAAGGGCCGCTCAAGGGCTTCAGCTTCTTCTTATATTAGTTTAATTTGTTGAACATTAATAATTGAGGTTTATAAAAAATCACCTGGTTGCTCAAATTTATGTCTCGGGGATTATTCAAAAATAAAATAAAATATCTTCACGCAATTCCCAATACAGGAGTAGACAGAGGTCTAGTCTAGACATTTAAGTCCCTTCGACCCACCTTCCACCGAAGATATTTTCAGGACAACGTGACAGGTGGTGAGCCCGTCGCCATCTTTATGTCCAAGCCAACGATTTAATTTGTACATAGGTTTTCTAAAAAAACCCATTGGTACGGCCACTTGAGGATCGAACTCGGGTCTCTTGACTCGAAATTCCGACCACCCAACTACTCGGCTATCGTGACTTATATGATGATACGGGATGATTCAATATATTTTAATTCGTGGAGAACGGTCTGCCATATTTACTTATCTTCACACACAGTCACACACAGTCGTGACAAGAAGTTGTTTTTCTGAAGGGTTTTTCTAAAAACCTATGTACAAATTATATCGTTGGCTTGGACATAAAGACGGCGACGGGCTCACCACCTGTCACGTTGTCCTGAAAATATCTTCGGTGGAAGGTGGGTCGAAGGGACTTAAATGTCTAAACTAGACCTCTGTCTACCCCTGTATTGGGAATTGCGTGAAGATATTTTTTTCACACAGTCGCTGACGGGGTAGACAGACAGAAAAAATCGTCAAAGTGTTTTTGCCAATTTTTTTTTGTATCCGAGTACTCTTGACCCTCTCGTCTTTATACATTTTCTCAAAAGGCTTTCGAAAGTTCTAGAAGCCTCGGTCAATATTAACTATCTGCCATATTTAAGTATTTAATATTATTTTTTTTTGTATGAAATTGGTCGGTATTGTATTAATTCTTCCCGTGGGCGGTGTTAGAGACGACTAAGGGAAAAGTCAATATAAAACAATGGCTGTCAATAGTGACCGAGTTTCGGCCCCTATAACCGAAAGGTTGGTAGAGCCGTGGGTGGTGATGGGCACTAGAGGAAATGTCATTAAATTATCCTGCGGCGGGCAGCAGCTTGGTAGAAAGAATAAAAAATATTTATCTTCTTATACTTAATAAATTAAACGAAAGATATAATCGAACTAAAATAATTGGCAAATTAATAACAGTTACAAAAATAAACAGGTTAAACCTTTAGAAGTAAGTTAACGCGATCAAATAAGTATTTAGCTGAAGCCGTTTGCGACAGCGATGATTGTTATTTGGATCCTTTGAAAGGGGATTATTCTGCAGGTGTTTTCTACTACGTTCGGGCGATTATGTCAAATCCTCGTTAGGGGTGAAGTCTGTTTCCTTAGTGGACTTATAAAATGGACTTAGTATACTAATAATAGTGGACTTTAAAAGTCTTATTTATAGTCATCAAGTAAGACTTTGGAACTTCTTATTACTGATCACCCGCAGCTTTCGGAAGGTTCTGTTTAAAATTGTTGGGCTCGAGACAAACGTGGGCGTCTCGAATGGGTTTTGCGTTAATTTGTGTTCTATTGGCGCCCGATTGCCGTACGGTATTGACGTGTGAGCAATCTTTACAATTTCGATATTCGTTCTGAAATATTTTATGTTAAGACGCAAAAAGTATTATTTCTCTTATAAAAAAACTAGCAGCATTGCTCGCGTTTTAACACTTCACAAGCAACCTAAGTTACTCCTTTTACAATTTGTTATTTGCCAGTGAAAGTTCCTTTAAACTCGGTCCAGCCATTTCAGAGATTAGCCGGAAGAAACATACAGACAGTGATAAATTTTATTAATTGATTTTTAATGTAAGTACCGTATATACTTTCATATGCATTTAGTGCGAAGCTGTAAATTTTGATTTACAAAAAGACAACTTCAGTTTTATTTGTACGTATGGATATTTATACCAGGTGCTTAGAAGTTCACTATAAGTAGACTTTTGTGTCATTGTACAAGGATTTAGTTTTTTTTTATTAACTCACCTGCAATATGTGTGTAACCCAATGCTTTCTTCACTTCACCATGCCTTTTCCCTAACACAGGCAAGCCACGGTTAATTTGTTAAAATCCCATTTTCCATCGTGAAAAGCGTACCCCAAATTTATAATTTCGTTCAACTGTTCGATATATTCGATACTCCTGATTTATCCATATTTCACACTTCGTTCTCTCTTCGTTCTTCCAAATATGAGAACTTTAGTTATATTAGCATTCAAACGGAGAGCTTTTGCCTGCAGTTATGACTCTGACGGTGCAATAAGCATTTCATCATCAGCATACAACAGGAAATTTACTTTCATTTCACCCAATTTCTTACCCAAACAACTATTTTTCAGCTTCTGCCAAACAGCTGTTTAGTGACAAAATGATAGCGAGACAGATATGATACAATTAATTGTTTTTGATTAAATTAATTGTTCTTTATAACACCTCACTAATTATTTTTGTCATCACTTCAGTTCCTATCGCTTGTTTCCTTTCCGTCGTAACGTTATTAGAATACAGCGGTAAATGACAGCGGATGACGTTGGACGAACTATATTTATATTCTTCACAAATTAAGTTTTAATTTCATTTTAATTCGCTATTCCAATTCTATGCACATGAATTTAATTTTGGTATTTTAGGAGTTTAATTCTTAAGAATAGATTTTCGTATATAAGCCCAGGGCCAGGGTGTGAAAATTTATAAGCTAAAACTTTCTTCCTTACGTTATGCGTTATGTTCGTGTCCAACTTATCTTGCGAAACCCTTAGCACAGTGTACTCTCGGCTGTATCCTAGCATATCCTTATGTTTCCATAACTATGTAATGTATTTTAAAGAATATAAATTATATAATTAATATAAGTAAATGCATCATGTATGCTTTCACGCATAAAAAATTCATTTAATTGACTAATCTATGTATTTTAAATTGGTATTTTTTATACATATTTTTAATGTTTTTATTGATGTTAGGTCTATTGATGCTGCAACTACTTATGATGTAGTTAAGATTATTGACAAAAGCATTCGCATTATTATACGGCAATATTAATTAATCTTACATGTCCTCCGGTTGATACAACCTAGGTACGAATGTCAAAAAATCCTCATCCTCTAGTTTTCCACACAGGTGAATGACACCGTCCTCAAACCCACCCATACTCGTAATGTTTGTAATCTTGGGCCTACTGTATTCTAAGTCTGGCGACCTATAAAATATATATAGTTTAAGCGTGTTTAATTTTGCAGTTGTAGATGACCATACCTAAGCAAATAAATACGTCGTTTTGTGACGCGCCAAATTGTAGTAAGGCGCGTAACTCCAGGCTTGAATAGCAGCTACAATATTAACCATGGTCTTTGTTCAAATTCTTGAGAGCATTGTTGAAAAATATCTTCCCACCATTCTCAATACTCAATACGTCTTGTTAAAATCAGTAGGTAATAGGCATCTCCCGTAAAGTATAGGTTTCACATAATCGCCAAACTTGGCAAGCGGATTAGCGATCGCAGCTCCAGACATCTTGGACCTCAGACGCGACTGTCCATCACCGGTCCGCTGAATTTTAGTTTGGTATTTTTGCGACATTGTTGCCCCGCCACCTTTCGGTAGCCAATAGCATATTTAGGGGTTTTTAGAAAAG
Organism: Sericinus montela; assembly: GCA_029286605.1. Taxonomy (NCBI): domain Eukaryota; kingdom Metazoa; phylum Arthropoda; class Insecta; order Lepidoptera; family Papilionidae; genus Sericinus; species Sericinus montela. Next base: position 642,155 of record JAGSMR010000082.1, on the reverse strand, counting down.
CTCTTTGTCACCAGTTCCCAACACTCACAGGAAAATGCGTTGGTATATTTATACGCCGTAATTATGTGGCAAGGTACATACAGCACATACGAAATATGTAATACGTACACTTAAAGCTTACGTATTAGTTCAGGCTGTGTGTTTACGGAGTAATAATACACCACCCCCTATCTTCCCGTGGGTATCGTAAGAGGCGACTAAGGGGCAAGCCTTGAAAGTAATACTGTCTATCAACTTGCCAAATGATGCGGGAAGTCGATGGATGTGGGTGGCTAGGGACCATTCTTTGTCTGATAGAGCTTTGCGGGAGGCCTATGTTCAGCAGTGGACTCTTGATAGTGTGAAGAAGATAATGTAATGTAAGTGTATGTAAAGAAGATAAATACAAATTATTAAGCTGGTATTGGTACCTCTAGAATTACGGATTTCAAACCGTTCAGATAATGCTTATTTATATGTATCACGGAAGTCCACGGAAGATAAAGAAAACATGGAAAGCGCGATAGCTGAGTGATTGGGTTATCGGAATTCGAGTAGAGAGACCCGAATTCTATCCTCAGGTGACAGGCTCGTATTTATTAGTTTTTCTTCTAAAATTAAGTACGATTTGTATAGTTGGCTTAAACACAAAGACAGCGACAGTCACGTTGTTATAAAAATGTCTTCGGTGTAGGATAAGTCGAAAGGATTTTATTGTCTAGACCTTTGTCTACGCCAGTATTGGAAATGACGCGTAAAAATCAATAATCGAGAAAAATACATAATGAAAACAATGGGAACAGACCGTTATGTGAGATTTCCTGGTTCCTTTAATTAACTCAGTATCATGTCAATGCGAGCTAACTAACGTCCTTTGTAACTCTAATGGATTGTGGCTGGAGCTAATACTATTGGTGAATGAAGCTTTTCGGTTCGTTTCCCTCGAACGTGTCGGACGTCGAACTGTATTCAGTGAAATTCTTGTGAATATTATATGTTATATACAATAAATAAGAAATGAATAGTACATACATTGATAGGGACAACATGTCATTCATTGTTCTGATCCCAAAGTAAGCATCTTAAGGCTTGTGTAATGGAATCGGAAACAACGAAGTTACCACAAACACCCAGACCCTAGAAAATGTAGAAAAAGGGCTTTTCTATATTGATCCGACCGGAAATCGTACCCTCAGAGCTGGCGACACCATAAAACCGGTGTGTACGCCACTCAGCTGCTATGAGCACAAATTTGAATGTTTATGTGCAATGAATATGTATGTTTATAAACACGGATGTTCTTACGTATATATTATTTATTTTCACGCCATTCACAAGACACTTGCGGCCTTTCGACCCGCCTTTCACCGCGGACATTTGGCACTACGAGACAGGTGTTGAGCCTGTCGCCGTCTTAATGTCCGAGTCAACAATATAATCGTACATAAGTTTTGATAATACTAAATAAGTATTGATTATTTAGTTATATAAATATACGCCTGATTGCACATAATTTACCGTGGACACAGAGGAAGCTATAGGCTCAAAACTTCACGTAGTCCTAAATAGTAATAGGTGAAAGGTGAGTAGGGAGGCAATGCGAAAAAGCGTAAAAATAAAGAAAAATAGGAAAAAATATAGAATACTAGCAATATTAAATTTACTTACCATTACGAGTGTTCATGTTAAATACTTCAACTAAGCTGCAAAGTTTGTATCTGGATTGATTTACGACTGTACTCGAATGGCGCGCTCGTAACTAAGACGTATTGTTTCATAGACCGCGGCATAAACTTTTGCGCTAACAACTTGCCTGACATGGCACTTACGGGTTTTGGGAATTGGAAGGAATTGGTCATTATGCCCACGGTAAGCGTTTGGCGATCGCAGTACCAAACAATTCGCAATTGGCATGCAGCTGGCCGTCGCTCGCCATTTATTTTCGGGCTGCTATTTTTCGAAGGCGGGCAAAAGGCGGCCCTTACACCTAACAATACTCACCGAATTTAAGTACAAAACTAACACTATAAACAAATAAATAAGTACACAGTTTAGCACTATATACATCTTAGTATTAAATCCATGTAAGGAATAGAAATAAAGCTGTTATTATATTATTATTTTTCTAAAGATGAGTGGTTATCCACAAACCTCTGCGAAGCCACCCATTCTTTATTTCACAGCTGCTTTTACTGAAACTTCCGGTAAAAATGAATACTTATGTTTTACATGTTTTGATAACCTCCGTGAATGTGTCAGGAACACATAGTTTTTTATGGTGTCGTGGGCTCCGATGTCTCGGGTTTGATTCTCGGCAATGTAGAAAACCACTTTTTCTACATTATCTCGGGTACGGGTGTCTGTGGTACCAACGTTGTTTTCGATTCTATAACACAAGTGCTGTTGTAGCTACTTAGGTATAAGAGCAATGCATGTAGTGTTGTCCTTATCAATGTATATATATATATTTATTCCTATTTAATACTTGAAAATTTTATTATTTTATTTAATAAAATAAGCTGCAGCTGAATCCTAATCAAATATTTCGCGGACGTGTCGCATCTGTTACGTTTAAATCGCTTTAGAGCGTTGCGCGGGCCATTCATTGTATTTGCCATTGTTTGTTACGGTGAAATTATTTACGAAATCCGATCTATAAGAGATTTAATTCGTTGCATATCTAGCGAGGCCCCTGTTTGGTGTTAGTTGCACGGATGGGAAGTGTGTGGTGTTCTTCTTCCCTTCGGACCGTCGGTCTTTGCTATTTATTGGTTCCATATGCGGAATTTTGTACTTTATATTACATCTTTAATAAAAAAATTAACTTCCGGAAATTAACGTCTGATTATATTACTTATCTACTGTGTTAGATACATACTGTTATCGCTTTTTCTCTCTTGTCTACAAAAATAAAACAGTAAAAGTATCACCGCTTTTATTTCATTATATTTTACTACTTATTTCATTACGTTGTTGTGTAAAATCAAATAAATCATTTTATATATTAATATTTACCAACTTTTATATAAATAAATAAATATCTTTACTAGATAGATTATAAAGTATAAAAATATTTATTACATATAGTAGAATATTGAAAAAATATTGTATTTATCTTTACACTACTTTTACATTGACTTCAGATTTTCATAATTGACCAAAGCTTGATCTATTTGCAATTACGTGTATCCTATCCACGTGACTTTGACACATAGTTAAGCGAGACTATATCATTTCCTGCTCTTTGACATAGGTTATTAATATGTAAATCTAATACTGAACGTGTCTTACTAACAGAATTACCATTGAAGCAACATGCGTTAGTTAGGTGATACATCTCCCGGGTAGGTATTACCCTACAAGTTTTTAACCTACTTAAAAAAAGAGGAGGTGGGAAAATGAGGAGGTTCTCGATTCAGTTTTTTTTATTCCGAAAAATCTTTTTTTGTTTCACAGAGTATATTCTCAGTTGGGTTCAATTGTCACCACATCCCGATTTGATGATGGAATCAAGAGAAATTTCAAAAAAATCTAGAGTTTTGAATAAACCTTTTTTTTATATTTCACTTCTTTTAAGGTGTAATTATATAGGAGATTGCGTCCAGGACGTCGTATAGAAGTCACTGCACACCTTAACGGCTAGGAGTTAGTCAATAATATGGAATTAACAAAGCAAATAAAAGAATATTACACTTTATGACGCTTCTTTGCTAATTGTTCAACTATGGCTTGCTGGGATTTTGTTAATAAATAAACGGGCATTTCAAGACTCGACTGTCTCGGGCGGCAACCGTATCCTGCGACGTCTGCCGTACTGTGGCGATTCTCTTACCTTCGAGCCACAGTTTTACACGCATCACGTTGAAATTTTAAACCTCTTTCGCACGTCTCTTAGCACGGGTTATTGGCGACACCTGAAATAATAACTTAGTTAACAAACTAAAACATAGCCTGCTACCATGCTGCCGGTCTCCGGTCTAGATGCTAACACCACTACCAAGCACTAAAAAAAGAGTCGGCGGGAACTAAAACGTTAGAAGTAAAACTTTTTAGTTTAGGTACTCCCTCTTGACACAGAGTAGAAGTACACTCCTTCCTCCCAACTACTTCTCGGAAAAGAGGAAATTCCCATTCCATATTAGTTTTACTTAAAAGAACAATAAACTATGTAGTATTCTACTTATTATATTGTTCTAATGCTATGTTTTCTTTTACAGAAAATTGAAGACAAGTCCTCTTTACAATCCGACGATGTTGAAGAAATAAGTAAGTATACTTTTTATTATTATTTTTTTCAAAAGTAACGATGTCCGAATGGGCTGGGAGACCTTAATTCGATCTGCTATTCTGGTTCTGATCTCTGACTAGTATCGGATATAATAGATAATATTATTTATTCATGAATTGGCTGGTTTTATGAATTAATGAATTGGTTTGATTGTTACTGTTCAATTGGCTTTCGACAGTAATCTTTGGAAGGTCACGAGTAAAACATTTCCCACTTAAGCTCGGTAAGTTTGGGGAAAATTGGAGTGCGTAAGATATACAGAATAGACATTTATTTCTCGTGACAGTTTTTTAATTATATACGCGCTGCAGTTACATCCTTATTAATATTATAAATTCGAAATAAAATTTGTTTATTTGTTGACAGTAAAAAAATATCTGAATTCAAAAAATCCAAGCAAAAGAAAGCTACATTATCAGCGCGTAACGTAGGCTGTATTTGTTAAATTAAACACATATTCCTAATACAGGGTAGACAAGGTCTACGTATGTATATATTTATTCTTTTAGAAGCATCTTGCTCGACTTACTTATTTCACTAAGTAAAGTAACTGTCTAGTAACGATTTTATTGTATTTATGCGAATACTACACGGGGAGACTCCGTGACCACGGATGCTATAAAGCATCCGAAACGTCGGGAAATAAAAATAATTTGTAATAATTAAATAAAAACGCGATAAAATCTGAAAATCGTTTTATTTAAAATGGTCTAGTAACTTTTGTTCTTCTCTCTTAGTGGCGTGAGTCCCTTCTATTAAACACACAAGAACATCATTACTGCAAGCTAGTGTTCTGCGAAATTATAACACTGCACACTGCATTCGTTTGATTCGGCCCACTCATCCAGTAGAAAAAATATTCGCGTATGCTTTTGTTGAATGATATTGAGTTCAGTTTGTACTTGTTTGCAGTTTCTTTGAATTAAAGTGGGATTTTCTGAGCATCAGCAACTGGATAAGATATAAACGTATACACCTACATAGATTAATATTTATATTTACATATAAACATCCAAACGTACCTGAGTACAGTCATTCATATTCATCGCACAAATGTTTACCCTCGCGGGATTCGAACTCACAAGGAGGCGGGATGGTCAAGTTTAATAGTTTCGGAATAACTGTAATTGGTCTCTTTAATATATATCATCATATAAGTCACGATAGCCGAGTTGTTGGGTGGTCGGAATTTCGAGTCGAGAGACCCGAGTTCGATCCCCAGGTGGCAGTACCAATGCGTTTTTCAAAAACTTTTGTACGAATTTCATGGTTGGCTTGGACATAAAGGTGGCGACAGGCTCACCACCTGTCACGTTGTCCCGAAAATATCTTCGGTGGAAGGTGGGTCAAAGGGACTTAATTGTCTAGACTTGACCTCTGTCTACCCCTGTATTGGGAATTGCGTGAAGATATTTTTTTTAATATATATCATAATTGTTGATCTGTGGAGCGCTAATATATCGAGTCATGGCGCGAACGTCTAATAATCCGCTTGGATCCGTAAGAGCATAGAACGCAGCGGATAACATTAATGAAATTTATAAGGCGATTATTACAACTCAGATACCGATATTTACTAACGTTATAACGGTCTAATGCTGTATACGTTAAGTGTAGCGATTACAGCGTAATAACGCGACGTCGTTTTATAACTCTGTAAAAGATTGATGATCAAAGAAATATATCTAACACTGTATAATCCAACTTAATATTCAGCAGAACAACATTGTTAGGTCACTATTCTACTGCAAATTAAATATTAATACAACAATTAATTAGGTAAATGCAGATGTTCAGAGCTTAACTCGGGGAATGCAACGTGGATGCTGGGCTAATCCTGTTTACGATGATACGGGGCCATTTCATTAGTACGTATACGCTCCACATAATTCCATGATCCGAGAAAGACTTTAAAGTCATAATCTGGACTTCTAATTTGGTGTTCGTTGTTTTATTACTTTAAAGTTGTGGTAACAAAACGCTTTGATAGTCGTGCTTTTGAAGGTGAAGACTGCGGGTTCGAATTAAAAGTTTCTGAAACATATTTGAATGTAAAGTATGAAAGTTTTTACTAGAGTCTTGTACATTTCTATGCTATAAATATGTATGTATGTATTTTAATGGCGGATAACATATAATAACTTGCTTTTCTCTTGTCTTTTTAGCGGAAAATCCATATTACAATACATAGCATCAATAGATGAAGTAAAAATTAGCGTGACTATAACGCAAAGTATAAGTAGAAGTAATGAAAATCTGTCAAGTTGGTATTCCAATTCCAATCTTGAATCTACCCGGATGTGGCTGGACGGATGTCTTAGCGTGCGAATTCGTATGGTTTTGTAACCAGGCTTGGTAAGCGGATTGGCGTTCGCAGTACCAGACACCAGCCTGCGTAATTTAGGTCTATTTTAGAGATTCTTATTTTGCCAGTTGCCGGTAGTCATTGTTACATAACGACACCCACGGGAGAGATAACGAGCTGGAAATTCGTCGCGATCACAAAGCGGCGTTATTTTTAAATAAAGTAATTGAAAAAAAGCTTACGGTTTTCACATTCGCACATAATTCCAGATTGATGCGCACAGCGAGCTGAACGCAGACGTATCGAATATTGTGTGAAAGGATTATCGCGTGTGTATAGATACGCGTGAGGCTGGCGATTTTTAAGCGGATCTGCTGTACTGTTGTTGAAAATGAAAATGGAAATGAAAATTGTTAATTTAGAACGTATACCATAATCCATGTACATATATCGAATCCATGGCCGAGGGGTGCACACACCGGTATACATGGTGTCGCCAGCTCTGAGGTCCCGTGTTCCGGATTCATGACTGGGTCATGTAATATAGAGAGGGGTAGTAGTAGTATTATTCTTCATTGGGACCTGGAATCATTCAGTACGGGTTAGGGTCGAAACAGAGTTTATAACAACTCAGTCAAGTTCTCCTATCTCTTCTGACCTTCCCAGTATCGGGTGCGTGGCCGTTTGCTTGTTTGTGTATATAAAATAATCAAAATGTGTAATGTTAAAGCGGATGACAGTTAATGTAATTGTCCCCGTGAAGTAGTTAAATGGGATCAATTACTGTTAAACTAGTTAACGTTAGCTCACGTTTATCGGTCGGAAGCAATTGAGAACATCTCATAACTCACAGCAAATTTTTAAATTTCACGCAACCTGATTAATAAATAATAAATTAAATATAAATATCTTCACGCATTTCCGAATACAGAGGTCTAGAGAATTAAGTACCTTCGACCCACTTTCCATCGAAGAGATTTTCGGGACAACGTGACAGGTGGTGAACCCGTCGCCGTCTCCATGTCCAAGTCAACGATATAATTCGAACATAAGTTCTTGAAAACCCCATTGGTACGAGCTTGGCACCTGGGGATCGAACTTTGGTCTCTATACTCTAAATTCCGTCCACCCCACCACTCGGCTATAGGGACATGGAACGTAACGCGATACTTACTGTAGTAAAATAATTTATGAAGAATGTGCTTGAAAGTTTGCTGTTGATTTTTTTGTCGAATACTATCGATATTATCCGAATTAATAATCGAATTTTACACAAATACCTCGCCGGGTATTAAAAATTAAGCAAACAAAGTTTGAATAATCATAATCGATACGGCAGAGAAGGCAATGGGGCTCGTTATGGCCCGTCAATGTTTGCCTAAAGCCCCGCCCTGTTAGTACAGCCTTAATACAGCGGGATCAAAGGTGAGAAGAATACATGAAATAATATTCGTAAGAATGCTGCATACACACGCTCACATAGACAAATACACACTGTTGAATGCGTAAAGAAATTTTGCGTCGCGATTATTCACCTGCGCGAGAGAATTATTAAATATCCTTTTCTCAATGTCCAGGAAAATAACAGGACAAGAGAATTTCTATGTAGTAAAAACTATTAAATAGTGGACGTTTGAGGAATTATATTATATTAAGCGTTGAAGTTATGCTGTCACTTTCAAGTGACAATGGGCCGGCCACATAACTCGTAGAACTGACAAACGTTGAGGAGAAATGTTCTTCTCCTACGGCAAACGCAAAGTGAACGACCCCCCAAACGGTTGATTATACCACAATAGTAAAAGTAGCCAGTTCTTCAACAACTATTGTAACTTAATAAATTACAAATTAATAACCTCATTTAAAGAAGGTTGTCACGTTTCATTTCATTCACGCTTTAGTGGCTCATAGTCCGTCATTAGATTTGTCTTTATAAATTTATAATCAGAATGAGCTGATGATGATTTCTTAACTGCTTTTTGTTAGGAGATGTAAAGATTGCTATGAGACTAGCAAAGTGGACTATTAGATAAAGGTAGTCCACACCTGCTTCACAATGCTTAAGCAGACAATAGCGAATCGACGGAAATAAAGTGCGCGCTCTTAATACAAGATATATTCTCTCTTCTTTTTGTCATATACCTTTAAACTCTTACTTTTCTTCCTTCTTCAATTAGTGAAGCATATTTAAGTTTAAAATACTTCTTGAAGTATGTAGTTTGATTTCTCTTGAAAGTTGAGCACTAGTAAATGCACTTATATTAAATAGATTTTCTTTGTATTAACTTGGCCCTACTCTATGTAGGGTGTTAAGTGTTATTAAGTGTTATTATTTTACAAAGTTATTTGATAAGCTTATTCTGAAGCTAAATTTGCAACGAAATACCTCTTCAAAACGGAGGCGGACCTACCGAGTCTTGTTTCGTCGAATATTATCGTAATTTTACTTGTTTAATCACTTTGAAGATGATTGCTCTTCAATCTTTGTTATTTTAATAATATTAATAATAAATACTTACAAAAATAGGAACAATATCACATACATTTCTCAGATTCCAAAGTAACTAATCCATCTATATACTCGTATCTGTCTTCTTTCGCTGAAAATCCATATAAAAGAACTCAAACTTTCTGCATTAAGAATATGTAATGCAATATAAATACTTGAACCTCGTTCCAGATAGGAAGAGTTCCAAAAAACCTGACGGACGAAACGCGTGCTCTCTGTCGATTTTAATCAAGCGACACGTTCCGGTCGAGAAACCGGATACTGTGGAGGATAAACTTGTGTTTAGCTAAGTGCCGGGTTTTGGGGGGGGGGGGAGCTGGGGGGGGGGATTGAAGCTCATATCTACATCGCATTCATTTCACAATGCGCTGGTAATGCGTGCAGATCTCGGTGCCCTCACTACTATTTTTATGTTAAAGATTGATATATAGAGACATGATTTTTCCTCTTTATTAGTGTTTCCTATATGGAAAAGATTTGTGTAAAGTTCTGTTTTGCTCAGTTGCATTGTTTTGGAATCTTGGCCCTAATTTTTCTGTGACGCTGAGTAAGAAAAGTACATTTTAAATGTAATGAAATATATTTAAAATTTTCGGACACATACTCATCTTCTCATATCGTCCTGGATGCGATAATTGTTTTTTTTTTTTTTAATAAAAATAGGATGATAAACGAGCTCACAGTTCGCCAGGTAAGTGGGTACAGCAGTCTATAGACACCTGCAAATAGCCATCGACGCAAAAGGTGACAGATGCTCGGTCACGCCTGAGGAGCTTCACGGAATGCCTCAGAGCCCGCAATTTAAATGGCCCTCTAGACATTTCAAGCCCGAACACGACAGCTGTTACATTGCTTGTTTGGCGGCAGAAATAGATGAAAATGTGATACTGACTCAAACTAACTTACAGGACTAGAAAGTTAAAAGGATATGTATGTATGAGCGTGTATGGATCAGCGCGAGTGTATGTGTGTGTGTGTGTGCGAGGGTAAGCGTGAGTATTCATTTAAGTGATTTTATGACTAATCCGTGATATGTTCAAAATACAAACACATACGTATGTCTGATATAACGAAGATAAATTATATAGTATCACGCTAAATTACGCTGCCCGTACTTAGAGCGAGATAAAATTTAGTGAGGAATGCTGATTTGTTTGATAAAAACGTTAGCGATGCTATCAAGTGACCCAAATAACGATCGATACATGTTTAAAACAATGAAATGTGGAAAGAGGCGGAACCCGGATGATATGTTTGTATTGGAGCCAAGTTCTGGTTCAGCTCAATAAACGGCCGAGTTACATGGTCAAGAAAAAGTTGCGAAATGGAAGGGGCCAAGGGCAAATTGTTTCGGCATCAAGGTCATGATTTTCGATCCGAAATTTGGTTTTCCTACAGACTCCACTGGGTTTTACTGTTTTCACCATCGGTGGATTAACAAAGCCATTTCTACGAGACCAACAGTATATTTATCATGTGCAATAAAATACTTTTGTTAAGTTACTTCACAACATTCCGCATGCAAATATGAAAAGGTATATGTTACCTGGTCCGAAGAGAAGAAGAGCACCACCCTCCCTCCCACAGATGCGTGCACAAATTTTGTATTATATTTGGGACATGTCAGCAAATTACTTGAAGAAGCGTTTAGAGTTATTTATTAGCTAGTTAGCTATTTTAGCTATTTCCTCACCTGCACGGTGTGAAAATGATAAATTTAATAGAAGCGAAAGAGGTATAAAAGGTCGTTGTCTGTCTACCCCGCAAGGAATGATGCGTGTAGTATAGTAATATTAAACAAAAACTATTATATACTTTTATCACGTAGACTCAAGTTTGTTATACCAAATGCATACTGAACTATTAAAAATTTTGATCGCCAGAGAGGCGGAAAACTTACGGCACACGCATCATGCATAGTTTTTCATCTTCGATTATACTATCAATATTTATTTTTAGTATTCATCGCCTTATCTAATTATAGCGTGTTCGAAAGCATATCGTGCCACATGTTATCGTGCAACCCAGTCCGAATATCTTACGATCTAGTGTTCGGGAGCATCTGATACATAATCGACTGCTAATCAACTATTGATAATGAAAAGACAATCCAAAAACTGTAGACAATTCGCAATAATTTATATTCGTTATTTTGTTTGATGTTACAATTGCCGTGTGGTGTACAGCGTTATAATATTCCACCCCCTTTCTTTCCGTGGTTGTCGTAAGAGGCGACTAAGGGTAAATCTTCAGAATATCATTTGCTTCCGACAGATGGCAGACTATTAAAATTCAAATTATTTACGCACTGCACAATATGACGATCTATGTTTTATGAATTTTTAGTATTTTTTTAACGCTGAGAAAATGTGCTATAGATGGAGCTAAAGAAGTTTTATTTCAGTCTTGGGGCTTTTTTATGGCATTAAATTCGATTAGACTTTATGTATTGTGCTTATTGATAAACGGTAGACTGTTTTCGCATAGCGAATCTCCCGCGATGTAAACGCGGGAGGAGGAGCCGCGTTTACACCGCCGCCGGACGTTTAAATACTTTTAAATAGTTTTCTTTTTTATTGACGACAGAAAGCGGTGGGAGTGCTTGCCAGTCGCCGCTTAAGTATTTGTTCCAAGTTTATATGCAATGAGTAGCAATAAAAAATAAATCCTTTGCAGATTTTTTTTAATGCGCGCATAAAGTAAGGAAGATGTTCGTTTTTTTATATTGTTGAATTTGAGTTTAAAATTTGTACGATGAATATAAATTACTGCGAATTGTCGGTTTTTTAAAGTATGTTCTGTAGTCAGTAATCATACACTACATTGACGCATTTTTACATTTTATTTTTTTACGGGTCTGTTGTTAGAGGTTTTTTGTCTAATGCGTTATCATTAATACTATATTTTCGCCCATCGTTGCCTGTTAGAGAATGCTATAAGGCATTTTGTCCGCATATTGTTACTTTTTTTTATGAACGTGTCAATGTAGGATAACTAAATTAAAAATACATAGAGTCTACGTCGTCATACTTGACGATTTTGTTTTTATATCAATCGATGTATTCCTTTTAGTTTTTAAAGGTGGTTGTTTGACGCAGGCGCATTTAGGGCTGGTACCACACTCTGACCCATTTCTACCACCAGATAGCAGTTTAATAGCTGCTATGTTCCGGCTTGTTGTAGGATATAGCCACGTTCTAATCACGGGATTTAAATCCCCGAATTATTCCCTGCAATAATCCTGGGATTAGTCTGCGGGCGTGAAAACGCACCAGAAACCTTTTGACACCAACTGTCATTGGACGCAGTGGCCACTTACTAAACTGACTACTCCCATAAAAAAGTTTAGCCATTTTGTTTATTCCTGTTTGGTATCTTGACAGTTTCCTAATAGTTAGGAATGGTTACTGAAATGGTATATGTAAATATTTTATTTTTAAATTAACTGATACTGGCCACCTGAAACTATTTTCGATGTTAGCCAAAAAGTAAGATAAGTGAACATCAGACTGGCTACGGGAATACAGTTTTTTTAAGACTTTTTTTTCGTTCTTTAATTTGTTGTAAAACGAGATTCGTTCGTAAATAGAGTATGCTTCGATCGCGTATAAACAATACAACCGTAATGAAACAAAAAAAAATGTTGATTGCCATTGTGGACACAAACGTACCGTAAGATATTGCTCTAGAATTGCTCGCGGCTTCGCCCACGCGCCCTCTGAATTTTGCCCTCAAGGGGAATCCGTGATTGAGCTAAAAGTATAATGTGTCCGTTCAATTTCCTTTAGCTATAATGTTTTTTGACCTGTTTGGCTTACATGCATTTCATATCATATTATTTGAAAATATTTTAGAAATAATAAAATGTTTAATTTTCTTACTATATAATGCCGTCTTCGTAACTTCATAATTTATGAGATATAATAATTATCGTAGAAATAAGTCTTACTGCGATTTGAACCCGCGTCCCTCAGCTTCCAATGAACAGTCACTCCATTTAGATCACCGAGGCGATATAGAGTTAACGCGCTGTTGTTTCTCACAGCGATAGTTTCATATTGATATCGTGGTTTTTGATTAATGTGTATTACATAGTCTGTGAAGGCTGTTTCGACGTAAAATCTGTCAAGGTCTCTTCTCCCGTGGGCGTTATAAGATACAGCAAAGGAATCACTTATACATATTTATATACGTATTATATACTTTTAAATATTTATGTATGCTGATATTGCTATTAATTAAATACATACATAGATATACAGACAGGGATAACATCACATTGCTCTGATCCCAAAGTAAGCAGCTTAAGTAACTTTGATCAGAAGCAACGATGGTACCACAAACAAATAGACCTCGAGAAAATTTAGAAAAAGTGTTTTCTTCATGGACCCGGCCGGGAATCGAACCTCAAGACCTCTGAGGTCGCGACACCTTGAAAACTGGTGTGCTCGCCACTCGCCCGTAGGCATCCGATCTCATGTATTGTAGTGAAATTAGTTATTCAAGTTAGTTATATTTATCTAAAATTATTTCCTATGCGCATTTTGCACTATTAAACCACTGGTAGAACTGGAATAGAACGCTTCACGGCATCTATTCCGCCGTTTTAGTACTATTTTTGTGCAAACAAAGATAGCCATTTGTCCCGCAAATTTCCCGTAAATTCAGTAAATTTGTAAAAACTGTTTATTAACGTAATGTATGAACATGTTAATGACTGTAATGTCCTTAAGGAAATCGTATTTATACAATGAACGTATATGCGTTTCTATGCATATATATTGATTTCATATTAATATCATTTATAGTATATTATATCATTGTATAAACTATATTCATTAAAAATTGTCATGTATTTTATGATGCTTTTGAAGTTGAACGCATCGAGTCGCACCCATGGGAGAGTGCGATATATTACAAATACTATGAGTTATTTTTTTAAAGTTTGCGCTGCCCGCACATTTTGTTTTCTCCTGCTACGGCGCACCAAAATGGCGGCAACGTATTTCCATAAGGTTAATTGGAATTTATCAACGCGTTGCTCTTTTCGCTCCATAGCGAGCGTCGTTTGTCAATCAAATTAATTTTATTGATGATTCAATTATCGCCCGTAGCGTCTATTACGCAGTAGGAGATCATCGTTTGTTTTTCTTTGCAAAGAAAATACAGCGAGGCGTTATTACTCGAATGGTACACAGTGCACTAAGTGTTGCGCTGCATAAGTAAAGTAATAAGAATATAAATGACTCGGTAATGAGTACAGATTGTAAACTGTGAGATTAATGGTTAGGTTTGCGTGGAACTTATTAATATTTAAATTATGAAAACTTTCGTGAAACGTTATAACCGAGAACCTCCGATAGCTCCAAAACTAGTCGGTACCTACATTGATTATTATAACGTAAGTTTAGCCGTTTTTAACTATTTGATTATTAATATTTTTAACAAAAATTTTATAATAAACTAGTGATTTACGGGTTACGGCGGATGAATATACCTACCCCTATTTCTTTGAGATAGCGAGACAAACAGCGCAAAAATGTCAGACCAAATTCAGCAGACTAGGGACGGACAGCAGTGTCTAAGTTGTCTGGTACTGCCATCGTCAATCCGCGTGGCGATTGATCGGAATTCGTGTCAAGAGACCCGAGTTCGATCTCCAAGTCTACCACCTGGATGGATGGAACTCTCGTATCAATGGTTCCATTTTTTTAAAAACTTATGTACCATTTATTTCGTTGGCTTGGACAGGCTGACCATCTATCACGTAGTCCCAAAAATATATCTTTGATGAGCTGTGGGTCAGAAAGGACTTATCTGTCTAGACCTCTTTCTATCCCAGTATTGAGATGGCGTGAAGATATCTCGTATGGGTGAGGTCCATGGCCGGCGGTGGTCTTTATCAGGACTTGTGACTACTATGGCGGAAAGATGAAGTTTGCAGATGGTTTAAATTAGTGCTAATTTTTGGGAGTTGTACCCGCAATAGCGGGTGCCAATATACGGCGGAAGAAGCTCACAGGTCCGACAACCTTTGAGGAAGTTAGGTTCGAGTGCAAAAGATGCAAAAGCACCAATTCATGAGGTGTAGATCTGATTGGATACCGGTGACCAGGAACCATGCTTAGTAATAAACTTTGGCTGGAACTCTGAATCAACTAGAAATGGATAGACATTGTTCTTCAAATGAATCAAGCGTGATTGTTGAATATAAATTATTTCCACAACACAGACAGTTTTGAACAGACACGCAGACTTTTGTTTTATGTGTTGAAAGTACATGAGCAACATAAAACGTTATCAAAGCGTCGTTGTCGAAATGTGTTAATTGTACACAAATCCACTCAAGGCGTATTATCTTGACATAAGATCGTGGACATTATTATCTCGATCTTGACTACTGTTCAACCACTCGAAACCTCGAGTGCCACAATATAACTCGAATACTAGATAGTGATTCTTCGGTTATAAATCGAATAATCGATTAATGACGATTCTTTAACACAGCTGATTTCAATCGTTATCGATATTGGGCAATAATACGCGTAAAATAATAAACAATATGTACCAGGATAAAACATAGCCTTTACAGTTTGTCGGAAGAATGGGTCCATTTGGAGATGGTGTAGGCAGTGTGTATGAAAACTATACTCTCTCTATGCTAGTGCTGTTCTATAGGCCGGGATTGCCGTCTATTTGATTTTATCAAAATGTAAACATTATATCATTTCATTTATTGAATCAAGGTGTTTTCTTTATTTTCGATTAGGCTTCTGGTAATATAACGGTAGTTGTAATATCATACTCGATTGTGTTTCTATGAAAACTGCAACGAAAATAATTTCGATGCTTAAAAGTTACAATTAATAAATACATTTTCCGAGAAATTAAACTTCATTTTATGACTAATAGTTTGCGGATGTCCTTTATATTTACAAAACTTATCAATGAGTAGTCGATAATATTTGATTTGAACAGTGAAATGTTCTGTTGTTGTTCTTTAAAAGTAGCGACATTGCTGTATACCAACTGATTTATTAAGATAAGATATCTATATTACCGGTTGTTTTACGCACTGTAATTATTTCTACAATATCCTACAAAAATAGTTAGACGCGAAAACACAAAAATGCTTTGAATCTTGTGAAGTTTTGAGTTATCGTCCATTTCCCTCGCATTTAAGTGCCATTCTACATGTTTTCATACCTATGACATTTAATATCGCCTACTTCAAACTGAATATTCTCAACTACAGATTTAATACGCTCTCGCGAATACAGAGATTGAGATGATTTTACAATGTTGCCGAAATAAAAGTAGATTTATTTGTATATATTATAATGTAAATTTTATCTATTTCGTGCTTCGACGTTATCGCGCCTTGTCTACATTGATAATTTGAGATTTCTCATTTCGAGTTAACCGATAATTTTATTTGTTCAAGCTAATGGCGATGTATTGTTCCGCGCTGGATATTTTCTAACGCGTCCACTCGTTCCATGTATTTTCTAAAACCGTGAAACGTTTTCAGTAACTTCTATGTTACTGATGGCTTTATCAAATTCAGGGAGCGGAAGAGGATCGATGCTGATGACACACTCACACATGCATCGTATTATATCTGCATCAACATTTAGGTGGACCAATAAAGAATGTCTCAGACATTAAGTCTAACCTTATACTGTATGCAAAAGTGTAAATAAATAAAATGAACGCTGTCCCGATCCTCGTTACTTGGAAAACGTTTGAAAGATGAGTGTTTCAGTTTGTTCGTGAGTTATGAATTCTTATTTAATATTTATAAAGCCCGCTTGCAGAAAACGCTTGGTTAAATTACTCAATGCAGACGTGATAAACACAAGGGTTATTTAATTATGACTATCTACGAAGTTAGGGGCCGTGGATTCTAAATTCAGTGGTGGCAAACAACTGTATATTAAATATGGCAGTTTACGCTCCAATAATTAATAGATGTCAATAATAGATGAAGGTCTCTTTTCTGTGTAATTATTCCCTGGTGTTTTGAATTCTTTCCAATTTCCAGGGATTACGACGAAAGAGCTATGACTTTAGTCCCTCGGAAGACAGACAAAGCCCCTGTATAACAAGCAAATTGCGTCGATATATTGGGGACCTACCACATCCTAGCAATCTCGATTAGAGCCGAGGCGGGATCTGGGGCAGATGATTGGAATAATTGACGCGAATAGGTATCTTTAAGCAACCAAATATATTGGTTATATTTTCAGTAGAGACGTTGCGGGATACAGTATTTATATTCGCGCCTGGTCACTGTCGCTAGTGACAAATCGATTAATTCTTTTTACGATTAAGGGTTAAATATAAGGTTATAATACCATAACGATAAGGCAAAAATAGAAAAAGACAAAAAACCCCAGCCCATACTTGGACAGGTTCACCATCTGTCAAATTGTCCAATAAATGGCTTCGGTGAAAGGTGGGCGGAAAGAATTGTCTAGAACTTTGTCTACCCCAGTACTGGGAATAGCGTGAAGATAAATTTTTTTAATCTATAAATTAAGCCTGAAATTTGCTTCTACGGCGTGGTAATAGTCCGCTGCGGGATCTTACCTCCAAAAACGGGATTGATTCAATGTTTCATTGTTCTATAGTTCTTTGCTTGTTCTTTTAAAGTTTCAATCAGCTTAAGCTTTTAAATTCTCTAAGCTTTGTAAGATGTTTGCAATTTATTACATCTTTTATTAATCGTACGGCTTCGGCTTTTATTAAATCAAAAGAACTTTATTCTTTTGTAGCAATTTGTGTTTCTTGTTAAGCCAACAACGATCGCTTCTGCCTTAAATGCGAATAAATGAAGTATAACATGAATAGCTGATATTTGTATTGAGAAAATTGTTCTAATATTTTTATAAAGTGGCCTGTGTCAAAATGCAAATGGACGATCCTTAGTACGTAAACAACTATTGATGAAAATTATAATGTAATGATTATGTTATCACGAACAAATGATGAATTGATGCCGTACTATTTTAAATATACTTTTAATTAGTAAATGTGCAAAAACTACACTACGAATGGACTGGAATCGGTGTGCTTCCTGCTGTTTAGCCTGGCAAAAAGAAGTAGGAGTATTCGAAGCTGACGGCTGACCTTCGCTGGTCAGAGAGGCACATGAAGAAGGAACTTAGAGGCTCTGTTGAAATTTTTCTTTTCATGAACCGTAGATCCACTTTTAGTGTGTTATTTTGAATTAATATTTTCTTATACCATTACATTTTTTTCTGCATTGGGTTCAGAAAGCTACAGTTAAATGAATAAAATTATTTCTACATGTAGTCACTAGTAAACACACAGTGCAGTAGACTTTGGTATGTGGTAGACTGTCAAGCAAGTACTAACGTTTAAGCAATTTTTAAACGCAAAAATAAAGATTCTGTAAATTAGACGTAAACAGTACTGACGTCACCATTTTATTGTTTCTTTGTTAACATGAGCCTGGGCTGCTTTGGCTTCAAAATGTGCGTGCGTCATTAACTTTCTAACTTTGAGAACGCCTCAGTATTCTTTTCCGTAGAAACAAAAAAAAATCGAACATCGAAGGGTTCGGAGTAGAAAACTTTGAGAAGTTTTAAAAATTGTATACCGACTTTGAAAACTGGAATTTTATGATACATTGTGAAATTTTGAGCTGCCAAGCAAACTGCTAACATAGACATTTATTATGTGATAATATTCTTTTTTAAAAAATATCGTGACAATATTTTTTTAGGAACAAAAAATATCTTCAAGCCTATCCCAATGTTGGGATAGACAGATGTCTAGACAATTAAGTCCTTTCGACCAATCTTCCACCGAAGACATGTTTGGAACTATGTGGCAAGTTTTGAGCCTGTCGCAGTGTATAAACACTGCGACAGGCTCAGCACTTGAACATAAGTTCAAAGTTGTAAATCGTTCATAAGTTTTAAAAAACCATGTTTAGCTTTATCCTCAACTTTAATAATGTGTTACTGTGTGACTGATAACTAATAAGGCCTTGGATTCTCATTCCAATAAAAATTGTTTTTATTTTAACATTTGGTTTTTTTTTGTTTCGCTGCCTGTATCTACTGGTGCTCAAACTTCGCTGCAAGTGTTTGGCACACTTTTAGATACTTTCAGTTCTCTTCCTTTTTATTCTCGTGATACAAAAGAAGAATAGGATCTCTCGAGTTCCAACCCAGAGGTTATAGGACTCAGGCCCTTCGTCTTGGTCATTACCAAAATTGGCAGTCTTGGCTTCGAATCGCAATTACTTGAATTCCAAGCGATGAAAAGGAAAACCTAAAATTTTTGGAAAAAAAAAAACTAGCATTTGGCGTATAAGCTCCTTTCCAACAGGATCAACTTGAAAGCATACCCTTTTAAACGAATAAGATTTTTTGGAATCGGTCTGTATGTGACTAAGGTCTAAGATAAACAGGCATAAAAATAATCCAATTTGACAAACCTCTCCTGTTTATAAATTCGTTTAAAAACAAAATATAATCGTAAATTATGTCCTTGCAGTACAAAGATAGGTTCCGTGGATGTGGCGATCGGTTTTGCAGTGTGAATTAAATCTTTATGTATTTAGGTAAACAGGTTGTGTATCACTAAGTTGATGTAATGTATTTTTTTTTTAAATCGGCGTTCACCCCAGTTCTCCAGTCAACAACACTACATAGTAAAGCGACAAAAGGAACTGTCACTCGTATCAGGAAGATTTGTTTTTAATTTGATCTAATCTTCCACTTTTATGGAAGGTGAGTTGAATGGACTTTATTGTCTAGGCTTCTATTGTATTGGGAATGGCGTGAAGATATTTATATATTGTTTAATTTAATCTATATTCACTCAAATTAATTACTTATCAAAATACGTAAATACGTACGTAAGGATGAAAATTGTTTTTAAACATTTTCCAAAAATGTTTATAAAAAATTTTCAATGTTTTGGTTTCCCTAAAGCTTTGTAAGATGTTTTCCATTTATTACATCTTTCATTAACCGTCAGACTTAAACTTTTATAATATAAAAAGAGCTTTTTACATTTCTAGTGATTTGATTCTTTTCTTAAACAAGCAACGTACACGTTTATCGAATTAAGTATGATATGAAGAATTTCAGGTTGGAATGAAAGCTTTCATTTTCAAGTATTTGAGAAACAGTCGAAAGTGTAAATGAAGTTTTAACGAATTTACCATTACAGAACGTTTTATTAAGAGAAAAGACTTATTCGTTGAGATTGGAGCCGTGAAGTGTGCGTCAGTGTGCTTCAGTAAATAGTTGATTTCGCGTCCTTTAAATACTATGATTTGATATGATTATTCAGACATGTAGTTTGCTTTCACCATGGTTTTGCATGGTTTACGTTGTTGTGAAACCACCAGGCAGCTGAAAATACGTTTACTTATTTCATTCCACCAAGAAACCGATTATATCTTAATAAATGTTAGATAAAAATTTACATCGGTGTTTTATTGAAATCATTTTCACAAATTATATTTTACCTCCAGGCTATAGGCTCACCTACAGTCACGTTGTACCAAATAGGCTTCGGGGAAAAGCGGGTCGAAAGGACTTCAATGTCTAGACGTAGACAGAGCTACTCAGTGTCTGTCTATCCAGAACCTGCCTATTAACAGGTTCAAGAAATTTATTGAAGACAAACTTTATGAAATGGGTTATTATACAGAAGCCTTAATGATAAAAACGCCTGGGAACTGCTGTTTTTAATTATTCTATGTTCAAAACTGTAATAGAAAAAAGGGATACCTGCGGAGTTTCTTTCGCCTGTTTGTTCTCCATTAGAGGAACCTCATTACCAAACTGTGGTAGATTAAAAAAATACTAGATGAATGTAATTGAATGTAACATATGTTGAAGAACAAATGATTTGATTTTTTTGGTTTTACGCCACTATCGGGAGAAAAGTTATAATCGTCACCTCTACGTGTAATTTACACACACAAAAGTAAATCCCGTGACATATGTACACAGAATTCACTTGATGGTATCCACAATGCGGTCTGTTTAAATCCGCGCTGCATTTCGCAAATAAGCCACTCGACATTTTCATTTCGACATTTTCGTGCCCGGTATTTTAAGCATTGTGCACATACCTGCAAACATGGATTAAGACTACATTTTCTATAAATCTTAGTATTCAATTACAATTTATATTTGTAGGAGTGATTAGAATTGCCTATCCTTTCTTCTCTTCCTCTGTCGACTACTCTTCAAAACATCCTAATTCTTTGTATTGACACATATAATACGCATTCGGGGGAACTCAGAACAGGCAATTTTTACGAACTATCATGTTGTGACGCGTATGCACGGGTTTTAAAGGTGTCTCTATCGCTAAGGTCCCGAGTTCGACTTTAGGACGCTACTTTTGTCGTTCCGTATCTCGTGAGCTGTAAACCAATCGAAACGACGGCAAGTTGCAAATGAAATTTCGTATTAATAAGAAACTAAAATAAATCGACCGTCGTCTTAATTTTAATAGAGACAAGGGGTAGGCCCTGGCGCCTACTTGGAAATCCGTTTTGGTAAACGCGACGCGTAATAAGAACAATGGTGCTGTCGGTAACGTAGTGGACATTGCGAGTACATTTTGTGCACCCCTAAATTCAAGCAATAACATAAACGCATCGCCCTCGCCATTTTCTTCGTCACCGCCGGCACACCACGCGCCCCCCACCCTATCGAGCTGCGAGTTGCACGCTCAGGCGCGCAGTGCGAGGCGAGACGCGAGCGCGAACTCATTCCTCTCACCCTTATGAAGGATCTCCGAAAGGTCCGAAACTACTCAGTACCTACACCGTTTGTTATAACGTGAGTTTAGACGTTTTTAACTATTTGATTAATAATGTCTGTCGAAGGTATTAATAATTTAAAATAAATCCGTTGAAATCCACCTAAATTTGAAAAGATTCTAAATCGTCATAAGAATGTATAAAAAAAAATAAACAAATATCTTTCCGCAATTTCCAACACAGGGGTAAACAGAGGTCTAGTCTAGACAATAAGTCCCATCGACCTACCTTCTACCGAAGATATTTTCGGGACAACGTGACAGGAGATGAGCTCGTCGCCGTCTTT
Organism: Sericinus montela; assembly: GCA_029286605.1. Taxonomy (NCBI): domain Eukaryota; kingdom Metazoa; phylum Arthropoda; class Insecta; order Lepidoptera; family Papilionidae; genus Sericinus; species Sericinus montela. Next base: position 619,965 of record JAGSMR010000082.1, on the reverse strand, counting down.
ATGTCCAAACCAACGATATAATTCGTACATAAGTTTTTGAAAAACCCATTGGTACGACCCTCCCACCTGGGAATCGAACTCGGGTCTCTTGACTCGAAATTCCGACCACCTAACCACCCGGCTATAGTGACTTAAGAATGTATACAAATGTGGTACAAAATTAGTTCGTTTTAAGTAATAAGATGTATATGCATATCTCTTTAACACGAACTGCAATTAAAAAATTCTTAAATAATCAGTAGTTTTTTAATAACTTTTTTCTAAAATATCTACGCGAACCTTTTTGAATTGGGACAAAAAAGGTTTTAATTTTACAAATAAAACTGTAAGTTCATTAATATAATGTATAAACATCACGTCCGGCTACAAAATCTACGTATTATGTTGTCGTGGTCGAGCCCTTGAGTTTTGAAGACACTTGTTATCGTCTTTCTTGGATATTTTCGCTTCCCCTTAATACAGCATCGTTCACACGCGCGGTAAAATGATCTGCTTAGAATACTGCGCCACAGTTTTATATCAAACTAATTTGCGAATAAAAACCTATAGGACTGTTTATATTATTTCCAAAAAAATCTTCCCGCCGCAATAGAGGGGTAGACAGAGGTCTAGACAATTAAGTCCTTTCGATCTAGATTCCACGGTAGACATTTTTTGGGACGATGTGACCAGTCGCCGTCTTTATGTCCAAGCCAACGATATAATTCGTACATATGTTTTTGAAAAACCCATTGGTACGAGCCTGCCACCTGGGGATCAAACTCGGGTCTCTCGCCTCGAAATTCCGACCACCCAACCACTCGGCTATTGTGACTAATATTATATATAGATAGGGACAATCCTAATGTAAGATGCTAAAGTACTTGTGGTATTGAAATCAGTAACAACGAAGGCAACACAAACACCCAGACCCGAGAAAATGTAGAAAAAAGTGGTATTTCTACATTGACCCGACCGGGAATCGAACCCGGGACCTCGAAATGGCGACACATTGAAAACCGGCGTTTACGCCACTCGTCCACTAAGGTCGTCAATATTATTCAAGAATAGTTAATTTAGAATTTAGTTCATTGAGGATTAGTTTACTACAGATAAAAATATGTTTGACACCGTTAATTAATTGCTTGTAAAAGTTACATAAACCTAGGTCTCCCGTAACGAGTCCCTCTAATCTCCACGCTTAGAAACCAAATTCGCGATTGCAATACCTTATATGCAACTCTCAATATCTGCTTCGTTTTGGTCTGGTGTTCTTTGAGATGGTTAGGCTGCTGGTGTCGGTAAACTTTGCCAATCTACAAGGCTCTTCATTTAGGCTTGTCTTGCGACATCTCCGGGAAGTAAAGGTATGTAATTTATTTGCGTATGTGTTACTGTATTTTCAGAATTATACTCTTGCATAACTACCTTCGCGGTTGGGTGACTTGCAATTTTCCTTAACACTAGTGCTTTATCTACTTTCGAAGCGATTCCCGGTCCCAGGGTTTGTTATCATTAACGTGTTTTTATCTTTATCGTTATACCTTCTTCCCTCCCATCTCAATTTCTCAAAATAGGGAAGGCAAATCAAGTTAACAATATAGAAAGTGAAGTCCTTTCGACCCACCCACTTCTCGCCTATGCTTATTTTGCACAACGCGACAAGTGGTGAGTCTATCGCCGTCTTAATGTGCAAGTTAACGGTACGTTACATAGATAAATAATTATAAATACATTTCTTCATTCGTATAAAAAATATATTCATCGATCCGCAACCCTGAGCTTCAAAGTTACGGTTACTAACAATTTGGGTATCGGGTCTTAACGTATTCATTTACGTGTATTACAATAATCCCTATTTTTCATAAATAAACTTGTTAAACATGTTAAAAACCAGTAATAATAAGACAATAATAATTAATACATACCATCGATTATCATATTCCAAAATAAGATTTGGGCTCGAACGATTAAAACATGTAAACCTCTGACCACCCCATTATTCATGAGCTTTATGCCGACGTGATGTGATTCCGATCGTTGAATCACTCCCGAGGCCCTGAAACCAGTGAATTTCAAACATCCGAGATGTAGTGTCTGACGTCTTTGGACAAAGATCTCGTCACGTAGAATGTATTTCTTTATCACTACTGTCTCGGGCAAACTCTATATTTATATCTCTATGACAAACCCCTCGTTGGAGTGGCGTATACACCGGTTTTCAAGAGGTCCCATGTTCTGAGGTTTGATTCCCACACGGTACTATGTAGAAAACCACTTTTCTGTTTGTTTCGGGTCTGGAGGTTGTGGTGCCTTCGTTGTTTCTGACTCCATTACATATGTGCTTTAGTTACTTATATTGGGATCAGAGCAATGCGATGTTGTGTCTGTATAGTCAAGATGGTCGATAATTCGGGTAAAACTTATGTTCGATTTATATCGTAGACTTGGACTTAGACTGGACAGTCTCACCATCTGTCATGTTGTCCAAAAACATGTCTTTGGTTATAGGTGGGTCGAAAATACTAAATGTGTGTACTCCAGCATTTAGAATGGCTTGAAGATTTTTTATTTAACTTTTATTTATTAATATCCATTTCCGATATTTTACGGTTAATATTAAATAAATAAATAAATATCTGCACGCAATTCCCAATACAGGGGTAGACAAAGAAATTTCGACCGCCCAACCACTCGGCTATCGTGACTTTTTTTTACTTTAAAGCTTCACCTCTCCTACATTCTTTCTCCAACGAGATTTGAATGCTGGTGATGATAAAAGGTTGATATGATTAGGGGCTGCAGGTCTAATTTCCAGGAGGTCTTATTGTTACTAAGAATTGTGTAGGTTGTATTACGTGTAGATGAAGAAAAGTAGTTGTTTCATACTCGTTATAAAGTGCTAGATTTCGTTATACCTAAACATAGGATTTTATTGAATAGGCGTCTAATAAACGCCGCGCCGGTCTTTCGTTGTTCCTTTGTTGATGCTTCAGTTTGGCTTCTTAAAGGCAAACTGCCGGTCATTAACTTACCAACTTGTTTGTTGATTTAAGTTCAACGCCTAAAATAAAGAGTTCCGAGCAAAGTAAGGGTTGACGCAACGAACTTTGTGAAGCCCTAGAAATTGCATAGGCACCTTCTAAAGTTTGAATTGTATGATTTATTAAGCAAAAGTTTTTTCCGCTGGCAAGCGAAACGATGACGTAGGAAGGCGATCTATTAAAAAGTTTTATTCTTGTAATGAAACATTTTTTATAAAAATTATTTCTGTAATAAATGGAAACAATCATAAGGGGCGACTGATGATTATTTGCTCAATACTGGGATAGACAAAGTTCTAGGACAATTAAGCTCTTTCAACCCTCCTTTCATCCATTTAGGACCACGCGACTTTTAAAAAAAATCAAATAAACGATATTTCAGATGCGTTAGACTGTTGAGCTAAGTTTCCTACTCACAAATTGACTTAATTGAGCGAGATTCTATCCAAGGCCTCGCTGAACGTTGCCATGATGCACAAGCATATTATGTTGCTACCTTTCCTCCGGCGTGTGTACCGGATATTCACTAAGTGCTTTTTGCGGCCATGTTGTATTGCTTCGGCTCGATATTCTTATTTTAAATCTGACGAGAAAAACAAATGAAAAATTTTGTTTAATTTATATAAAAGTTTTTTTTTAAAAATTCTTCCTCAAAGCTTTTTATTAAACTTTCATCGTTGTATGAAATAAATAAACGTGTAAATTATTGCATCACGTGAACACAGTGGAAATAGCTCGGAGTGTAAACAACAAATATCCATCAAGAAGTTACACGAAGAGACAACACTTGCGAGTATTAATTATTATAAACATTTCTACGGCGAATTAATAACGAAGCTTGCAGCGTTAGTAAACATGCCCTTTTCAAACTGTTTTGCTTATTTGTTTTATGATGCAGTGTACTGTATAAAGTGTGTAGTGCGGTGGCGACCTTTTGGGAACTTATGAGCACACGTTTATTTACGGTGTTTATTAGTACAGGAATAACTAAAGCTAAATACAGTTTAAGCCCTCATCTGCTGCCGAATGCTTCTTCGAATCGCTGTAATAAACAAAAAAGGGCGTGAGGCGGGACGCGAGCGCGAACTTACCACTCACCTGATGATGAACCTCTGATAGGTCCAAAACTAGTCGGTACCCACACCGATTATTATAATGTGAGATTAGCCGTTTTTACTATTTGATTAATAATGTCTCACGAAAGCTTTAATAATTTAAAGAATAATTTTAAAAAAGGGTGTGTTAAAATTTAAAATGGGGTTATGTTCATCCTGAAAATAATTTATATAGCCAATACGTTATCAATGAATTTGTTTTTGACTCTCCATTAGTTTTCAATCGATAGCCATTTTTAAAGGTTTTAATTAATTTATAGTTAAGAATCGACACATGAATCGGTACATAAAAAACTTATCTACCCTAGATTAATCATTTGACGTCTTTTTTTATTCCGTGGCGTGCACACCGGTTTTCACGGTATCCCCCAGCTCAAGGTTCTCGTGTTAGATTCACGGGCAAGTCCATTTAAAAAAAGCGACTATAACTGTACTATTTATTAAAGCTATCGTGAATAGCAGTGAGTGGTTGGGTGATCGTAATTCGCGTCCTATATCAGAGTTCGATCCTCAGGTGGTAAACTCGTACTACTCGTCATTGGGTTTTTTTCCAAAAATTTATGTACGACTTATGTCGTTGGCTTGGACATAAAGATAGGCTCACGACTTGTCACGTTGTCCAAAAAAATGTATACGGTGAAAGGTGTGCCGATAGGACTAATGATCTGGACTTCTATCCACCCGAGTATTGGAAATGGCGTGAAGATGTTTACTAGCGTGAATCAGAAACAAAGTGAGTAATTAAATAGAAGTTGCTAGCGTTCCATTAAGTCAACTCGTTGACATTTAGTTACCAGTTGCTATCTCAACCCGACCACGCTTCGCTGACTCAGTCCTGTATTAGTTATTAGGAAAGTAAATAAAAATATTCTAGGGAAGTACTTTCGTAGAGAAAACACATTCAATATCAACTTTACCGTACTGATCGAATTTCCGGTTTCCGTGGTTACGTCGATATAAAAAACATAGAAAACACTCTTAAATGGAAACGCAACGTTGTGTGAAAAATTTATGTCCATGAATTCATCTTCTATTCGGATATGAGCAAAGTGTGGCTGAATATATATTTATAAATATATACGAATGTAGAGATTTTGTTATTTCATAACAAAATCTCTACACTCGTATATATTTATAAAGGAAGGAAAAAATAAAAAATATCTTCAATTCCCAACACAGGGTAGACAGAAGTCTAGTCTCGACAATTAAGTCCCTTTAAACCACTTTCCATCGAAAACATTTTCGGGACATCGTGACAGGTGGGGAGCCCGTCGCCGTCTTTGAATTTAGGTAATTTACTTTTAACTGAAGCCTTCTTGGTGAGATAACATGTTTAAAAGACTTTAAGCTCAATTTTGGATATAAGATACCGCGTCAGATAGAATAGTAGATGATCAAATATAAAGTAATGATACTGCATAAGAAAAACCTACGTGCAACATTTGCATCCTGAGGTGTGTCTTGCTCTGTTTATTTTGTTAGACAGTCATTTATTGGTGTAGCCACATTAACTTAGTCTGTGGGTAGTTACGACAATTTGGTCGTAACATTTAATAATAGTATTAAGGTGCAGAATGTGCAAGTTAATCCGTTGAAATAATGGACTGATTGTAATAAACTCTTACACCAGCGAAGTGTTTGTGTTAGAAATGTTCTCTAATGTAATTAACTAATTTAAATAAATCTAAATTAGTACCTATTTCTTTCGCCGAAGAACTGTGTAACAACCGTTGTGTTCAGGTTTAAAAGTTAATTGAGAGTGTAATGAGAAATGCCTCAATACCTAGACGTTTAGATCTCGTAGACGTTTCACTAGGAGTGGCGACGGTTCTATGTATATTATTATTTTTCTTCATCATCTTTACAGCCTACACTGCCCCTTCCCCCTCCCCAACCCCTCACCCCCAAGTATCCCACGAAGAACCGGTCTTAGCCAGATGCATCTGTTGACTCTCCGCAACTTTTCTTTCCCTAACGGTTCAGTTCGTCGAGCTATGTGGCCGGCCCATTGCCACTTTAGCGCGCTGATCTTTACGTCTATGTCAGTTACCTTAGTTCTGTTGCGGAAGTCTTCGTTGCGGATTCGATGACGCAGAGAAACACGGAGCATAGTCGTTCCTATAGCACGCCGAGCAACTTCTGAGGACCACATCTGAGATCCATATGCCATGACTGACGACACACACTGGCTCTAAATATTGGTCTTGAGGCTTTGAGTAATGCTCGACGAGAAGACGTTATGAATACGTCAACTGACCTCTGGGTCCCATATATAGACATTCATCGACAACTTCTCAACATTATTATTTTTAGTATCATCCATGATGGTGGATATCACAGTGAACAGACCGCACATACGCTTTGCAGTCACAATAAAGACTTGAGGACTGCCCTTAGCAGTGGGCCCTCGACAACATACCCCGAAACTGTTCCTAGAGTTATATAGAGTCATAGTCATTGTGTTCATTGGCTCTCGCAATCAATTACTATAATGTTTACTACTAGTCACTCAAAGCAATGTAACGTAAAAAATAACATTGGCGTAAGAAAACGAAGCGTGTTTCAGTGTATATTTTGTTTTCATTTAAGATTATATTTCTGTGCATCGCAAAAGTTCAACATTGTTGCTATTGACACAAGGAGCGTAGGGTTGCGGTGTTGACTTGCACCGAGTTAACAACCTTTGAGTCTCGTGTTACAGAAAGTTACCGTAGTGGATCTAGTCTTATAAGGGCTTGCAAGTGGCTTTTTGAGTCATTTAACTATTAACACTGAAGAAATCAGCTCATTCTGTGACGTGTTCGAATCGAATTTCTTGTTCAAACGAATAAACATTACATTCTGGACGGCGCGATAGCTTGGTTTATAGTGATCCTACCTCCGTAGTTAAGTGTTTCGGGTATAAATGTCGCTAGTGGCAAACCTTTATTTAATAAATTGACTGATTGTACTCGAGTTTTAAGTGTTTTTATATTTAGGTTTATTAAGTTTAACGTGTTTCTAAGAGACATTATAAATAAATTTTAACTTTGTGCCATCCAACTTAATATAAACTTTAACCATTCCGAAGCTCACACACCCGCGTGCTGGCAATTTGGTAAAAAGGGGTGGAAACTTAATATCATCAAGAATTAGCATATAGATATTCGCACAATCACTCCATACTTGTTACGCATATTTATATGAGATAAAATCAAGCTGGCAGGTAGCTCGGTCGGGTATTATTAGGAAAATTGAATTTCGTTGAATTTAGCGCAAAATGTGAAGACAAATGTGAAGAAAATAAAAGAGAAGCTAAGGTTTGATTCCAGTGCTCGACATCGGAACCCAGACGTATTCTTTCACTGGAAAGTTTATGAGGATGCTTAAAGTTACAGGTATGTTTTTATCCGGGATAAAATATTCCAAGTATGTAAAATATATAAAAATATCTTCACGCAATTCCCAATACAGGGGTAGACAGAGGTCAAGTCTAGACAATTAAGTCCCTTTGACCCACCTTCCACCGAAGATATTTTCGGGACAACGTGACAGGTGGTGAGTCCGTCGCCGCCTTTATGTCCAAGCCAACGATGAAATTCGTACATAAGTTTTTGAAAAACTCATTGGTACTGCCACCTGGGGATCGAACTCGGGTCTCTCGACTCGAAATTCCGACCATCCAACAACTCGGCTATCGTGACTTTTTTACTAGTATGTCATCCTAGTTATCAGGTCTAGCCTTAATCATATAATAAGTAAGTACTTCAAAGAGCAACATTAATATGCTACACTGTAATTGTATAAATGCGAAAGTGAGTTTGTTTGTACAGAACTCGAACGAAAATAAGTTTACATTAGTAGAAAGACAAACATTTCCCTTTATAATTACAGTACAAGTTTCATAGCTGCAATTAAATATTCAGAAATTTCATACATATATTATGGTAAGACGCAAGTAGCAATAAATTAACTATTCATATTAATAAACCAATTATAAGTGTCTACAGCTTTGACGTTTCGGATTCGTTTCCCGGAAGCGTGAATGTCGAAACCAATTTTTCTGTATTGTCTCTAGTCTGACTGTTTGTGACACCATCGTTGTTTCCAATTTCGTTACACAAATGCCTTAGATGCGTACTTTATAATCGGAGCAATATATATGTGATGTTGTCCTTATCTCTGATTGTATGATATATTATGAATTTATTTAATATGTATGTTTGTGTTAAAATTAGTAACGTTTCCGGTAAACCTTCTAATACGTTGAATTCTTTGCTTCATTCATATTGGCGACGACGATTTGGATCGTGAGAGCTTTGATCTCAAAAGTTATTTGTTCGGAAGTTCAATCGATTCTTGAAATCGTATTGTTTTATGTTCCACCTGGCGCATATTGGCTTACTCACGCCTGTTGAAAGAGATGGCTGGTGCTGAACAGCAAAAACACATCCTCGTAATACTCTTTCGATATTAGTTGGAAGCATTCTTTTTTACTTAAAATCAGATTAACTTTCCAACAATTCCTAAAAAGTTACTTAATTACTTTTTAGGAATTAAAACTTTTTAAATTCTATCTGTTATCCTCTATTCCGCTGCGTTCGCGTTTTTTTTTTCAATCTTGTTCAATGTAGGACATTGAAGACGAATATTTTACTATTTTGTTATATTTAGGGGAAAGTTTTATTATATGTAAGGAGAGCTTTGTTCTATCTAAAGAAAAAGAAACCGTAGTTTTTACTTTTCAAATAGTGTGATGAGACAAATGCTTTAGCTTCTTTGGGATCAGAGCAATTTCTGTGATGTTGTTACTATCTAATTTTTTTATACATATTACAACTTTTGACCAGTTCTAAGCGGTGGTCACACGGAAGAGCGACAATTTCGTTAAATTACGAATCCCTTGAAGCGTTCACATTTCAATAGTTTGCGTTAATGGAAAACGTCAAGGAAGTTTAATGCTGTTGGTCTGGCTGAGTTAGCTTTTGTGTATTAGTTCGCGACACGACGTCAGAGAATTTATAGGGCATCTCAGTGTGCACTTACAGACTGCACGATAAACTTCTGGCTAAGCTGCTCAACTCAATATTGCATTAATTACCGCCTCACTTTATCATAACGCGCCATTGGAGTTCGCTAATTACGTCAAAAGGTTCCGCAAACTTCTTTTGCAGGTATGTCTCGTTGAATGAATTTCCTTTTTTACTTAATATTTTGATATCGTGTTGATTTTTAGTAAACTACACTGAGTCGTGAGTTGATCGTCAGGGAGGAGGCGTAATTATATGGTTTTTCAAAGCTTGTTGGTGAATGGTATCGTTAGCTTGGTCTCTAACACTGCCACAGGCTTGTTAAGACTGTCACTTTTTTATATAATAAGTATAGGTTTGTGGCGGTTATCATATAAATAGATCTTGATGCAAAATGAAACAAATGGACAGTACTTGAAATGAACTTAGAAACTGTATTAATACTATCCAGGGACAATATAATAACAAAATACACTGAAATATTTAAGTTTTATTTAAAATTGGTTTTAGTGCATTCCGCATAGTATCGAAACCAGTATTTATGTAAACTAAATCTGTCTATATTGTAATAAAAACTTGGCGGATTGCGGTTAAATTTTATTTAGGGATACTCGTAGCTTATAGTAAAATCGGACACTCGTTAGCTCTGACGTAGCGTGCCGGCTACGATTTTACTATTGATACTCGTAGCACAGTGTAACATTATTCTCTAAGCTGGCTGATTCTAAATACTTTTTATTTGACATTAATTACATTCTTAAATTTATTATTGCGGTCGTAGTGGCGGTGACTGGCCTGCTGAATTATAATCTGGTATGATACGTGATGCTTATTCCATATGTCCGTAGCTCCATTTTCAATTGCTTAGTCGCCTCACCGTGAGTGTATATGTGGTGGTATATTACACACGGCCTATCATCCAAACTAATATTATAAAGAAGAATGTAACAATGTCTGTCGCTTCACAACACGTAACCAGTTGAGATATTTAGTACCTTTTTAAATTGGTTGCTTGAACGGTGGGGAAGAGTTATATACTCGTACCTTTCTATCTCGGAACAAATCAATTTTGCGCGATGTTTCTACGCGGACAGCAATGCGGACAAAAGTAGTGAATCAGGGAACTATTCTTGCGACATAAATCCTAATGTATTAAAATTTTTAAAATCGAATTTAAACGTATTTTATAGTATTTCATGTAAAAATTCTGTGGACATAAAATTTAATTAAGTATTTCTTGCTGGTTTTTCTTGTTTGCGATTTGATTTACTTTTCATAAATTCGAAATAAGTATGAAAGTAATTGTTAAAAATATGTTTTTGTGTTGATCGATTTTGTTCTAAATTAGATTGCTTTATCTATCAATATTTTCCTTGGGTGTGAGCTAAAATTAAATTAAGTTGCCGGTTGTGTAAGTAAAATTTGCATTGCAAAATATTTTCTTAGCAAAGTATAATATTTCAAACGAAAATATTTTGCTTTCAAATTGAGTTTATGCCTGTTGTTTATTAAATGTTCGGAGAAATAAATCAAGACATAATAAATCCTAGGCGTTTTGACAGTTTTTTTTTTAATAAAAGCACCATCTATAGTTTTAAACTTTACTCCGTGTTGACGGTCAAAACATATGTAGTAGTGGTGCGGACAGTACGAATTTTCGGACGGTTAATGTAGTTTATCTGCATAATCTCGGGTCTGGGTATGTCTGATCACATAAGATAACTGCTTTAGCTACTTGTTTTGGATCGGAACAATGAATGTGATGAAGTCCCTATCTATTTTTATTATCATTTATTTTCTTAACATAAATTAACTTTGCCACTTACTTCCCCGCGACGCTCTGGATAAACATGATTATTCCGGTTCGAAAGCTCGTTAATGCTGTTTCCGCGCGACGTATTCCTCTAAGTGCAGTGAGGTAACGAATAGTTCCTGCAACATGACCTTATTATCCTCGCAGCTAGATGCGTTAACAATGCAACAGGAGATTGTTTCCATTCGTTAGCTGCAGAAAGTTTTGAAATTTATTTTTCTTTATCAGACGCACAGCTCAGTGGGCGGAAAAGGTTATCACATTTTTAACTCTTATAGTTGGCACAGTTTTTTTGCTTGTCCCGTTTGTATCTCGTGCTCAAACCGGATAAAATCAGACGCGAAGTTACTGACGCGTGAGAAACGCGTTCTTTTATTTATTGGAGCAAATTTCAAATATTTATTAAAATTGAGATAATAATTTCGTCGTTAAGATAAACGTTAAATTATCTTGCTCTCTACAACAGAGTTTATGATCTTTGGAACCGAGGCCTGGTCTTTCGGAATCTAGGTTATACGAGGTATGAGGATGCCTAGTAAAATGTAAAAATCTTATAAATTCGAAATTCGAAATTCAATCAAGAGACAGCGTAATGGTGGCGGTTTGAAACAGGAGATACCAGTTCGGTCTCAGGTGTTAGACATAGTCACCAATGAGGTGTTTCAAACTTATGTGCGATTTGTATCCTTGGCTTGGATACCAGAATGGCAAGCTTATCCCCCATCACTTTGTCTTAAATGAAACGTGGTTCAAACGGTTGTAATTGTCGAGACCTCTGAAGACATATCTTCACATAATTTTTTCACACACCGGTTTACGTAGTGTCGCCTGCACTGAGGACCCCGTTCGATTCCCCGTTGGAACAATGTAGGAAACGCTTTTTCTACTTTTTCTCGGGTCTGGGTATTTGTGGTACCTTCGTTTGTTTCTGATTCCATAATACAAGTGCTTAAGCTGCTTACTTTAGGATCGGAGCAACGTCATGTATCTATCTCCCTATCTATATATAGTTTGTTTTAGTACAAACTTGTTGGTTATATTTAAAATAATACTTTAAGTGTAACAATTATCGGTGGTGGTAAAAGAGGCTTATAAAGTGCTACAGACCGACATAAGGTCATGCTGTAATGAATGCTTGTGATAAAGTTCAATGGGCGATACGATTGAGTCATAAAAGAAGAATGAGCCAATGAATAATAAATATGCGAATGGTTTTTTCAAAGCGTGTTATGCTACCATATTACGTATTCAGTAATCATTAGAATGAGCCCGCGGATTATGTTGCTGGCTTTTATTTACAAATAAAGTTGAACGTATTAATAGGTATTGTATATCATTATAGTCTTTTTATGTCGCACATGTGGTTTGCTTAACATGCCAAAAATTGCCAATCAACACAGAATGTGTGTTTATTATTTTATAAAGTAATATTATTTATTGTCTTTTCATTTTTTTAACATTATTTATTTTTTTAACCAACACCATGTCATGTTCACCGATGTTCAGCGACGATATTCTGGCAAAACCGACTTTGTACGAAAATTGTACATGAATAACTTAGTTCGACTTGAGACATGGTAAAGTTTTGTATTATTTTGATTGTTTAAGTGTATACATACTTTTGTTAACTTTTCAATTTTCACTACCAATAATGCATATAGGCATAAGATATTATTGATCACACAGAACAACGTCTGCCTAAGACCATATATATTATACACTATTTTGTGACAGTGGTAGAGCCACGCATCAGCTTTTGTTGTTGCATCAATGGGCCGGCTCGACCGGGGAAGTACCACGAAAGTGCGTGAAGTAGAAGTGTAACAAACTTCTGCGTTTCGTCTGGTGAGTGCAGGTAACCGGAGGCCCACACAACCCCCCTCCCTCAATTCTGGAGAGGGGGTACTCTAAGGTCGGCAGCGCATCTGCTATGCCTCTGATATTGCGGGTGTTCATGGGCGGCGGTAATCACTTACCATCACGTGAGCCACCTGCTCGTTTGCCTCCCTTTTCTGTAAAAAAAAAAAACACAAATTTATTCTTCTTCTCACACGTCACACATGTGAAGCCGCAAAGTCCGGATAGCTGAGTGGTTGGATGATCGGAATTTTAGTGAATAGAACCGAGTTCGACGGTGGAATGGGCGATGGCTCTTTATGTCCAGTCTACTAACAGAGGCTCCGATGTTCAAGTGTTTGGGTGATCGGGATTCGAGTTAAGAGACCAAGGGACAAACCCGAGTTCAATGACCAGGTGGTGGGTTTGTGCCAATAGATTTCGCTAGGGCATAAAAACGGCGACGGGTTCGCATCCCGCCAGTACCAAAAAGCTCGGCTTAATTTTGAAGCCAAAATATTCATACAAAAATGCATATGAATGTAGTATATTTTGGTGAATAAATTGTGTCGCGACAAACGACCTATTGTTCACTCAACACCAAGTTACTGAAACAATTGTAATTTTAAAATCAGGAAGACATGTCAACGAATCACTGGTCTTTGTTCCGTCCGTTTCGTTCCGGTTCAGTGAATTGTTAAAAATGAAATGGCTTCGATGTTTATATCAAAATGCTTTGTGTTGAGGCGATTTGACGTATCAGTTCTGTAATTATTCAATGTAAAATATTTGGTCATGATAGCCGAGTGGTTGGGTGATCGGAATTCGAGTTCGTACCAAGGGTTTTTTTTTAAAAGCTTACGCACGACTTATATATCGTTGGCTTGGACATAAAGTCGACAATGGGCTGACCTCATCACCTGTCACGTTGTCTCAGAAATGCCTTAGATGGAAGGTGGGTCGAAAGGACTTAATTGTTGCGATTTCTATCCAACTTTGTATTGGGAATGACGTAAAGACATTTTATTTTGTTTTAAATATTTGGTCGCGAAATTATACAAGTTTTTACATGTACATCGTAGCAATTCGCACATAGTGTTCTGAATTCTCGTAGCTTAATTAAGTAGAAGTGCACATTAAGTAGATAAAATGAATCTCCAAGTGTACAAGTATAAATCTCGTCAAAATAGTGATGAGATAACCATAAAGAACAAATGCAGACAAACATTTAACAGTCCGTTGTCTGATAGTGGCGATTATGATTTTCCCAATACTGCGTCAGAGGTCTAGCCAATTTAGTAATTTCTACCGACATTTTCGACCGACTGAAACCTATTTGAGATAACGGGAGAGCTGGAGCTGGTTCCACCCAATATACATACATATATATATATATATATATATATATATATATATATATATATATATATATATATATATATATATATATATATATATATATATATATATATATATATATATATATATATATATATATATATATATATATATATATATATATATATATATATATATATATATATATATATATAGAGAGAGAGAGAGAGAGAGAGAGAGAGAGAGAGAGAGAGTACACTTTATTGCACACCATAAAAATATAATATGACAAACAGTCTAAACATAAATGGTAGCACAATGGGCGGCCTTATCGCTCAAAGCGATTTCTTCAGACAACCTTTGGATGGACAGGATTTAGAAGAAAGAAACCTGGTGTAGGTAAGTAACAAATGAAAAGAAATATACACCAATACAAGTATTACGCAAAAATAGATATGTAGTCAATTAAAGATAAAGATAAATATATAATACAAACTTACATACATACATTCATAAAATGGTAGCACATTATTATATATATATATATATATATATATATATATATATATATATATATATATATATATATATATATATATATATATATATATATATATAGAGAGAGAGAGAGAGAGTACACTTTATTGCACACCATAAAAATATAATATGACAAACAGTCTAAACATAAATGGTAGCACAATGGACGGCCTTATCGCTCAAAGCGATTTCTTCAGACAACCTTTGGATGGACAGGATTTAGAAGAAAGAAACCTGGTGTAGGTAAGTAACAAATGAAAAGAAATATACACCAATACAAGTATTACGCAAAAATAGATATGTAGTCAATTAAAGATAAAGATAAATATATAATACAAACTTACATACATACATTCATAAAATGGTAGCACAATGGGCGGGCATATATATATATATATATATATATATATATATATATATATATATATATATATATATATATATATATATATATATATATATATATATATATATATATATATATAACGCAAATGTTTGCTCCTAGTTGGGTGGTCGGAATTTCGAGTCAAGAGACCCGAGTTCGATCCCCAGGTGGCAGGCTCGTACCAATTATATCGTTTGGCTAGGACATAAAGACAGCGACGGGTTCAACACCTGTCACGTTGTCTCGAAAATATTTTCGGTGGAAGGTGGTTCGAAGGGACTTAATTGTCTACACTAGACCTCTGTCTACCCCTGTATTGGGAATTGCGTAAAGATATTTATTTATTTCTTTACAAGCGAGACTCGACCCCGCCACTCATAGCTTCGAAGGCAGGATCTAGAATCTAGGCTATCGGGTCGTCGAATGTGTATTTACATACAGTATCACGTTACACATTTAAATCAAACAGTCAAAAATAGTTTTTACTAAAATAACATTAAAGTGAATACTTCAGAATATGTCGAGGGTGTCTGAAACAATGATATTACGTTGGTGTTTCACATGCTGCTCGGAGCCATCACCCGCAGCCTCACGTCATGTCAGTTGGAAGCCAGGAGCCACTGGACGTAACGTAACCGCAAGGTTGCTGACTGCTCGTTAAATTTTGTACGTTGTTCGAATACATGCGGTAAATGTTGAGTTAAAATTTTCGAATAGACATTATTTTGAATAAAAAAATATTGAATTTCGAATAAATATGTAGATAAATAATACATACATACAAAGGGCTAAAGTACGCATGTTAGGAAATTAGAGACAACGAAGCTATCGCAACACCTAGATTCTAGACAAGTAGTTTTCTACATTGACCCCACCAGGCATCGAACCCGGGACTTCTGAGCTAGCGCCTCCATAAAAACTGGTTTATAGGCTACTTGTCCCCGGAAGTCGTCAAGAGTTTTTGATCGTATATTTGAAAATTTTATATTTCGATATTGTAAATGTTGTGTGTGTGTAAATGTTTATATTTCGGTATTGTATATTTTGAGAGCACTCCCCTAGTTGCCTCAGCCAGTATCGGAATTCTTGGCGTCGACATATCGAGCGACTTTCAGTTTCGCGGTCACTTGGAAGGGTAGGCCAAATTGGCCTCCAACAAGCTTGGCGTGCTCAGTAGAGCACGATAGTACTTCATGCCGGCCTACCGCTTGCAACTTTATAAGGCGCAGGTTCGGCCGCACATGGAGTACTGTTCGCATCTCTGGGTGGGGGCACCCCAGTGTCAGCTCCTTCCATTTGAATCCAACGAAGAGCGAAGAGCGGCTCGAATCGTCGACGACCATGTTCTATCTGATAGGCTAGATCCCCTGGCATTGCGAAGAGATGTTGTATCTCTGCATTTTTTACAAGATTTACTACGGGGAGTGCTCCGAGGAATTGTTCGGATTAATCCCAGCCTCTGAATTTCACCATCGAACCTTACGGCGTAGTCAAAAATTCCATCAACACCATCTTGATGCTTGGCATTCCCCCACAGTGCGTTTTTCGCGGAATTTTCTGCCACGCACTTGCACTTTATGGAATGTGCTGCCGTCAGCGGTTTTTCCGGACCAATACGACTTAGGGACCTTCAAGAAAAGAGTCTATACCTTTCTCAAAGTTTGGCAACGCATCTGCTATGCCTCTGGTATTGCGGAGTTTGCCTCCCTTCCCAATAAAAAAAATCATTATCTCGTCAACTGTTGATAACCCATTGGTACGAGCCTGCCACTTGGGGATCGAACTCGGGTCTCTTGACTCGAAATTCGGACCACCCAACCACTCGGTTATCATGACTTGTATATAAAATGATAGGAAGGTAGTATGATAGGTAGGGGAATGGTATTATAAGAGAGTGCATTTTTTACGACGTTATCAAACAGCGAATCGAGTCCATAATTATTATTTTAACAAGCTTTTGTACTAAGCGTTGCCAGTTTTATATTGAAAAGAGTATAAAAAGGCTTCATAACATCATAACAACCTTCTAGTATAAGGCTTTCCCGTCTCCAATCTTTGACAAGAATATCAGCAGGGTTTTGTTACATAAAAGTTGTAACGCAGTATATATAACTATAAAGGATGTATTTGAAACATTTCTTATACATGGCAGTTACTTATCTGTTTCAATCTGAGACATCCCCTTGTTCATTACCAATAAGATACGGAAGACGAACGGGTGATATGTTTAGTTTATAAAATTATATTTGTACTGCTAGGAGTATTGTAAAAGTGTTCGGTTCGAAAATCTATGCCAGCTAATGGCCATTCCACCTGAACCGTGTCGATTTTAAATTGATATTAAAACGTTTGATATATCCTCAGCGCTCTCGTTGAAATCTAAATCAAAAAGAAAGATGCAACGTGGAAAGTAGAAACATTCCTACCAGAGAGACACTTGTCGGCATCGTCATACCAACACTCTGTGAAAATAGTTTTATTTTACCGTGTACGTAAAACCATAATGTGCAATTTAATTGATATCATCTTAAAAAGGTGTGTGCTTATGCTTATATTGAGCCTGTAAAGACATAAGCTTATTTAAATTATTAAAACAGAAGATATAGATCAATTCCTATAGCATCGACGACCTCCGTGGACGAGTAGCTTACACACCGGTTCTCATGTTGTCAGCAGCTCTGAGGTCCGATTCCCCGTCGGGGGACGGGGGACGATGGGACGGGGAATCGAACCTCCCCAGGGGAGGTCCGATAAATGTAGGAAAAACTTCACGATTTTCTTGGGTCTAGGTGTTTGTGAAACCTATGATTTTATGTTTCTGATTCCATAATACAAGTGGTGCTTACTTTAGCATGAGATCAATGTATCTAATGTTGTCTGTATATATTTATTGTAAATAGTAAAATAGGACACTGTACTTAGTAGAGTTGTGGCTAAGTGCTGAATTAACCACGAGTTCAATGGGAAAGATAAATATTTTGTGGTAACTTCGTCGCTGAAAAATCAAAATAAATATTTCGAGAACTATTGCTGTTGGTCAGTTGAGTTGCGGACGTTTCTCTGCTTTGATATCTAAAGAAAAAAATATCTTCACGCAATTCCCAATACAGAATACAGGGTAGACAGAGGCCCAGTCTAGACACTTAAGTCTAAAGAAAATTTGGAAAAATCATTCGCGCATATTATAGCCTGTATTACTCTTTACTGTTCAGTTTTCAACTTTGCATCTTTTCTCACATTTAAAATGAGAGGCGTTCAAATCAACGGTTACTCCGGAGGTTCGCGGTTTTGACTACCGCTCATGTCAGTTGATTTTTGAAATTCTAAACTTAATATGAAAATAATAAAAATACACCTTGTATTTTTTTCAGATTTCTTCGTGAATTATGTTAATATTTGTTTGATAAAAAATGAGTTTAAAAATAAAAAAAATATCTTCACGCAATTCCCAATACAGGGGTCGACAGAGGTCAAGTCTAGACAATTTAGTCCCTTTGATCCACCTTCCACCGAAGATATTTTCGGGACAACGTGACAGGTGGTGAGCCTGTCGCCGTCTATGTCCAAGCCAACGATGAAATTCGTACACAAGTTTTTTGAAAAACTCATTGGTACTGCCACCTGAGGATCGAACTCGGGTCTCTCGACTCGAAATTCCGACCATCCAACAACTCGGCTATCGTGACTCTTTCGTTAAAAAATCTTAATACAGAACAATGCAGATTAAAAACCGGTGGTATAAAGAATGGTGGTTAGATGAACGTATACCGAAGGAGACCGAAGTTCAATTGTCAGTAGCAGTGCTCATACGGACAACTTTTTCGAAACTTATCCACGTTTTGTAAACAACAGTTAACATAAATTGTCTAGACGTCTAACTACCCCTCTATTGTAATAGTGTGCAGATATTTTATTAACATTTATTCATAGACGATAGACGTAAGATAATTATAATTTTGAAAAAAAAATTATGCTTTCAAAACAATGTTTTGGGCAATTAATGTTTGTTATAAAAGTAATTTGCGTGACATTGTCCAAAGCAGAACTTTTTAAGTTGTTGTCTACATAATGCGTATATTAATTCTGTCACGTTGTTTCCAAATAAGCTCCGGTGAAATTTTTGTCGAGACGACTATATTTGTCTTTATTGTGAATTTCGGGTGAGGAAGATAACAAATTGGTCAATAATTATCTAAACGTATTCACGTCTTGGTCCCGCGGTGGAGGTCATCACGTCCATTTAAGGACTATTTCGAACACAATGCGATTTCCTTAAGAATTCACAGCACGTCCGGCGAAAAACCAAATTCTATACGGCGCGCTAACAAATTCTATGCGGGTGACACGCTTTGTAATGAGAAAATAATCTCCTAATTTGTCCTTCAGCAGTATTTTATTAAAACGCAAGATTTTAGATACGATGTTACTTTGTGCCTGCACGCAGACTAGATTCAGAAACATTATAACGTTATTTTGAATTTGATTCATAAATTTTTTATGAAATCACGACTGCCGAGATGGTCGGAATTCGAGTCGAGAGACCCGAGTTCTCCGAGATCTCGTACCAATGGGTTTTTTCAAAACCTGTGTACGGTTCATATCGTTGGCTTAGATATAAAAGATGGCAACGGTCTCACTATCTGTCACGTTTCAAAATATCTTCGGTGGAAGGTGGTTCGAAGGGACTTAATTGTCTAGACTATTCCTCTACCTACCACTGCATTGGGAATAGTATGTTAATAAATCTAGGGATTTATTAACATACTATTCCCAATGCAGTGGTAATAAATCGAAATATGTTAAGAACTTTAATTTGAAGATGTCAAGGAAATAAAGCCTCCTGTACAATTACAGAGACACTCGAACGGTAAGAAACAATACATAACAAACACTTCGATCAAACTTTGACATATTTGCGTTGGCGATATTTAAGTGAATTTCGTAAATGGATGTGGAACGGTCAAGGGTTGGGGATGTCGATAATTCATCCCACGCAACAAACAACTGTCTACCGGAGTTCATCAATAACCCTGCAAGATTAATTGTGACTACGTCGGTTTTGTAATAAACGAATTTCACTCATTCTATGTTTTATTACGTTATAGAGAGGAGGTTAAGTTTTACTTAATATGTTATAGAATTGACAGATTTACATATATTTTGGTTATTCCATTTGAGTCACGACAGCCGAGTGGTTGGACGATCGTAATTCGAATCAAGAAACCCAAGTTTTATCCCCAGGTTGTAGGCTTGTATCAGCAGATTCTTTTTTAAAACTTTGGCTTGGATAGAAAGACGGCAACAGACTGGCCACTTGTCACGTTGTCTAAAAATATGTCTTCGGTAAATGGTGGGTCGTATGGACTTGTTTAGACCTCTGTCTACCCCTCTATTGGGAATGACGTGAAAACATTTTTTTAGAAGCTAGGAAACTATGAAGCATACGCAAAAGTGTGTAATAATAAGTTATATGCAAATGTAATATATGCTGGTGATTTTGATTATTTACTTATTTAAAATAGATCTCCTAAAAACTCCTTCAAACTCATTTGTTTAAAGCGATGTAGATGATTTACTTATGAGCCTTTCTCAAACGGAGTCTTTACTCTTTTAGATATTTAACTGAAGAATTGACAAGGGTAATAGTTTCTGAACGTTTGTTATTAATAATTTATTTTTATTTTTCTGAGATATAAAGAATATTATATAAAGAATAATATATAGTATAAATAATATATAAAGAAAATTGTATGTAAGATTTATTTTCACGCACAGTCCCTCGTGGGGTAGCCAGAGAGAACAGATCGCCAAGTGTCACGATCTTTACACAATTCTTTCGCTTCTTTCATGTATGTAAGATGTAGAAATTTTATGTAATAGAATAAATAACAGAGATGTAATAATTATACATAATAGATAGTTCAAAATTACTTGGAACTGTTTTATGTTGATAATATACCTATACTTCGAAAGCATTATGCATTAGAATTAAAAATAAATTTTAAAAATATTTACAATTTTTAAGCCAAATTTGTTATAAAAATATGTCCGTATAAGTTTTGAGACTGCAATATAAATAATAAAAACTGTGTTGTTGAACTCTGGACTGTTGGCACTGGAATTGCTTTAATCGTTATATATTAGCAATACGACACATTCTGGATAACGAACTCTATGCTTACTTGGTTTTATAAACAAGGCTTGCAGATATACGGTGAGTGCGCCACCGCTAGGCAAAGGTTATTTGAGAGAGATTATTCCAGTGTCAACGTTCGCTTTGATCTCAGTTTTTTATCAGACAAAAGAGATTTGGCGTTGTAGTCCAATTACGTTTTTATCTCCGGGATCACCTGGTGCGTCTCCGTCGGTGTTGCTGTTTGTTCTACGATGTTCCATCTTTCAAAAGCCGTGGTGTGAAACCGACAGCGGTGCCATTTCTGCAATCTCAATTAAAACGTGCAACGCCGACTCTAGCTTAGCAAACCTGAAAGAGTAGTGCTAAAGAACTTTGACATAGTAATAAATTGCGTTTACACTTATTTCATCTCTATTAAATTTGAATAGAGTAGAGCTGGTCTCGTTCGAATTTCAAACTACTGTTTTGTTTCATATATTATTATTAACAGTGTGTTCATTGATACACATACATTGTTCCCTTAGTAAGTAGCACATGAAAACCGATGTGTCTGCCACTTGTCCATGGCGGTTGTCGTTTCTATAGGTAGTGAAATTTATCTCGGCCTTGCAGTCTTCTCGGTCAGTAAATGCCAGTGTTAATATTGTGTTCCTCTTTGAAGAGTAAAGAGATACTGTGTAATTTCGGGCTATGTGGTATTTCATCTTAGTCCTCGGAATTGAAAACCAATCTGCAACCTTTTGACATTACTCCTTGTATATGTTTCACCCTACTCACTTAAAGAATACTTAATTCTCGATCCGGTCCTACTTTTATATTATCTTCGCTTATTGTAAAGGTTTGAAAAATAAATTGTATATATATTTTCGATTACGAAATATATTTCATTCGATACCGGCCCGAACCCGCGACATCTCTTGGCAGACAATCTGAGTCAACGCCAAATGTGCTACATAAATGACCCAGTTGAAATGACTTAGTTTTGAAATTTTAACTGGATACCTACACACGTAAAAAGTATTAGCTTTACGTTATGTAAATATAACGTTTGAAACTAGTAAAATTGTTTCAATGCGAAATCATTAATATTTTAATATTTTAAAACACTTTATTATTACGTAGTTACATACTAGCTAGATACTCTAGGTAATGCATGCACAGGTTCAAATTGTACGAGTAAATCTTAGTCCCGAAAAGGGCTTGCTTCAACTCGATCCAGAATATTCGTGGTGGTATGGGATTCAGAATATGCGACCACCATTCCCCGGCTATCGACAGATGGCGAATTCCAAAATCATGTCAAAAAATAAGCCGACCGGTGACAGATAGCGTCTAAGCTGCAAAGATGTTTGGTACTGTGACCGTCAGTCCGCTTACCGAGCGTGGCGATTATTACAAACCTCTCCAACGGGAGAGTCTTATTTCCAGCAGTGGACTATTACAGGCCGCTCTGTATATGAGGTTTTTGTAAATAAAGGATATATTCTTAACTTTTTAAATTTATGTTTTACTTTAAAAAATACAAGATGATAACCGAAGTGGTAACTTTTTAACGCACGTCCGTCCTCTCCAATCACTTGCCTCTCTTCCTACCGTTCGTATATTCCGTTCTCTCATTCGTCTCGCTCCGTACATTCTTACATTCATGCACTGCGTTCGGAAACAAAATCTTAAACTCCCGCAAAAATATGAATGTATGTATGTCGTTACCGAAGATTTGTAGGTTTCGTAAACTCCGTGAAAATCTGTTTAAGCCTTATTTTGATAAGATTATGTTATTAAGTGTTACGTATTTATTATAGATGAACATCCATTTTCCGCTTTCCCAGGAGAAAGAATTGAACGTATGCGGAACCTGGTCATGTCATGTCTATAAAACTTTCTTCGTAAACATCCATCCCTTCATTTGACTTTCTGAAACGTTATTGATCCAAACAAACAAGTTGAAAATTCTCCTAAATAACTTTAACCACTTATTTCTGGTTTAAATTCTAGGCAATTTAATAATTGCTCGTAATATTAACAAAGTTGGTGTTTAACTGAAAGTGTATTTTGATGGTAGATTTTTCGTAAAGTAAGTCTGTGTAACATTTAGACAGCTTTTAAGCTACTTCTCTGTCTAGGTTTCTTTTTTTAGGTTCGTCGTCATCGACATGTTTTCTTTTATTTTCTTAAAAAATTAATTTCTAAACTTATGTATGACCTTATGAACTCTAATTATATAAAGAAAAGGAATATGAAAAGCTGTACATTATTTTTTTTAATTATCAAACAACTAAAATGACTTACTCAAATGTAACTATCAAAAACAAAAGCTTGATTTTTTCTCCTCTTCCATTGATTGATTTTTCTACATGCTAGTGAGATTCAATGTTAACTTTGTAATTGGTAGAGTTACTGTTATACTCGAAACTCAAGGGTCGGCGGCTCAATCCCGCGAAGGGCAAACACTTGTGTGAATATTTATCTATGTAAATTCACCACTCAAAGGACTTAATTGTCTAGAGCTCTGCCTGTTGGGAAAAAGAGTGCGATAAAAAAATCTAGATTATTTTTCATCATGTTACGTCGTTCCCTTCGGTTCCACACTACAAAAATTTCTCCATATCGTTCTTGGCTGGCGGATGTAGCAAAGTCAGCCGTTAATAACTTTTCTTAGTGAGTGTACACGCGTACAACCCTTTAATTGGTTAAACGAGTTTGCTAATTAACTGGATACAGTCTCGCCTGTAACAGTGCTTTGTTAAGTTTTGTTATTGACTGGTACTTCATATGTAACATTAGCCGCGACCGATCTATGCGAGCTATTACAAGTATTTTTATCGAAGTAGACACGGTGAGATAAAAAAAATTCTAGATAGTTCCGGGCGCGCCGTTGTCGGTCAGCGGACTTTTCGGAAGTGGCAGCGGCTCCGTGGCGCCTCGATTTCGACTCGAATAAAGTGAATTTGCATCGAATCGAATTAGTATAAAATAAAGTAAAAGAAAATTATATATGTAAATGCCCGTATAAAAACACTTCGGACATTGGCATCTCCCGTAACCGAGGATTTATAATGATATTCGCAATTTAGAAGTGGCTGTCCATCACAGGTTTTCTGAATTTAGGTCTAGAATTTTTCTAGATAGTCAATACCGCTGCCTGTCGGTAGCCTGTGGCTTTAGAGACTTTTACCAGTCGCCTCCTACGACGCTCTCAAAAGAAAAGATCGTTGCACACATCTGTAGTTTGCGATGTTGTTCCTATACATGTGTGCATCCACTATTCATACAAAGTAGCTTAATGTGATATTCACCTTCCATTTTCTTTACAGTTGAAGAAACCCAGACGCCGACACGGCGCGCATCAGATGAGGCCGAATTGGCAAACATGAACAAAGATGCAGCCTGCACGGGCCGCTTTCTCACACTACACAAACGTCGCAGGCGACCTCTGGCCACGAGGTCCCTGCGACATGACGCCGCGCTGCTGGACGATCTGCAACTGCGACAAGTGCAGGCAAGTGGTGATGACTGACTGATGCCGAAGACGAAGACGGTATAGTTTATACATTTCCGCTGGCAGCTCTGGCGGCGCTGCGAAAGTTTTGCTGGTGACACTTTCGTATGTTGCTGCGGGGAAATTATTTTTTTTTGTATTATTTTTCTTTTTTCGGTAAACGGGACCGCTTCTACTATAATATTATTTTAGTATCTGAACAAAGACACATTATAAGCAAAGTGCACGATTAATTGGTACACTGCCGGAGTGATAAATGGATGTTGCTCTGATAAATAGATGAATAATGATTAGTTTTTTCGCATAAAACGATTTTTCTCAAAGGTTACTACCACCTTACTAAAACACTATTCAATACTGAATATTGTTGAAAAAAGTGTATATTCTACTGCAAGACTATAAATTTGTTCCAGACTATATTTTATATTGGTACTTGTACTTTGTCGTGATCAAAAAATACGACAATTGCATTTAATGCTCGGAAATAGAGTACCGGTTCGCCGACTGCACATACATCTCGATTCTTTTTCTTATAGCTACTCCCAAATACACTACAGTATTAAGTGACTGTTTCGTTGTAGGGCGAGACGAGATTGATTTTAAGACGGTAATAACAGATACAACTCGTATAATTGCAACTCGGATCCGCGATTTGTGAGTGTACTCCCCGCCATGGTCATTGAGCAGTCCTCAGTCGGGGAGACTGCGCCGATCGTAAATTTAAATGCCGTCGCTTTGTATTCACGAGGCGTCCCCCGCTGTGCTTCGCCGCTTAGTTTGTAACACGGCTTTACGTGAGCTATCTCAGCCGTTGCAAACGTAAATATGTTGACTTTTGTTCAAAGTATAGTCATTTAGGGATAGCACATTATTCATTACAGGCCTTTACAAATTACAAATACGATGGACAATCCTAGATGGTAGGATAACCATCTAGAAAAATACTAGAACAATATTCGACTGACCGATAAAGGGCGGCACGTTACGTACGATCTTCTTCACAATTACAACGTTTCAGAATTCCACTGCTCAGCATAATCCCGAGCCATCGGCATCTATCGTCTCCCCGCAACATCATTATTTAAATATCACTATGCCAAGACATTCAATGCAACAAGGACCTGCGGCCTGAGAAACTGTTTCATCTCCTTTAGACACGCGCAACGAAAAGGAAATATGAGTATTCAAAAAGTAACTGTCGATGAACAAATATATTTTCTTATTTCGATAAACAAATCATTTGATTCGATTTGATATGAAAGGTGTTCAAATAACAAATTTTTGTTCTGTTCTGGTCGAGTATCGCGTTTCACTTCATCGTGCGGCCGTATCTCATATATGATTTGAGTGTTTTGGTTGGTTTCATGCTTATAAAACTCTTACGCGTACTCTTGCTGTCTCTAGTTAACTCATTCGGCGCCATCCTAGATTAATTGAAACTTGTGTCCGTTGTGAAGTGCAGACAATTGGTGAAGTGATGTGAAGTGTATACAAATAATTTATTACTTTGTTTTATTTGTTTATTAATTCAAATAGTACCTAAAACTGTGATGGCTGTGGATATATTATGCGTCGTACGTTAGTGTTGTGATTTGTGGATACGGTAGTTAGCTATGTCAGGAGGGTGTCCCCGGACAATTGCGTTTGAACACGGACCGGTTTGATGTGAGCAGTTTTAATCAGGGAAAGTTAAAATTACTTATTGGTAAAGATACATTCCTATCTATCACTAAATCTTTCTTTTGACATATATTGATCACCATATTTGATGAAATAAATATATATAAAAATAAATATCTTCACGCAATTCCCAATACAGGGGTAGACAAAGGTCAAGTCAAGACAATTAAGTCCCTTTGACCCACCTTCCACCGAAGATATTTTCGGGACAACGTGACAGGTGGTGAGCCCGTCGCCGCCTTTATGTCCAAGCCAACGATGAAATTCGTACATCAGTTTTTGAAAAACTCATTGGTACTGCCACCTGGGATCGAACTCGGGTCTCTCGACTCGAAATTCCGACCACCCAAAAACTTGGCTATCGTGACTTTTATTTGATGAAACTGTCATATAATTTGACAGTTTGGATTAAAATTTTAAAGTTAAAATTTTAAGATTATTGTTATGAGGTAACAGATGATTTTCAGGTTTATCCCGATGAGGGAATGAATTAGAAGCAGGAAGGATAGCATAATCAGAATATCACAAAACCCGCATGTAGAGAAAAGACGCAACAAGAAACAAAACAACATAAGCTTTTAGCTTGAA
The DNA here is from genome assembly GCA_029286605.1 of Sericinus montela. NCBI lineage: Eukaryota > Metazoa > Arthropoda > Insecta > Lepidoptera > Papilionidae > Sericinus > Sericinus montela. The sequence goes on along the minus strand of JAGSMR010000082.1, from coordinate 593,006 downwards.
TTATGAGATCGCTTTGAGTGCCTAGAGGATTGAGTTTCAGTCGACGACATATATTATATACACAGCAAGCCGATGAAAATTGCTCTGTGGATAAAGATACGCTATATCTTCATCATATATTTGATTACATAAACGTCACAACGTTTATTACAGTGTCATATCAGCAACTGAATTAACAAGTTTAAAACTTGATACAATGTCCCACTGAAGACAGTCCGCGCTGAAGCTACAAAAGAGTGATGCTCTGACATTTTTAATAGAGATCTGTTATAATATGTCTAATCGAAAATAGCCTCTTGCGGTAAGGACAAGACAATTAAGATGCTGCAGTTATTTTAGGTGGAGCTGTGGTTTTGATTACTGGTCTTAACCCACTATCAAACGTATGAAAGACAATCAAATATACATGCTGCAAAATTTTATTCACCCTTAAACTGCAGAGGTTAACTGTAATAAATGAGTCAAATTTATCTACTCAATATAATCTGAGAGAGATTAATGAGTGCCTTGAAATAGCTTGAAAAGTAAGGTATAGAATGATGAAAAAATGCAGCTACACTTTAGACAGGTCATCTCGGGCTTGATTTACTTTTTGCGACATAATTCGCCGGCTTAATAAGCTCCCAAGTTGCTCAGCGGAATATGAAAAGGGTATTTTTCAATGCTCGGTACGTTTCTGCGTGAATCTTCAACCAAGATATTCGTAGAAGAATCAAGCTGTTACAGTTTTGAAATCGTACAATCGACAAGCGCTGGAGTTGAAAGTTTATCAAGTACACACAATGCACTATGTTCAATAAATTCGATAGATGCAGGTGGCTCTTTAGCATGATCTTTGCAACCTTTATTGAAGACCTATGTTCTGTAGTGGACTAGTAGCTAATGATTACAATAATAATATTCGATATCTGGTTAAATACAGAAATTTCTATTAACGCACTAACGTATTAAGTTACATATTCCATAAGACGTAACAAGCAGCGGAAATTTTCAAGTCGATTGCGCCTAATAGAAACATATTCGCACTGATGGATACACACAGAGAACACACATAAAATATTTATCAGCAAGGGTATAATTTTTTTTAATAAGAATAACGTTATACGCAAACAATGTACTAAGGAATCTATTGTTGTTTTGATGAATGTTCGAGCATCGCATTTCTCGCTATGAAACTACAGCGCAGGACGTTTGCACCATATATTAACGTATATTTTATGAAAACCGTAATAAAATTTCTGCAACTGGTCCTTCCTCAGTTATATTTTTTTAAAGTACTCATACGTATTTCTTTCGTAAAAACATTACGGTTTTATGTAACTAGAATTCCAAGATCGTAAATTTAAAAATAAAACGACGAGTAATTTATTATAGAATTTGATTACAATTTAACTTCTTAATCATGTTACAACCAAAGATAAGTTGATATCTACTTTACGTACTACAAGTAGAGCGTCGACGTTTTAGAATCTAGTTTTATTTAAGTCTAAAAATAAACACTTTGACATCTAAAAATAGCACACAACCTCAAGAATCACTCTGCTTATGATGTGTCTTGTTTTCATGTGCTTCAGCATAGGGACCGTTGTCTAAATGGGGTCATTGATTTTCTCCGAAAGCGGCACCGTAGAGTGGCAACCACCCCACTGAAAACAATGTCTCGGTTCCCAGAGGCCGTGTTTCTAAAAGAAATACGAAAAATTGAACTCACGTGATATAGAACGTCGAGCAATGGTTCTCTTTTTGTTAACAATCATTCAGGTTACTAAACTCTTGCATTTAGATACTCAATCGAATATTTGCCGACGCTAATGATTTTAAACATATGCGCTGTTCAAATAAACCGCTTCTATTTCAATAAAGACCAACGATTTATTTGTTTACGCTTTACCAAATCAAACGTTAAAATAATTGTATTCGGCGTGTTTCAGATTTCTTTACTAATAATCAACCACATGTTATTGACTATGAGCTTTGCCCCTGCTAGCGTTTACACCCTTAATTGCTTTGCGTAAACGAAGCAAACATTTGTTACTTTCGGCGAAAGAATTTCTGAAATTCGTCAATGAGTCACGTCACCAAGTTAAATTTGTCTTTATTTATAAGTGTCTATGGTCGAAAACAATAAAATAGTGGCCTTGCGTAAATTTACAATACGAAGACGGCCTTTCAAAGCTATGTTGACACAATTGGATATTAAAATTCCGACTTGATGCAGTGTACTCATTGACGAACCGCCAAGAATCCGATAAACAAATCCGGGTGTATTTGTTTACGGAACGGTTAAGAAATGTATTGAAGTTCTAGTAAGGTCGACGACTTATAAATTTTGTTTCGTCTGTCACCTGTTCATTTACAGAATGCTCGCAGAATTTCTGGCATTGTTCAAGAGAAAGAGAAATGCCCTAAAAATGAAGCAATGCTATTTTATTTTTATTTGTTTATTATTTAGTTTATTTTTTCTTTCGTGCTTTACAGTGAGCAGTGGTTCGGTATCCAAATTGAATATCAAACCTCTTTTAATGTAATAACTATTTGAAACGTGGCTGACTTTACCCAATCCAAAACGCTGAGTTGCGATCAGAAAGCTGTGTATAAAATGATTAATGAGTGTTTTGCTTTTTTGCAGTGCATCCTTGATCAGTCAGCGCAATGGAGGTTCAATGCATTTACGCTAGAGAACGTTTCCGGGGGTAAATTTTTTATACATATATGTTTTTTCTATATTTTACTTAGGTTTATTCACATCTATCAAGGTGTTTACCTAATAGTTATAACAGACTCGAAGTATAAATTAGTTTTCATATCTACGATGTATCGGTTTAGAGTGTAAACATGTCTCTACCTGTCCCAGAGGTGCCCGCACGCAATCACGAACAAATAGACTTGCCGATAACTATCAGTTTACTCACCAGTACACATTTACACATGTGACTGGTTGTTTTTATGTGAACAAAGGAACACAGTCAATAATATGTCTGCTAATCCCTCACTAACTTAGTTTCAGAGCTTCTACCTGTACGTGTAACAGGTTCGAACCTGCGACGTTCTACTTATTAGGCTATTGGCGCTTAGCTTTGGATCGAGTTTTTGAATATTAATCATTGCCATGGTTGCACTTTTATAAGATGTGAATAAGTCTACATAAAATATCTTGTGGACTTTTTTATGTTTATTGTTTACAGATCGAAAAAAACCTTTTCAGTATATAGATATACATATATACTACTGCATTTACAATTAGCGTTTCGGTTGTTACATTCTCGGTCAGCGCATTTTCTTTCATTAAAGTTTTTTTTTTGTGGAGTTTGTAAGCTGAAACTTTAAATATTTATGTACCTTTTATAATAAAATAATGATTTTAAATTAAAGTCGTTAAAGCATTGAACCTATAACTTCAATAAGCGTTGCTACGGTTTTAAAATATTAAAATTAAAATCAAAGTTTGCATAGGACCGAAGATATTTATGATCCAATTTTTTTCTGTATGCATTTTGTTTGCACTATGCTACTCATAAGTATATAAAGCGATGGAGGAGATTCAGATTATTTTGGTTTAATTAAAAATGTATTTTGTTAAGTAAACACACCTAAATCAAATATACTTGAAACCTTGAAAATTCAAATTATCGTAAAATTCTATTTCTATGGACAAACTACGTTATATAGTTAAAATTACTCTTTGAGTGAGAAAAGAACCACCGGATTCGACTATTCGCGGATGGAATTCTTTAGAAACTGCATCGCACGGGTACCCCGATCGCCTCTACGGCAAATAGAAGAAATATATAGCCTTCCTTCATAGACACTTATTTGCGCCACTTACCACACTAAATAAATGCCGCACCGACCTTAATTTACATGTTCTTGATTTCATTTAAAGAGTCGTGACTAGACAATAACTAGACACTTTTTTTGGCACTAAATCCCCTGGAAGCCCAACTCGTCGTCACTTCATCATTGACGACATTCAAAAATCGATCGTTCCTAATCGAATTCTATACTATAGCTATACTAGTTATAGCTTTTCCTTTCAAATTATTTACCATGATTACTTGAGGGCAATTCATGCCAGTAACTGGGTTTCTTTTCCGAAAGAAAAACATTAAAATAACATTTGACTGCCACTATGTCAGCGATAAATGGGCATTGAGCATTTTGCACATCAACATAATACCTCAGCTTCTTTTAAGCTCAGTTCTAGTTTCCACTGTAGTCTAGATATCATATTTATTAATTAGAAACCTTCTCCGATGTTGTTTATAATTACTTGCACTATTAAGATATTCGAAGTAACGAGATAGATGTTACGTAATTTTCCGAATCGGGAAGCAAATTACTCAGACATGTGTATATGATTGTAACTTATAACGGCGTCAAGTGCAGTCTCGTTGTGTCATCTCTTAGCTAGGAGCTATCAGACGTTATCAGGCTACCAGTTTTTCTTCCAGTCCGTTTGTTTTGTATATTTCAATTATACAATTGTTAACTTGAATGTGCTTTGCAAGAGTACAAATGAGGATATTCATATCATGAACGTATATAATTTTAAAAAATTATATTGTATTTATTTTGATAATATATTTTAGGCCATTATGGTCGATCATGTGATATCATCGATTTTCGATATTCGGATTCATAATTAATCATTATAATAGTCTATCTAAAGTCCTCGCCCAACGATTGTATTATAGGATGGTCCTGTGCCATCTACATCCATCGACTCTCCGCAATATTCTGTGATTTCCAGGCTCTAAGATCGAGGCTCGAACCAATTAATTTTTTAACTATTTGTATGTCTGGTTTGGGATCGTAAGAAGACGTCAGGCTCAACAAATGTCCGTATAAGCTCCGGTGAATGGTAGGTTGAAACGACTAAATATTAAAATTGTCTAGACGTAAGTCTACCCCAGTATTTAATTCGTGGTGATATTTTATTAATATTTACTTACAGATGATATACGTAAGCAATAATAATAATTTTAAAGAAGATTTTACCGCAAACAATATACCAAATAATGTTTCTAAAAAGAAAGACTTTGTCCAAAGTAACACTTATTAAGTTGATATCTACATAATGTGTATATTATTTACTTTTCTATTATCGTCTTTATTATAATATGATTCACAGAGTCACCCTACAATGTAGCTTTGTAGTCACGGTTGGATGGAGAGAACATTTATATATGTATGACTTCCCAAACTCTAGTGAACTGAATAAGGTCATTGACATATCGCTTTACATTTTTTCCCTCTGTATTTTAGATGTTTTTAAGGGGAGGATGGTGGAAGGACTAAGGTATGCCTCAAAGTTCGTGTTTAGCCTGACTCTATTACGAACCGACGGAAGGAACGGGGGGCCATAGATTCTTATGCCGTAACAGCACGGCAACCGTAGTGACAAACTATTTTGATCAATATATGACAACATATAGCTGATTTTACAATTTGTTTAGAGTTTGGGAGATCAAAATTTAAGTCAGGAGGCCCGAATTTAATCCCCTGGTGGTATGCTCGTGCCAATAGATTTTTTTAAAAACGTTTGTCTCGGCTTGAAACAAGTATGTAAGGATCGTGCAAGTGCAAAAAATGGTCTTTTCCTACTCCTACGGGAAAGGGATGTGATTGTATTTATGTATAATTTACTTGGACATAAAGACGGCGACGGGCACACCAGGTGTCACGTTGTCCCAAAAAAATATTTTCGGAAGGTGGATCAAACGGACTTGCCTAGACCTCTGTCTACTCTTGTATTGGGAATCGCGTGATAGTAATTCTTACATTTGGAATAAATAAATTCGTATAAAACGTCTCGTTGGATGTCGATAAAACAATATTACACTTTGGGAGGCTTTAAGATCAACATCCGTGAAGGTGCAATATGATTGCGATCGTCAGTAATCAGGGCCCGCGTCATCTGTCCTTTAAGACCAGTTTGTCTGATTTAATGCTTAATGCTGTATTAAAACTTCAAGATGCCTGTCTCCTTTCCCGTAATGTTACAACTCTTTTATATCTTTGTCTATAAAAACGAATAAAACGAATTTACTTTACTTGCATCGCAACGTAAAATCTTTATTTGGATCAGCGTATTCATAACTTATTCCCAGACGGCCACAGATGTGCCTGACCGAGCTTTAAAGATTATTAGGTGCAGTGACTCTTGGACACTAAACTGTAGGTTGTAATTTCGTTTGATTGTTCCGGATTCTTATTTTTATGGAAAAAGTTATTTGAAATGTTTATCAGTGTTAATTTAATTATATTGAACGTTGTTGTTTATTAATTACGTGAAGAGTATCAAGAATTATCAGGAAACTTATTTGCTCAGTCACAGTCTTACTAATATTCTTCACTTTTACATTTACAATGCAGCATTACAGTCTGAAACCAACCAAGCAATGTTTACATGTCGTCCTTATCTATGTCTATGTATGTAATCTGCTATCCATCCCTCATTCTGTTGGAGTATTTGACTCAAGATGAGTGGAAATTTCGAAAGGAATTCATAATAATATAGATGGTATATTAAAGATAGCAGATTCCTCTTCTGCCCAGGAATCGCCTGAATCAGTACGGGTGGTATTGCTATCAACCACTTTCCTATTTCTGCCGCCAAATAGCAGTGTATTAACTATTGTGTTTCGGCTAGAAGGATAAAGAGAGCCAGAGTAATCACAGCCAATGAGGCATACCATCTTAATCTTCGGGGACAATTGAATGACAAAGCATTCGTAACCTTTTGACAGTTTTTACAGCTGTTATGCGCTTCAGTATCCGCTTACCTTCATGTGAACTTAATAGCTGATACTTGTTTTTCACCCTAATTCTTTAAAATAAAAGTTGAGAAGTGAACTTTTTCACAGAGCCAATTAACGTGTTCGGCTTGGTACAATCGAAGAATTGTAAAAGACTTGTCAGGAACACAAAGCGGCGAATTACGTTTTAAACATCAAGAGCCTTCCGATTCACGGAAGAAAATTTCCGATTGCATAAACTTTGAATCGGTGCGATTACCATCGCATTAGTACTTGCTGATCACCGGATCAGTTTTTCTTTAATGTTTTGTCATAATTTAAGTGATAAGATACAGATCTATATCTACTGATATCAGAGGTGTATTTTTGGAACAGTAGTTTTCTTTTTTACGAAGGATCCCGGGATCTCAGAGCTGGTGACACTTAAAAAAAAAAACCGTTTAGCCACGTTGCCGACACGTGTCTGCCACTCGATTTCCTATTCCAATTCGATTCCTAACTCCAGGCGAGTCAGAAATATCTTTCATTCTTTTGTAATTAAACCAGATATATCCTGTGGGATATACAAACTATAAAGGTGGTGTTAGTACAGAGAAATATTATTTATATTATATGTTTACATATTCAATCAAATTTTGTATGCATCTATTATCATAAAATTACTTTCCACGATTCTCAATTTCTCTGAAGTTTCACTTTTCAAATGTAATGAAAAGCATTAATATACGCGCACGGCCTGTATATACAATCCAAGTTAATTCGCTCCGTTTTAGCGAAGGGGCGCGCCTAATTGTTTTATGAGACTCGCTGGCAAGTTATTATATTCCGGGAATGCTTTACACGTGATCTTCTCTGCATAAATAGTTTCACTAATTCAAGATCAACTCTGCGCGCTTCAAAGGGTTTTCGAACGGAACCTTATGATTTAATCATGTACCGGAAGGCAATGATAAGATTATATCGTTTATCCGGTGCGACGAGCTTATTACTCTTTCAATCTTGTATGATATCGTGTATGGATTTTATTAATGTAAAGTCGCAGAAGTGTAGCAGTTACATTTGAGAAAAAAAGCAATTAAACAAGTTCAGAGCGGTCTTCCTAATGCTGAGATGGGCGGATACATTTTCCCAAAGCTTATTGGGACAAAGTTTCGGCTGGTGAGCATGTTGCCGTCTTAGTCTCCAACCAACGGTATTAATTGTAAAAAAAAAATCTGATTTAGCAGTTTGTTGTTTGTAATTGTCGGGACGAAGTTGTGAAATTTACCGACAAAGTCAAAGAGATTTCAGAAGTAACTCGAAAGTGATTTAATATGACATTATGTCGTGCACATTTTTCTCTTTGTTGACATTTTTACAATAATTTTTCACGAATTAACAAAACATTGCCTTACTAATTTATTCATATTTTGATATCACAACGCCTGACGGGTCTGCTAGTTTAATTACATCAGTTTCCTCTATATCTACTATATCTCCGCCAGCCTTTAGTGGTGTGTAAAAAAATTTAAATAATGAAAAGCGTTTTTTTTTAATAACTACCTACTTGCAGAAATAACCGTACAGTACTCATATTAGATTTGGTTAGATTGGTACGAAAAGATATGTGGAAATATATAAAGGCGATTTTGTTTAAAAAATACAAAACCTTTTAATAATTTCAAAATTATTTTATATTTTCTCGTAACATTATCATTGAAAATGACATTAAGAACATAAAAACTAACGCTTTCTATCGTCATTTTCTTTTAAGACTCTTACACTCAAGCGATCAACCGTAACGCAGGGTGACAGCCGTGTTCCTCGTTAACACTCATTGATGATGCAATTACTTTTCTCATTCGAGGAGTCAGTATTTATTTTCTCGTCTCAATTCTTGGGGGAAGAGCGGGGCCACGGTTCGAAGCAATCATAATTCGATTAGAAATAGGTTGCAATTTTAATTGAAGTTTTTTATTGCAAATAGAGATTTACGTTAGCGTTGACATACGGTATCGTTATTATCGGGTATATATCGGAATTGCTACATCTTTATCTCATGGGAGTCGGTACAGATGAGTTAACGTAACGTTTGCGTTTGCGCTATGGAGTGTTAAAGGTATGCGAAGTCTAAATTTACTTATAAAAGTGTTAATTATGGAAGAACGACTTTGACCTATTTTCTGGCTCCAAAGGTATATGCGAAACAATATACCACTTCCTTTCTTACCGTGGGTGTCGTAAGAGGCGAATAATGATAAGTTGTAGCGGGATAACCATCCCGAAAAAAGCCGTACTTAAACCGGTAACGGGCAGCAGGAATATATATATATATATATATATATATATATATATATATATATATATATATATATATATATATATATATATATATATATATATATTCACATTACACACAGTAGTACACTACTGACTTGAAAGACACGTTAGCCGAGTGGGTGGGTGGTCGGAATTTCGAGTCAAGAGACCCGAGTTCGATCCTCAAGTGGCCGTACCAATGGGATTTTCTAAAAAAAAAACCTATGTACAAATTATATCGTTAGCTTGGACATAAATAAGGGCGACGGGCTCACCACCTGTCACGTTGTCCCGAAAATATCTTCGGTGGAAGGTGGGTCGAAGGGACTTCAATGTCTAGACTAGACTTCTGTCTACCCCAGTATTGGGAATTGCGTGAAGATATTATTATTATTACACTACTGACTGACATGACTGGAGTGCTAAAAATTCATATTCATTCGAAAAATATTTGCCCCTAGCAGGATTCGAACCCACACACCTGTCTTCGGACGCGGAATTGGGGCAACTAGGCTATCGGGTCGAATTATTATTCATTGTAATTCTTCCTCGCTAATGTTGATCTTGAATAAGGGTTTAACTTCACATTAAACGCCTTATGCCTATTAATTGCAGTTAGAGCAATCAGGGATCTAAAGAATTATTTTGTTAAGGTGCTTCGGAAAGCCCGTGGTACGGTTTCCAATTATAGTAATAGATCAAAGGAGCGTGATCCCTATTGCCAGCTCAATGGCTTTCTAGCCTGGAATACGTCGGATACTAAGTCTTTGTACGAGTATGTAGCAAATACACCTGAGTGCTTTAAGCCTTTCATTATCTTAATAGTATTATTTACTCTCCTTTGTGATGGTTATCTTTTATGAATAGGCAGTTTAAATACGAAATTATTAATAACATATTGTATATTTAAATACGTTAAATAATACTGTTGTGTAAAATACTCACTTACATAAGATTAGCTCAGCGTTTAGTCGCTGATCTGCAATTAAAAAGGACGAACATATCACGGCATGAAAAGCAACCTATGTTTTAATTCAGGATAAAAGCTATTATATCTAACGACCGTATGAATATTATAGAGATACAAAGTGATAGAGTAAGAAAATTAAACACGTAAAGTACGAAAACAAATATAAAGAATTACAAATAAGTAAAGGTGCGAACGACAAATAGTTTTTGAAGCGATAAGTTAGATTTTGAGAAAATTCGTAATGATATTTCGTAAATGAGTATGTATTTTAGCAGTGAGAAATATTAGTATTACCAGGTGATCGCTTCTCGATCAATAACTGAAATAATCGGGTCTCGCTGAATTCGAATCCGCTCCGTTCATCTGGAAGGTTTTGATTTATCTTATTGGATACTGAGACGTCGACAGGTTCACCATGTATTACGGTGGTCCCGTAAACCACTGACCAACTCAGTCTTGGCTCTCAGTTATGGGGTTGTGAGAACATGGGTTGTCTCTTTGTAAATAATTTTTAGGTGTGAAGCGACACTGAGCTTTTGCAACATTGTCTAACGACACGGTGCTTCGGTGGTTTGAACATTGTGTGAAATCTCGCCCTTGTTACTTTATTTCTAACTCTTTTTTTTAGATAATTTTTTCTATAATCAGCTATTACTATTATAAACTGAAATTGTATATTTTATGTGTATGTGTATAGGGCAGCAACGAAATCACTACACATTTTTGAAAAAATTTTTCGCGATTATAAAAACATGGACGTGATGATAATATTATAAAAAGTACGATGAACATAAGACGAACCTATACTGACCTAGCCCTTAAATTTATTATAATTGTAAATATAGTATAAAGGTTCAAATTCCGCATGGGGCAAACATTTTTTTGATGAGTGTCAATGTTTTTACTCATTTATGTTTATAAATATTTGTCTATGTTAATGTGTATTTTGAACACTAAGTCATTAATAAGCTCACTTTTTCTCACACAATTGCCATATTGTCCACAGTAAGCTTATAACTCCGTCTACCTCAATATTGGGAAAATACGTGACTGTATAAAAATTGATGAAAAAAATATACCGTTTACCGTTTGACACTTTTAAATTGAGGAGCTGTATAAGATAATATAGATATCAATGTCATTAATACTTGTTAAAGTCAAGTTAATGTTGGGATGTCAACTCGCCGTAATTTGCCGGCAGTTAGTTAGGACTTAAAGCTTTTGAAATGGAACCGCGTTCTCAAGTACAGTTCGGTGGTAAAGTTTCAGGCATCGGGTGCTAAGTCCGTCTGTCGCTTTCGCTGTATTTAATAATCTTCTGATCGAAGAAACCAGCTTCAGCAATTAGTACGATTAAATTAGTTTTCGTGGCACATTGACATCTGTTCTTTGTTATATTTCACTCTATGTCGTAAGCATCGCTACGCCGTTAGTTTCAACGTTATTAATTATAAACTAATTAATAATTAAATGTTTTAGCTCAATAATGTTTCTTTTCATTTGTGTTGTAGGAGAGATAAAATAAATTCTATCAGAAACTTATTATTTTTTATCATTTTAATATATTCTTTCCCAATTCTAGAAATCTAGATAGACAGAAATATATAGTTAGATTTTTCTCCGCAAATGTTTGGAACAACGTCACAGTGTCTTAATGTCCACTGTAATATTCTTATTCAGTATTATTACTCATTGTTACTAATAAAATATCCACGACTACATTTCAAAACGAACATTCTTCATAAAATATTTTTTCTTTTTTATAAAAAAAAAACGAGAGACTGTAAAAAAGGAGTTTTCTACATTAACCCATCCGGGAATCGAACCCAGGAACCACAGAGCTGGCGACACCATAAAAACCTGGTTTGGAATATATTATAGCCTATAGTAATTTTTTAATGCACGCCGTGATACAACTTCAGTAAGGTATCGAATTTTCTGGTATTTAATTGCTTTGATTACTTTTAACAATAGTCAGCTTTAATACCCCTTCACTTTTTCCCTCGACTCTTCAAAGACTTATTATTCTAAAGAATGAAGACCTCTCTGAGTATTTATTATTCGGCCGGCTTTTTATACAAAGGTAAATTTTATTACAATTCTTTTTGATTCAGTTGGCAATAATTTTCATGACTCTAAAATCTCCTTAAAAGTTACGATAACCGAGTAGTTGGGTGATCGCAATTCGAGTCAAGAGACCCTACTTCCATCCTCTGGTGGCAGGCTTGATATCAATGGGTTTTTTCTAAATTTTTTGTACGATTTATGTTGTTGGCTTTGACAAAACGATGGCGACAGGCCCACAACATGTTACGTTGTTCCAAAAAATGTCTCCGGTGGATGCTGGGTCGGAAGAAGTCTGTCAATCCCAGTAATGGAATAATGCGCAAATATATTGACCATTTTGAAGGGTAAAAACTTTAAAATATTGGGCATTTAGAAGGGTTAAAACTTTAAAATAAAGATATAACCAATTAATATTGCAAAAAAATATAATTGTGATAACGATTTCTTTTTAAAATACAGCCTACGTTACTAGCGATGGTTTTCTAATGATGAAAGAATTTCTTTGTAGCTTTCTATTGCTGAAAGAATTTTTAAATTCAGTTTGTTGGTTTAGGCATGAACGCTTAATAATCTAACAAATAAACCTAATTTCGTACTTATAATATAAGTTACGATGTATTATGTTGTTCTTGTAATATTTTTTTGTTGATAAATCTGTATATCTTCACGCCAATCCCAATACTGGATTAAACAAAGTTCGATGCAATTAAATCCTTTCACTTCCACCGAAGACGTTTATTGGGACAACGTGACAGGTGGTGAGCCTGTCTTTATGTCCAAGCTAACGATTTAATCGGACATAAAAAACCCATCGTTAGGAGCCTACAATCTGGGGATCGAACTCCGGTCTCTGATTCCGATCACCCAAGCACTTTATCCCAACATAATAAATTAATATATGTGTCAAATAAGTGCTTCAATTTCTTCCATGCATCGAGAATAAACTGTAATATCTAAAATGAGCTACGATATGAACAAAGTCAAAGTAATCTAAACACTATAATTGCAACGCCGTGCCGCTCCATCGGCAAACTAGTTAACACATAATTCAAAAGCAGGGGACCGACTTCTCGCTCATCTAGTCTCTCAAACTTTCTCAGCGACCTGTGCTTCAAAGTTGGTCCCATTTTAAAAGCTTACAAGCTTCGAGAGATTAGCTCAAATATTATTTCATTGTTGTTTGAACAATGTTTTATGTTATGAAACATGAATTTCATCTTTCATCGTCATTATAGAATCGCTTTTGGCACAATTACAAGTTTATTTGATATAACGTGACGGGTGGTGAGGCTATCTCCCTTTTTTCCAAGCCAACGGTACAATTTAATAACATAGTTAGATACATCCTTTATATTGTTACAAAAATCAATACATACAAACATCATAATCATCGCATAATGTTAGCTCCTAGCAAAATTCGAACTGCAACCCTTAGCTTCGAAGGCTGCTTTATTGCCAACGCGGCTATCGGATCTGCAATATTCTAAACCTGAAACCTCACGTTTACAATAAAGCTTATTTAGTGCATTCAGTTGAAGAGTTAAGTATTGTTAAAGCACGGTATCGGAGCGAATTCAATCTCACACCCCGCGCGCGTATCGTTGAACGCGAAACTGTAATCGTGAACACAATATTGCATTACGCTACCTCTAAATCGCATTTCGATTTCACGGAAATTATTCCAGAAGCGTCTATTTACTGTCTCATGAATCGATTTACCTGACTTCTGCTACGCTTCAGTATATTACTCGTAACTGCAGTTTATTTTAGAAGAATGACTCTTTTTTCGCAGCATTAGATTGTAGTCTTAACTATATGAGTAGTCACGATAGCCGAGTGGTTGAGTGATCGAAATTCGAGTAAAGAGACCCGCGTTCGATCACCAAGTGGTAGGCTAGTACCAATGGCTTTAGAAATTTAAGTACGATTGATATCGTCAGATTGGACATTAACACTGTGATAAGTTCACCACTCAAAAGTGTCTTCGGGGTAGGGCGGGTCGAAAGGACTTAATTATCTAACCTCTGTCTACCGCAGTGTAGAGAGTGGCGTGTAGATGTTTTTTTTATTTCATCAATGGGTTATGGTTGTGGATGATTGTTACTTTTTTGTCTCTATAATTAGAATTCACATCTGCTCATGGCCATAACAAATCGGGATAAAATTTGTTTAAAGAAACATGTCATGAACCCGTCAAGTAAATTCTTACTTGGTAACTGGTACACTGAATGAACACAAGTTAATGCAAGTTGAGCGAGCGGAACATTGTTATTCATCTTACAATATTTGCCCGGGCGGGATTCTATTCCACGACCCTCTACTCCGAATTCAGGGTCACTTCGAACTTGCCTATCGGCCTATTCATCTTAATCACCATTATGTTACAATTATTCCCCATAGGAATTATTTTTAGGCGTTTCTATTTAAAGAAAATTTGATACTAACATTTGATAATAGCTAAAGTACCATACAGTACTGCGGAATATAGGGCTCTTAAGGGTTACCAGGATTACTTAGGGTTTACCATATTTGAAATATTTGACAAGCGAATTGGCTACTGCATCTTAGACACTGCTGCCTGTCTCCGGACTACTGAATGAAGTTCTGGTATATTCCGAGATGGTTTTCCCGACATCTTTCAGCAGCCAGTTGCATTTTCCAGGCTTTTTCCTCAGTCGCCTCAAGCGACACTCACGGGAAGAAAGGGAGTTGCATATTCTTAATCCGGTACGATACGGTACGATTATTACATACATAAATACAAAGAAAGATAGTGACAACATCGCATACATTGCTCCGATCCCAAAGCAAGCAGCTTAAGCTCTTGTGTTATGAAATCAGTAACTACGAAGGTTCCACAAACACCCACCATGACCGGAAATCATACCCGAGGTCGTCCACGGTAGTCTATATCTTTCATTTAATTTTTTCATACCCTATTGATCAGTATTTAAACTTTTACGCAAGCTAGGATTGATCTACATCAGACCGATTCCAAACTGTAGATACGGTCCGCGGTTCAATTGTCCCATTTCGTTGCTTGAATAATTCATGTGCGACTCTATTATTCATGTACGTTCGTTCCGCGCGCCGCTCACGGGCAGATTCAAGAAATAGCCTTTTAAAATTAATTTGCTTTGTAAAGTACGGCGATATTTCGTTAACTCTACAACCCTGTCGGTCCGGTATGGAAAATTGTTATTTACTCTACGTCCAATCAAACTTCAGCTACAGTTTCGATTTTTGACCCCCCCCCCCTCCAAGGCCTATTGTTTAAAATTCCGCTGTTGCCCTCGTATCAATTAAAGCCGGAATCATTTGCGGTTGGCAGATTCCGATTACCGGAGTTAAAAATTGACAGTTGAACATTCAGTTTTTAAATTGTATTTAAAGTTTTTTTTTAAACAGTTCAAAACATTTTGAAAAACATCACAAACAGCATTTTGATTAAAGACTGAACGGTCACTAAACATTTTTAATTTCATAATAGAAAATCCCTTAAGCTTTTAATGCTAAAAAGTAAACGTGGAAATCCACATCTAAAAATGGTGGCATACGTACGTGTCATATTTAAATACATAGGGCATTACTTAATGACACCGTGACAGGATTACATCAGGTGATCAGAAACGATAATAGATAGAGATAATTTAAACGCCAGCATTATAGTTTTAGGCTTAAAGTTCATGTTAAAAAATTAAGAGGTCTTCAAATAGCTTTTTAAAATAGTTTATTACGCAATGGTTAATTTAAAGAATAAACATATAAATAATAAATATCTTCACGCAATTCCCAATACAGGGGTAGACTGAGGTATAGTCTAGACAGTTAAATCCCTTTGATCCATTTACCACCGAAGATATTTTCGGGACAACCTGACAAGTAGTGAGCCCGTCGCCGTCTTTATGTCCAAGCCAACGATATTATTCATACATAAGTTTTTGAAAAACCCATTGGTACGAGCCTGTCACCTGGGGATCAAACTCGGGTCTTTTGACTCGAAATTCCGACCACCCAACCACTCGGCTATGTATAAATAAAAACAAAATTATGAAAGATTTCTAGTTTAAAGATATAATTTCAAAGAGAGATTTTCACATGATTTAATAAATTACTGCCTTTTAGAACACCGAGTTTATTGTGAAACATTTTATGATTATGAAATGTAATTAATGAATTCCTCTAACTTCATTCCTCCTACAACTACACTTTACCAACATATTTTAAACTTTCACTGTACATAGGATATACTTATTCGTCGTATGAGTAATTTTATCTTAAGGTTAAAAGTTTTAGAAACCATCTTACATATAAATAAAAGAAGTATAATTCCCAGAAAATTAATTTAATATTACCCAGAAGAGCATAAGCACTCAAAGTTTAATCCAATGATATATATAAAAAAATATTATTTTGATAACCGTGAACAAGGAAAAAACATGAATGAAAAAAGCTGTGCTTTCAGTTCTAATAAAGCTTAACGAATATCATTTGATAAGTTCAAGGTGAAAACGTCTGTACAGTTGAGAGTATGTTAAGGTGTTTTTATATTCTTACTGGCGTTTGTAGCCGATCGATGATTGTGCGTTCCTCTTTAAATTCTGATGATTCCTTAAGTTATTTAGATTTCTTTTAAAATTGTAAATTTTCAATGAAACAAGTTTGTTTTTTCACTTTACTAGTCCGATTTCAAATATCCTTGTGACAGAAAATTTCTTACTTAACATCACTTAACTTAACATCATACCAAAGGAGCGAGAAAAAATAGAAACCAAAGTAAAAGCCTGAACACAGCCTAGGCACAGAAGGATGATCCACGATCCAAATTAAGAAAATTGACCACCACGGTGATCCATTTTCTAAATTTGGTGATTTCGGATGAAACCGGAGGAGCATCGAGTTATATTACAACTCTCGAGAAAGTTTCGCGTAGTTTGGTTTCAATATAATATAGTTATATAGTATATCTATCCTAGTAATTAATTGCCAATGCAATAAATAAAAAAATAGATGAAGAATTATGTATTCAGACGTTTATTCTTCGTCTTTTTATAAATTGAAATAAAGCGTCTCTTTCTTAGGGAAAGTAATTTATTTTTCATAACCTAACTTGATAATGACGACCTCCGTGGACAAGTGGCAAAAACACTGGTTTTCAAGGTGTCGCCATCTCGAGGTCCCGGGTTTGATTCCCGGTCGGGTCAATTCAAGAAAAAAACCACTTTATCTACATTTCCTCGGGTCTGGGTGTTTATGGTACTATCGTTGTTTCCGATTTCCTTACCTCAAGTGCTTTAGCATCTTACATTGGGATCGGAGCAATGTATGTGATGTTGTCCCTATCTATACATATATTTATTTATTTATTATTTATAAATGATATCTAAATATAGATTTAATTATCAAAGTAAAATTAATTTGATCTTAAACTGATAGTATGTGTGTTGGCATAGTTTACGACCACAGGTCTGCTTTCTGTAGCAATTTGTAAGTGGCAAGTCAGTGCTTACACATAGCTGGCTTAGTTGTTGTAGTTGTTGTTTATTAATATCGCTCGCGACGTTGACACAACTATGCGGAGGCAAAGTTGTTGATGTCCGTCTTCATTAAGTACTTTGAGCCGCAACATATTCTCACAGGCGGTTTATGAATTCTTCGCGTTCACGGTACCGTATTTTAATTAGCAGCCTGAATCACAGGGTTAAAGTTATTTTAAATAACATCAGTCACGATAGCCGAGTGGTTTGGTTCTCTAAATTCGAGACATTAGACCCGAGGCTCGTACCAATGGTGTTTTTTAAACTTTTGTACGAATTATATCGTTGGCTTTTGGACATAAAGACGGCGACAGCCTCACCATCTGTTACGTTGACCCAACAATGTCTTCGATGGAAGGTGGGTCGAATGGACTTAATAGTCTAGTCCTCTGTCCCCAACATTGGGAATGGCGTGAAGATATTTTTTTAGAGACGTCCACATGAAATGACCATCATTACCTGCTATGGATGTCGTGTTCTGACCCCTTGCTGTAAAGTACTTGTTCATGATGTAATTATTTTGTGCGTAATTATGTACACTAAAGTTGTTAAAATGACCCAACGTTATTTTAACTTTGATGAATACTCGTGAGGATCGATAGCTGTAATCTTAAATGTCATATCCAATGTTTCTTTTTCTATTTAATAACTTATTTTGACATTTTGTAATTTTAAGTTTGATAAAAATACGTATGTTTATTTTTCGTAATAGCCTTCTATATTCCAACTACCTTAAGGTTGTTGAAAGCAGAGAATGCTTTTAGCATTAAGCCCACTTTGTTCCTTTACAGTTTCATAAGATGCAATAAAGAATAAATAAATAGATTGCGCTGTAAAGTGTTTGTAAATGTTTTCTTTTACTGCAGTTTAATACTTCATTTATAGCATGTTTTCTTCTATACTTATTCTTCTAGAGTGTAATATTTCCAGCATTCTCAGTCATTCAGTACTTAGTAAATTAACCCTAATCAACGTTAAGAATAGAAACCTTAGCGAATTCGCGGAAAACGTATGTGATCATTAACACATTGTTAATTTTTTTTTTGTTTTTACTAAATAATAATGAAATGTCTTCACGCGATTCCCAATACAGGGGTAGACAGAGGTCGGGTCAATTCCGCGTCCGAAGGCAGCTATGTGTTCGAATCCTACTAGGGGCAAATATTTTTCAGATGAATATGAAGGGGTAGACAGAAGTCTAGTCTAGACAATTAAGTCCCTTCGACCCACCTTCCACCTAAGATATTTTCGGGACAACGTGACAGGTGGTGTGATCGTCGCCGTCTTAATGTCCAAGCCAACGATATTCGTACATAAGTTTTTGAAAAACTCATTGGTACGAGCCTACCAACTGGGGATCGAACTCGGGTCTATTGACTCGAAATTCCGACCACCCAACCATTCGGCTATCGTCACTTTTTTGTTTGTTTTCACTAAGTTAGCTTTATAACAAACAAAAAAATATTATCTCGCAATAATAGATTCGATTAGATAGATCTAAAATTAGAGACAGACAGTCACTAGAGACTAGTAGTCGGGTGATCAGAATTCGAGCCAAGAGACCGATCCCCAGGTGGCAGGCTCGTACCAATGGGTATTTTTTCCAAACCTTATGTTTATTCTAATTGTTATACGGCCTGTCTAGTTTTGATGTAATGAAATTCTTCCTCTAGAGATTTTGGAAGATTTGTAATACAACATAGCAATTTAAATTTACACACGTATTGCATAATGTGCGAGTATAAAATAATATTTGTCATGTAACTTTACGTTGTAGCCGTTTCAGTTTATGTAATTTCTGTAATAAGTTATTTTCAAAGTTACATCTGCTGATACTTTCAATTTCTAGTGCTAAATGCTCTCAACTTCCAGCTACGCGAACGAGTGGAAACGCTTGCATTCCGACGTGTACAAGTTGAGATGTATTATTTATAATTCCGAACGTACGATTAGTAAATTTTTCTACGTCAAATTTGAAATGTATTTTATGCGATTGTTGGTTTAGATAGTTGATTTAATTTCGGATTTTTTTTTAAAGTGATTACTAGTGATGTTGCGGGTACAGTCTGATTAATAATTATGCACCGAGAAAGCTAAATTGTTCTTTGTTATATCTTAAAAATCAATTATTTTAAAATACGATCTATAATAATGAACAAGTTATTAGATTCAAAAATTCAATCCTTGACTGATCACTTCTCGGAACAATTGTGGTTTTTTATATTCCTATCTGTGGAAAGTTGATTTTCGCTTCGATAACGAATCTATTCGTCAATTGGTATTGTAAAATTTTACCTCAACATAGGAATCTCATTTTGGTCTGTAAATTTGATCTAAAAAATCCAATAATAAAGTTTCAATAATAACAATTCAAGCAAAAATAATATATTATCTTGATATTTAATATTTTTGGGTTTGAAGTAAATTTGTAACAAGATAAAAACCGCTAGAAGATTTGAGTGACCCTTCTCTGTTAAATTTAAACACTTCAAGCGCAAACTTGATTAAAATACGTTTAATTTTCATAACAAACCTCTGTCAAGCGTCAGTGCCAAACATTAAAAGATCTTATTTCAAACAGTCTAGACTGCTCAGGGTTACACGTGTCGATAACAACAAAGCCTGAAAATCACTTAAAATTCATCAGTAGTTTCTATGGGTTTGCTGATTAGAAAATGTGCTTGTAGTGTTTGGGAAATGTTCTAGATGTTGTAGCTGCTTTGTTGATAAAGTCCATTCCTTATTGTTTTTTATAAATTCACGTGAGAATATTAAGAATCTGGTAGAACGAAAGAAATACGTAAGAATTGTAACATAGCGGTTTATTCTCAATAGCTTCGCCGTCATGCTTGATGCGTGAAGTTTACTGTGTAATACTTAAAAATTAACAACGAATAACTTCCTTCAAATGAAGAGTAAGCTTTGAATAAAATGCTCTTTGGCGTCAACTTTTTCTTTTTGTAAATTTGTAAATATTTTCTGTAGTACACACAATACTATTAACAATCCTAACATTTCAGTCAATAACTGTGTACAGTCCTGAACACGATTAGGTGGTAAGTTCAGTATGTAGACATTAGTGTCTCTTACAAACCACATCTCAAACCACCTACAGACAATCTACGATTAATTATTATCTCCTTAGCAACATATGTACATACGTCTTGCCTAAGTAATACTAAAATGATTTCTGAAAGCTAAGTAAATTGTGGGAATAAAACAAAATAAATAAATATCTTTATGCAATTTCCAGTACAGGGGTAGACAGTCTAGACAATTAAGACCCTTCGACTCACCTTACACCGAAGATATTTTCGGAACAAAGGGCGGTGAGCCCGTCGCCTTTATATCGCGAACGATATAATTCGTACTTAAGATTTTCTAAAACCCATTGGTACGAGCCCGCCACCTGGGAATCGAACTCAGGTCTCTTGACTCTAAATTCCCACCGCCCTACTATTCGGCTATCGTGACTTAAATTGTAGGAAAATTACAAAAAAACACTGCAATGCCAATATAGACCAAACATTAAAAGTAAGAAACACGTATGTTGCTGTTCGATACACATCTTCTTTATTTTTTTATTTCTACTGAAATCCTCCGTAGTCGCATATTTGACTGCAAAAAGCAAGCATTGTAGTTGGATAAAAAATAATCATAAATAAATTATAATGTGTTATTATATAAAATTTATAAAACATTTTAATAATAAAAGATTTATCTTACTTTATAAGACTATTACAGGAATCAACGCCTAACTTGTTTCTTACCATTTTCCGTTTTTCTCGTAGGTGGGGGTAACTCTCTCGTAGGTAGTTTTTATTCCTATATTTAACCCATAATTGAAAAAGAGTGAAGTCTGAAAGGGTAAGACGCTCCAATGTAGCTCGACATAGTTCGCATATATACCAATCGAAATTTTATACAAATTGTATATGTTTTCACTTGATATTTTCACGAGACAACCCGAGACTTTTTAAAAGCTATTACGTCATCGAATCTAGTTAAGTGATGAAATGAAAACGTCCCAACCGTCATCCTAACCACTAAGCCACCAGACCATTAAGCACGTGGCGTTATGTAATTTAGGACGTAAATACTGAATCCTTAATTAAAGCGAGTCGGGCGAAGCCGAATTACACGCGCCTCTCACGTTTAAGCCCTTCGGCCTCTTCTCAAGTGGTCTAACGGCCCGTTGCAAGACAAAGGCCTGAGATAATGAAGTTAACCCATAACTACGCCCAGAAGGACGCTTCGGGTGTGAATCGAGTTGTAATATCTGCATGGCTTTAGCGTGACTAAAGTCGCTTAATGTCACAGTGAAAACAGAATCGAACATCGAATTGTTTTGATTTTCGATATGGGAACATAAAGTTCACTTAAAAAAATCGTCATCGTTAAATTCACCACCGTTTTTACGATGTTCCTCGGAGGAGAAATCGGCGAAGGAAACTCCGCAGGTATCCTGCTTTTTCCATATCTTCACGCCATTTCCATTACAGGGGTAGACTGAAGTCTAGTCTAGATAATTATTGCCCTTCGACCCTCCATGCACTGTAGAAATTTTGGGACAACGTGACAAGTGGTGAGCCCGTCGCAGTATCCTGCTTTTTAATCGTAAATACAGATCAAAATTAGATTCCTATATGGAGGTCAAGTTTTATGATACTTAATAACGAATAGATTAGTTAAATTAAAGCGGAAATCAACTTTGCATAGATAGGGGAATATATATCAACCAAGGATTGAGTTTTCCGAATATCTTTATTTCATGTAGTATTTTAAAATAACTGATATTGCTTAAAGATATGTATATAATCTGTATAGTATAGTAATATATATATGATAAACTTAGGCTGGTCAAGAATCATTCCAAATTTTATTAAATAATAAATGGGACGAGGCAGTGGTTTTCATGGTGTCGCCAGCTGAGGTTTGATTCCCGATCCGGTCAATGTAGGAAGACAGTTTTTCTACATTGTATCAGGTCTGTATGATTGTGGTTCCTTCGTTGTGTCTGATTCATAACACAAATGCATAATAATAACATTAACATTAGGATCTGAGCAATGTAAGTGATGTTGTCCCTATCTATGTATGTGGTTATTATTTTTTTTGAACATTAAATTGCAACGTTTTAAAGTCAATGTCTTTTAAATTTCATATGATATCTATTTTAAAATGCATAAGAATATTCCGATCCAAGTAAGATGCACTCTTAAACGGCGATGTAAACAATGTTACACATGTTGCATTAGGAAGTCAAAGAGAATATCCCAAGAAAGGCAAACGCTTTAAGCCAACGAGGATTGAAAGCAACCAAGAAAAATGTACAAAATAGGTTCTGCGAACTCTTTCACTTACTCTATTCGAGTGAATATTTAATGCGTAAAATAGTATTTACAAGGATGAAAAAGACGTATCAACAAACATCATTATCACCGAGAGGTTAGGAGATCACAATTCGAGTCGCGAGACCTGAGTTCGATCCCCAAGGCTCGTTACAAAGGTTTTTTTTTTAAAATAAAACTTAAATACGATTCATATCGTTGGTTTAGACATAAAGACGGCGAGGGGCTAACCACGTTGTCCCAAAAAATATCTTCGGTGGAAATTGGGTCGAAAGGACGTAATTGTCTAGACCTGTCTCAACCGCTGTATTAGCAGTGGCGTGATGTTATTTTTTTACTTACTTTAACGATCGTCAAAATAAAGCTTTAAATTTTGTTAACATTACATTTCGCTCTCTGTATTCTAATCACCAAAGTGTGATAATGTATTGGCTATTTTTGGGAGGCTTTTAGTCGGCGTTACCCGAATATTTTTGTCTTATTATTCAAGACATATTTTCTATATCAAAAATTCTAATTATATTAGTGTCGTTCATAATATAGAAATTACACGAGAAAAAGCTCTTCACCCACACTTTTTCCGTCTAATCAGAGCCAAATCAGGTACAGCGAAAAGCTAATATTATGCTAGCAATGTTATGTTATTGTCTATCATAATACATAAAATTTCGAAACATTTTCCTTTCACTAACATTATCTCGGAATTATAATGAGACAGTGACGAGTTATATCTGTTTTCTTATCACTGTCATATGTGCTTCTGGAGACAAGTGAATCTCAACAACATCTTAATGTAATCGTAAAAATAACTTTTCAATTTGCCGAATATTTTCTACATGTTATGTTGACTTATTGCGTAATTGGTAACATTATGTTACATATACTTTCTTAAATTATTATTTATAACAAATAAATACATAGATGCATATATAGATAGGGACAACATCATTGCTCCGATCCAATGTATGAAGCTAAAGTACTTGTGGTATGGGAATCGGAAACAGCGATGGCACCACAAACAACCAGACCCGAGAAAATATAGAAAAAGTGGT
Source organism: Sericinus montela (assembly GCA_029286605.1). Lineage (NCBI taxonomy): Eukaryota > Metazoa > Arthropoda > Insecta > Lepidoptera > Papilionidae > Sericinus > Sericinus montela. The sequence goes on along the minus strand of JAGSMR010000082.1, from coordinate 568,973 downwards.
TTTTCTCCATTGACCCGTCCGGTAATCGAACCCGGGACCTCGAGATGACGACACCTTAAAAACCGGTGTTTACGTTTTAAATTTCACCCACATGTATCTCAATACATGAATTAATTTTTTTTTTTACTCAAATGTGAAGTATGCAGATATCCCTATAGCTTATTTGGCCGTGTCCTTGCTTCCGGAGCATAGGATTGCTGGTTGTAATTAGCATGACAATGTAAAAATCCCGTGTCATGATGTTCATGCTTGCCACATAAAATTTTACACACTTATATATATGTGTAATGGTTTAACTTCCGAGGCTGAATTTGAAACCTTTGTTACGTCGCTAAAATTGTATAATTCCTGATAAGTAAGTAAAGTACAGTCACGTTAGCCGAGTGGGTGGGCGATCGGATAAATAAAGAAATACCATTTTATTCCCGCTTTTCGAAAATAAAATTTAGTGGATTTCAACTTTATCTAGACTTCTGACTTTCCCAGTTTAGGCAATGCGTGAATATAGTAGAAATGTTTCGTTAAACTGTAATAAATATTTCTTAGAAATACATAAACATATTACATCTTTTGTAAGATTTATTTTAATCTTCTTATCAATGAAACCCAATAACGAAGATAAAGCCTTTGTAGTAGCTTCCACGTGTAAGGGTTATCTAAAATCTGACTCCCGAAGTTTTAGCGTGCCGTGTATAGTAACAAGATTCGCGCGTGTAGGTTATCTAAATTTAATTCACGGTTTAGAGTCAATTACGACCTATTATGTATGGGTTGTGTTGCCTGGCTTGGTTTGTACGCAAACTTTGACATAATTCGCTACACTGATTATTTAAATATTTTAATTACTAGCTAAGAGCTAAGACGACCCGTTCGCTTAGTTGATATTGATCCTGTTTACATCAGTATTGATAAAATGCGTGAGTATTTAAATAAAAATACTCGACGATACAATGACGATGCTTTGACGATACTACAGATATTAGCAGACTGTTATTTGAGGTTAAAACTAGTCTTTGTTGTTCCAACAACAAAGACTAGTTTTTTCAAAGATTAGTTTTGTAACAGCTATATTTATCTTCACGCAATTTCTAATACAGGGGTAGACAGAGGTCTAGTCTAAACAATTGACTCCTTTCGACCCACCTTCCACCAAATATATTTTCGGGGCAACGTGACAGGTGGTGAGCCCGTAGCCGTCTTTTGTCCAAGCCAGCGATATAAGTCGTACATAAGTTTGTGAAAATATCTATATTTAATGATGTATGAAATAGCTATATTTAATGATGCAACAAAATATTCTTATTGGTAAAGTAACCACCTCAACAAATTTTCGAATTGGTATTGGTATTATTCGTATTATATCAGTAGGACTATTATATACTAATGGTAAACGAAATATACGTATAGAAATATATGTTTTGTTTTCTTTAACATTAAAAGCACTCACTACTTACTCTAGATTTAGATTTAGAGTCTTTCGGAATGAACCTAAACAATTTATCGGCATCAAGTAAAGTAAAATTACTTAATTTAATCACTTTGTCATATATTGACAGCTTTTGTAGTAAGTTAATGTTAATCATTCAATTTGTTTGATCAGTTGAATCACAAATATAGTTACAACGTAACGCAAAATAATTAAAAATCACATCTTGACATTATGTTATCGTCTGAAAAAGAATTGACATACACGTGTCCCATAGATAACAACTTGTACGTGTTTAAAGCCGAAACGGGTAACAAGCACATTGATTACCATTTATTATCCATACATGTGAATTAAAATTTATAACAATGCAATATTAACTGCGGACGGGTCCTTTCCTGCCTAGGAGACGTCTTAGGTTAGTATTTCTGCTGCCTAATAGCAGTGTAATTACAGTTGGATTCCGGCTTGAAGGGGATTGAAAGCTAGTGCAATCACTAGCAATGAGGTATTCTATCTTAGTGACAACGCATCTGTAACTTCTATTGGATATTGTTTGCAGATGTCATTTGTTACAGTTGTTAGTTACCATTAGGTGATGCAAGCTGATTATTCATCTAAATCTGATGAAGAAACAAAAAAAGTAGATTAACATATCAATTGGCAAAGTTCATTACCTACGAAAAAGTTGAAGAACATTATTTTAACCATTTTCGATAACAAAAAGGTATTGTTTAGCTGAAAAAATGTTTGCAATATGAAATAATTCGATAATTTTTATTTAAGCTTGCTCCGCTAATACCTTTGACTGTAATTAAAAGGATCGCTACGTTTGGGGTATTATGAAGCTCTACAAGAGCTTTTTTTTTATAAAAATCTCAATACAAAAATCTGATTAGAATCTGTTTTAGATTGTGTTCATGGAATAAAATGTTATTTAATTTTTTATAGCATAGTTTCGGTTTACTAGAGATTTATTTCTAGTGTAGTATGATTATGTATTATTATTTATTGCACTATCTATATGCTGCGGCACACACGGCATCATATGTGCTTGTAGCCGCATAAGTAGAAAAGCAATCGATGAATTGGATTGAAATTTTGATGTTATTGAATTTTTACTGTAGAGTGTTTGCAAGTAGTTTGTATCCTGATAGGCTCTAAAAATAGAGCATGGTTATTGTTTTACAAATTATATGGCGTAATCGCTGGTTTTTATAGTGCCGTTAGCTCTGACATTCTACGTTCGATTCCCGGCCGAGTCAACGAACACTTTTTCTATATTTTCTCGGGTTTGGGTAATTTGGCAACCACTACATGCACACTTCTGGGCAAAGTCCCTCTCTCAAATATTCTTTAGATTAGAGCAAGGAAATGTTGTTACTCCAGTCTGCCGGACTTCACACACCTTTGAAATATTTTTTTTTTATTTTTGTTTCCCACGCACATTTCCATACGATGTATAGTTCGTCTATTAAAAGTTTTAATGGTACCAGCCGGGTAAGAAACCTTGGTCACTCACTTTCTAAAGCAAGTGCCCTGACCACTAGCCCACCGCGTATCTAATATCTGTTATTTCAAAGTAATAGTGATATCTTATCTTTAAATAAGGTTCTCCATTTCGGACAGATGAGCAGACTTCTAGCGAAGCTTATTCGAGAACGTGTCACATAAAACTGACTTGAGATAAGCAGCCATGTCTCAAGGCGATGCAAGTTTAGCCTGGGAGGAAACTATATATTAATCCTTTAAGGGAACTATTCTTGTATATAAAAGAGAATTGTGTTTCGGTAACGGTCTGAATGGGATTTCTTATTTTAAGTAAATCTTTATCTATTTGTGTAGAAAGGTTTCAGATGTATAAAAATAGTAAACCAATAACATCATTTCGGTTTTTGTATTCGTGAATATAGGTGTTTATATTTGTTTGCCGTGCATACTTTTGTTGTATACTTTTCTGTTTTATAAGATTCTAATGTAAGTGTAAACTTATAAAGTATGTAAAGAAATGTCGTCCCGCTGTTTCCCAATACCGGGGTAGATAAAGATGTTTTGAAGACTTTTCGATTCACCTGTTACAGAAGATGATTTAGAACAACGGGACAAGTGCTGAACCAACTGCCGTTCAAATCAAGGGCAATTAAATAGATGTAGTGAAATATTTACATAGATAATAATATACTACAAACATTTATATGTTTGTATGATTATTAGATAATTATTAATATATACGCAACCCGCAAGAGCAAATATTTGCTCTTGCTGGATATCAACCTGCGACCTTTAGCTCGAAGGCATTAAAACTAGGCTATCGGGTCTTCTTATTGTAATCTTAATTGATTTTAATTATTGCGCTGTTTATTTCCCTTATCAATAAATAAAATTGTCTTACGACTACAAAAACTATTCTACTTCGAAAAGAAGGACTTTTAGAACCTAAAACAATATTGTTTGGACGCTAGGAGAAAATAACTTAATTACTGCATCTCTAGCATTTTTTCAACAAGTACATAGCGGATATTCCACTATACATTCCACTGCTGATTTTTTCAAATAAGAGACAAAGATAGGCGACAAAGATATTTTTGCCCATAAACACCAAATTTAGTGAATGCTTTGCCTCATACCAATTATTATTAAAGTCCCTATAATTTAGTCTCTGGAAAGATCTCTCTAAAAACGTGATGTGTGTGAAAGTATGGTTGTAAAGATACCATATCGATTAAAATCTCCGTAGCAACCCTCTCTGCTGTAATGCAATCTATTCGGTAAATTGCACGATGCCTTTGTTGAGGTCGCATCATGTAAGCCAAACGTCTGTTGCATCGGACATTATAATTACCGCGGGCGATGCGAATGGCGAGTTGTTTGCTTCATTTCTGAAACGTTATCTAAATACCGCTCTGTCGTTGTAATTCCGAACCATTTCCAACGTACCGCCACATCACCGCAAACTGCGGTCCCGCATTTATCTGACGATTCCTCTAATAGAGTTCTCGCAGAGTTTATCCCTAGGGAGACTTTATACTAAGTTACTCGATTCAGTGTTGATAAGTTGTTATCATAGTTTAAGATAATATTATTTTTTGACATGCTACACATAATTTCGGTTAATATACCGACTTGTGTACTGATTATGTTGCTTTTTATAATACTTGCTCTTCAGTATACATAAGTTATCTTCACGCACAATCCCTGACGGGGCAGCCTGAGATAACACATTGCCAAGTGTCACAATCCGTACACAACTCTTTCGCTTCTTTCAATTTCATAATTTTCTTCATAAATGCACGTCTAGGTAACAAATTACACCTCTTGAATTTTCCCCTACCTTAAAATGGCAATACATCAGTTGGCATTCGTTGGTTTAAAATGACCAGACAACGCGACAGAATTACAAAAAGCATTCATTGGTACTACCACCTGAGGCTCGAACTCGGTCCTCTCGACTCGAATACCGATCACCTAACCACTCGGCTATCGTGGAATGAATAATATAATATTATACATTTATAAAATTAAAGAAATGGACGACGCGCTTAAAAGAGTCACTTTTATTCTTCTCCTGTCTTGTTTCATTGTCTGAATCACAAGCGACAACTCATTGATATTTTTGTTGAGACAAAAACGCAAAATCTTGACTTTTTGTGTGCAAGGTAAAAGAAAGTTAATAAATGTCGTCTACCTACTTAGCATTAAACAGTTCAGTGCTAAATAGTTTACGCTCGCGCTTGTTGTCTCTCGGTGGGACGCTACTTTTATCCTCGTTATAACTTTAAATATAATTAATTAGAATTAGAATTTTCACATAAAATATACTACTGCTATTTCCATAAGTTTCTTTATTATATTAGTAAACCTCTGTAATAATTACTGCCGATATAACTGTGTCGGGGGGTATGTTGGGGGATCGGAATTCGAGTCAAGAGACTCGAGTTCGATCACCAAGGGTGGTACCAATTGGATTTTTTCATGAACTTAAGTACAATTTACGTCGTTGGCATTAAGACGGCTACGGATTCACCACCTGTCACATTATCCGTCACTTAGTCCCTAAAATAAAAAGTCCTTAAAAAGTCACGATAGCCGAGTTGTTGGGTGGTCGGAATTTCGAGTCGAGAGACCCGAGTTTGATCCCCAGGTGGCAGTACCAATGAGTTTTTCAAAAACTTATGTACGAATTTCATCGTTGGCTTGGACTTTAAGGCGGCGACGGGCTCACCACCTGTCACGTTGTCCCGAAAATATCTTCGGTGGAAGGTGGGTCAAAGGGACTTAATTGTCTAGACTTGACCTCTGTCTACCCCTGTATTGGGAATTGCGTGAAGATATTTATTTATTATTATTTATAGTCCCTAAAATGGTCTTCGGTGGAAGATGGATCCCAATAAAGGGTTAGACATCCCGGTATTGGGAATGACGTGAAGATATTTTTTTAATCTATGTCAAAACTTACAATATGTATCCAAAATAATAGAACAAATATAATCAAAGCGAAAAGCGCCACGACGCTTTATAAATGTCCGACATAAACAAGCAGCACGCTTTTGTGTATATTTTATTCCAATGAGTAAACAAAAGTAGCTGTTACACGAGAGCAAAACAAGGAGTATACGGTATCAGTGCTCCCGGAGTGCTCTCTGCCGACACTCAGCGCGCCCCGCAGGTTCAGCGGACGCTGGAGACCGGTAGTTAGAAGTTGCTTTGTTTATTTTGCGGACGACCTCGCGGAGCCGCCAGGCGGTGAAGCATTACTTATAGCTCGCACTCTCACGTCATGTTTTGTTTTCTCTTCGATATTTTAATTGAAATTTCTTTTGAAAAAAATATGATGACACGCCGATAGCCCAGCCCAGGGGCAATAGTACGGTGGAATCTAACTGCAACATATTACAAAGCGTTATAATGTACTTAAAAAAAAGAAAAATAAATATCTTCATGCAATTCCCAATACAGGGGTAGACAGAGGTCAAGTCTAGACAATTAAGTCCCTATGACCCACCTTCCACCGAAGATATTTTCGAGACAACGTGACAGGTGGTGAGCCCGTCGCCGTCTTTATGTCCAAGCCAACGATGAAAATCGTACATAAGTTTTGAAAAACTCATTGGTACTGCCATCTGGGGATCGAACTCGGGTCTCTCGACTCGAAATTCCGACCACCCAACAACTCGTCTATCGTGACTTAATGTACTTGGTTCAGATTATATATTGTTTTACTCGATAGTCTAGTCGGTAGTGACACTACCTTCGAAGCCAAGGGTCAAGGGTTCTAATCCCGCTGGGGGCAAACATTTGTATGATGAAAGTTAATGATTTTATTTGTGTCATGGATGTTTGTACGTATATTTGTCTGTTGTAATATTTATGTATATTTAAAATAAGCTTATCGCAAGAACATTTTAATTTCTTTTTAACTACATAAAACAGCAAAATTTTGTGTAACACTTAAACTGCGTCATATTTGAAAGTGATGCATTTTCATACTTAAATAATGAGTTTAAAAAAAATTTAATGTGTTAATTTGTCTCGCCTCCAAGGGGTGTATGAAATAGATTTGAAACAAATCTTTTAAAAAATTACCGCTTCCATGGACGAGAGACGGGTTTTATGTATATCGCCTGATCAGACGTCGCGTCTTCGATTCCCGAGCGGGACTAATATCAATTGGCATTTAATATAGAATGTTATTAATACAATTGGCTACCTACAAGTGGTGACAGGTGACAGGTGACAGGTAACCATCTCGATGAAAGTACCACATCAAAATTCAGCAGACGATGACAGCAGCGCATAAGGTGCTCAGTGTCTGGTATGTCTTTTGCCAAGCATGGTGATATTAAAACTTACCTTTACTGGAGAAGTCTATATCCAGAATTGTTCTTTAAAAGGCCGTTACGTGTAGGTAAAACAAATTTTAACATAAAACAAATAATAAAAATTGTCACGATACCGAGTGGTTGGGTGATCGTGTAATTATGTGTCAACAGACCCGAGTTCGATCCCCAGGTGGCAGGCTCAATAGGTTTTTCAAAAACTTATGTACGAATTATATCGTTGGCTTGGATATAAAGACGGCGACTGGCTCACCACCTGTAACGTTGTTCCGAAAATGTCTTCAGTGGAAGGTGCGTCGAAGGGACTTATTTGTCTTTGTTATTTGACTAGACCTCTGTCTACCCCTGTATTGGGAATTGCGTGAAGATATTTATATATATAAACAAATATCAATAAGATCAATGTTTTCCCTTGATATCAAGTCATATATACAAACATATAAAACCATATTAATGTACTCATATCCGTGTGTATCATTGCGCGTATTTAATCTGTGAAGCGTGTATACAAACGCTCCCCGGAGATATTTCACGCGCGTTTGGGCACGTCGCTTTACATCTCTAATGTCGTGGCCCTACAAGTGGCTTGCCTACTTTACACCCAGTATTCGTCTATCGAATTCCACTCTCGTTTCTTTAATCCTATCATACTTTCGCATTTCAACGTGATTGTTTTCTTTCACCTTTTAATTGGTTCCATAAGAAACAGCGTATATCACTGAAAATTGCGGCGGAATTGTTTTGGTAAAATAATGTCGTACCAACTAGTCTAGTCCTGCCATAGTTCATCTTATATTTTTAATGAATAAAATATACATCTTCACGCAAATCCCAGTACAGGGTAGCCAGAAGTCTAGTATAGACAATTAAGTCGTTTCGACTCACCTTCCACCGAAGATATTTTCGGGACTATGTGACAGGTGGTGAGCTCGTCGCCGACTTTATGTCCAAGCCAACGATATAATTCGTGCGAAAGTTTTGAAAACCTAATGGTACGAGCCTGCCACCTGGGGATCGAACTCGGCTCCCTTGACTAAATTCCGACCACCCAACCAGTTAATAAATACAGGGGTAGACAGAGGTCAAGTCTAGACAATTAAGTCCCTATGACCCACCTTCCACCGAAGATATTTTCGAGACAACGTGACAGGTGGTGAGCCCGTCGCCGTCTTTATGTCCAAGCCAACGATGAAAATCGTACATAAGTTTTGAAAAACTCATTGGTACTGCCATCTGGGGATCGAACTCGGGTCTCTCGACTCGAAATTCCGACCACCCAACAACTCGTCTATCGTGACTTAATGTACTTGGTTCAGATTATATATTGTTTTACTCGATAGTCTAGTCGGTAGTGACACTACCTTCGAAGCCAAGGGTCAAGGGTTCTAATCCCGCTGGGGGCAAACATTTGTATGATGAAAGTTAATGATTTTATTTGTGTCATGGATGTTTGTACGTATATTTGTCTGTTGTAATATTTATGTATATTTAAAATAAGCTTATCGCAAGAACATTTTAATTTCTTTTTAACTACATAAAACAGCAAAATTTTGTGTAACACTTAAACTGCGTCATATTTGAAAGTGATGCATTTTCATACTTAAATAATGAGTTTAAAAAAAATTTAATGTGTTAATTTGTCTCGCCTCCAAGGGTGTATGAAATAGATTTGAAACAAATCTTTTAAAAAATTACCGCTTCCATGGACGAGAGACGGGTTTTATGTATATCGCCTGATCAGACGTCGCGTCTTCGATTCCCGAGCGGGACTAATATCAATTGGCATTTAATATAGAATGTTATTAATACAATTGGCTACCTACAAGTGGTGACAGGTGACAGGTGACAGGTAACCATCTCGATGAAAGTACCACATCAAAATTCAGCAGACGATGACAGCAGCGCATAAGGTGCTCAGTGTCTGGTATGTCTTTTGCCAAGCATGGTGATATTAAAACTTACCTTTACTGGAGAAGTCTATATCCAGAATTGTTCTTTAAAAGGCCGTTACGTGTAGGTAAAACAAATTTTAACATAAAACAAATAATAAAAATTGTCACGATACCGAGTGGTTGGGTGATCGTGTAATTATGTGTCAACAGACCCGAGTTCGATCCCCAGGTGGCAGGCTCAATAGGTTTTCAAAAACTTATGTACGAATTATATCGTTGGCTTGGATATAAAGACGGCGACTGGCTCACCACCTGTAACGTTGTTCCGAAAATGTCTTCAGTGGAAGGTGCGTCGAAGGGACTTATTTGTCTTTGTTATTTGACTAGACCTCTGTCTACCCCTGTATTGGGAATTGCGTGAAGATATTTATATATATAAACAAATATCAATAAGATCAATGTTTTCCCTTGATATCAAGTCATATATACAAACATATAAAACCATATTAATGTACTCATATCCGTGTGTATCATTGCGCGTATTTAATCTGTGAAGCGTGTATACAAACGCTCCCCGGAGATATTTCACGCGCGTTTGGGCACGTCGCTTTACATCTCTAATGTCGTGGCCCTACAAGTGGCTTGCCTACTTTACACCCAGTATTCGTCTATCGAATTCCACTCTCGTTTCTTTAATCCTATCATACTTTCGCATTTCAACGTGATTGTTTTTCTTTCACCTTTTAATTGGTTCCATAAGAAACAGCGTATATCACTGAAAATTGCGGCGGAATTGTTTTGGTAAAATAATGTCGTACCAACTAGTCTAGTCCTGCCATAGTTCATCTTATATTTTTAATGAATAAAAATATACATCTTCACGCAAATCCCAGTACAGGGGTAGCCAGAAGTCTAGTATAGACAATTAAGTCGTTTCGACTCACCTTCCACCGAAGATATTTTCGGGACTATGTGACAGGTGGTGAGCTCGTCGCCGACTTTATGTCCAAGCCAACGATATAATTCGTGCGAAAGTTTTTGAAAAACCTAATGGTACGAGCCTGCCACCTGGGGATCGAACTCGGCTCCCTTGACTAAATTCCGACCACCCAACCACTCGACTATCGTGACTTTTTATTTTTATTCTTCTATATTTTTAATAAATTTCATAACAATTTAATTTATTACATGCTAAATAAAAACTCTCGAAAACTACCACAAGAAACTTCATATCTGAAATTTAAAATAGAATTGTGATTACTAAAAAGTTCGAAAGCTATTCAATTCATACTATTCGACTTTTTAGCGGTTCATTTTTCTTATTTCATAGTTTTATTAGTCCTTCGAGAATATAAGGTTTATTGTAAAATGTTTGATACATTCGCAACAAGAACTTCGATATTGCAATTACAACATCTACATCGAGATGAAATACTAAAAGAAATAAAAATGCAAGCGGGAAATTGGTCTGAAAGTGGTGGAAGCCGCAGTGATGGAAAATAAAGTTAGTTTTATTGCTGTAAGCTTCTCACGTCAAGGCAAAGTAGACTTTATAGAAAGTTATCTTTTAGGTTCTTGTATACATTTTATTACTCTATTAACCTTGCAACTTTTTGACGCGGACTTTAAGTTCAAAACTCAACTATTTATATATAACTATTCGGTTTAATATTTGTATTTTCTTATTTACATCTTTGTAGTTTTAACCACTTGCTACAAGTGCAATATCCGTTTAAGAACCTTTAAAATATATTAAATATCTTCACGCAATTCCCAATACAGGGGTAGACAGAGGTCAAGTCTAGACAATTAAGTCCCTTTGACCCACCTTCCACCGAAGATATTTTCGGGACAGCGTGACAGGTGGTGAGCCCGTCGCCGCCTTTATGTCCAAGCCAACGATGTAATTCGTACATAGGTTTTTTTTTTTTATAAACCCATTGGTACGAGCCTGCCACCTGGGGATCGAACTCGGGTCTCTCGACTCGAAATTCCGACCACCCAACAACTCGGCTATCGTGACTATAGTTTAAGAATCTTCACCGCCGTATTTTTGCGTACCGCACACCTTGGAAACATAGATATCTATTGATTGGCATCGTAATAATCAAACTAATCGTTCAAGCTAAGTTCATTTGGAAATTAATGATCTGTTCGCCGAGCGAGGACCATTATTATTACAAGAGATTAACTGACTAATTAGATAAGGATAACGGAAAGTTAGAAAAAATATCATTATGTTAAGTTCAGGATGTTCCGAGGTTTTTTTTTGCAAGTTTTACATCACGAAGTTTTTTACAGGTCTCTTACATGGGATGATATAGCGGACCACGACTAGTGAAAATATCGCGTAAAATATTCAAAGAATATATAGTTTCCTTAGTATTTACAACCTCTAAAGCCGGTTTGTTGGATTGAATTAGAAGGACAACTGATGGAAAAATAACCATAATCTTAAAAAGTACTTCGTCGAATTTTTATTTATATAACATTACACGTATGTTTACTTCATGCTATAAATCATTAGTGACACTTTGCCGTACCAAATAGGACAATTAGCGTCGGATTAATCCGTTTTTTATATTCTGAAACGGCATCCGTACGCAACGGTATTGGAGCTTAATTAAAGCTTTTAAATGAATCAGGTATTGACGAACGACGCATATTGAATTTTCGGTGCGGATTGAATTGTCCTGACGTGAATGTTCATCAATTTGTCAGCATTGAAAACTGCGTGCAACGCGACCTCTGATTAAGCCTTTGTAATTACTCAAGTTCATATGGAATTGGGTTAAGCTTCGCTAGATCTATCTGGTTATTTATACCTAGGCATAAAATTGGTTTGTTATTCCTTGAGAATGTTTGTATTAAACTTAAAAAAATACAATTTACAAATGCATACAGACGTATATTACGGCCTGAAACGTCTATTGCTGTACATAGGCGGAGCGACTAAAAGAGGATTAAGCTTCGCATATGAATTGGCAATAGCAGAGCCAGGTATCTCACACATTAGTCACTGGCACGCGTCACCAGTCTAAATATTTTCTCTGGTCTTCTCGAAAGAACTTAAAGTTATTAATAAATCAGTTTCTTTCAGTATGGAATTTTACAGGCCATTACGATGTTGATCATTACTAATATAAATAAGTTAATACTCTTATGCTTTATGTCTTTAAAACACCACATACAGTGCTCTTAGGACTGGCATTACAGGACATTAAAGGAGACTCCTGTCGTAGATTATCTTTAAAGAATACTCTTGTGCAAGAAAGAAATACATTTGAAGCTCTGTTCTAAAGTACTTGAGAAAGATAAGTGTAGAAAAATCGTACGGTCGGCTCAGTATTCTCGATGGTGACGCAGACTTTACACGTCATGCAAATATTTTTTTTTATTATTAATTCGCCAAGTATTCCCAATATTGTTTCATTCACCGATGAGTTCTTACTAAATTCAAAGTAAACTACGGTTGCTAAGCGTAGTTAAACAATTGATTATAAGTGTTTTACTACATCAATTTTCTCGTAAATATTTTAAATATACCGTGTAAAACCATACATCACGAACCATTTAATTGCTATGACGGCAGCTTGTCCTTAGGCCCTACAATAATAGTCGGCTTATTTGAAAACGTCTTTATTGCCTATTTCTCGAAACTCGTTATCGCTTATTTACGTGTACAGTAGTAAGGTGCAAACATATGATATAGCGTTTTAATGTATATGTTTTAGATATAACTATAATGTTGTTTCAGACGAAACGATAGTCTTGTTGGTAGGGACCTTTCCTTCGAAGGTAAGGGTTTCGGTTTCCCTAGGGAATTTCGCTAGGGGTTAGCTTTTGCGTGATGAATATGAAAATAGATATGGATACTAAGACAGCGATTGGCTAACTCTCCTTAGACACGTTTTCACGTTCCAAATAAGGTTCGGTGGCTGGTAGATCGAAAAGTCTTAATTTAATTGTCTTGACCTTCTGTGTGTTGCAGTATTGGGAAAATAAATTAGGATGTAAAAAGAATAAAAAAACATATCTTTAAGATACACTCAATACGCTGGTCCAGATGATGGTCATGATGATTATCTCCGTAGATGAGTGGTGTACACAAGGGTATTCATGGTATTATCTGAGATCTCAAATTCGATTCCCGGACGGGTCAGTGTCGAAAACTATTTTTTTTAGTCTAGGTCGTAATTTCGCTCTTTCTGATTTCTATAACAAAAGTGTAAGTGATTTTATTACAAAACTTTTAATTACGTTATATACTACGACCCTAATACAATAAAATTTGTAATAACTGTTAGGTACTTTTAACCCCGGCTAATTAAACGATCCCGCGGGAATAATTTGCACGAAGAAACTAGTTGCGAATGTGCAAGTTGGCCTGTATTCTGTTAAATGTGCAGATGGTAAAGGGACTCCTTTTTATCTTCACCCAATAGAATCACCTTTCACCGAAGCCTATAGATATAGAGCGGAATTCTACCCAGCCATCTTTAGCTCGAAGGCCGTGGGGATTCGGGGTTTCGAAGTAGTATTAACACTAATCTTTAAATAATTTCGAAGGCTTCGATGTAAATCGAATTCTGTGATATTTGAACAAAGTGTATCATCCAACCTAATAATATACAACCACCATTGATACGTTTGCTAACGAGCTACACTAATGAGGATATTCAAGTGCGTAGATCTCTGCACAGTCCGCCCACCCCACACAAAGGTGGGGTGGGAGCCTTCGCCCGGGTCCACCTCCGTCGGTTTTTCAGTCATTGAAAATCTAAATGGATGCTTTCCGACAACAGCGCAGAAAATTCTTATTTATTTTTACGGCCAAGTAATCTTCGTTGTCATAAAGAAAAGATGTAATTTCTGTTGGGATCATAATTTATTGCTTTTATTCTCATGTTGACATGTGATTAAGATGTAAAAATATACTACACCTGTCATCCTGTGGATGTCTTTAAAGAAAAAGTACCAGATTAAAACATGGACCGATCCGTGGTGGGTGCCAACGTCTGGCATACAGGTTGTCTTGTGCAGCGATCGCCAATCCGCTTGCCAAGTATGCCGATTACGAAAAACTCCTTTACGGTAGAAGCCTGTGCAGAGGACTTGTATAGGCTGTTATATATATAAATGTGTAGAGTCCTTATATTTCCAGAACTAGGTGCTAGCTGTTAATTCTGTTCATGACTTTCTAACCGATTTCAACCATGGTAACATCTGCATCAACGTATTAAGTTGGACTAGAGCATTCCTTTTCCGTTATCTAATGACTTGTACACTCAATTTTAATGGTAAAAATTTAGGAGCATCTTGGTTATGTCAATACTCTGCTGTCATAATTGTATTAAGTATAGAATGGATGGCTGCTGGTTGGACTCTTAAGCTTTTTTCTCTTTTTATCGATCTCCTCTCGAGCTCATTGTCAATTTCTATTGCATATTACGAGTTTGGTTTTTGATGCTTATTGTTAAATACTTTTGTCTTGAACTGTCTTTATCTTTGTAAGCAGTAGGAAGTTACGTACACAAAACTAAGTTACGACAGCCGAGTTTTTGGATGATCGGAATTCGAGATAAGAGACCCGTGTTCGATCTCTATGTGGTAGGCTGGCATCTACGTTGTTTTTTTTTTCAAATCTTATCTATGATTTATTACCTTGGACATAAATACGGGATCTTGCTTTGCTTTGGTGAATGGTAGGTCGAAAGGATTTAATTGTTTAGACCTCTGTTACTCTTGTATTGGGTATGGAGGAAGATATTTTTTTTTATTATCTGACGTCTCCTACTATGAACTACATCTGTGCCAAATTTCATTCGTCTTCATAGGTCAACTAGCTTTGGAGATTTTATGATTATATCAGTATATAAATAAGCAAAAAAAGTAATGATTTCTTGTATTTACGCGAATACTACACATTTAGAATAAAACGGTTTTCGGATTTTATCGCGTTTTTTAATTAGTTTTTACAAACTATTTTTATTTCCCGACGTTTCGGATGCTTTACAGCATCCATGGTCACGGGGGGACTGAGGTCTTGAACATCCCGCTGTCACAGCTACCTTCGGCTACCGTCAACTTTATTTATTGATTTTAGATCCGATTTACGCAGTATGTGCTCACTGTGTCTTGAGGTCTTGCAGTGGTATGCATGGTATGGGTTTATTTTAAATAAGCAAAATAAGTTTTATTTTATTCCGTTTTATTCCCTCTCAATTTTTTATACTATAATGCAGTATTAATGTCCAGAAATAAACTTTCTGAAGTAAAAACCACGACGAACTCTCTCCGGTAAATCCTACGTGTTGTCTGACCGAAACGATGAAATTGTAATATTTCAATGTAGTGTGTTTTTTTTCAAATTCTAAAATAGTTTTCAAATGCTGATAAGATTTTTGTAGTATAAAAGGTGACTAAATATCGAAATAAAGTAAAATATATTTTATGTATTTAATCCCCAGAAAGCTACACATTTATTAACGAAACTTTTCGCGTACGCTAGATTATAATAAAATGAGTATTATATAAGAGCACAGTATTGCAGTTAGTGCATTCCAATCAGTTACAAGTTGTATATTAAGTTAATAATAATATATATATATATATATATATATATATATATATATATATATATATATATATATATATATATATATATATATATATATATATATATATATATATATATATATATATATATATATATATATATATATATATATATATATATATATATATATGCTACGAGCCATCCTCTTAGACAGCGAACTGTAGTCCCCTGATGCGAATTCCGATAACTTGAAACACTGCGCTATCGGGATTTTGATGTGTATTATTTACTTGAAATTGCATAAAGTATTTTCCCGCAGGCCGCTGCCTCCCGGTTCTCTGCGTGCATCTGTTCCACTCATATGGGCTGATTTCACACTTCAAGCTCGACGCCGCTAAGGTGTGGAAGCTGTTCAGCCTAATCGAGGAGGGGTATCACAGCACGAACCCCTACCACAACGCGGTGCACGCTGCCGACGTCACACAAGCGATGCACTGCTTTTTGCAACAGAAACAGGTAAGATTCTACAATATTTTTTGGTACATGTTTTCAGGTACAAACGTAATGTTGAAAGTACTGAAATTTAATTATTTCTGCTGCTGTTATCTTAATTATGGATTCTATAATACACAGCTCAAACATACACTTACATCATCGTAACTCTATTGCTATGTATAGATATGTATCTGGAATGGTTTCGTCTGTATCTGAATTGTCTATCCCCTTGCCAACAGTGAATGTTTCATGGGCCTATTGATAATATGCAAAGTTTACCAAGTCGCATTTGTAATATTTTACTTGTCATGCTTTTTATATTTTTCATACGCATTTTCACAATACCCAGTATTGTGTAGATGAAAATGGAGTAGAGATTTAAAAAATTAAGTTACTTTGACCTAACTTTCAACGAAGCTTATTTGGGTGCACTACATCGGTGGTGCAAGCCAACAGTGCTTTAAATTTACATAGACATAATATTTACACAGAAAAGTATACTTTATGATTAAGTAATAAATATATATCTAAAAGACGACACTCAAGTAAAAGCATACATACATGTTTCACATAAGTGTTTGCTCTTAGCGAGATTCGAACTGACAAACTGTTCATGGGCGGCGGTAATCACTTAACATCACCTAAGCCAACTGCACGTTTGCCTCCATTTTCTATAAAACAAACCCTTAGCTTCAAGGCAGGGTTATTCATAACTAGGCTATTGAGACGTCATACTTTCAATTTACAAGAGCTTGTTGCACTGAATAGCATAAACCATCATCATAAGCCTCTTTACTACTGAGCTGGTCTTTTGCCGCTTATGTTTTCCTTAACACTGGTTTCTTCGTCACTGTTTTTGGGGAGAACCTTTAAACTTAATGTATTAAACGAGTAGGTATTGCATCTTCAATAATAGTTTACTCTTGGATCTTAATAGATCTATACAGTTAAAATCATTGGTTTAAAAAATCGTCATGAATTGGTTCATCAACCGTCACGGTTTCCTTTACGTAGAAAGGACTTCAATATCCAGACGTTTATCTACCCCAGTATCGGAAAAAGGCGAGAGGATAAAATTAAATATAAAAAATCAATCTAACTATAGCAATTACCGTTTCCTTTAATCATATTTTTGAATTACAATAAATAATATTGTTACCTTATTTTACAATGTAGGGTGGTCGTTATGGAATGATACGTCGTGGTGGAATGATCAGTTCTTCCGAACCACATTTCACTGCAGTTAATTTGGGAGTATGTGTGGTGTTGACGATGTCTTAGTGTCCATGTTAACGATGTAAATATTATATTGTTTTAGAAAAAAATAAGAGTCTTGTTCATAATATATAAAGTTTGTGACTTTCAAACTGACTTTCAGACTGACAAAACATATGTTAAAATAAAGTCCCGATAGCCGAGAGGTTAGGTAAGCGGAATTCGAGATGATATACTCGCGGGTTCGATCCCCAAGGCTCGTAACAATGTTTTTTTTTAATTTACGTAGACTTATATTACTTTAACCAAAAGATCGCGATCGTCTCCAGCACGTTGTCCCAAAAGATGTCTGTATAAGGTGTATTGAAAGGATTTAATTGTCTCGACCTTTGACCTCTGACTACCCCTGTATAAGGAATGGCGTGACGATGTTTGTTTATTTATTATTTATTTATTTTTACATTAAATGTCTATATTAACGTATGCACCTGAATATTCAAATAATAAAACATCTACCCCGCAAGTATCATCCTCCTGTCATTTTAATAAATATCTATACTATTACAATCAAATTGATCAAGAAATGCCTTACCGTGTACAGAAGCGAGCTTTGTCGTAGTAATCACAACAAAAGTTTCAGATAAGAGAATTTATATAGTGCCTTTGTGAAATTTTCGAGATTACATGAATCAAGGCATATCTTTCGTGACTCGAGCCGTTGTGAATAGTTCCATTGAAATACATTTCTGATATAATATTATTTGTGTACAAAAATCCATTAACGAACTGGAGCCCGACATTGTGGGTCCCTTAATAATCATAAAGTAGAACTTCGCGGGAAATATTGGGGTAGACAGAGGTCTAGGCAATTAAGTACGTTCGAGGCACCTTCCATCGAAGATATGTTTTGCGATATCGTGACAGGTTAGCTTGTCGCGGTCTTTTATATCCAAACCAATTTTGAATAATCCATTGATACGGACCTGCCACCGGAGGATCAAAATCTTGACTCGAATTCTGATCCGAACCACTCGGCTGACGTAACCATAAAATACATGGTATTATGGTTTACTAAAAGGAGTTTACGTTCGTTTTAGATTTCCCATAGGACGAGTTTTGCTAACATTTGACAGTTTCAATTTCTTTTACTTTACTACTTCTATCTTTGATTAGTTAGACGTTTGTTATTGATAAGGAAAAACGATTGGATTACTTAAAATTAAATTTAGCAATCACTTTGTAACATGAATTGAAATATGGTATATATGTAATCGTATAGTAATCTAAGCTGTTTCTGTTTGTTACTTCGAAAAAAGTAGCAGGCTAAAACTAAGCGGGCAAGATGGCTTTAAAAGCATTGTGCTGAACTAATTTAAAAAAAAACTGAACTAATTTACTTTATATATAACACATCTGTGTCCTTCTGTGGCCTATGATTACTAAGCCATCGTTCTATGTTCGAAATTCTCTTATTACTTTATAATGTCACGCTCATAATTTACCTCCTTAACAAATGTTGACGTACTATGACTCAGAAGTCGTTATTGAATGATATGTGAGCGATTCGTTCCATACAATATGGCTACTATAAAGTTGTTTATTTCTATTTATGCTAACGTAGCGGCTGTAACGTATTCTTGAGTTCCATTACAGAAGCAAACGTGGCGAAAGAATTTGCACACCGTAAAACACGCAAACGTAAACTCCTACTTATGTTGTCCTTACACTCTTCTAGGTACATTTGGTCGAGAATATTTGGTCAAAAACAGCTATTTTTGACCATTTATAATTAGGCTTTGTTATTTTTATTGAAACTATGTCATATTGAAACTTGTCGCTAAAACTTGTAATTAGAATGTAAGAGTACAAAAACAACTTGTAGGCGACCTCTGTGGACGAGAGGCGTACACACAGGTTTTCATGTTATCGCCAGCTCAGAGGTCCCAGGTACGAACCCCGGTCGGATTAATACACAAAACACTTTGTACATGTTCTCCGGTACGAGCGTTTGTTATAGCCACGTTGTTAGAGATTCCATAATATAAGTGCTTAAGCTTGAGCAATGTATGTGATATTGTCCCCATCTTTATAATTTCTATTCAGGGTTTATTAATTTTTTTATTCGCTGAATAAAATAGGGATTGAATTCTTCTTTCCTTTCTGCCATTCATAATAACCTCATAATGCTACTGGCTATAAATTGAAAGTAGTAGATTTTAGTTGGAAAAAAATAAAATTTAAAGTAAGTTTCCTTCGACATTTGCACACCTCATAACGAGATACTGCAATATTACCGACTTTTCAGTCACGCGATTCATGCAAATCATTTCTACGAATTTGATATGGAGCAAAAGCTATTTACATATCATAAAAATAGATTATTATTTAGCGAACACTATACAATAAATATTTATCACAATAAATACCAGATATTTAAAACAATGAGTTAGGAATAACGTAGATATGTCATTAGCGTGAAAATTATCTTTCTTCTATCCTCAAGTTACATTGAAACGCGATTTCTGTCCCTCGAAGAGTCACGGTAGCCGAGTGGTTGCGTAATCGGAATTCGATCCAAGAGACCCGTGTTCCATCCCCTGGCGGCAGGCTCGTACCAATGGGTTTTTTTTGAAAAAACTTATGTACAGTTTTTATCGTTGGCTTGGACGTAAAGACGACGACCTGTCACGTTGTCCAAAAAATATCTTCCGAGGAAGGTTGGTAGAAAGGACTTAATTGTCTAGTCCTCTGACTACCCCTGTGTTGGGAATTGCGTTAAGATTTCTATCCCAACACTTTTTATTGTTCCTGAGCTTTCTATATGTCCCGCTCTAATAGAGGTACGTGGTTCGATTTGGTCTCGAAACACTAGCTGGAACGAGCTCTTTCATTCGAGCTTTATGTCCACTTATTTAAGTTAAAGGCTAGATATGAACGTTGAACTTTCAGCGCTGGGGAGCGGCACGTGTCCTCTAGTATTTGGCGTTGGTAATAATATTTTATGGTTTTTTTATACGGCGATAAGAGCGTTGAACAACTATTACAAGAGTTTTAACTGTGAATACAAAATAAGGTTCCCGATGTATGCGCTGTGTAGATATTCCTTTAAATTAAGTAACTCGTTCATGTCATTGTATTGTGTGTACACAAAGGAGTATAGCAAGCTTTGCAAAGTTTTCCTATTACTTTCAATAACAGACACCTCATTGTATACTAAGTTTTATTTTCAAACTTAGAGTGATCGGAATTCGAGTAAAGAGACCCGAATACGATCCCCAGGTCGTAGGCTCTTACCAATAAGGTTTTTCAAACTCTTACAAAAAAATTTTTTCGATTAAAGATGAGTCGAAAGGATTTAATTGTCAGTACCTCTACCTCAGTATTGGAAATAGCATGAAGATATTTTTAGAATTATATCTCATTAATCTGTAGATAATTTTACAATAGGCGGGGAGCTTTTGCCAACAGAGGATGATTGTATGCTATGCAATGCTGTTTTTTAATCACGCCCTTGTCCTCGCGATATTATGGAGTCTTGAGAAATAACCTTTCCCTAATCAATCCTCTTAAAGAGCGATGAATATGTTTTGCTTCTTCTTTCGTATTTCAAATTATAGGACTGAAATCGATGCCTTACAACTATTCACCCAAATAATTGATTTGGGTAATTGGTTTCAGATATTGTGGTGATAAATAAATTTAATAATAATGGTGATTTAAAAATACGTTCCATTCGAGTTTTTGTTTTTTTATAGCTATGATATGTTAATTGTAATAACATTATGGCCACGTCCCCGATGTTAGTTATCAAAAGTAAAATTTAAATCATTAAAAATTATTCTGCAACCGCCTTTTTATTCACGGTTGTCGTAAGAGGCGACTATGGGAAGCCTTGAAAATGCAATTGGCTTGTCGACAGATGACGAGAAAACCATGTCTAAACATACCAGATGAAAAATCAGCTTTTGGTGACGGGCAACAGTGTCGAAGCTGCGAGATGTCCAGTACTGCAATCGCCAATCCGCTTGCTAAAGAGTGACGATTGTGGCAAACCCTGCTGTACGGCAGAGCTTTGTCTTGCAGTAAACTTTTATCGGCCGTTATAAAAAAATACATTAAGATAAGATAAATTATACATCTATTTGGTGATTCGATTTGGCATCCACACTTGCTTTTTTTCACTTCAGGCTACACAGTTTTCTTGTGACCGTATATTCTACCTCCGAACGTCCACCAAATGAGTCAACCTACTCTTAAATCCATTAACTGATTCGTGTATGTGTGATTGTGATGCAGAAGGTGAGGACGCTAATCACGTGCTGTGGAAGTGTCCTCTGTATGAAGACCTGCATTGTAAGATGATGGATGGGTTGGAGTAGGGTCCGGTTTACTACGGGGACCTGGTTCGCGGAGAGGGGAATTTTTCAGGGCTGCGAGAGTTGGCGTACAGTTTGTACTAGCGTCGTTCTTTTCGTATTTCGTGGCATGGAAATAGGTTGCCCGACGACAAAGGCGTGGTAGTATCGTCATGCCCAGAAGGGCGAGGGCAAATATAGGGACCAGGAAGGGAATAATATTTTGTAGGAAATCAAGGGTGCACGCAGAGCAAGAGCTATCAGTCACCGCGTGCACCCTGTCTTTCGACTCGTATGACCTTGCGGTCGGTCGGGCCATGGGTGGTGGTGGGTTTTAATTTTAAATCCATGCGACAAACTTATCACTCAGTCTCTCACCCAGAGTCCACGAACATCAGGATGGCGGGTTACCGCTCGTACAAGTCAGTACGATGCGCTATTCACTGCCATATTTCGGCCGCTTCAAAGTGTCATAACGTAATACCATCTCTCTTCCGTCCCATCCATCCAGTAAAGCCCCGCGGACTATGAATAGAGAGACAAAACTCATTACTAAAACTTCCTCTTTCATGCTGGTTACTAATAATCCGTAGAGAGCAGTAAAAGTCAGGTTACTACTAACATGCGGTTTTAAGGGCCCCTACGTGGGCCCTTAAAACCGCATGGTAAAGTTACGTAGGTTATGCTTATTTAGACACGGTGTCTACCACAGTTACTGATCTATACCAAGAAGGCTGAATTTATGCGTAGTAACGAAATAAATAAATTGAGTAACCGCCCTAATAGAATCTTTGGATCAAAAAACGAAAACTGTAGAAAAGTAGTCCTTTCAAAAATTACTACATTTTATGAAAGAAAGCTCAAAAACTCATAAACGATTATTTTATATGTCATTAGTTGATGGATGGAGTGATTAATGTGTAAGGATTAGTTATTTAACCGCAGACGTCCATCCTGGACGTGGTGACGTACACTAGTTTTTATAATATCGCCAGCTCCTTAGAGATCCTGTATTCGATTCCCGGACGAGTCAATGTAGAATGCAGCTTTATCTACTTTGCCTCGGGTCTTCATATTTATGGTACCTTCGACGTCTCCTATTCCATAACAAAACAGCTTTCTAAATACCTATTAATTTTTAAAAAAGGTGTTGACGCGTTTGCTCTGCCCCATGTGCATTAAATCATAATAATCAGCGGTAACAACTTCTAAGCATTCTGCTGAAATTGTATATTATTAAAATGCTCAATAGAAATCCTTGGATTGAGAAACAACTTAGAAACGGGCCGAGGATAAGTGGAAAATTTCCAAGAAATGATGCAATTTCCCTTAACATATGAACAAGCTCGCTCAACTTATTTATACATGATAACTGCGCATTCAGTTGCTGAAACCACTTGCAATTGAATCGCATTAGAATTTTATTAAAATGTTCAATGCAAGGTTTTTTACATTGAGTAGCCAAGCACAGCTGGAAATGGGTCGAGGATGAGGGGAAAATTCCGAAAAAGATGCACGCGTACGAGCGTAATGTAAATTTATGTGTCATGTTACGTGTATGGTGAATATACCTGGAGCACATATTACCATTAATACATACGTTAAGCATAAAGTCAACGCACTATTTCCGAGTCAATGACAGTACCAGTACATGCCGAACGCCTCGCTCTAGATTTTGCCATGATTAGTATTATTAAGAGGAATTAGTTTTCAAAAGGCGCTCCGGTTTTATTATCTCCGCTCTTTTTTTACTTTTTTATTCTCATTAACATATATTAAAATTTCTTCTGTTCGTTCGGTTCGGTTCGGTTCGTTGACATTTTTATCTTTTTGTTCGATGTTTCTGTAATGTCGTCATGGTTTGAAAAATGAAAAAGTTGACGAATACTATTTCTACAATGAGACAGCGGCCGTAGACGGGGGACTGGGCATAGCTGACACGGGTACCATAAATTTTGTGTTAAAACCGATGTGGTCTAGTGGCCATGTCACTAGCTTTGGTAAGCGAGTGAACTAAGTTTGAGCCCGGACAACATCCCTCGTATTGTTACTAATAATTTTAAGTTCTGAATTCATAATTCTTTTCCATGGTGTCCAAATCGGCAAAAAGAGAAAGTCTCAAATGGCCACATTTCATTCGAGAAAAAATTATGTTCCGCAGTAAACTCTCACAAACCGTTGAGTAAGCAACGACTAGTTAAAGTTTGATGTTATAATACTCTAATATAATTCAAAATACAGCACGACATGCTTCTTCGAAAATTCGCGGGATGAAATACCAAAACCTTTTAATAAGACGTCCACACGGCGCGTTGGTTAAGCACAAATATAACGATAGTGGCACGTTTCCGTTAAGCTGTCACTCACATCAAACTGCACTGCTGCATGGCTCCTAATAAAGTGATGCGAGGCGAATCTCTCGCGCAGTTGCCCCAGCACGGCCATCGTCTAACAATATATCAAATATTTGCTTCAGTAGCTGCGGCTGCAACCCCGGCCCATTTATACGTCCGTGATGTCGAATACACCCTGCCTTATATGCATTAATTTTAAGCATACATCCCGCGTACTGACGTGCTATTCATAGACTTGCAAACATGGAGAACTTAGCACTGAAAATTCATATTTAAAATTTCTTGTCACTCAGTTTTCAACTTCATGCTACATCTTCTTTTTTAACTGAAGCTGAAAATCTTTTCTGACGTAACGGTAAAAGGCTAGAAACCTTATCGTAAGGAGGATTTACATTAATCACCACGCATATCAAGGCTACATGTTTCGAGTGACGGTCTGTTAGGCATCTCATAGACACTGCTGCCCTTTGCCGAATTACTTACTTCTAAATTTCGTCTTTTGTGATGCGGAGTCTCGTGATGCGGATGGTCTCTTTGTTGTGATGCGAATCATCACTCCCAATAAGAACTCCGTAATATTTCTTTAGGAATTAATTTGCATAGGGAATCTGTTTCAATATCTTCACGCAATTCCCAATACAGGGTTAGACAATTAAGTTTCTTCGACCCACCTTCCACCGTATAATTCGTACATAAGTTTTTAAAAAACCCATTGGTACGAGTCTGTCACCTGGGGTTCGAACTCGGGTCTCTAGACTCGACCACCACCAATTCCGACCACCCAACCACTCGGCTATCGTGACTTTTAATCTGTTTCAAAATAATTAAATGTTCCTTTCTCGATCCTCCCCACACGTAGACCAACCAGATAATAGAAATTGAGAATTATTTATATTTCGCAGATAAACTACACGCACTTATCACAGTCTATACATTAAAATTGTTGTGTAGTTAGTAGAAACAAAATTCATTATGTATTTTATAAGTTTTTTTGTTAAACAGCACTTTATTTTTACCTACTTAAATAGATTATTCTTAAAGCAGTTAATACCGGAGCACGATAACACGATGCTATTAGGGATCATACGCTTTAATTAGTTTAAAAGTCGGGTATCGGTAAAATAATTAACGGTTCGGTAGTTAGTTACGGGAGAAGAAACTGAAAAAACATAGCGTGTACTGAAATTATTGACTAAACAGCTATTTTAGATTTTTATTCACATTTATAGGTAGTAACTTTTATTCACATTTATAAAAAATACAATTCATACATACATACACATAAATAAAATTGAAGTGTCTGTTTGATATTCCAAATTAACAGCTTTTCACTAAATGCATATGAATGTATATAAGGCATTTACATAAAAAAAATCAATAATAAACTTTTCCTCTATCTGTTTGTTTGTTCCGGCTTATATGTTCCGTCTGCAACTGTGTTTGACTTTCAATGGGAGATAGCTGATGTTATAAGAAGTAACTTAGGTTACTTTTATTTAAGAAAAGGACTCTAACGTGATGAATGAATTTTTAACCATGGGTAAAGACGCGGTGCGCAGTTAATTGTTAAGTAAAAAGAGTGCTATACAATGGTTCTGTGAAACCAGATCTTATGTAGGCAGAAAAAAAATTGTCACATTTTATCTTAAAGTTTAAGTTTATGAAATTAAATTATGTTATGTGTATATTCATGTGAAATATGGGTTGAAAGAAGACCATACAGTGTAGACCGCTGACACCCCAGTTGGAAATACGGCCGTAAACATTTTTATCTTCACTCGTGCCCGGGAATAAAATATGAACGTTTCCAACTGGGAATATCTGGGATATCTGAAGTCTAGACAATTTAGTTGTATCGACCCATATTACACCAGATCTTAATTGGGAAAATTTCACACATCTTTGTCTGTGTGACATCTATTTCCACATATGACACTCGCTAGCGGCGGACATGCCCGGAAACACATCCACATCCTACATCGCGCTGTCGAAGTTAGTACGATTATATACGATTACCGATAGTACATTGGTGGAGAAGATGTCCTCTTCAGGTCAAATACCCGACCTAGCTGGTTGCAAACGTTTATCTGCAGATCATCGTCTGCTACTTTTAACAATTGGTGAGGTCGCCTTCTTAGTGTCCAAGCTACAAAGGATAAATATTGTTTGTATATATATGAAGTCACGATAGCCGAGTTGTTGGGTCGGAATTTCGAGTCGAGAGACCCGCTTTCGATCCCCAGGTGGCAGTACCAATGAGTTTTTCAAAAAACTTATGTACGAATTTCATCGTTGGCTTGGACATAAAGACGGCGACGGGCTCACCACCTGTCACATTGTCCCGAAAATATCTTCGGTGGAAGGTGGGTCAAAGGGACTTATTATTATTTGTTTATTTGTATAATGTGGGTATACAGGTTGACACAGTAACATTGCATAAGATCTCCCCACACGTAGACCAACCAGATAATAGAAATTGAGAATTATTTATATTTCGCAGATAAACTACACGCACTTATCACAGTCTATACATTAAAATTGTTGTGTAGTTAGTAGAAACAAAATTCATTATGTATTTTATAAGTTTTTTTGTTAAACAGCACTTTATTTTTACCTACTTAAATAGATTATTCTTAAAGCAGTTAATACCGGAGCACGATAACACGATGCTATTAGGGATCATACGCTTTAATTAGTTTAAAAGTCGGGTATCGGTAAAATAA
The DNA here is from genome assembly GCA_029286605.1 of Sericinus montela. NCBI lineage: Eukaryota > Metazoa > Arthropoda > Insecta > Lepidoptera > Papilionidae > Sericinus > Sericinus montela. Next base: position 542,117 of record JAGSMR010000082.1, on the reverse strand, counting down.
TTAACGGTTCGGTAGTTAGTTACGGGAGAAGAAACTGAAAAAACATAGCGTGTACTGAAATTATTGACTAAACAGCTATTTTAGATTTTTATTCACATTTATAGGTAGTAACTTTTATTCACATTTATAGGTAGTAACTTTTATTCACATTTATAAAAATACATTCATACATACATACACATAAATAAAATTGAAGTGTCTGTTTGATATTCCAAATTAACAGCTTTTCACTAAATGCATATGAATGTATATAAGGCATTTACATAAAAAAAATCAATAATAAACTTTTCCTCTATCTGTTTGTTTGTTCCGGCTTATATGTTCCGTCTGCAACTGTGTTTGACTTTCAATGGGAGATAGCTGATGTTATAAGAAGTAACTTAGGTTACTTTTATTTAAGAAAAGGACTCTAACGTGATGAATTTTTAACCATGGGTAAAGACGCGGTGCGCAGTTAATTGTTAAGTAAAAAGAGTGCTATACAATGGTTCTGTGAAACCAGATCTTATGTAGGCAGAAAAAAAATTGTCACATTTTATCTTAAAGTTTAAGTTTATGAAATTAAATTATGTTATGTGTATATTCATGTGAAATATGGGTTGAAAGAAGACCATACAGTGTAGACCGCCGACACCCCAGTTGGAAATACGGCCGTAAACATTTTTATCTTCACTGTGCCTGGAATAAAATATGAACGTTTCCAACTGGGAATATCTGGGATATCTGAAGTCTAGACAATTTAGTTCTATCGACCCATATTACACCAGATCTTAATTGGGAAAATTTCACACATCTTTGTCTGTGTGACATCTATTTCCACATATGACACTCGCTAGCGGCGGACATGCCCGGAAACACATCCACATCCTACATCGCGCTGTCGAAGTTAGTACGATTATATACGATTACCGATAGTACATTGGTGGAGAAGATGTCCTCTTCAGGTCAAATACCCGACCTAGCTGGTTGCAAACGTTTATCTGCAGATCATCGTCTGCTACTTTTAACAATTGGTGAGGTCGCCTTCTTAGTGTCCAAGCTACAAAGGATAAATATTGTTTGTATATATATGAAGTCACGATAGCCGAGTTGTTGGGTCGGAATTTCGAGTCGAGAGACCCGCTTTCGATCCCCAGGTGGCAGTACCAATGAGTTTTTCAAAAAACTTATGTACGAATTTCATCGTTGGCTTGGACATAAAGACGGCGACGGGCTCACCACCTGTCACATTGTCCCGAAAATATCTTCGGTGGAAGGTGGGTCAAAGGGACTTAATTGTCTAGACTTAACCCCTGTCTACCCCTGTATTGGGAATTGCGTGAAGATATTTATTTATTTTATTTGTATATATGATCTTAGATACTGAGGGCTAACCAGTTGTCATGATGTCCCGGATAAGGTTCGGTGAAAGATTGGTCCATAGGACTTAATTGTCTATACCTCTACCTACCCCAGTATTGGAAACATGCATGAAGATAAGAAATAACCGCTCGGCTATGGTACTTTTATATATAAATAAATTAATAAAATGTTTCCTTTTAAATAACACAATAATGAAAATGTATAACGTTCTTAAATGATTGACTGTATCAATGGATGTTCCTTTGATAAATATATTTTGTTCGCCAATTTTTTTAGACTCGCTCTTAGCGAACAATTCATTCGAATCCCGTAAGTCTTCAATCCTTTGGAAATAACGCTGTTCAAAGTAAGAATTACCGGAGCTTATGAGCCCCTTTGAAGGTATAAATAAGAGCAAAAATTATTGTCGGGAATATTTCTTGACGTTATTAAACATTTATGCTTAAATTTCTGGACGTTAATTTCGTAACGATAAACGTACCGATGTATGCGAGGTTCGGTATTCAGATTGTAAAATGACGAATGTAACATATTTCTGTTGGTTACACATAACCGATGGGGTGGAATTCACAAATGCATTCTATTATAGCCGTTGTACCGAAACACCTTTGACAGCTTTTCATTTCGAAATTATTTTAATATGAGGTTTATATGTTTTCAAAAGTAGACGAGTGATTGGATGGTCGATTTCGAGTCAAGAGACCCAAGTTCGATCCCCAGGTGGCAGGCAGTACCAATTGGTTTTTCAAAAACTTATGTACGAGTTATATCGTTGACTTGGACATGAAGACGACGACGGGCTCACCACGGTCTCGTTGTTCCGAAAATATCTTCGGTGGAAGGTGGGTCGAAGGGATTTAATTGTCTAGATTAGACCTCTGTCTACCCCTGTATTGAGAATTGCGTGAAGATAACTATTTTATTTATTTTATGTGTATATAGGTATACTTAAATCTAAGTATATTGTACCACTGGGATACAAAAACGGCGATAGGCACACCAACTGACACGTTATCCCAAATAATCTTCGGTTAAAAATGATTTCGGTTAGAAAATGAAAAACCTTTACTGTCTAGATTTCTCTCTTATATAGTTATTTAATTAAAAGGAAAATATAAAAAGGGAAAATTTTGGTTAAAAACAAATTGGTATAGCAATTTATTTAATAAATGAAATAAAAAATATTCAAAAAGAATTTGAAAATGAAACATGCTTTAGAAATCACAACAGATTTTGGAACACGATTAGGAGATCGGAATTGTGATTGTGAACTTTGTTGTCATGAAGGTTTCAAATAGATCTTCATGTAGTGATATAATTGTTTTTACTACTGTACTCTTATATCCAACTGCTGCATAGTGGTCAGGGCGCAGGGCTTATACGCGATAACTCAGCTTCAATCATACAAACATTTATAATCTCTACCTATTCCTTCTGTCATAATGAAATCTTTTACTATGAATAGTTATTCTTAAAATGTACCAAATTTATATCTCTAAAGGAGAACACATAGCTAAGAGCATTCTTTACCTGTCACGCTTAGGGAATGAAAAAACGTAGAATACGGTCACATAAAACAAAAAATTATTTTAATTACACTATACGACGGGTTCACCACCTATCACGTTGTCCCAAAAATCACTTCGGTAGAAGATGGGACGAAAGGACTTAATTATCTAGACCCCTAGTCTACCCCTGTATAGGGAATGACGTGAAGATGTTTTTTTACTACACTACACGAATATATTATCTATTTATACAAGTGTATTACTTAAACTATATATATTTTAATGCTAAATTTACCATGTCGTGAGGAATACACTGTACATTTGAGAAATAATAAAAAAATATATTTTTTCTGTGTACTTGTGAAGTCCGCCCACGCATAGTAGCGGTGTGGCGGATGTTCCCAAGCTCTTATTTCTTGGAAATATTTGAGAGAATTAAATCCGCATTTACAGGCTTGCTTCCTTTTTTATTAATAAAGAATGAATTCTCACGAAACTCACAAAAGACTTTCACACACGGATTACTGAAACGAATACAAAAAAAAATACTGATACAATACATACATAACGGCCTGTTAAAATCAACTGCGGGAATAAAGCCTCTCCTTTGAGTAGCGCTTTCCATCATAGCCAAGCTGGGTAAGCAGATTACAGTAACAGACACCTCGCATCTTGTACGCTGTAGTCCATAGCTGTATCACTGAATGTTGGTCTGGTATTTTTCGGGAATTCTTGCCACTCCGCTTACCAAGATGCCTTTGTCCCTCAGCGGACTTCAAGAGGACATCATGGTGATAATTTTTATGGTTAAATTGCCGTCTCGCGGTTTACAATGATATTTTCGACGCTTGCAAGCCATCCACGGGAAGAAAGTGTAAAGGCCAAAAGAGGGAGGTATATAAAAACGTAACATGTCGACATAATGAAAAATTTTAAATACTTGACTATAGATATTAAATTCTTTCATTCAAACTGTTACAACACGTTTGTAAAACTTTTAAAATACAACTCTCGCTCTGAATTCCTTGAATAGCATTCGTTTCAAGACAAAAGCGAGCTCCTGAAGTAATAGCAGATTTAATTTGTCTCTCTGATAAAGTTATCCACGCTTTCAAATGTTTTCGTGAACTATCTTGGATTCGTCGCTCTGTATGCGCTTGACGGCCCTTTATTCACTTCGTTTCGCCGTGACAGGTGTTCGAAGTAGCGAGAGAGTTTCTTCGCTAGTTCTTAATTGATATTTAATGAATTGTTTTCATAACAGGAACAATAACGAAAATTTTCTAGAAATCTCTGGGAAATACAAGTGTGTAAAATCTCTGTAACCCTAAATATTTCATACTAGAATAAATTGTCTTGTCACCATAAGCAATCCTTATCACAATCCTGTTATTCCTTCTTTTCTAAATAGTTTACTGAAGTACATAGGCTTGTCTCTTGAGTAGTTTTTAGTTGTTTAGATGTTTAGTGTGTGGTGTTAAATATTATCGGACCAAAATTATGCAGATCAGTCCGCTGCAAGTCGTCAATTCGCTTGCCAAGCTGGCCAATTAAAGCTTACTTATACATTTACTTAATATTTTACAAGGCTTTAGGTAAGAAAGTAAACACCTATGTAATATCTAAGGTAAGCATTTTGCTTTGAGTATACCTTTATAGTATACTTTTAAATATGAACAAAATTCGTAAAATAAATTCTATTTTAAAACCAAAAATGTCTTTGATGTTTTTTTATGTCGTCTGGCACCGCTGCCACAGCGTACTTCGAAAATTTCAACCGTTTATATAAAATGAATATTTAATATAAACTTCCAAAGCTTCCAAACGTAGAGAAAATATTTGTGAAGTTGAAACTTCGTTCAAAATTATTATTAATGATAACAACACCTACATAAAGCTGTTCTTCGGGTATACAATAACTAGGTAGGTATTCTTCCTCGGCTATGTCCGCGTCTCACAATTTAGGTTGCTTTTTTTTCTCGGTCAGGTGGGGTACTTTAATTTTCTATTCTTTTATTACTATTTAACGTGTAAATTAACGCTTTATTATTTCTACTTCCATGCGTACAACTTAATAAATACCCATTTTTCCTATATAAACTTTCATTGTTATTTCCCTTGAGAGAGAATTTAGGAGAGGGAAAGAGTCTCGTGTCCAATACTTGATGACATATCTGTGTATTCTTTAAAAAGTATTCACCAAATCGATTTGATAGAATAGCCGGATAATAAATTCTTCATTAAGAAATTCTTTTAAGATATATAATATATTTATTCTTGTACAAATTGTTGATCCTACGTACCTATTGTAGATCCTAATTAGCTCAAGCTAGCTAGATTTGTTTCTTTAATTTCACTATCCTTAATTAAAACGGAAGATTCCGATTAAGCACCTAATCTCGTAACATAAAACTTTAATTGTTTCATTCGAAAATTTAGATGTTGCGGTCTTATTTGATGAAAATTCTTTCTTTATTAGCTTATTTCGGTTTTATTAAAACTTTTCTCCAGTGAATCTTTTTCAGCCACGGTAGGGAATGTTTCGATAGGAACAAAACGGCGTGACGTCTTTGACGTGAGAAAGAAGTGCTACTACTCCATTGGTAATTAAAGGCCTATTCAATGCGCACGGTAATATTGTCAATGCAGAGCAATGAAGATTCCAGAAGCACTGCTGCTCCTATATTCTGTGTAGTTTTGAAGTTCTACTTAGTAGATACTTGGCTATCCGGCAACATGTGCCAGTGTTTGGCAATCATATAAAAAAGTGCTACTCCGATTATTACGAAATCAATACGCTGCTTACTTTTTGTACTCCCTTGTTCCATTCACAAACGGCATATTTAAATTATGTACTATGTGACATACGAAACGAAGACATATCGAACGGCATTTGTTGAAACCCCCCAAGAGTATTTTGAACGACAGATCCTGTCAACTAAACAGACTCGTACGTAAATAAATAACCTCCTTTTCACGAGAGTGTATCGCCCAGTACTTTAAATTTTGCTGTACTATAATACCCTTCAATAGTATAGGCATTTCCTTTGTATATATGCAGCCTTGACCTTTCAATTAATGAAACAATATCTAGCCAGTAATACCATCAAAGGTGTCATCTTCAATGCATTTAACTAATTATACTTGACTCTGAATGTAATTAATAGGCGTTTGTATTGAACAATGCATAAACGTGTCGGGTGCATATGTAAGGAGACGCTTTGACCACAAGCGGACATGTATAGGCTTTAGTATTATATCTAATCGACGATCCCTTTGTAGCTGAAGACGTTTGATTATATAGAATACGCGCATAAATTAATTTTGTCCTAGCTACATCTTGTCATCGACCACGTATTTTTATTTGTGCTCCGCTTTTGTATTTTATTTGTACGGATTATTCCAACGTCAAATTTAATGTAGTTTTCTAATAACGTCCTTTGTTACCATAAATTGGATGATAATACTCTCTTGTTTGACTTTGCCAACTATTGTAATCACTTGACAGAATTTTGCGAGCCGTAACATTATATTGTTTGCGTACAAACTGTAACTATTTAGTTAGGATATTGTAATACTGATATATTTTTTGTGAAATTTCGGCTTAACTTCATGATAACAGCCTCGTTACAGCGTTAAACGAACGAAGGTCACCCGCAACCGTAATACAATGTAGTCCTTTATCAAATTATAATGCGATATCACGAAGACCAATTTCTTGCCTCCTTTTCTATAATAAAAAAGCTTCAGCGTGCGTAATGTTACCGAAGTCAGCTGAGTTGTAGCTTTTTCTTTATGATAATCGTAAATGTCTTGCTTCTTGTAACATCATTGCATCACAAAGACCTTATATTTTGGATGCTGCTGCCCATCACCCATCTGCTGAATTATGATTTGGTACTTTTTGTGATGGTCTATAGCAATTTTAAGGCATTCATCACAGTCTCTTAGTCGTAGTATCTCACATCATAGTCTCTTACGACACCCATGGGAATAGTATGTTTCTACGTGCTTCTATGTGCTGAAGACTGGTTAAAATTACGATAGAAAATCCTATTATTGCATGATTTTTTTATATGTTCGCGTAGTGTAAGGCGGATTGTAGACCCGAGGAATTTAGTACCAGTTCGCCAGTTGATCGAAGAAAAAAGCAATGGAAGAAAGGAGTAAGGTCTTAGTATAAAATGGCTTACAACTTTATAAGGAATACAACTATTAAGCTACTCGTGAAACCTTATTAAGAGTCTGTCAGGATGTGTCCCTTTATTTAGAGCTTTGCAGGTAATAGACCTGTCAACCAGATAGAAATCGTTATAATCTCTTGTAATTTTTACATGTTAGTAGTTTTATTGTTTATAGCTAAATCTTAACTCTTCACTCACTTCAGGTTTCTATACATATGTTATTATAAAATTACCTTGTACAATTCCTCATGAAATATCTATTAATTATCTTAATAACGCCGTGTTTAGATGCCCACTCCCTCTACTTTACTCTAATAACGGGCCAGTGTGATCTCATTGAATTAAAATTAATTAATTGGATTAGGGAGAATGTCTAACATATATGTCGATCAGGAAAAGCTACGTGTCTTCGCCGTATTCACGGACATTTACGTCGACGTAACCTTCGTCTGTCCATTTAAACATATTGCTGAAAATGGACACCACTAACATTCGAATCGATTGGAAACTTATTTAACTCTATTTATTGTACCGTTCTCATTTCATATACTATTAAATTGACGTCCAAATCAGATTGGTACATTAATAGCATAGTTAGTAACAGCTTTTAATTTGACATTGGGCTTTTTTTTTATTTGATGCCATGTCGTTCGAATAAACATGTAGTACATTTGTCATAACTAGCGCACCGTGACCGGGCTTTAATTGACTTAATCCACCTCTTATTGGCCTCATCCTGACACAAGAGCTCAAGCGTACTGTAGGCTGTAACTACATACTAGATCCAATTATATTAATTAAACCACTAACTAAGGTTTAATGCGGTAATCTCGGATCAAAGGTACTTAATATATCGCTTGAGTCACAAATCTGAGAACTTTTTCCTCCAGATCCATATGTTGGACAACCTCGTCCACGGGACGAGTGGCGTAAACAACGGTTCTCAAGATGTCGCCATTACTGGACGGGTCATAATATAAGATAAGGATAAGAGGATACTACGGATATATATATATATATATATATATATATATATATATATATATATATATATATATATATATATATATATATATATATATATATATATATATATATATATATATATATATATATATATGTATTTTAATTTGTTATATCGAGTTGTAAGAATTTACTTTTCGTTGGTATCGTAAGAGGCGACAAAGGGAAAACCTTTGACACGTGGCTGTTGACAGATGGCCATCTCGAAAAATACCAGACCAAAATCCATCAGTCAATCGGTGACGGACAGCAGCGACGTAGGTGCAAATTGTCTGGTACTACGATCGCCGATGCTCTAAGCGTGAAGATCATGACAAAACCTCCCGTACGGGACCAGCCTACATCTTATAGTGGATTTTCACACGCCATTTTAAAAGATTCGCCCAATCATCATGGGCTACATTTTCAGACTTCACATATTCTGCAAATTATAAACTAGACTAGACCTCTGTCCATCCCTGTATTTTAAATATAGGTAGATTGCTACAAATTAAGCAAATTTTTTCATCTATTATCAAATGGCAACAGTTTAAATTTCTGTTAAAGAGTAAAACAATGCGTATACATCGGCTACATGTACTGTAAATCATACATGGACAGTTGATCAGAGAGTACAGACGGCACAGACAGAGAGAATAAACAATGCACCCAAACTCGAGATCTAAAATACGTTGGTAGCACAAATATTTGCTCCGGGTTGAATTTGAACTTAGAACTGTTGCGTGTTCAGTAATCCGCTCCCCGTTAAGCGCCATGCGAGGCCTTCAATTCATGAATAACATGTGATGCATGTCGAATTTTAAGATGAAAATCTGAATAGGAGCCGTTCATTCCAATTCATGACTGACAAGCGTACATTTTGAATGTCGCTCGTCTCTCGATGGAGCAAAACAAGACGAGATTTAGATTGAAATTCAAATATTCTAACAAAATAACTTATGAATCGCGGCCGTCAGCCTCGCGCAACCTGTTAACGTGTTAAAGTTGTACTTATGTTTACAGCATCTCTGTACTGAAAGTAGCCTGCGCGCCTACAACTGTTACTATAGGGTCATAGGACCTGGAATGAAATTGATGTGTTAAAAATGCAATAGCCAATCTCATGTATAAGGAGTTCAAGGGCTTCTATTTTGACTTCATTCGCAGCTATGTGGAAGAGTAATACATGTGAGGCAGTTTAGAAATGTATGCATTTGTTTATAGCAGGCTGTAATTTTATTGATTTTAAACCATATTTATGCTGAACTTTTATGTGATTAAATTAAAGAGAAAAAATGTTTTTAAAATTTCAACTGACATCCCGCCCGTGCCAGTTGAAATTTTAAAAACACATTTTCTCTTTAATTTAATCACTTTAATAGTAATATTTGTAATAACTAAAAACCGACCGATAAGAACATAAATAAAAAATTCCCTACGAATTAATAAATAAATATATGATAAGGACAACATCACAAACAAAAAATTAGATCGGGACAACGTCACATACAGTGCTCTGATCCCAAAGTAAGTAGCTTGAACACTTATACTATGGAATCAGAAACAACGAAGGTACCACAAACACGCAGACCCGAAAGAATGGAAAAAATATTTTTCTTTAAAAATTAAATAAAAGTAAATAAATATAAGAGACTATCAGCGTCAGTGTCTGTGGTTTCATCGTTTTAACGTCTCCGCTTCGAAAGTAGTCTTTAAAACTTATACTCTCTTTAGTTATTATGATGTAAAATAAAACCGTAAATGTTCCTTTATTCTTCGCAACTACGTAAAACAATACGGTATCTACAACAGTTGTACAGCATGACAGACTTTAGGATTCTTTGTTGTTCGACGAAGGCGAAAGCTTGCCAAGTTTTCGATACAAAGTAACTGTAGTGATGTTAAGGCACCATTGTTTACTGATCTAAAGGAAACTTAAACAACTAATGCAACGGTCTCGTGTTGCGAATTTATTCGGGATTGCATTCTATTAAAAAAATATATCTTCACGCCATTTCCAATACTGGGGTAGACAGATGTCTAGACAAGTAAGATATTTTTTGGGACAGAAGACTTTTTTCGGTCTGGTGTTTTTAGAGTTGATTGCCATACATTTGTAGTCAATGACACTTTTAAAGACTTTTCATTTAGCCGCCTCTTACGACATCCAAGAGATGAAAAGAGGTGGTATATTCTTACACCGGCCTGCATGGAAGAGTGACGTACCCACCGGTGTCGGTATCGCCAGCTCTGAGGTACCGGGTTCGATCAATCATACATTGCTCCGATCCCAATGTAAGATGTTTAGCATCTTGCAAGCATCGTGCTTTAGCACGTGAGGTATGGGAATCGGAAACAATGAAGGCACCACAAGCACCCAGAACCGAGAAAATGTAGAAAAAGTGGTTTTTCTACATCGACCCGTCCGGGAAACGAACCCGGAACCTCGAGATGGCGACACCTTGAAAACAGGTGGATACGCCACTCGTCCACGGAGGTCGTCAAACTTGCTTGACATGAAGTATCGAAAAAAGACATATTTAATTGGTTATTCGATTAACTTAATCAAACTTAATGAAAGCCCGTGATTAAATTTGTTTAATGATAACATAAAAGCGCAGTTCCTAGTAATTGGTATTGATTTTAGCTCGTTAATTCTTGTTGTATCACACATCGGGGCCCATGTTTATGCTTCTGTTACATCGATGAAACATTCGCGACTCTTCAAATCAATCAAATTCTTTATTTTTCGTCATAGGAACTTAAGTTACGCTTGTTAAAAGATACTTTTTAAAAAATAAAATAAAATATCTTCACGCAATTCCCAATACAGGGGTAGACAGAGGTCTAATCTAGACAATTAAGTCCCTTTGACCCACCTTCCACAGAATACATTTTCGGGACAACGTGACAGGTGGTGAGCTCGTCGCCGTCTTTATGTCCTAGCCAACGATATAATTCGTACATAAATTTTTGAAAAACCAATTAATACGAGCCTGCCACTTGGGGATCGAACTCAAAATTCCGACAACCCAACCACGAGGATATCGTGACTCTTTTTTTTAAATTTACCCCTTGCGTAATGAGGTTACTCTGACGTAGGAGAAATCAGTAAATGAGACTCCGCAGTATCTTCCTTTTTTAGCTTTTTTCTCTAACGTGTTTTGGCGTTTTGTTTTATCATATATTAAGGTAATATTTTTTGAAGGTAGCAAAGATCATTTCGAAAGTTCATTACAATGTTATTCTATATTACGGTGATGATGACGGCTTAGTTTTATTGAAATTTTTAAATAACTAAATAAATAAATAACACCACATACATTGCTCTGATCCCAAAATTTTATTTTTATTTTATTTGTCTATTTAAAAGCAAGGTAGTCACGATAGCCGAGAGGTTTGGTGATTGAAATTAGAATCAAGAGCGATGTATGGGTACTGCGATTTATAATAATAATAATAATAATAATATACTTTATTGTACACCAATGAAGGAAGGAAAAAAAGAAAAACAAAAATATATAAATCAAATATTGGACAACAAAAGGCGACCTTATTGCTACATAGCAATTTCTTCCAGGCAACCTAAGAAAAATTACCAACAAGAAATAATGACGGGTAGGATGTACACGTAAAAAACAACAGAAAAATTAAAACAAAAAAAAATATATAAATTAAAAAAAATGTATATATAAGTAAAACATACCTTCTGTGAGTGATCATTAGGATCTGAGGGAAAGGGAAATAGAGATAGAGGGGAGCTAGAGTGATAGATAATACTCTTTGACCTTTTTTTTAAAAGAATCTAGGTTCAGAGCAAGTTTAATAGATAGAGGTAGAGAGTTCCAAAGGTTAACAGCAACAGCAGGAAAAGATTTATGATAAAAATTAGTGGATCGAATAGGATGTTTAAGGAAGAGGGTTTCATTAGAACGTAGAGGAAGGTTATGAGAGGAACAAAGAAATTGAAAACGTTCTTTTAAATAGGGTGGACTTGACACATTAAATAGGACGCAGTAAAGAGCAGAAAGAATATGAGTATTCCGGCGAAGACGGATTGGTAACCATTTGAGCTTAATGCGATATTCGGATACATGATCATATTTACGCAGTCCAAATATGAACCTTATACATAGATTTTGGAGTCGCTCAAGTTTATTTAGTTGTTCTTCGGTGATGTCGAGATAACATATGTCAGCATAATCGAGGGCAGGGAGCAGCAGAGTCGTCGGTGATTTTTAATAACGCCGTAGTCGTACTATGACCAGATCTAAAACCAGACTGAAGAGGATTAAGGATATTATTTCTACAGCAAAAGGAGTAAATTTGTTCTTGGACAAGGCGTTCAAGAACTTTGGAAAGGAATGGGAGAATCGAGATGGGACGATATTCGGAAAAAGTTGTTGCATTAACTTTTTTGGGTAAAGGGATTATTTGTGCATTTTTCCACACGGAGGGAAAGGAAGACGTTGATATGGAAAAATTTAGGATATGCGTTATCACAGGTGCAAGGATGTCTAGTAAAGGAATGATCATTTTACGACTGACGTCATCACTTCCTACAGCGTCGGAATGAATCGACAGTACGTGTCTCTTAACATCACAATCTGCAAATTGCCTAAAGACAAGAGGAGAATAATCAGGAGTGGGAATTTGAGAAAGTTGAGTCAGTGTATTTGATTTAGCAACAGTATCTATGCAAGAAGAAGAAGAAAAATGCTGGTTAAGCAGATTTAAATCTAAGTCATTTGAAAACGAGTCTGAGCGTATTTTCCCAACTCCTATGGACCGTAAAAAATTCCAAACACGACTTGGATCTTCATTTTGTACTGATTTATGAATATGGCGACGTCGTAAATCTCTACACATCTTGTTGATTCCGAAGAAGCCTATACTTTTCTTTAATTCTATCATTATTGGGATCTAACTTGTATTTCGACTTTGCAGCATTCTTCCTAGACAACATTTTTTTCAGATGTTCTGTTAACCACGGAGCCGGTAAATGTCGTACTCGAACAGGACGAACAGGGGCATATTTGTCATAAAGTTTAATAACAAGAGAATTAAATAGTGTTACTTGTTCATTCACAGTGCCAGCGTTAATTACTGATTTCCAGTCTGTGTTAGAAGCCTCTTCTCGCAGTCTATCTAAATCCATTCCAGCAAAATTACGCTGCTGAAGTATCCTAGATTTGGATTTGGGTGGTTTTATTTTATAAGAAAGAAACAAGAGATCATGATAGGAGAAAGCGTCTGCAGCGCATTGACCAAATTTGTCAACATGGTGACATGAAGAGACTATAACCAAATCCAGGAGGGAAGGGACACAATTAGGAAAGAAATTTGTTTCAGAAAGCGGGAGAATATTTAAGTTCTACAAGGGACTTAAGTCGTAAAGATCGCGTATCATTTTTAATGAGGCAGTTATTAAAGTCTCCCATTAGCACCGTATGAGTATACAATGGAGTGAGCTCTTCAAAGATGTTATCTAATGTACTAAAGTAGTTCACTGTAGAAGAAGGGCTATAAAACACACCAAGTAGTAATTTCGTATGTGATAAGAGTACTTCAATAAATAAATATTCCGCTTCGTTCTCAGTTTGAAATTGTGACGATGAACGAATAACAGAAAAGGGAATATGGGAGCGTAGATAAATTGCAACACCACCACCACCACGAGCAGTCCGGTCGTTGCGTATTAAGTGAAATCCAGGAAGAGAATACGAAATAGATGGAAGACATGGTTTCAACCATGACTCCGAAACTAAAATCGCATGAATTTTATTGTTTTCAAAACTTGCTAACATATCGGAATAATGTGCTGGAATACTCTGAGCATTTATATGTACAACGTTAAAATTATTAAAATTTTGAGAGAACGTGGTGTCAAGGGTCTCTTTTAAGGAAGGTATGCTAACGAAACTGTCGTCACTACTCGATGTATCAGTGGCAGAATTAAAGGAAATGAAACTTTGAATTATATCGTTGGCTTGGACATAAAGACTGCGACAGGCTTACCACCTGTCACGCTTACCAATTATACGTCTTCGGTGGGAGGTGGCTCGAACGGACTAGATTATCCAGACATCTGTCTGCCATATATGGAGAATGGCGTCAAGATTTTTTTTATATTTAAAGACAAGCAACGCCGAACTTGTTTGACAATAGTTTTAACAAAGGATGAAATGACAATGTTAATCGTCCAAAAGTGTTAGCCACTAAAACTAACTGTACAAACCTTTAGCGAGACCTACATATCAATTTGGTTATGTAAATAAAAAAAATATTTATTACAAGGAATTTGATGTTCCCAATCGAATACCGAACGCGCAACCATCTATTAAAACCCACCGTGGATTTATTTTTCTTCCCCGAAAATATTAATTTACTTCGCTCATCGTTAATTCATGATCGCTTATTATTATTCCTAAAGTTTTCAGAAATTGGTTCCAAATTTGCATTACAAAACTTAAAAGTTGTTTAGATAAATATTATTTTTATAAACCAGTGATTAATAAAGGCCCCCTTTAATAAACCCCTAAGGGGATTTCGAATAAACACCACGCTCGGAAAGCGGATTGACGATCGCAGTCTCAGGCAGCATTTATTATATTAACAGTGACGCTAGTACCTGCAAATGAGAAAACCTTGAAAATACAAAGACTACCGACAGAAATAATATATACAGAATTATTATAAGCCACGAAAGTCACGATAGCCGAGTTGTTGGGTGGTCGGAATTTCGAGTCGAGAGACCCGAGTTCGATCCCCAGCTGGCAGTACCAATGAGTTTTTCAAAAACTTATGTACGAATTTCATCGCTGGCTTGGACATAAAGGCGGCGACGGGCTCACCACCTGTCACGTTGTCCCGAAAATATCTTCGGTGGAAGGTGGGTCAAAGGGACTTAATTGTCTAGACTTGACCTCTGTCTACCCCTGTATTGGGAATTGCGTGAAGATATTTTTTTTTTAATTTTTTTTTTATTATAAGCCGATACGTACTTGTGTTGGTTGGTAGTATCTCGTTTTTTGATCAGTTTGATGATAAAGATAAAGATAAGAAAGAGGGTAGTATGTAAGTTTACAATATGAAAGAAGCGATGATGGTAATTTATAGAAAACAGGCAGCAAATACATTGCCTCGTACATATAACTAAGATTTCCAATAGTTTTCATTTTCCGTAATAAATATCCATTAAATAATTAAAGTGCTTATATTGATATCACTTTTTGTGATGGACGCTTTGAACAATACAATGCAAAAGTGCTAATTGAAATAATCATTTTCAGCTTATGAAAAGCTTATGTTAGTACCTATAAGCGGCTGCGTGCATTTGTTTTAATGAATTAAATCTGATCTTTTAAAAGATTGAAAAATATATGTAGTACTTTAATATTGAGGACTTTAAAAACTTTTATATCTCATTTTTTATCACTTTTTTATTAGAGTGTTTGGGTGATCGGAATCGAGTCAAGAGATTCGTGTTTCATCCCTAGGTGTTAGGCTCGTACGAGTTTTTTCCAGTAGGATTTCATCGTTGGCTTGTAACTTTACACGGCGGTAAACACGGCGAAAGACTCACCACCGGTCACGTTGTTCCAAAAAAATGCAATCCATTAAAGGTGTGTCGAAAGGACTTAACTGTCTAAACCTCTGTCTACCGCAGTATATAAAAAATAGAAAATACTCGTAGTAAAATATATAGAAAAAATCATTTTTGATATACATTTTAAGGATATAAAAGGTGTTCCCATTATCGTTGAGGTTTTTTCCGCCTGAAATAAGTTCCAAGAAATCCGTTCGCGAATCTCCACTGAATATTTGTATGGAGCTGAGCTATAAAAGTAAAAACGTCGTAACCTTGGTTACGGGCTGTACGGCTCCAAGGCGTGAAACCTCATTGATCGTCTCTTAATACTAAAAATGGCACCCACAAAGCTTTTCCTTACAGATTTATGTTCGCGCCATTTGCCTAACGCCGCCGTCATTTATCACTGGCCTTTAAAGTCGGATCAGTCGTTGGTTTTCAAAGTTAAAGTGCTTATGTAAAATTGTTAAGATGTTAAACATGACAAATATTGTTTGCAATTGTCAATTCAACTGTTAGAGGGAATAAACATACGAAGTGTAATTAAAATAATTATATTTATTATAATTATTTTAATTATGTAGTAGTCACGATAGCCGAGTTGTTGGGTGGTCGGAATTTCGAGTCGCGAGACCTGAGTTCGATCCCCAGGTGGCAGTACCAATGAGTTTTTCAAAAACTTATGTACGAATTTCATCGTTGGCTTGGACATAAAGGCGGCGACGGGCTCACCACCTGTCACGTTGTCCCGAAAATATCTTCGGTGGAAGGTGGGTCAAAGGGACTTAATTGTCTAGACTTGACCTCTGTCTACCCCTGTATTGGGAATTTCGTGAAGATATATTTGATTTGACTTTAATTATATTGATTGTTATAATTGATTATTATAATTGATGTGAATAGATCTGGTATTTTTCGACACAGTAAAATCCCAATGAAGCGACATTGGATCATAACGATATTCAAGGCTTATCTCTAAGTCCTCTCTTATAACGCCCTCAAGAAGAAAGGATGTCTCACTCTCACTCTAATAACACTACAATATCACTTACCGTCGATAATTTATACTGGAATCGGTAACCCTTCCTCTAATTTTCTTTTCAAAGAACGACTAACCAAGTAGTTGTGATCCTATCGCCACTGGAAATAATTCAAGGGTCCCTGAATGGATTTATGAACGTACATATATAATATATACATATATAGATAGACAACTGATTGAGCAGCTTAAGCACTCGAAATGACGAAGGCACCACAGACGCCCGACCCGAGAAAACTTAGAATAAATGTTTTCTACATTGAATCCGAGACCTCAGAGCTGGCGATTCCGATGGGCCGACTGAGGGCTGAAAACCGTTTTTTTTACAAAGAACTATTATGATATTCACTAATAGAATAACACTCATTTGTTCGACAGATATTCAGCCTGAATCTAATATCCGCACATTACTCGTAAGCTTTCGCCTTTAAGTGATTGATTTCATCGCTTACCATAAATGGTTGCCTACAACCGGATTATTATCTATTTATAAGGCATTTTGAATAAATGAAATTTTAGTAAATCAAGCATTCTGATGATGAATCAGTGAAACATCTGATGGTTATCCCGCCATCTGTCGATAGACAATTTAATTTTCAAAGCTTTTTCCTTAGTCTCTTCTAATGCCACCCACGGGAAGAAAGGGTGTGGTATTAAAAGCGGCATCACATGGCAACATTGATATATTAGTATTCAACTAGAACGTAACCTCCTTGGAAACTGTTCGTTGAAGTCAGTCTCCTCACGTCCGATATCCTAATTTGAGTAAATACGAAATAAGATAAATCGGTAAACCATACCCTTGATATCGTGTAGAAATTTAAACCAAATAAGTTTTTCAATAAATGCTGTGGTGTTGAATACGGGATAAAATAAAATACATATTTTTAAATTATTATTTATTTATCTACGGATAAAACAGACAACACGTCGGGGTCAACCACAAAAAAAAATTGTTACTTACGTTATATCAACACACAAGTGTCCTTGGGAATTGAGTTTCTTTATTGCAAAATTCGAGCAAATTTTCTAAATACTGTCACCATCCACCTCTCACAATCTATTGTATAAAATTGTGTATTTATATTCGATACGCATCACTTTAGTGTCGTTTTCGTTTTATCTTCCTTCCATTTGACCGCATCTAACGCAAAGCGGAGCGTTTGCGATTATTTCTCTGTGTAGCTTAATTCACTTATTTCACAATTTATCTATAAAAATTAGATAAAGCTCAGAGTACTTTCCATAAAGTTTTGATCCAAAAATCTTCAGAGAAAACTTCTCCTTTTTATAGGAAATATAACTACAACTTCTCAGATGTCTAGCTCTAACTTCCGGTATAACTTCGTCTGTCTGAGTAAAAAAATGACTCCAAAACAACAACAACAAAAGGTATGAAACAAATAACAGACTCGTTATAAGAAATGTTTGTTAACACTGGGTCAACTAATATTCAATACTTATCGCTATTAGTGTTTACGAAATTACTTCTTCCTTAAGGAGGATTTACCATAATCATCACGCCCGAAAAGCGGATTTGCGAAACCTTACCAAACATGTCGCTCCGGTGGCTCTGACTGCCCGTCACTGCTCTGCTTTATTTTCTGGTATTTTAAAAGGCTATGTTAATCGCGACTTACACTACCAACGGGAAGTATAGTATTGTCACACCGATACCAGACGCGCCTGAATCACAATCAATCAATTATTATTAATTTTAATTTTCAAATTTCTCGAGGATAATAATAAAAAGGGTACTGGGATACCCAGACGTACGTGTATGAATGAAGCGAAAGAGGTATGTAAGTATTGTGACACTTGATGATCTGTTCCCCATTCGTATATCGTCAGGGAATATGGCTGATATTTTTTTATTTTATTATTACAAATCCCTTAGAGGAAAATTTTCTTTTCACTTGTTTATTTTTGTGAATCTAGAACACTCCATATATTTAGTTAGTAAATGTCTTTTTAAACATAAAATAAATATGACAAACAAAATATATCTTTACTATCCGAGATGAACGAAGCTACATCTGGGGTAACATAACTAAACATGTTCGCAAAGTTAAAATCTACAATAGCGACTACGCGAATTTTACGTCCATTTTCGTAATTCCAGCAGCTTTCGGACCGCATGTATCATTGTTTGCCCCCGCCACGGCCGCCGTGCGCCTGACATGTGTCCAGCGCATCTAATTAGAACGAATATCATCCTTACCGCAACCACGTAAGGTGCATTCATGTCACAAATATCGTGCGGTCGGCTGCACAAACTGTAGTTTTCGCTATGAAATCGGAGATCGAAATTGTACAAGCATTCGTTATGTTTAAACAGCTTAACTTCTGTTTCGAATATCTACAATAGATGCTACAGCTTATTAAATTGTTTTGCTATTTGAAACACAAAATAATTACCTATTTGAAACACAGATACAGTATAAAGCTGTATCTAAACATGACTTAAACTTTCACAACTTTTCTGTTCTGTGTCGCATAATATGTGATTATGTTCACAAAAAAATTCGAATTATTAAGTTGGTTCTCAGAGAAATGTTATCCATTAACTATTGTGATTATTGAATAGATGTTGAAGTCTTTTTTACTTGCTTTATGGCTCCTGAAAGAGTTTCAACTTTCCTCGACCGCGTTCATATGTAATTAAGACCTGCACAAACAAGCGCATAGGATCAGTACATATGTAATACAAACAATAAAAGCAGCGTTTACATGCGCACTGCTGAGCAAAGCCAAAGCCTTTCAATTATTTTTGAGAGAGATCGTTTAGGTTGAAAGCACTCCTCCACGCTGCTCGGATGCGGGTTGGCGCATGACAGAAATCCTCGAAATATTTTTTAATATTTTACGTACGTATATCGTTAAGGTGTTTTAAAAGTAAAACACAACGGTTTTAGTTGCGCCAGCCAGCTTTGAACCTACAACTCATAGATTAAATTGAAATGGACTCTCCGTACATTATGCAACTTTAGTCAAATTCTAACTTGCATTTATTGCTAATATTTACCCACTTTGTCAATAGTAACATATTCACTCTTGGTGGTCCGAAGCTTTATTCAGCGCTAAGCCTGCATATTATTAAACTTTAAGTACAGATTTATGAAACGTTGCGAAGTGTGTCTTGTCGAAATAAGATAAACCATAGGTAATGTTTGTATCTAATGTATTTATTTGTCAACAAAGTATTTTTACTGTCAATTGATAAAGGTCAAGCGTGTCAGCGAGCCATAGTCGCGTCGTTCATGTATTATTGCTACATATTTCATTTATGTGAGTCTTGTAAATATTTAACTCTTTACGGTCGCTCTTACCCTCGAAAATCGAGTTTTGAGACATTTTAGAAATTAATATAGTGCCTATTTTGATATAAAATAATTTTTCATAATGAAGTGAGCTGTATTTAATAAACATTACTTACCTCACGAAAAAGTCAAGTATAAGTATTTTATTAAATTTTCACGAGCACTTGTAAGCATCATAAGTTTCATTAGTAAATTTTTATATTAACTTTTATAAGTTTATATAAAAATTTACGTAATGAAAATGTTGGTAATATTAAGATAAAGTGGTACTTGAACATTTTATTAGGTTTATACCAGAAAACATCTTCTGTAGTATGAATTAGATAAATTTCACCATTTAATTGGAAAGACTCGAACCTGTTTTAGGTTAGCGGCAGGGATGGTATTCAAATCAGTTCTCGAAGCGTTTCTTAAACTGAGTAGGTAGTAAGTCTACTATCAAAATATTTTGCGCAAATTACATGGTGATAAAAAAACAACTACATAGTGTTACATATGAAGAAGTAAATAATGCCATGTAAGTAATAGTGGATTTGCTATGAAGATACTAATAACTCAATAATAGTAATTTATAAAAAAGATCTTTTGGAAATTTTGTCGTTTTAGATTTTCAAAATGAAAATCAGGAAAAAATAAATATTTAATAACTTTGTACATTAACACAAAACAATTTATCTATATAATTTACAAGGGTTTGTATAGTTATTTCGTCGTTTTGTATCGTTTATTTTCTAGGTTCTCCACTACAGTGAGAGCTCGGGGCATGTCTATTATACCAGTTGCAATATCGGATGCAATCCTATGCTTACAGCTCCATTGCTGGATTTTCTTTTCAATAGAAATATTGAGTAGTCGCTCCATACTTGTTATATTGTAAAGTTCGCGTCGGTTTAGTACATTTTGTATATATTTTTTTTCATATAAAATATATGTTAGATCACGATTAAAATATATTTTTGATTAGATACGATGTATATTTAACTTTTTTTTGTTAAGTATAGTTGGTAATAGATGGTAACCTGAATTGATAGTTGGAATGTATAGACACGATTCGTATATGTGTTAGTTTTTTTATTTATAAATTACAATTGTGGATAGAATATTTGAGACGGGTTGTTAAATTGCATTCCTTGTGTTTTTTGTAATATGTTATTTCAATATATGATATTTATTGTAACCAATTACATAATATTCCAATAGCACCTTTATAACCTTTAGGGGATGTCTAAACTTAGCAGTGGTTTTTTAACATTCTAGAATTGTGATAACATTGATATTTTTCATCAATCTGTTTTTCATCTCATTTGTCTGTTGTTGTATTTTCAAGGCTTTTTATTTAATCTCTACGCTGTAACCGCACGGCAAGATATCTTATTTCAAAAAATACATCGTGGTATGTGGCTAGCATGATCTTCTCACATTTTGTCACATGGTGCAGACATACTATACAGCCCCGAAGTAAACAATACGAGTATATGAGATCAAATAAAAATGTAGCCCAGAGACTAACTATTGAAGACCAGATGATAGGAAAAAAACATTAGTACGAGCCTTGGGGATTAAACTTTCTTCTTGGGGATCTCTCGACTCGAATTCCGATCGCCCAACCACTTCTATCCGGCAACCGGCAGTCGTGACTATATGTTATTTAGCATTATCGGTATTCTTGTTATTTTTTTTTTAAAAAAGGTGTTTGCCGTTATAATATCGAAACAATTAGTCCCCGACGATATGCGAGTACGTCTAGACGTCGATGCGAGACGTCTGTAATTGGAATAATTTCAATACCTTTTAAATGTCAAATGAAACTAATCCTTAAGTACTCTGTACTCAACGCGCTGCGGGCTGTTCGAATCCATCAATTCATAAATTAAGTCTGATTAACATTTCATTATGGCGCAGACGTTTGCGTATCGTCGTCCCTTTTCTTTGGTACAGACGCGGCTCTGCTCGCAGACGCACCATTCACTCAATAAAGGGCAATGAAAAGAAACTTGTTCGTAATGTTTTATTAAGTATACTTTAAATTGTTCCTTTATGTACAAAATTGCTGAATCTTTAATGCCTTTTGTAACAAAATTTGAAGGTTACGTTTTCAAATCCCTGCGAATAACTTTAATTTTGTAATAGTCGAATGAAATTTCATTACCAAATCAGACTTATAAAACAAACCAGATTTTGGACACGGCTTCGTAGTTTCATTGTATTAAAGTTCCAGCGGGATTTCTTGAAGTAAAAAGCAGTCCATTGATTAATTGTGTACTTTAAAAACAAAAGATCCTCAGACCCCCAAATACCTAGTCAGGTCATAAATTCTGTCACATGTTTAACCTAAAATAATTAAAACAAGTTTTTTCATTATGTAACTATTTATACACCAAAATGAACTTAACAAAACATAGATTCTTATGACACTAAAGTTTATTCAAAATGTCCTCCGTGATTTTGAATACAGGCCTTCAATCTGTGCGGCCAGTCGCCTGTCGCAGCACGAACGAGGTTCATGTCAATATCAGCGGCTGCCTTAATCAAGGATGTCTTGAGTGACTCCAAATTGGGATGAGGCTTTGAGTACGCCAGTTTTAAGTTGCTTCAAGTGTTGCCATATCTTGTAATCTAACAGATTCAAATCTGGACTGGAGGAGGGCCAGTCTTTGTGCCCGATGAAGTATAGTACCTTATCATTTTGTTTGTTGTAGCTCTCTTCTACGGTAAAAAAATTTTCATCCGAATTTCCCGATATTTTTTTCCCGCGTGCCGTTTAAATAAAGCGCGGCATCTCTTCAGTCTCAGGTGCATTAGACGAGCATTCAAACAATGTCCTGTTTTTCTTCGATGTGCCCGAAGCCTTAACACCCTTTTCACCGTGGTTCTGCTTAACCCTGTCTGAAGGGCCAACAGTTTCTGCTTACGTTTGGGATTTCTTTGAATTTGAGCCTTCACAGCAGTCGCCCTCGGTCTGTTAGGACTCCGGCAGTGAAAAGTCACTGCCGCAGTCCTAACAGACCGAGGGCGACCACTTCTTGACCTGTCATCTACACTAGAGTCTTCATTGTATCGTTTGATGGTATGATAAACGAATCTCTTGGTTATATTCAAATTTTTCAGTATGTCAAAACCTTGAATTGGCGCGTAACCGCAACGATGCAACGCAATGATTGCAACACGGTCTTCTTTAAGCGTCCACTCCATATTTAAAAATGAGTAAAATTCTAAAAAGTATGTAGTTTTATTTTCATGAACAATTCGAAATTCGAATTCAATAAACTTTTTTGTGGCCAGCATTCTAAAAGAAAAGTTTTTACTGTGTGACAATACCTATGACCTTACTGTGTAGTACGAAGTGGTAGAGGATTTCTGTCTACCCCTTTGTTGAGAATAGCGTGAAGATAAACTATCTGTGTGGCAAATTTCATCCGTTTTGGGTTTTGTCGGATTTAGTATCACATCCAAACTTACATATTTGTAATATAAGTGTAAGTGAGTACAAGTGACCATGTGAGCAAATTGCTCGAAGAGAGGAGGGTCAAGAGTACTCGGATACCTAGACGTGCATGTATGAAGAAGATGATGAATCTGAAAGAAGCGAAAGAAGTATGTAGGGATCGTGACACTTGGCGATATGTTCTCTCCGGCTACCCCGTCAGGGATTGTGCGTGAAGATAAATAAATAATATATATATATATATATATATATATATATATATATATATATATATATATATATATATATATATATATATATATATATATATATAGCATATATATATATATATATATATATATATATATATATATATATATATATATATATATATATATATATATATATATATATATATATATATATATATATATAGCATATATATATATATATATACATATATATATATATATATAATAAGTGTGGATGTCGCACAGGCCTCTCCCGTATTGAAGGTCGCAGTACCAGAAACCTCGCACTTATGACACCTATGAGAAGCAATATACATGCATACACATACGTATATATTACTTCTTTTATAAAGAAGTAATATAACGCTATAATATTACTGTGAAATTATTCTTAGACAGGAATAGGGAAGGGTTATTATTTATTAAGCAATGCAGACTGCATTGAATGTTCATTTTAGTTTAGATGCGAAATCAAAGAAACCGCAGAGCAAACAAATTGTCTGTTACACGGCGTTCAGACGGTACCATACTGAGTTTCCATTATTTTAAATATATTCGTCTACGTATTATTAGTTAATTGCTTTGTTTTCTTAAACTCAAACTGAACGAATGTACTGTTTTAAATAGCTATAGGTTCCAGTTTCATTCAAGTTGCAGAGCAAACGCCTACATCTTTTTCCTGTCATATTATCGTTTCAGGCGGTTGTGTCAAGGGTGAAGGCGGGATTAAAACCTAACATAGTTACAGTCATCGTAATATTTCAGCCATTTTACACAAAATCTTATTGAATTATATACATAATCCGACGACGTCCCTGCTCGCCATCTCTGTCGTCTCGGGTTTGAGTGTTAGAAACGATGAAGATTCCACACATTCATTGTTTCCAATTCCATAACTAAAGCACTTGATAGCTACTTATTTTGAGTTAAGATCAATGTTAATGTTAATGAAGTTATCCCTATATATTTATCTTATACTCACTCCTTCGATTAGTGTAATGTCGTATGAAAATCTGTTCAGTAGTTAGTCTACCGCGTTCAAACAGACACACTGGCTGCATGTTGCTAAAAGCCGTGGGCTAATTACTGTCGACATCACGTTATAGTTAAGCATCGTAAATTGCGATTTACGCGCTAGTAAGTACACTTTAAACATCGAAGAGCGTTGAAAGCTTTTATTGCATAATATCCCGGACAGAGTGCTAATTATAAAAACATCGCACTGTTTTCGTGAAGTGTTTACTATAAGAAGCATAATTGATAAGATACTTTAGCAGTCAAAAGCTTTTGTTTTATTTTTCCTTCCAATAAAAAAGAAATCAAATCTTAAGCGCTGGAAGAACAATTTAAAACATTTGTATATTTGGATATATTAGTATATCTAGATAGAACATTGGTATGTAGTATTTATCTGGAATGATGACAGATTTATAAAGATAACATTGGATGTATTTGTATGTATTGCATATGTAAAATAAAATTGCATATATGACATAGGAAATACTACGTAGTATCATTACTTTCATACATATTAAAGCGAACAGCCACTTATTCGTACACTGACTAATCACTTAATCTCTAAAACCTCTTAAACGTCGAGTGACGTCCTTCATGAACGAGTGGCGTACACACCAATGTCCATGGTGTCGATAGCTCTGAGAACCCAGGTTTCGATTCCCAATCGGGTCAATATGGAAAACACTTTTCTATTAAACAATTTCACTAAACAACTGAAAATTTTAAGCTTCTGTATTCCACATTTACAAATAATTTATAGTAGTCCGTCCACGCGGGCACAACCGATGTCGGTCTGATATGTACTCCAAATGGGTTTGAATATAACAGATTATAATTAAATTTAGTCGCCGAATACTGGAAAGTGTTGAGACTGGAATACTTCTAGGAAGTCGCCATCCTAAGCACCGATGCGCTCGAGATTGATACACAATCAGGTCATCGTTTGAAGCCTGAACAAGTTCTACGAGGTTTATCTACGATCATAGGCTAAAGAGGCGTTATAGAAACGCCTACGGAGGATTACAACGTATACGACCAATAAGACTGTATTTCGACCGCCTTGGCTATCTTTTCACGATACAGTCTTCGGAGGGTTGCTGGATTGTATCCAGCTAGAGACAAAAGTTTGTCTGATAAAAATAATTAAATAAAAACTCATGATAGTCGAGTGGTTGGGTGGTCGGAATGTCGAGTCAAGAGACACGAATTTGATCCCCAGGTGGCAGGAGTGTACCAATGGGTCTTCCAAAAACTTTTGTACGAATTATATCGTTGGAGTGGATTAAGATTGCGATGGGCTCACCACCTGTCACGTTGTCCAAAAAATGTCTTCGGTAAAAAAATCGGTCGAAATGACTTAATTGTCTAGACCTCTGTCTTGAGAATGCGCGAAGAAAACTAAAAGGGTGAAAAAGATTTTAATTATTATTACAGTAATGTTAATTCATTAAAATTAATATTGTGAATAAAATTATAACCTATGTATTTTTCCTAAGATCCTCGAGTACTTGGAACCGCTGGAGGTGATGGCGTCGCTGCTGGCCGCAATCGCCCATGACCTGGATCATCCCGGCGTCAACCAGCAGTTCCTGATCGCCACCTCGAACCATCTCGCCAAGCTCTACCGAGTAAGTACCTCTTTACGATTAGTCGCGATATTCGTATGGCCGGAGGATTGTAATTCCTATCAGGAGACTCAAGTTCGATCCCAGGCGGAAGAAACCATTAATACAGACATACTTGGACAGCAACGGGTACACCACCAGTCATGTTGTCCCAAATAATTTTCAATGCAATGTGAGTCGAAAGAAGTATAAATTGTCTGTACCACTGCCAACTCTAGTATTAGAAATACGTGAAGATAAAAAAGCGATGTCGTAGTTCGTCTTCAATTGATTTATGGTTGTTCAAACTAAACTACTTTTAATATTAACTATTAAACTAAACTAAATGATGCAAACAAAAATAACTTCAGACTCTATTATATCGTATAAGATTGACTAGCGTGAACGATGTGTCTTATATTATATGCACGTATAAAACTTAATGCTCATGTTTTCATTTTCTACGAGTCGGTAAATCACTCATCCGAATAAGAAATAAGTTTACAGTTGCCTCTTGCATGAAATTTCAATTACTTCAACGTACGATAGCATAGATGGCGTGCCATTGTTTTCTGCAAATGAGTTTAATGTGTTTTTTTTTTCTATATTATCGTAGCATTATAATAAATTATATTTCATTCATTGAATTATTTAAAAAGTCACGATAGCCGAGTGGTTGGGTGGTCGGAATTTCGAGCCATAAGGCCCGAGTTCCGATGAGCTCCCGAGTCCCGAGTTCGATCCTCAGATATACCAATGGGTTTTTAAAAAACTTATGTCCGAATTATATCGTTGGCTTGGACATAAAGACGGCAACGGGCTCACCACCTGTCACATTGTCTCGAAAATATCTTCGGTGGAAGGTGGATCGTTGGGACTTAATTGTCTAGACTAAACCTCTGTATACCCCTGCATCTTATATTCATTTATTTATTTAATTGAATTATTTCAAGCTATCGAGTGCATACAATCAATGGTGAACAAGTGAAACGTAACTCCGCGGAATTACCGTGGCGGGGTGCCCGTACGCTTTTAACTAAAAGTGGCTTGTGAACATAGCGGGAGACTCATAAAAGCTATATAAATTCCATTTATATCATAGTAGTCGTAGTCGAACTGAAATATAAATATTATATAAAGCAAAATAAAAAAAAGTCTACCCGATAGCCGAGTTACTATCGACGATGCCTTCAAAACTAAGCGTAATAAGATTCGAAATCCCGCTGGAGGCAAACATTTGTGTGGTGACTATAAATGTTCGTATTCAAGGTTTTGCCCTCAAAGGGATATGAAACCTAGTGAGCTTTAGTCTATATTGACCACTAATAACTAGATTTATTTTAATATACCACATCAAACATATTTTTACATCGTTTTATGTAATCCGCTTGTTTATGTTGCTTGTGCCAAATAAAATATTTCTTTCTTCTTTCTTTCTTCAAACAAATAACCATAACGATATTGTTACTGTTAAATGTCACATTATTAAAGTATTGTTTTCAACGACAGTAGTTCTCTAGCTAGGATTCTCCTGATTCAGTAGATTCGCCGCCAGAGACTTTTCTACCGTCAATTGTGTTCCGGTTTGAGAGCTACGGAAAGCTCTACGTTAGATGTTTGTAGATATTTATGTGCTCCAGTAAACTAATTTCTATCGGGTAGACTGTAGAAAAATTAATTCTTAATTCATTTATATTGTCACGTGACGTTGATTATAAAGTTATTTTTATGTGATTTGTCGATAATTGTCTCGTTCATAAATTGACCATAAATGACAGCGCCATCTCTAAAAGGCAGCACCTATTAAATACCTAATGGCTTTAATCGCCTCACTAAAATGTTCTAACCTCCAATAAATTGTTAATGTGAGCAAAACTACGTAGTGTTTAGTACCCGGGGCTTCGTTCAGTCTGCTGCGCTATCGATACACCACAATGTCGCCAGTAGTTAAGTGGTTAACATAATTGCACCTCAAATAATTGGAAAAATCTTTTACTTATTCCAAAACCAATTTTTTCATTTACGACGAAACTTTTCAGTTAATCACGACACGACTGTCGTGAGTAACTTGAGAGTTTGACTTAATTACAAAAAAATACAGTTTTATTAACTGCCCGTTTTACTACCGGTTTACTAAATTTTGAACTTATATTCGTCGTAATGGTTAGTCCGTTATCTTCTTTATCTGCAGCTTATTAAGAGTCCACTTCTGAAGAGCACAGATTATGGTCCTTATCCAAGTATGACCATTGATTTCGAGCAAAATTTCTGCGAGTCATAACAGCAATCCTATGTCCGTTCCGTGAGACCGTTCTATGCTGAGTTTGACTATAGGAGGTCGCTTCTAGATAACTTCTGCATCCAACGGTTGTCAGTTCTACGACCACAAGGTCGGTCCCTGCCACTTTAGCGTGCAGCTTCTTGGTTTTTTTACAACAGTACAGAACAGTACAGAACAACATGTTGGAAGTCACTATTTAGGTCTTAGGTCCTTAGGCTAAGCCTCTAGCGGTCCTTACATCTGCCCTTTCTATTAATTTTATTACATGATGTACGACACTTAATGCCACGATTATCTCTTTTCCTATATTGTTCAAAGGCAAATGGACTTCTTCTCTACCTAGGTGTCGTCTGGGTAAGAAGCATACTCTTATATACGAAGAACTATATTATATAGGTTGTCAGCTCGTACCAATGGATTTTTGCAAAACTTCTGAAAGATCTTTATCGTTGGCTTGGACATAAAGATGACGATAGGCTCACCATTTGTCACTTTGTCCTCAAAATAGACATTAAGTATAGACATCTGTGGATCTTGGTATCGGTATCGCAGTACATCTAACACAACTAAGCGCTATAGCACACTATCCGTTACGTTGCACCGGTACGGATCAACGTACCACGCATAAATATTTATCACTTTTCAATAACAAACGGATGAAATCAGCATAACGTTATAAATTTTAATGTGCATCCACTTTGAATTAAGTCGTAGCCTTGCGCGAGCCGCCGGGCGCCGGTAGCACTCGTGACAGGTGCGAGTGCGTTTACACCGGCGCGCGAAATACAACTCGGAGTGTTATAGTATTTTGCGGTGACGATCTAATAAAATAAATGCAGCGTATATTTCACTTTGTTTTCAAAGTCACACGTCTTGTTCGTCCTTGTACAAATGGTGTTCGTATAACAATTGATAGAATAGGCAGGGCTCTCAATGTTACATATTTGACCACAGTAACCTACATGTTTTGTTGATTAAGACAGGATTATTAGTGTAAAAAATAAATAATAAAATATCATCACGCAATTCCCAATACAGGGGTAGACAGAGGTTTGGTCTAGACAATTAAGTCTATTTGACCCACCTTCCCCTGAAGATATTTTTCGGGACAACATGACAGGTGGTGAGCCCGTCGCCGTCTTTATGTCCAAGCCAACAATAAAATTCGTACATAAGTTTTTGAAAAACCCATTGGTACGAGCCTGCCACCTGGGGATCGAACTCTGGTCTCTTGACTCGAAATTCGACCACCCAACCACTCGGCTATCGTGACTATTATTAGTGTGACTATGCAGTTACTTTGATCACTTTTTTCATTTGTTATCCACAAATATATATTAGTGGCAGATTAAATCTGTCGCTGTATTGACATGGTAGCGTTTCCACAGCTGAAATTTGCATATTTTATGTTTCTACAATTTTTTTTCATAGAATGTACCCCAGCTTTTGTCACCGTGGGTTTCGTAAGAGATTTCTGTTATGTCACCGACAGAGGTGATAGTCGTCTCTTACGGACTATTTAAAAAATTAACACCAATATAATAAAGATTGGCGACGTATGGAAGCACCGATAACGCGAAATTTCTGGTACTACGAATCGTACTATTGAGTTCGGAATTTATCGCAAATCCCGAAAAAAAAAACCTACGGCCTGCAGAGTCATTTATAATCAAGTACAGGCTGTTATAAACCGATAATTATCGTAAGTTTTTTTGTGGTTGGAATCCCGTTAAGGTTGTTTAAAACAATGTCTATGTTAGGACATAAGTAATAGATAGGGGCAACATCACATACATTGCTCTCATCCTAAAGTAACTAGCTAAAGCACTTGTATTATGGATTCAGAAAGAATTTAGGTGCCATAAACACCCACACCCGAGACAATATTTAAATAGTTGCTTTTTTACTTTGCCCCCTAGGGAGTCGAACCTGAGACCACAGACTGGCGTCGTCTTGAAATATGGTCTAGGTCTATGAATAGGTCTATGAATATAAATATGGTCCAGGTCATCAATGTCTATTTAAGTAGGTGTATATTTTACCATTAGCTAGGATAGTTGCCCATACGTTCGCGTCGTTGAAATGTAGTTCTATAGGACTACAGACTCGACCTCAAAAATAAGTGTCTACTCATACCTTTATTGGGGTATGAGTGGGCATTCATACATGTGTACATTCATATTTGTTTCAGATTTAACAGATATTAAATTTGATTAAATTGCGAACTTTATTAAAATATCCTGAAATTATAACTCTTGGCACAGCAAACGTGACAGTCACAGTCATGCCAACAAATATTGTCCTACGGTAACCCGTATTTTAATGATCCCATTTATTTGCAAGAATATGAGTACATTATAGAATTAATCTTGTGTCGTTATGAGATACAGTCTTTGACCTCCATATCTATAGGTGCGGTGTGCAAACTCCAGACTAACAGTAACAAATATAAACGTGCAGTTCACTTTAGCTCAATTGCATTTGTTTTGCAATCTCCTAATCTGCATCCCTTGACAATTATTCGATAATGTTATTTCATCCTCTTAAGTGTGATTGAATGACAAAATGTTGCGAGATATCGATAG
Source organism: Sericinus montela (assembly GCA_029286605.1). Taxonomy (NCBI): domain Eukaryota; kingdom Metazoa; phylum Arthropoda; class Insecta; order Lepidoptera; family Papilionidae; genus Sericinus; species Sericinus montela. Next base: position 510,949 of record JAGSMR010000082.1, on the reverse strand, counting down.
ATGCAGGTTGTTGAGGAATGTTTTCTGTAGCAAACATTTTAGGGAAGCCTATGTACAGTAGAAAATGTGAATGATCTTCACGCATTTCCCAATATAGGGGTAGCCTGGAATCTAGACAATTGAGTCCTTTCGAATCATAGTTCACTGGAGCTTATTATAGGATGATAATAATGGTACATTTAAAATAATTTTAAATCTGTATGCATTTTTTGAGTATCTGTTATCAGTGAGTGTAGAGTAAATTTTTTTTAGAATTTAACTGATATATTGATCGGGTAATTATAAAAACAATTTGTTTCGTGGTGTAGAAAAATTTCAAGGTTTAAATTCGTCTTGATTTAGGTGAAACAAAATAGAAGGTGTTGCAAAGAGTGTCTGGTTGAAATTGAAAGATAGGAATGTTTGTGCTTTACATTTGTACTAAAAGCGCCCCGTGGACTCGTGACTTAACAGTTTAATTAAAGTAAAAAATGTAACCTGTAGGATTTACTATTTCTAAAGAAAGAATATTGTAAGCAAAAACAGTAACAAACCGTTAAATTCCAAAATGTTAAATTGCGAGCAATCGTGTTGTACTATGACTTGTGGTCATAAATTTGATTTCTTTTTTTAAAGTAATATAATTTTTTCAATTGAATACAATTAAAATTAGTGGCTGAGAGGATCTAGATGAAATTAGGCACAGAAAGATCGATACATAGGTAGAATAGTTTATGTTGCACATCAACATAGAAAATATACACAGAAGGGCTATAGTCACACAAATGACAGAAATAGATTAGTCTGATATAACACATAGGCTTTGTGTTATATAGGCTTATTGCAAGGTACCTGTGGGAAAGATGAAAATTTTTCCCAACGATTTTTGATTTGTAGTGTTGATGGTCTGGAAAAACATATTAGTTTCTAAAGTTTTAATAATTATAATTAGTAATTGAGATCTGCGTGGTTGAGTGGCGTACTTGCAGTGGTCTTCTTTCAGGTATTTTTGAAAAGGACTAGAATAGGTTCGCACGCTGTTCTATTGCTTGTTGGCGAACTTCAATCATCTTCAAAATATTTTTATAATTACTATTTCTCAAACGTGCAGGTTCCCTCAAGTGTCCTTCACCTTTCAACTCGTGGTGAATTCATTCTTAAAATTGTTGTTAACAATTGTTAAGGATCTGGTCCGGGGATTTGACCTGGATCACTCGTGTTCTAAAGCCAGCCCTTTGACCACAAGGCTATGGTAGCCTTGTGGTCAGACAAAATAACTTAATTAACTAAATATAAGTAATTTTACGTAAAATAGAATATTGTATGTAAACTCACCTTTATAGTTTTTCTGCTTGTATGTTATTGGTTCTCCTTTCTTACTGTATCCTCGTTTCTAGCGCCAGATTGGAAGAATAGCCTGCGGGTGATTGAGTATAAATCTTCGTGTAGATTTATATTGTTATCACACAGGGGCTTTAAGTCCCACCTAGAAGCATGATTTCCTTTTTGTCTACATTATTTTAATGTCATTCCTCAACAAGATGATATCTTCCCTAATCCTTAAAGGTTCATATGTACTATTTATGTTTACCCTGTGTGTGTATACTAACACGGCCTGCCTAACGTATATGTATCGATGACCTTTAAACATTGTCATTACTTTAGTTTATCCCTTCTACAAATACCCTTTATAATATATAGCCTTCCTTGGCTTTCCAAAATACAAATTGCTCAATTCTAAACCACTGCACCTAGCAGAGGTCATTACTTATTCAAACTGAAACACTTGATAACCTTGAAATTATGATCCGTAAAATGAATAACGGTGGAAATATTCATGCTTCTTTACGATCCTGACTTCTGTTTTTTGAATCGTAGATTTTTACTTCGAGACAGAAATAGCGAGTTTATATCTTATTTGCCTGGTCTCGTGCAGTCTTTACTTAACTACTTTACAACTCTGTATTTGAATTTGCGAGTAAAATGTGCGATCTTTATCCGCTGCAAATATTTTATACATTTTTAAATTCAAAAGTGTTAATCGCACAATCCATTTTTTCGAGTAAGTAAGTAAGTAAGTAAGTTCGGTATCAATTGTCAGTTATGAAATTAAATAATCACTGTGTTTATTCTGTCGTCGTTTCTGGGGCACCTACACTGCTGAGGTTGCATTTTTTTTATAGAAAAGGGAGTAAAACGAGCAGGTGGCTCACGTGATGGTAAGTGATTACCGCCGCTCATGAACACCGGCAATACCAGAGGCTTAGCAGATGCGTTGCCTCCCTTAGAGTGCCCCCCTCCCCCAGAATTGGGGAGGGGGTGTGTGGGCCACCGGTTAACTGCACTTACCAGACTAAACGCAGAAGTTTGTTAGACTTCTACTTTACGCCGGTATTTTGTGAGGTCGTGGTACTTCCCCGGTCGAGCCGGCCCAATAATGCAACAACAAAAGCTGATGCGTGGCTCTACCATTGTTAAAATTGCATACAGTATGTATTACTCCCCGTTTTTTGGGAGAATGTTTTTTACGGCGTAATATCCTCCCTTTCTTCTTGTGTGTGTCGTATGTAGCCTTAAAATGCAAATAGTATACTAACAGATGCCTTGATAACTCTCGATAGTCTTCATAGTCTCGATAGATCTTGATAGTCTCGAAAAATATTAGACCAGAATTCCGCAGACCGGTAACCGGTATCTTACGTGTGTGGTATTATAGTGATTGCCAAGCGTGGTGTTTGTAGCCATCCAGGGGAGGCCATTGCCTTGCAGTGGACTTTTACCGAGCGTTATGATGATAGCGATGAAGTCCACAGCATAATAAACTTAATAGAATGACAAAAGCTGTAAGTTTAAATTTGTATCAACTGCAAACCTCATATCATTATACACGATATTTCGCTTGTTCGCTAACTGTAATTATAGTCGGTGTCTTTGCTCGTAATGAGTTCTCAGTTAGCTTCATGGTCCTTGACTTTGTAAAGCTAGAAATGAGTAGAATAGAGTTTAATAGAAACTAATATTTACAACGTGAAACGCAGCGAGGCTGCTCAGGGTTTGCTTTCAGTAATTACAAACTGCTTGTTAAAACTTAACATGAGACTGAAGCGAAGGATTTTAATTCATTTTTCAATGTGAAGGCTGACGTTCTTAATTGGCATCTGGCTGCTTAACTTAGGAGCAACTTATAAAACTTGAAATTTAAGTTCTTTCATTTTAGTTAGTATCGTCTTACACTTTTCTCAGAATTAATTAACTGCATATTAGTATTACATAGTAACTTGAAACAGTTGTTTGTTATAGAACTTTAATCTGGCGCATCTTGCAAACTTTCATTGTTTTATTTGTTAAATAAGAGATTGCAAGTTATGTTTCGGAAGATAATAAACAATGGACTAGTATCTTATTCCTCATTGACGGTCTGAAAGCCTAGATGAAATAGAAAAGCATCGATGCTAGTGGTCCTTCGATGGTTGCGAATTCGAATCCTGCAACGAACGTATATGTTTTTAGGGTATCTGGTAATTGATCTATCTAGAATAACAGTAGAAGTCTAACAAACTTCTGCGTTTCGTTTGGCGAGTGCAAGTAACCGGAGGCCCACACACCCCCCTCCCCCAATCTGAGGGGGGGGGGTCACTCTAAGGCCTCTGGTATTGCGGGTGTTCATGGGCGGCGGTAATCACTTACCATCACGTGAGCCACCTGCTCGTTTGCCTCTCCTTTCTATAAAAAAAAAGCTGTGGAGTCTTAATAGGAAGGAAGAAGCTCGGTCTTTGTCGGGATCCTTGGTATGTTGATTTTTGCCTAGTGGCTTCGTTCGAAGATAACTAATAAGTCTACGAACAGTCCACCGTAAAGAAAATGTGGCCCAAAGAACATAAACATATTAATTGCTTTGTACGAGTTTGAGTTGATCTCTATGATCTTGGAAATGCAAAGCATCTACCGTCTTATTTGGACCCTTTCGAGCATACCAACTAAAAGAAAAGATGATTCAAATACAAATTAATTTATTCTTCCGGTACGCCGGGGTAAGAAACAATGGAAAGACAACAAGTCTTCAGAATTAGTCTCCTTTAACTAAGAACTATGCCTTTGTCGGTGCAGCATCCATGTCAGTTTAGTTATACAACTTTCTCCATATTTCTCTTTCGAAACGGTTTTATTTACCTTCAAGTAACATTTATATAAAAATATAAATATTTCTTCACGCCATTTCCAATAAAGGGGTAGACAGAGATCTAGTCCAGATAATTAAGTTCCTACGACCCACCTTCCACCTAAGATATTTTGGGACAACGTGACAGGTGGCGAGCCCGCCGCAACATATATCTTCTTAATTGCTATATATAGATTATCCGTGGTCCCCCTTTACGCCACTGCCCTTCTATCTTTTCTTCCGTGATGTCGTTAATGACTCTATCTGCCTTATTAGATGCCCTATCATCTTTCTATTAAGCCAATTATTTATTTTTTGCAAAACCACCCCTGTCTAAACAGGTTTTATTAAATGTCTCAAAATAATTCACTTACTTAAAAAGAATGTGTTCCTGTTTACTATTAATTAACGAATGGAAACTACGAGATGAAACTCGTTATGTTTATATAACTTTTCGTAAAAGCTTGCGGTTTTGCTCATAAGCCTTGAGGAGAAACGGGCGCTAACTTTCAAACCGAGGTGGGTTAAGCTCACTGATCTAGTTACAAAAGAGGGTCCGCCACTCGCCCGCTAGGTTTTACCTTTCACACGTGCTCTGGTTGGATCGCCTCAGTATCTCGCAAATTGTATTTTGATCTTAAAATTCATTGTGCTCTCATTTTCCAAATGTGGATAAGTACCCGAGGTACGCGTAACTGTATATCATTCTTTGTAGTTCAAGTATCTAGGTCCGAAAATGGCTGTTTAAAATAAGTAACAAATTTCTATTGTTGAAGAACTATGATCACCATATTTCTTCGTGCCATACGATTAAGTAGTTAGCGTAAAATGAAAGCAAAAATAATCTACTTCACGACGAATAAATTTTACTTAAACAAACACAGCTACAGTTAAGCTAACATACACACAATACACAGTCAATGTTTTGTTGTTTTGTTGAAAACTCGCATAACACTTTATAGTGATACAAAGTCACAAAAACAATTCGAATGAGTGGTTGTACCTATGAATAATAAGCAGTACGGTTCGGTAACTCTGTTCTATTTTCTGTAAAAACATTTGAAATTTAAGGAGATTTTTCGCAAGTTGTATATAAATAATTTTAATGTGAAGAAGTTTTCCAAAGTCTTGGTATATCGAAAAATATTTGTGTAATAAGTTTATTTTGATAGATTACTTGCTAATGGGGTGTAGACCATTAACTTAAAAACGTTGCTATGTAATTTTTCCAAAGCTCTGCGATAGCTTGACTATATGTTAAAAAGCAAGTGATAGCAGCTTCGTGGATGAGTGGCATATATCCGGCTTTTATAATGTTACCAATTCCCGGGTTCGGGTCTCGACTCCCGGGCGGGTGAATATAGAAACCAATTCTTACTACATTCTATTGTTGATTTCGTTTTAAACCGTTCAACACAATTGCCTTTAATAAGGTTCTTACTTTGGGATCAGAGCAATGTGGGTGATGTCTTTTTTTATGTATTTCTTTATTTATTAAATAAAAAAACTTATTATTTCTGCATTAGCTTATATACATAGTATTAAACTTTTTTTTATAATCCATCTTGTATACTAAGGTAATGTTAATGATAGGCCTGTTCAATGTTTAATCATTTAAGAAAACGTTGAATGGATTAGAATAATTAATTAAGCTCATAAAAAATATCAGCACGCAATTCCCTATACAGGGGTAGACAGAGGTCTAGTCTAGACAATTAAGTCCCTTCGACCCACCTTCCACCGAATATATTTTTGGGACAACGTGACAGTGGTGAGCCCGTCGCCGTCTTTATGTCCAAGCCAACGATTTAATTCATGCATTAGCTTTTGAAAAACTCATTAGTACGAGCCTGCCACCTGGGGATGAAACTTGGGTCTCTCGACTCAAAATTCCTACCACCCAACCACTCGGCTATCGTGACTTCATTAAGCTCATTGATTTTTTATATCCGAAATGAACAGTGACGGGAAAATCTCATAACTGTGAAACCGCGAATAAACCCGCAGCACATTATTAGGTATAATGTTGTTGAGAGACCGATTCTTACATCAACCAATTCCTTATCGAACTTATTAATTTATTAAGTCAAATTTTTCATTTTTTAACGAATAAAGGAAAAAAATCCTTGAATTTATAAAACTTAAGGTAAAATTTAAAGGACTTAAGTGGTTGGTTTTACGAGTCATAAAATTTTAATTTGCATCTGCGTTGTAAAAAAAACATGTTCTTCCTTGTGCCTCGGGCAAGACCTTTGTTAGATCGCGCTGTACGTTCATAGCCATTCAAGTGTAGTTGTTAGTAGCACGTCCTTTCTAAACAAGTAAAAATTTCGAACAATTTAGAAATGGCTTTTTTATGGATTTTCAAGCATTCATTCAATCAATTCAGGTTTATTTAATAATTATAAAGTTTATATTCATTTGATTTAGATTCTAGTTTACACTCGAAAAATTAAACATTTGTCTACTTGCCAAATGTATCCTTTGATATTGTTTCGAACAACAAAATGTAAGGATATTTTTTCAAACATTCATTCAACTACAAACCTCTTTAAACCTTGATCGTATATACACTTAACTTATAAAATTTAACATTTCAATGAGCTGTTATCCTTTAGGGTTTCTAAGTTGATGCAGTTATTAAGGAATTGAGTCTGCGACTCAAGTAGCCGCTGGCGATAAGACAGCTGGTTCTTTCCTCGCACGGTTAAGTCTAGCCATTCAACGTGGAAATTCAGCCACCTTGTCAGTCGCCTTGGTACCATGCCACGAGGAATGGCAGGCATGTACGATTATTGTAGTATTTAGTTGATCAGTATTATAAATATAAACATAATTATGTTATGTTTCTGTAAATAAAGTATTGAAAAAAAAAGTTGACGTTGAAAGTTGATTTCGTCAATGCTTCCCCGCTTCACGACTTTGCATATCCACAATGATATGAAAAATGAACGTCAATTTTCATAGCTCCGTATCTGTCCTTAAAGCTCCGCCTCGTCTCGGGCTTTGGTGATCGCTGAAGCGTTAAGGCTCGTCTGCTTTTTAGCACTTTCAGCGCTTTGTGTCCAAAAGTTACTTTGTCATAGTTCTATACATATGTGCGTATAAGTGGTAAGAAAAGGTAACTAGTGTGCGTATATATTTCTGAAATTCTATTCAGGGACACTTTTCGTGTTCTGCTAAGAATTTGAATACTGTTTGTGACATGATTAACAGTACATTAAATGATTTCTCATAATAAGGTAAAGTAGCAGCCTGTTCCCACCTAACACCTCAGCAAATTCCCACTGTTGGTCCTGTTATCCTTCACCGCTGAGGTCGTAGTAAATTCAGTACTTGTCAATTTCATCGGAGCCGACCCGATCGAACCTGGGTGTTTCGCGTCTGAAGCCCTGACCATTAGATTACCAAGGCTTTATGTGATAAATTGTTCTGATTGAATATAAAAATATTCTGAACTCCAAATATGAAATGAAGACAATAAAGTGTAATCATAAAATAAACACAATATAAAAATCAGCCTAAATAAATAACGTGAGCATTACTTAGGATCTACGTTGTGACCATCCTAAACAAACTCTTCAACGGACTTTATGGTTTTCAATTTTCCTAAAATTGCAAATTGTCGAATGTAGTCTTTGTGGCCAGAGTAATTGTTAAAAAAAAATTATTATTAATGAATTGTTATAAATAAACAGGAAACGTGAATCTTTAATCTTTTGCCCCCGTACGGGGTTACACTAATTTCTTTCTTCGCATGGGTGTTTTAAGATGTAACTTCGGGACAAGCCTTGAAAATTCAATAGACTACCAATAGATGGCGGGATTACTAGATAATAAATCAATAGAACGGTGACGGGCAACAGCGTATAAGGTACAAGGTAGCTTATGCTGCGCTATTTAATACGCTTGCTAAACATAGCGACTATACCAAATCCTACAGGAGATATCTTTATACTGCAATTGTTTGTAATGTCGTTATGTATATACGTAAGGTCTCGAGACTGTTTACCCGATATTAGCTTTGTCAGAGGACTGTAATCTTTTCATCCCACCTTATACCAGAGATAATTAAACCCAACACATAAAGAGGGCTGTTATAATAAATATGCATCTGTGAGTCAGGCTGTAGCTCCGAAATCCATTATAATAATAGTAATATCCACATTTTTCATTAGCGAGCTGTAATAATACAGTTTTTTTTATTTGAATAGTTTGCGTGGTCGCGATGGTCCTAATCTGTGATTTGTTAGACTTTGTGCTTTCCATACCCTATATAAAAAGTATATATGAATGTAGCATAAATAAATGTCTCAGATGAGAGCGTTGTATCTACGTGCATTTATGTTTAGGATTATGAGAAAAGAAAAGCCTGAATACCTCCGGGACATACTTCAATGGCGTATAAGTACTAAAATACATAAATATATATAATAATAAAAAAATATATATCTTCACGCAATTCCCAATACAGGGGTAGACAGAGGTCGAGTCTAGACAATTAAGTCCCTTCGACCCACCTTTCACCGAAGATATTTTCGGGACAACGTGACCGGTGGTGAGCCCATCGCCGCCTTTATGTCCAAGCCAACGATATTCGTACATAAGTTTTTGAAAAACTCATTGGTACGAGCCTACCAACTGGGGATCGAACCCGGGTCTATTGACTCGAAATTCCGACCACCCAACCACTCGGCTATCGTGACTTTATAATAATAATAATAATAATGGTTATTTCAGGCGGATGGCCCATATTGTGTTAGTAATTTACATTAACATAACTTAAAAACTATATATATATAAATATATGATACTAAACAAATTTTAAATTATCGGAATCTTTATATTTTATTTATGTCAAGAACACTAAAACCTCGCGGGCACGCATTCCAATCTTTTCGGTAATCTCTGAAAATCAAAGCTATCGTACCTACTGCGATAGCAAACGAGTTAGTGTACAATTTGACATCATAACACTGACAAACCCTGTTTACCCTGTTTACCCTGTAAACCCTGTTTATTCTTCCTTTTTATGTTATGGTATATAATTATATTTGTGGGAATAATAGTGGTATAAACTCTTGTCTATGTCTGTGTGGAAATATTTTTTAAATGTTTAACTTGTCTCCTTTATATTCAGTTTGCTCAGGCATTTGGATTCCAGTCAAATTCTTTCATAATTCGTGCACTTGCAAGCTTTGAAGTCTGCATTGTTTGTAACATACGCTTTCTGAAATTTAAACTTTTACAAAACCTGTATCTCAGCACATTTTTTGAAGGAATATGTGAAAAATTTGTCTTATGAGAAACGTGATGTATTTTTAATAAAGTAAGGATATTTTACGTTATAACGGAACTGCCAGTTATTTGATTATAAATATGATGAAACTTTAAATGTTCACACTATTTTTAAGATACAATTGACATAATTAAAGATTTCTGCTGTTCTCCGAAGATGTACTATATAAATAACATTTGCAGTTGTATTTTCTCATATATTTTTGATTTAATTCTAAAAACGACTACTTTATAGCGTTTAAGACATGATCACTTTAACAACACTTTAAGTTAAAGATTTACCATATACACTTTAACTTTAAGATGCCACATAAAAGGGTCCCGTGCCGTCTCTGTGGACAAGTGGCGTACACACTGGTTTTCATGGTGTCCCCAGCTCTGAAGTCCCAGGTTCGATTCCTGGTCGGGTCAGTGTAGATAATCACCTTTTCTAAATTGCCTCGGGTTTTTAAATTGTTTCGGGTTGGTTTGTGGTACCTTCGATTCCATAACACAAGGGCCGCTTTAACTACTTACCCTGGGATCAGAGCCGCAAGGCTTTGATGTGCTGTGATATAAAACTGATAGAACAGATGTCGTTTATTATTACAAATAAATGGAACAGTACGAATATTTTGCTTACGACTAAAGGCGCTGTCTCTTAGATTTCTGTAGTAAAATGATTGGCGGCATTTTTTGTTTTAATTTGAAACAAAGCTTTGAATTTTTTTCTGTAGATAGAGATATATCTAATAAAATGTATATTTGTATTTAATTTTGTCGAGTAACTTATATCGATATAAACATCCATGACCCTAATACAAACACTCATAGTCATCATACAAGTGTTTATCCATTAACGGGATTCAAATTCGCAACACTTAGCTTCAATGGCGGAGTTACCAACTAGCCTAACTTGTATCGTTCTCATTTTGTCTCCCTTTTATTTTATTTCTTAAGTCAATGATAAGGTTAAACAGTTAAAAAATAAACTGTTACCTAACTTAAGATAAGTTATTTTCGTAATCACAATTATCTCAAACGTTCTACAAATAACGAACAGCTAGTCGAACGTATCTCACGAGGAGGAGCCTTAATGATCGCATACCATCGTTCACTTGATCGGGACTTCTAATATAGTTGCTGACTTCCAAGAGCAAATCCCGAGCGAGCGAATGAACTTCCATTCACCACTTTAAAACTAAAGCCGTACATCCCAAGTTATCTGCTAATTTCTTAGTTACTACATAGTGACTACATACATATATAACGGCTTATAATAGTCCACGGCTGAGCGTGGGCTTCTGCCGTGTATATATATATATAAATATATATATATATATATAGATATATATATATATATATATATATATATATATATATATATATATATATATATATATATATATTTTATTATAAGAAGATATTTTTGGTATTTAATAGTTTTTCTTGTATGTGGTACAGCTGTTCGAGGAATTTCAAACTTCATTGTAGTCTCAATATTGTCATTAAGCCTGTAATCAGATGCATTTCCTCACTCCTTCTTATCCTTTTGCCTGTCCGTACTGATATATTGATACGTTAGAAACTTAACTCCTCTGAGGGTACGATGGTTCATGGGTTTCGGTAAAATTTTTGTATCAGGTTACCGTTGTAAGTGTGTAAATTATTTGTTTGAGAATAGATTTATTTGAGACACATACATAACTGTACTGAAAATTATTTTAGCGATACAGCGATTAAATTGCAGATTTAATGGGCAGGAAAATTAGAATACGAAAGTTTTTAATTTTGTGCGTGATGTTTGTAATACTGTTGATTGAAAATCCAACCGATCTCTTAATTTTTTAAGCGCTTCCATTGTACAGACTCTCGCAGATTTTGTGACACTTAAATACTTATTATTTTAATTTAAAATACCTGAAAATTGCGATGTATATTAAAAAGAGAATGTCTACACAGAACACATCGGTACTGGAGAACCATCACTGGCGTGCGGCTATCAGCTGCCTGATCGAGAGTGGGATCCTGGAGCAGTTGCAGGAATTCAAGCCGAGGCTGGAACGCCAGATGTCCTCGCTCATCCTCGCCACTGACATCACCCGTCAGCAGGAGTACCTCAACCAGTTCAAGGTAAGATTGCAGTCAGCGCGAGTACTACAGTCGCATGTTTTACAGGTAAGTGCTAAAATAATATGAACGCTTATAAATACATAACGGAATTTTTCAAACTTAATAGTGTACTTTAAATTAGTTAGCTCGAATAGCTGCTGAATGGGAATAGCTACTCCATAAAGTTACACAATTAATCCTAGATTTCACCATAAACAAGGATATATATCATTTCTGTTACAAAAAAAAAGCTAAATGAAGAGACAGACGAGTAAATAAAACAAAAGAGAAAAAAAATATTAAAGTACAATTAGCGGCCTTTGCGCTTAGAAAAGATTTCCTGACAACCACGTTGACCAGTGAGAAGAGGGTGTGGTGTACGCGACAGACATATATGCTTACACAATTTATACGATACAGAAGTAAAAATTTGTAGACAAAGGCTATATTTTATATAATGGAGAATAATTTCAATAAAGAAAAATAATTTTAAGGAATTGCTTATGGAGAGCATAAGTGCACATTTGAAAGTATTTTAAATTTAGCAAGTGATAAAGCCCTCCAAATACGAATCGGTAAGGAGTTCCAAATCTTTACCGCTTCCACAGAGAAGGAATAGGCAGAAGTATAATGGGAAGAAATTTTGAAGCAGAGGTTTTAATCAGAGCGATGATAGTTTTCCTGTTCTGATGCATAATCAATTTATATAGAAATGATACTTTAAAGTTATCGCAGGAAATCAGGCAAATGCAGCTATGTTATATAACTTTACTATATAACATTCCACTTTAATATTTTATAATTATTAATTATAAACAGTAATTACTGTATTATATTCTGCATTTAAAATGCCTTTATTTGTCAGGCACTTTTAGGAGATCATAGAAGCCAAATAATTATTTAAGTAGGTAATAAAAAATCGGTCTGGGCCAACACCTACTAATTGTCCCCCAATAGTACAGGTCCGGTTTGAAGGGTTAAAGACCCCAATGTAAATATGGGCTTTATATTTAAAATAGCGAAGTATTCAACTTTTTTAGTTAATGTCAAATTCATCAATTAATCATACTATGTCTACGCAAACAGACCTTTTAGCCGTTTTAATATACATATTACTCATATTTTTAAATTTTCATGCACATTCTCTGGACTGTGTTATAAATTTATTACGCTAAAAGCACTACGCGTCACCGCGAACAGCGTAATCGTCGCCCTCGCCGCAATCTGATTTCAGAGCAATATTGAAATGAATCCGAACATAGTGATATTAAGAGCAACAGGCAATCCGTTTGTATCCACTGACATGAAATTCATTTTACCAATCGATGTCTCGTTTAACTGGATTATATTTTTCCGAGTATTTCAATAAACTGAGACATAATCATTTAATAAAACAAAAACCTTCGAATGAATGTTTTATATATTGTCTATAATTGACACTGCCTTTTGGTGGTTCCTTCAAGTCAATCCTGCTGTTTGGTATTGGGGAATATGCACTTTCTGTAACATGTATCGAATATACAGTTATTACTGTTTCAAGTTTTTGCATTGGCGTAGAAATGTGAAAACAGTGTTTTAGGTGTTTGTTACCAAAATTGCATTGAAAAAAACTAGATTTACTAATTGATCGAAAATTAATGTACTAACATATAAAATGTTGCAAACTTTTTTGCTAAGTAAATAATTTTTAATAGGCTGGTAAGACTCCTTCCTTGCATTCCTCTTTTGCTTCTCTCAGATTCACAATCGAGAAGTAGTAGAAAAAATGTGTAAGGACTTATTAGTATGAAAATATTGAATAATATATTTATTGATCAATCATGCAGAAAGGACTGGATAGATTTGAATTAATTTTAACTGAGGATTCATAGTTATATTATAGAAACGAAAGCAACTCTGTCTTAACGGCTGAGTGGATCTGAATCAAATTTGATTAGGAGATACTGAATATCATATTGATGGATAAATTATACTATTTTGCTATTTTTTTTTTGTTATGAAACTCTGAAAAGTATTAAAAATGTCATGTAAGTCGGAGGTCTAGCCCTTTCAAGCTACCTTTTCCGTAGCTTTATTTGGAACAACGTGGCAGGTGATGTGCCTGTAGCCGTGTTAATGCCCAAGCAACATACTGCATACACAGAATTTTATTTTCAAAATACATGACTTGAGTATCATATTCAAAAGACGAATGATTGCGCCTGGCAGTTTCGAACTCATAACCCGTAGCTTCAAGTGCAGGGTCATTCCCAACGCTAGGCTATCAAAAGGATTAAATCAACAAGACTGGAATAGAGATGACAGCCGAGTGGCTGATATTATGTAAAACAACTATAAGTTTGTGACTCGGACCGCTAATTAAAATACGGAACCGTGAACGCTAAGAATTCATACACCTCCTGTGAGATATGTTGCGGCTCAAAGTTCTTAATGAAGACGGACTTCAACAACTTTGCCTCCGCATAGTTGTGTCAACGTCGCGTGCGATATTAATAAACAACAACTACAACAACAACAACAACTAAGCCAGCTATGTGTAAGCACTGACTTGCCACTTACAAATTGCGACAGAAAGCAGACCTGTGGTCGTAAACTATGCCAGTCAGACACACATCCTATCAGTTTAAAACCAAATTAATTGTACTTTGATACTTAAATCTGTATTTAGATGGTTGCCGAGTGGTGAGTGATCAAAATTCGAGATTTCGGTCAAGAGACCCGAGTTCGATCCCCAGCTGGCAGCAATGGGTTTTTACAAAAACTTATATACCATTTATATCGTTGACTTGAACATAAGTACTGCCACCTGTAACATTATCTCAAAAATATCTTCGGTAAATGGTGGGTCGAAACACCTAATTGTCTAGACTTCTTTCTACCCCAGTATAGGGTAATGCATGAAGAAGATTTTGCAAGTCCAAAATCAAATACCTCAATACCACACACACAACCTTGCACCATGCAACTGTTTATCTCTAAATAAATAAAGTGCTTCAAGTTTTTTCTTCTTATAAAGTTATTTTTTTTTAAATGCAAATGCTCGATATAATGTACCTTCCATTAAAGTTGGGGCCGCATCTTTTGAAATTGCCCGTCGGTACTCCCGGGCTCTCCATTATAATTTTATCGTAAAACTTGTTCGCTAAAACAATTTTGTTTTATCTGCTGTATAAGGATGGATCAGTAGCCGACACTGTTGATTGATTCTTTGTATTATATTAAATCAAATCATTAATTTATCGAAATAAGAATATACATTCGTTTATCGACAGTCATTGTTAAATCTACAAGGTTTTGTAAAGTTTTCGTCAGTAAATATTTTAATATTTTAATACCTGTTAATAAGGGGTATACATACGGTTTTTTATTGTTTAGAGCATCTGAATTCTAAATTATTTGATGAATCCAGCTATTTCTTCGAGTTTCTTTATATTTTAAATCACACCAATATTTTTGAAGTAATTAATGATATTCCTGCTAAATTGATAGATATCCCAAAGTAAATTAAATAGCATTATTAATACTTTTGATTGATAGATATGAGTGATTAATAGTTATTTTATTATATTTTTTCTGTTTTTTCTAGTGTAAGAAAACTGTATTTGCCTATTCTTATTGATGGTATATGAAGTTAAAGGAGGAGATATTTCTAAAACTCAATTTCATAATTCGCCCCCTCTTTCGTCAATACGGTTACTTATTCCTTAATCATCTTCGATTAGGCATCTTGTTGTTGGATATTAAGAAACTTTCTACCTGGAATTACGCTCCTTATTAAGTCTGCGGCATAACTTCACAAAATTTATATTGTGTGCTATATCTGCTACATTTTGTTGAATAAATTCTTTATATAAGGATAAACTACGATACTCACTACTAAGAGTATAACTATATTTATCTAAATTAAATGACTATCAAACAAAATGTGTATGAGTAAGTATGTATGTCAATGAATAGAACAAATGTGGATTACAAGTTTCCATGTGAACAGTTTGAACTCGTAAGTACATTGTAGATCTGGTCCTCATCGGATATAATAAAAATAGGCAATAATTACAGAAATGTTATTAAATTTATTTATTTTTTTTATTAAATTTATGAAATCGTGTTCAATTCAGGGTGGGGAAACGAACCCACTGCCGTTGCGTATGTAAGACTTTAAATTTCTCATTAATAACAAAAAAACCGGCATGAATGATGTTGTTTAAAATTCAATAAAAATTGTTTCATAAAGGAGAAAATGTGAAGAGTCACTAAGTACTAGCTACTAATATAAATATTGTCTATGCTCTCTCTTAATTTAATTTAACGGAAATAAACGGAAATGCAATCTGCATTATACTCTGCATAATACTCAGAAACTTTATTAGAAATTGATAAAAATTCCTAACGCGAGAGTATTCTAAATTAATAACCTATCTAATATAGTTAGTATGATCCTAATTAATACCTGTAGTCATTTTCTAATATTTCGAAACAGATTATTATAATAATAACTACCGGGTTTTCTACCATTTCGACATACACCGTATGTACTCGTAGGCAATGGGTTGCAGCATTTAAGATATGTATCCGATACTGCGATAGCAAATGTTACCAACGGAAGGGGTCGATGTCCTACAATATATAATTATTATATAATTAACACATATATAGACAGGGACAACATGACACACTGCTCCGGTCCCAATGTAAAATTCTAAATCACTTGTGGTATGGGAGTCGAAAACAACGAGGGCACCACAAACACCCAGACCCGTGAAAATGTAGAAAAAGTGGTTTTTCTAAATTGTTCCGATCGGGAATCGGACGAGTTTTACGCCACTCATCCACGGATATCTTCTATCGAGATAGCGACACCTTAAAATCCAGTGTTTAAGCCACTCTTCCACGGAGGTCGTCACAATGGAAATTTATATTCTTTATGAAACTTCCTTACCAAGTTTCAAGTGCATTAGCTACTTTGGGCAATGTAATGTTGTCTCAATCTATGTATATTATTTCTTTCTGTGCATTTATTACTTTCCGAATGTATAAGTAAATATTTGCATTACGAAATACGTGTCGTAGCATTATTCAATTAATTAATTATGTACTATATACAGTTACAATTTATCATTACTGTCGTTAATAAAACGCCCGCGTTACCGGCCTGATATCTTTGTCGTCGGAGAAAAAAAAAGTAGAAACCGGGGCGAGGCGTCACGAAACCTGAGCGAACGCAATATCGGGTTGCGAGATTAATCAGCGATTTTCGTTCCAATCTCAAAATATCGGCCTCTAATGTCAAATGCGATGTATATTTAGACGTTGTGTGTGCTCCACTACTTTACGAGCCTGAGCCGGTTTTAGCGTTTTAGAGTATATTTAAACGGGCCGGAGGTCAGGTGTACTGCTTGTTGATTATTGCTTTGTGAGTTGTTAACAATGCGCGGGCTCTTAAGTGTTTATTTGTAACCTTTTTTTTTAATTAACAATTTCCGGTTATTTATTTAAATTGTTTACGTTAACTTTAGTATAAAATTGTAATATGACTACAAACACGAAGGACAAATAGGAATTTGGACCTAAAACTCTGTAGTCAATTCAATTCTGTAGTCATACGTCACATCTGAAACAATTCTGCTCTAGACTTTTGGGGCTATTTGATTTGACAATAGAGGTATATATAAAAAGCATTTGTAGTCTAGTAGTTATTTTTGAAGTAATAAAATATCTTTACGCTGTTCCCAATACATGAGTAGTCTTGACAATTAAGCCCTTCGACACACCTTCCACCGACGAAATTTTTTGGGGCCACGTGACAGGTAGTGAGACCATTGCCGTTGGTCATAAAGCCAAGCCAACTATGGAAATCGGGCATAAGTTTTATGAAAAACATGTTAGTACGTGCCTACCGCCTGGGGTTCGAACTCGACTCTATCTACACTAATCTGGCCATTTTGACTTTAACTAGTTGATTATTCAAAATTTTATAATTTTCGTTGAAAACTCCGCTTTCCGACGTACTGCACGTTTGTTCAGTAAACAACAAAATCGTTGCCAATTCCTCGAGGTGCAAAAAACAATATTGACAAGCAGACAAAAAAATTTCCGCGCGCATCGTTCCGATGTCAGCGCGTAGACGCGCCGTAAAACCAATATGTCAGTATCTTCATGTTATTATTAATTCTATTTACGATGGTTGAATGCTTGGGTGATCGGAATTCGAGTATAGTGACGCGAGTTCGATTTCCAGGTGGCAGGCTCATACAAAGGATTGTTTTTCATCGTATGTACGATGTCACGTTGTCCCAAAAACGCCTCGGAAGGACTTAATTTTCTAGTCCTCTGTATTCCCCCTGTATTGGGAATGGCGTCAAGATATTTTTTTAACTTTCATCGTTTGGTAGCAGCGTAAGTGGTATACACCCCTTTTCATCCCATGGGTGGAATTCGACACTAATAAAATGAAATTAGCAACCGACAGCTGGAGAGATAACTTTTTCACATGTCACACACATCACAGCCGACCGAAATTTCATTTTCGGTCGGCTGTGATAACGCCGCACATTTTACGAAGAGACCGCATCTCCACTGTATTCAACTTGCTTTTATGCTTCATCTGGCATACCCAGGTCTCACTGCCATATAACAAAGTAGGTACCCGCACTGCGTTATGTATTGCAAAGCGTGCATTTCTCAGTACGCCTTGCCTTTTGACTAACACAGTCAGGGCACCATTGACTTTGTTTCCGGCAGCTACATGCCTGTCCACTTATAAATCAATCTTCCATCTAGGCTAAACGGCACCCCAAGTATACAGTAAGTATATATTATAAATGTAAGTTTAAAAAATCCTATTGTACTATTAATACATACATAACGCAACTTGCCAGTATCGGCAAAATAGAGTGATACTGTTTGAAAAAAAAATATGTAACAATGGTATCATGTCTTATGTAAATGTTAAAATAAATAAATAGAGATGAAGTCCGGAAAACAGCACAAGGCGTGAATCGGATGGATTGTAAGTGAGGCCCACTTACAAATCGTCAATTGGATTACAAAGCAATCTAACAAAAATCGGAAAAAAGGGGCGACTTACCCAAATCACAGGCCGACGGCTCGTAGAGGCCGTAGGCAACTGCGAGGATCGAAATACACGTCCACTTCTGAATATTGTTTATTTCGATTTATCACATACTTTTAAAATAAAACGATTTTCGGATTTTATCGCGTTTTTAATTAGTTTTTACAAACTATTTTTATTTCCCGACGTTTCGGATGCTGTACAGCAAGCGTGGTCACGGGAGGATTGTACATACTTGTTATTTTTAATTCTCGAAATTAATTTAATGTTCAAAATCTGTAATTGTTACAAAACCGTTAATTAAGTTTATAAAATGATTAATTAATTTTAATTTAAACATCCTGATTCTCGATTTATCTAATCATGAAGAATAGTATCGTAAAAGTAACTGCGCTGCATAAGACTTCCACTACTTAACTATTTCCGCATTAAAGCAGCCTGTCGGAATTGAACTGGCTACCTGGCGCACTCAATCCGCATATATACTTGTATTATACTTCTGTCGTATAAACAAAAATCTCGAAAATGGATTAAAATTGGACGGCCTGTCATGGCGGAATGACAATATCTATAAATAAACTAACAACGAAACCCTCCCATTGTATGTGTGTGGGATCAGAAAAAAAGATCCGGCCAAAAAGCTATCTTCGTGATTTGATTTGTAAACTTATTTCCTTTCGCACGATTTCCCACCTTCTGTTACCGGGATTGTGTTCACCGCGTGTGGGGACCGAACGCCAACGTAAACCGGAAGCGAACTTTCATGTTGTCATGTAATATGTTCGTTGACATGTAGCGCTGGCCGCTGCATCTTTGCGTGTGACAGTTCATTGTAAACGTGAAATTAATGTTGTTTTACCTCAATCGAAAATGAACCGGCCATACCGGCGTGAAGTAGAAGACTAACAAACTTCTGCGTTTCGTCTGGTGAGTGCAGGTAACCGCCCCCCTCCTCCAATTCTGGGGGGAAGGGGCACTCTAAGGGCGGCAACGCATCTGTTATACCTCTGGTATTGCGGGTGTTCATGGGCGGCGGTAATCACTTACCATCACGTGAGCCACCTGCTCATTTGCTTTCCTTTTCTATAAAAAAAAATGCTTTCAACTATTTTGCAAATAGAGATCGTGCAGAGGTCGTTTTTAATGTGAGCCTAAAAGCGAGCCGTGGAAGCACTGTGAGCAGTCCGTTCGCATAAATTTCTTGCGAATGAAGGACTAGATTCGATGTCTGCACCACTAAGTTTGAAAAAAGTACAAGGGTAATTGATCCATTCATTGAGAAAATATGTACAATGTACTTTTATTCTTTTAGAATGGTATTCATGGTGTCGACAGTTCTGAGGTCTGGAGTTAGATTCTCGGAAGAGTCAATGTAGAAAACACTTTCTACAATATCTCGGGTCTGGATGTGTGTGGTACCTTCGTAGTTTCTGATTTCACAATAAAAGTGCTTTGGCTGCTTACTTTGGGATCAGAGCAATATATGTGATGTTGTGTCTATCAATGTATTTACATATTTACTATTTAAAGTGCCTTGTCAGTACCTCAGTTCATGTTTGTTCTATTTAGATGGATAACGTTTGTGAACGTTTAACGAATCAATTAATTAAAAAAAATTAAATTTCATTTTTAAAATTAGATTTCCTTAGACTTTTCTTTTAACTGAAACATATTGATGCATAGATTGGTCGTCAAGTGTCAAAAGTCGCTTACTAACTTTAACCCTTCTCAAGTAACACTCAAACGCGAAGACTTCCCATACATTACTTATGTTTACAAATCCATTAGAGGCCCTTCTGTGCTACCATTTTGTTTATTTTTTATTCTATGATTGGGTATTGATGCATCGATTTGTTATCCAACATTAGATAAACTCCGTGGACAAGTGGTATACACACAGATCTTCAGCTCTTGAGGTCAATTTATAGAACCTTTTTATAATTTTCTGGAGTCTGGGTATTTTGGTACCTTTATTGTTTCTGATTCCATAACATAAATGCTTAAGTTAGGTACTTTGGGATCCTACCAAGACGTTGTCGCTATCTGTATTTATTTATTTACAATAAAACACCTAAATGATTAACGTTAACGTTAAAGTAATTTAAATACTCGAATAGCGGTAGTACTTATCTCAAGTTTTCATAGCTTTCTTTTTATATCTAATTCTAATTGAGGTACACGGTTCTTTTTGGTCTTGCAGCACTCGCTAGATCGAGGTCTTCATTTGAGCTGTTACCATTGAACGCGACTTGAATGCTGCGGATGCGGACAGCTCCTCAATTTATTGTGTAATAAATATGTTGCACTATAAATTAAGTACCGCTAAAGCTCCGTGTATGCGGTCACGGGAATTTATTATTTCATTGTAATAAAGTCACGTACACTGCGCGACGCGTATCCTCCTGTTGTTTAAGTTTATTAGGTTGTTTCTAACTGGCTTATGAAGTTTCGCATTGTGATGCCAGAAAATACGTAGGGCGTGACGTAGCGCAGAGGATTCAAATTTTTGAAAGTTTTGACGTGTGCTAGCCGAAGCGAGAAGCTTTCGAAAGTTTTCATCCTTTTGTTCGCTTCCTAGGAATACACATAATATAGACATAAGTTCAAGTTACATAATATACTCGTGAATCAATACTACTCTTACAATATAATTATTGTTATTTTCTTAACCGACTAAAAAAAGAAGGAGGTTTTCAGTTCGGTTTGTTACCTCATAATCTTAAGTGTACTTTTAGGCTTGAAACACAGCATATAATTATACTCTTAAGCTTCGCTTTCATTTGATGTCAACAAAAAAGCATCATTATTATAATTTTATTGCGGTAATATATTTAGGTACATCATCCGCATTACCATTAATCTCTCATATATTCACTGCTAAGCACAGCCCTTCTTAGAGATCGATGTAGAGTACTTTACTAAGCAGGTTACCATCGACATCTAGTACTTAGTAGGCTATACGAAGTTGCCAAACATGTAATTTATTTTTTATTCGGATCACAGTATTTTAAATTTCCTATAGAGAAAGTAAATCTCCGCCGCCTGAATTTCATTTCAAAATTATACCAGCATTAGTGATTAAATTTAACCTCAATTATGGTACTTTAACTTATACTACCCAACTACATGTGATTATATAACTTGAAATAATCTAAGTGGCATGCCGTAAATAATATCACTTGCTGATTTTCAAAAGAAATTCAATAAGGTCCCTGTTAGGGTATACCCTTATTTGAAAAGGTCGGAAGGCATAGAATCCCTTTCTCCGGTGTAATACTAACAATATTTTACAGCTATTATGTTGGTAGAAGTTTATTATTTAGTATATTTCATAGGGTAGCTGGTCGAACCATAATAAAAGAATAAAATTATATATGCCATTTCCAATGCAGGGATAGACAGAGGTCTAAACAATTAAGTCCTTTCGACCCACCTTCCATCGAAGACATTTTTTGGGACATCGTGACAGGTGGTGAGCCTGGCGCCGACTTCAGGTCCAATATAAATGGCACAAAAACTTTTGAAAAACCCCATTGAAACGTGCCTGCCATCTAAGGATCCAACTCTAGTCTCTTGGCTCAAATTTTGATTACCCAACCACTCGGCTATCATGACTTTTTATAATCTTGACTTAATCATATTCGTTAATTTATTATTACCTGTTTTATAAAAAATTCCAATTTTGGATACCTTATCTACATCGGTGAAGAGCAAACTCTCTTACTTTATTGTGTACCTGTTAAGATCCCCTCATCTTAAGATTGGGCAGAGGTATTAACTTAAAACTTTTTTTCAAATTTACATTACGGTGTACATGCTCTTGGCGAGAAACTCAATCCTTTAGGGATTTTACCTCGAGCTGCTAAGTCATTGCAATCCAGAGATATGGATTCTAATGTTGTGTATAAACTTGGCAATTCGTTTTTTTTATAAATAATAAGATACCCAATTGATGTATATTGTTTGCTTTTTGTCTAGTAATTCATGTCAAAAACATAATTTTTAAAAAAAAAGCCGTTAGTATGAGCCACCTGGGAATCGATTTCAGGTCTCTTGAACTGGACTCCGATTACCCAACTACCCTCTAACGCTCTATCGCGAACTTTTTTTATTTTCTGATCAAAAGTGATGTACCTTTTTTTACTATAACGTAAGGTTTTCCTTCAATGTGACTTACATTTTCGTTGAGAGATATTATGCGGTTGAATGAACCGTCTGCGAGCGGACCCGACTCGCCGGGATATGTAACTGATAAGAATTAGTTCTTTTAAGAGAGTACGATTGTTTCTTGATTCATTAATACCTACTACAATGACTGCAATAATTGCAGTCATTGTAGTAGGCTTATGTACAGCTATGGACAGAATATGTTATCATATTATTAATTCAAAAGTAAGCGTTTTTTTTGTTACTCTATAATACCTTATCCGCTTTGACACTTACATTCAACTATATGAAATAGAAAGATATTAAGGCGAAACGAAGTTCCGATAAATAAGTTCGAAGCGTCAATAGCTTAATTGTTTAGGGTGCGGACTTCGGAACATAACTACCCAGATTCAGGCCGGCCATGCGACTATTGTCGGAGAGAATAGTTGGAATCGGAGTGGTTTTTTGTGATAGTAGTAATTTTATTTGACATTGCTAGTATTCTATGTAAAAAAGGAAATATCGGCGTTCAGCTCACAATTCGATTAAGTATAGCTTCACATGTTTCTATTTGTTTAATAAATAATCATATTACAATCTTATTTTTTCTCCTATTATAATGATAAAATTGACAGGTCTTTAAAGACACCAAGCGAGCAATGCCGCGACTAAAAGCTTAGAATTATGCGTTAACAGCGTCAATTTTATAAACTACGTCGTCAAGTAGAAGAAGAAGTACGTTTAATATGGTTGAACATACTATTAAAGATACGAATGGCATGTATTACTGCACTGCAGCATCGAAACGACAATCGACTTAGCGTTATGACATTTCGATGTTAGCGTAATTCAGGACTTTTATACGTTCCTTCCACAAAACTCAATAATTTCGGGACCTTATTGTATCGTAAAACTGCATTGATACAAACAGATAAAGTAATATTAGACGAAATGAGAGACAATAAACGTGTTACGACAACAAAAATATAAAGTTGAACATGAAAGTGTATAAAATTGGTTAAAGTTGGTACAGAAACAAGTATACTTAAATACATACTTCGGTTAGGACAACATCGCATATATTGCTCAGATTTCAATGTAATTGGCTAGGCACTTATGTAATGGAATGGGTATCACAAACACCCAGCCCCGACACAACATAGAAAAACTAATTTTCTACCATGGAAGATGAAGTCACGATAGCCAAGAGGTTGGGTGGTCGGAATTTCGAGTCGAGAGACCCGAGTTCCATCCCCAGGTGGCTGGCACGACCAATGGATTTTTCAAAGACGGGCGATTACCTGTCACGTTGTCCCGAAAATATCTTCGTGGGTCAAAGGAACTTAATTGTCTAAACTGGACCTCTGTCTACCCCTGTATTCGGAATAGCGTGAATATATTTATTTATTTTATTTTATATACTATTGACCAGGCTGGGGTTCGAACCCAGTAACTCAGGGCTAGCCACTTTAAAAACACTGTTTACGCGGCTCGTTCACGGAGGTCCAATATTTATTCCTAATTATAAATAGATAATCCGGGATGGAAGATGTGATTTAGATGTGGACAGGCGTGTCGCTGCCGGGAACAAAGTCAATGGTGCCCTGACTGCGTTAATCAAAAGGCAAGGCGTTGTGAAAAGTACACGCCTTGCAATACATAACGCAGTGTTGGTACCGACTTTGTTATATGGCAGCGAAACCTGGGTATGCCAGAAGAAGCATAAAAGCAGGTTGAATGCAGTGGAGATGCGATCTCTTCGTAAAATGTGCGGCCTTACCATGGCCGACCGAAAGCGAAACGAAGAGATTCGCAATATGGCAGGTTTGAAAGATGACCTTGTCTCAAAAATGGATAAGGGCGTGCTTCGATGGTTTGGGCACGTTGAGCGAATGAGAGAAGACCGAATGGTGAAGAAAATATATAGCGCGAAAGTTAATATTAAAAGGTGTCGAGGTAGACCGAGACTAACTTTCGAAGACCATGTGAGCAAATTGCTCGAATAGAGGAGGGTCAAGAGTACTCGGATACCTAGACGTGCATGTATGAAGAAGATGATGAATCTGAAAGAAGCGAAAGAAGTATGTAGGGATCGTGACACTTGGCGATCTGTTCTCTCTGGCTACCCCGTCAGGGATTGTGCGTAAAGATAAATAAATAAATAGATAATAAATATCTTCACGCCATTCTCAATACAGGGGAAGATAGAAGTGTACAATTAAGTTCTTTTATTGTAATTTCACTGTCCTCCACCTTCCGCTGAAGACATTTTATAATGATAATATTTATTTATTTATTTTTTGAAGACTCACAGAAAATAAAGTAATTAAATATAGTTCAATAAATGTTTGGCATATGTTGCTAATTACTAATCTCGACATATTACAACTTCTTTACGGTTTATCAATATTTCACTGTTAAACATAGACCTCCCCTAAAATTTACCTCAGCCACTGCATTGTCCTATTGGTCATTGAAATGATCCTCAGCCCTCATTCATCGATTCCCTGCAACATTTTGCTGGTCGTCATCTTACGCGGTAGTCGTCCTACTCTGACTATAATTTCCATGGTACTATTTTAAAGAGATATGTACATGATACTTGTAGTGCTATAGGATATTGTTCAGCAAAGAAAGGGAATGTAAGGTATAATATATTGTAGATTGGCGTCTGCAGTTCACCTCAAATTTGGGACCCGGTATAATGCATATCCAACCAAAAATACCAACTAAGACAATAGTATCTCTCTATTGTAAATAATTTCCCTCGGGAGGTTATTTCAGGAGTCGTTTAATACACGCCGTAAGCCTCAATGAAAAGGTCAAACCCAACACTTGAATACATATTCACGTACTGTTATAATTTTAGTATCAAAATCTATTGAAATAGTTCTTTAACTACAGAACATTATTAATATTTCGATGATACAATGTGGAAAGTATTTTCGTTAGAATTATAATAATAATAATAAAAAATATCTTCACGCAATTCCCAATACAGGGGTAGACAGAGGTCAAGTCTAGACAATTAAGTCCCTTTGACCCACCTTCCACCGAAGATATTTTCGGGACAACGTGACAGGTGGTGAGCCCGTCGCCGCCTTTATGTCCAAGCCAACGATGAAATTCGTACATAAGTTTTTGAAAAACTCATTGGTACTGCCACCTGGGGATCGAACTCAGGTCTCTCGACTCGAAATTCCGACCACCCAACAACTCGGCTATCGTGACTACTACATAATTAAAATAATTATAATAAATATACATTTCGTATGTTTATTCCCTCTAACAGTTGAATTGACAATTGCAAACAATATTTGTCATGTTTAACATCTTAACAACTTTACATAAGCACTTTAACTTTGAAAACCAACGACTGATCTGATTTTTTTGAAAAACTCATTGGTACTGCCACCTGGGGATCGAACTCGGGTCCTTTGACTCGAAATTCCGACCACCCAACAACTCGGCTATCGTGACTTTAGAATTAAATATATTAAGAGTATGCTTCTGCAAGTAAGTATGCTTGAAGTATGAGTAGGGTTCGTCGACATCCGTGGGCGAGTGGTGTAATCACCGGTTTACAGGTGTCGCCATCGAGGTCCCGGGTTCGATTCCCGGTCTGGTCAATGTAGAAAAACCACTTTTTCTACATTTTCTCGGGTCTGGATGTTTGCGGTACCCTCGTTGTTTCCGATTGCCATACCTCAAGTGCTTTAGCATCTTACATTGAGATCGGTGCAATGTATGTGATGTTGTTCCTATCTATGCGTGTATTGTTTTTAAATATCACATTGCTTTTTATATTTTTATCTATATTTTGTCGTAAGTGCGAGCGTAAGTGTAATATCCCTGTCTTCTCATGAGTGTCCGATAATGTGACCTAAGGTTTCGATATGTTAGTGTGAACTCTAACAGGCCCTTATGTACCTTGTATTTTAATGATTTCCACTATCCGTCAATTAACTGACTTTCGATTTTTGAACAACCCTATGAGTGTAAACCTGCAATTAAAATGTATTAATTTGAAATAGAACGTTACTTGGAAATCACTGGAATGCATTTCATTTTATATTTCTTTGTGTACATATAAAATGGAAAATTTTATCCTGATCAGCCCTAATATTTCCTAAATTTTGTGATCTGAATCTGTAAAGTGATTAGGTGATTACCAAGTGATAAGTATCAATTAAAGCCTGCATTTCAATGTGACAAGAACATAATTCAATTGTGATTTTTTACAATCTTCTCTATTTTACTTTACTCGAATACTTGATGGCATGAAAAAGTGTATTTTGCAGGAGTTCGATATAGGCCTCTCACTTAAATGGATTGTTGATTGCAGTACCAGATCTATTTAATCTTAATCTGGCATATTACGAGATGGTTTTCCCGACATGTGTCGGCATCTATTTTCTAGATTTTCCTTTAGTAGCCTCTTAACATATCCACAGGAAGAAACGGGAGTGGTGGATACTTACGCCGATACCACCTCACTTGAAGAATTACTCTTTTTTAAACTATTAATGTTTTTTGGTACTTTTATTATTAATAAAAAAAGTCACTATAGCCGTGTGGTTGGGTGGTCGGAATTTCGAGTCAATAGACCCGAGTTCGATCCCCAGTTGGCAGGCTCGTACCAATGGATTTTTCAAAAACTTATGTACGAATATCGTTGGCTTGGACATAAAGACGGCGACGTGCTCGCCACCTGCCACTTTGTCCCGAAAATATCTTCGGTGGAAGGTGGGTCGAAGGGACTTAATTGTCTAGTAGACCTCTGTCTACCCCTGCATTGGGAATTTCGTGAAGATATTTATTTATTTATCTTAAAAATGAGTGTTAAGGAATTTTATTATTAATATATAAATTATTATCTAAATTAGTACAAGGACTTTGACATAAATGCCTAATACACGTACTGAGGGTAAACCCAAGTATGTCTGAAATGTAATTACCGTTTTCATGAAGAGAGGAAAAACACAGGAGACATATTTCATATTTATTTAAAAAGTCATTTCGTCTTTAAGCTCGTTAAAAAAAATTAATTGAGAAGGTTGACTCGTGAATGTATGTATCTAAAGATGGAATAAATTTGTTAATTTTTTCAGTCCCAGTTTTGTCTGTTTGTATATTTAATTTAGGTAGATTGCGTTGTGATATATCTTCCTTATATTTTGAGAATATAGTAGTAGTACAAGTTAAATAGATCACTACATCTATTCCTAAGGAATATGGTTTTAGAATATTAGTAGAGAAAAGTAAAACTATAAGCATAGATAGTAGAATATGAAAACATAAATATACATACAAACACATAAAGGAAACATCAATGCTCTGATACCAGTGCGTAGTTGATGTATTTGGGTTATAGAAACTGGAATAACGAAGATACCACAAACACCCAGACCCGAAATAATTAAGAAAAAGTTGTTTTCTCCATTGATCTATCCGGGTATCGAAACTGGGACCTCCTCCAAATCTTACCATCACCATCATATCTAAACAAAATGAAAACATTTTCCGAATGCTAGGGTAGACATAGTTTTAAGCTTAAATCCGTTCAACCAACCTTTCACCGAAGTTTTTTTGAACTAACGTGATGAATAACAACCAACCTTTCGCCAACGATTTTCACCAACAATTTAATATATTTACATAGATATATATTTACATAAATAATTATTCATATAAATATCCATGACTCGAGTACAAACATTGACATTCATTAAAATTCTATCTAAAGCTTAGCATAGTGTAAAAGTGCACTTCAGCGATAAGATGAACTTTATATTATTGCAATGATCAGAATCATCGAGACGTGCGATAAGAAAGAGATGAAGCGTAAGCGGCTTGTTAGTCAAGTTACTTCAATCTGATACTTCACTTCATGGGAACAATAGATATTACTGAATCGATTCATCTACATTTATGTTATAAAGAGATGAAGCTTGTTAGTTTGTGTGTAGGAGAAAATCGACAGATCTAATGGTTCAATTTATTTTATTTTTACTTAAAAGAAGATCCCTTTTTCATAATCCCGAGTTATACATTTAATGACGACTTTCGTGGACGAGTGACGTACGGGTTCGATTCCCAGTTGGATCAATTTAGACAATACTTTTTCTACATTTTCTCGGGTCTGGATGTTAGGGGTACCTTCATTGTTACTGATTCCATGCTACAGGTGCTTAAGCTGCTTACTTTGGAATCAGAGCTATGTATGTTGTTGTTCGTTTCTATGTATGTATTTAATGTGTATTTATCAGAGTAATGAAGACGCCTTCATATAGAACACTCACTATTGCTATAAAACATGTAGACAATTCCGCGGTAAGAAGCCAGTTGATCAATAAGTGCAGTAGTTATTCCATCTCGCTGGGCCCATATAATTAATGTGCCTTTCCTTGGCGGATGTGCTTTGGATACTCACGGCGCTGCTAATAGTCAATAATCTTATGGAAGATATTTTATGAAAATAAGTTATAACAAACCTCTCACTCGTTATTGAAACCATTCACGCGTTAATAATATTTAAGAGACTTCGGTCAAAACATAAGCAGAGCAAATTTGATTTAGGAATTACCATAATAATATTTAAAACGGAAGGTAATTTAACCTTCTTACGCCAAGCGATCTGATTACGAAAATTCTTTTACTAATAAAAGTCTGAGTTATCTTGTATTGCTATTAGCTACCTTATTTATATAGATATTGTGTCTTTTAATAGACCATAGTTTTTGTCAAGCGAGGCAGAAAAACTCCCCTGGGGCACATAGACGAAGTCGAGGCTACAAGCAGGATATGGCACAGGATATATACCAATTATCATTAAAATCCTTATAGTTGCTACAGATAAAAAAAATAAACATAAGTAAGACTGTAACGACAAGTAAGAGTAACTATTTGTGTGTGTCATACACACCCACACGCACTTGTAATCTCACAGAGTATATTAATTTTTACCTATCTATTACATTTCCGCGTGGTATCGACGTAATAATGAACCACCCACTGCCTTCCAGTGGATAGGTGGGAAACCGCTATGGGGAAAACGTTAACAATGCGATAGCTGCAGCCACATATTGATGGATCATATTAACAAATACAAGACCAAAATGATGCAAGTCGGTGACGAGAAGCAGCGTCTAAGATGCGAGGTGTCTGGTACTGCGTTCTGCTTGTCAAGGGTGGCGATTGCAACTCAATAGCTAATCCTCACAAGAAAGGATAGTCCCTTATTGTGAGGATTAGCTATTGTCCAACAGTGAACTTTTACAGTCTCTTAAGGATTAACCTCTTAAGCACTCAACTGAAGACATGTGTTACCTCTCACTACTCCGACTGACGAAACTACGACCGTTAACCGCACATAAAAAGTTGTAGTTTATTGCTTAACTGAAACATTACGGCTAACTACTGAACAAAATGTTCCGCGTATAAAAGAAATTATATAAAGTTATATAATAATGACTGACGGGAACATAACTTTGAGAATGAAGATTATTTTTCCATCCAAATTTCATTTGCGTCAGTGATAACATGATAAAAACACAGGATAACCAATTCCTATACCAAACTTTTTACTGAAATCAAACAAACATACCTTTGCATTTATAATATTGGCATGTGTGTGTATTTATAATATTAGAATATATATAGCTAAAACACAAAAAAATTTAAAGCTATCAAAACACTGCAAAGGTTTTCTTCCCTTTTTTTTACTTCTACTATTTGTATCTTCTTCTATTTTATGCGTAGGTTACTTAGCGCCGTAGGTTTTCCGTTGTTCATTCTGTATCAACACTATCTGGAAAAGGTTTCGAAATTTGAAATTGTTCCACAATTTCTAATTGCATGTTGCGAACTTGGCTCAGATATGTTTTAATGAAATATCTCCGATGTAGGAACCCCCAACTTGTTACTTTAAACTAAGTAACTTTGTATGTGTATAAATTTAAACACTCCAACGAATTAGCTAATTCGTCGAGGTAGTTCTAGAAACAAATATATAATTATATTTGCTATTTACGTGTTATAGTGTTACGATCTACGTATATCTAGACAGTGGCTAATTAAAAAACACGTGAATATTGTAGTAAGCTTTATCGAGTCTTAAAATAAATTAGTTAATAAAGAAAGTTTCTCGGAAATGTTGAAAGTCGATGTTAGTAATTAAAAGGTAAATTAGTATATATCGCTGTCTATTTCTCCTGTTTTTTTAATTCGCTATTCATTAATCCAAGGTTAAAGCCAGAGATCTAATTAAGATTTTAATTGATAAATATCGAATGTTTAAGTGCTTTTCGCTAATACATTAAGAGTAGAAGAAACATTCTCCTTGTAATTTATTTTATTTTTAAATACATGATCATAAAACGCTAAGCGCAATGTTATTTCAAACATAATAAGCGTTATAAAATTACCGCTTCATAATTCTTACTTTTAATTACTTTAATGAAATTTTAATTACCAGCTGTTTCTGAATTAACATATTCGTAATTTACGCACAGCAACTATGCTAATTTGAATCGTATAATAAAGTTCAACTATGCATGCTATACTCGGCTGTACACATTAATATTAATTGATGTAACAAAATTTTTTTTCTTCGCGCATTTTCTCATATAGGGGTAGACTGCACAGTGACGTCCTACCGACCCCTTTCTCACCTAAACTTACTTCGTACGACGTGACTAGTAGTAAGCCGTTCGCCATCTTAGTTTCTAAGCTAGCGGTAAATATACTTACATATATTTACATATAAACATCCATGACTCTAGATCAAACATTCGTATTCATCACACACGTTTGCCCTAAGAAGAATTCGAACCTGCAATCTTTAGCTTCGAATGCACAACCTTGCACTTGGTAATCGGGTAGTTTGTAGTACATGTTACTAGTTTGTTCATGTTAGTACAAACGTATAAGTTAAATTATAAATTTATGGAAACAAGAATTTTTTTCTGTCGATAATATTTTTGTTTACCGGTTCGCTATAGGCAAAGAAGAATCCATACATATTCCCTTTTTATAGCTACTCTTTTTTTTAATTGAAATACAATATTACGTACTATTTCCAGGTGTACTTCTGTTTCTGCCTAGCTATTGTCCCGGCTGGAAGTGCCCATACGAGTACAATCACGTTCATGTGTTATAATAACTTTTCAAAAAGCTAAAGTTCTTCTTTAATAAATTTCTAAAGCCCGTTAATAGGTATGATAATGTCCAAATGTGGTTTTAAGCTCAAAGCTTATTTAGCTTTTATTACAGCAAATACTTTTACTGTTACAGCAGCAAAACTTTGAATTACCTGCAACTTTGTTTTAAACTTACTCAATTCTTTGACTCCTGTAACATTTACACCTCGAAATCTTAATTCTTCAACGTTGTCTTAAATTGTAACAGCTAAACTATAGATGGGATTTTACAAGCAAGAGCAAATCGTTGATCAAAGTCTTAAATAGATTTAGAAGTAGTTATCAAGACGTAGCTGCGGCAACTTCCCGTTAAAGGTTAACTTCTGTAGTGCTGTTCACTTGAGATGTTTCAAAAATAATACTAACGCTTGTGGTGCAACGTGCCAGCTGACTAGGGTGGCACTTGCCATCCCAATTTCACTAAAATCCAGCACGTCTAAAATTATTATTTAATTTCTTTTTGTCTGCTCCTTGTTTTATCTTCAAATTAGAATTATTTTGTGATAACAATATCGAGGCTCACAACTAGACTCCTTTATGGATACTAATCAATAAGTACAATAAATATAGAAGTATCTTCATATACCCAAAACTGGAGTAGACATTGTTCTAGACAATTCAGTCCTTTTCGAAGTAAAGTCACTTAATAGTGAAACACACAACTTACTGCTAAGTTTTTGTGTATATATTATAAGAACTTAACAGTACGTTAAGTTCTTTGTAAGACGCAGTTGATATAAAACTATCACGTATTAATGGCGAAAAAATTTGCCTCCTCCTTTTTTCTTTTGACATCGTAAGATGTCAAAGATACCTCTCAACTTCCAATTAAATCCCAATTTCAACTTTAAATAAAAACGATTTTGAATGTGTCTATTCAAGTAATGTAAATACAAACTTCTGAGTCTTAAGTTCGTTTCGTTACCGTACCTAGTTTACGTGTCGTAAATAAATGGCGCAGAAATCTCAAGCGCTGCATTGGAAGCTTCAATCAATCACATTAAAACCGCTTTTTATTTCTTCCCTCTTTTTCACGTTCACATTTGTCTACCTCCGTGGACGAGTGGCGCAAACACCGGTTTTCAATGTGTCGCCATCTCTGTGGTCCCGGGTTCGAATGCCGGACGGAGCAATGTAGAAACTCTTCTGTTTCTCTTATCTGGGTGGTTGCTTTCTATAGCTGCTTACACTGGGTTCGGAGCAATTTATGTGATGTTTTCCCTATCTATGTGTATGTATTTATTTTATAGTGTAAATACATTCTAGGGTACAATTCTAATCCGATAAAGAAGTGGTTCACTATTCGGCATTCGTTATATTCAGGAGAAGCAATAAATGATAAATGGCAAGCCTTTTGGCTACATTGAATTTGTAATCTCTTATTACCCCTGTGGGTGTGCTCGCTAGCTTTTAGAATTTAATTTCATTTATTGGAATGAGGAGAGAAACTAGCTGAGACAGTTACATAAGTTAACAGAGTCGTTATGCTGGGGAGTCCAAGTCGTTTTGCAAATTATTAAGTTAGTTGTACTCGTAGTGACGTCACCCGTCACCAAACAGTCGGTTCGGGGTTCGTAACCATGGCAACTTACTATTGGATATAGCTACATAAATATCTACGGAATCTGTAATAGTCCATTGCTGAACATTGGCCTCTCCCGTAGGGTTTGTCATAATCACCACGCTAGTCTAGCGATGGCAGTACCAGTCAGTTCGTCCTCGATGATAGACGATTTTGTATAGTTTCATTTGTCTCTTAGTAAAATAAAACTAGCAAGTCCCGATAGTGATTATTCGAATATTCACTTAATACACGAGCATTGCGCGATGTTGGGTAACAGTTGCCAAGAGTCGATAATCAATCACTTCTGACGCATAAAAGCGCTGCCCGCGACCTGTTTTACCGCATACATGAATATTTTTTGCATTTTTTTTTATTGTACTCGCTAAATGTAAGCAGCGACATGCATCTTAGCGAAGCCCTGGCGGTAAATGTAAGCGAGATTTCAATAAATAACGGCACCGTGTCGCAGTCCGTTGCGCGAACAAACGAAAATTTAAAAGTTAACTGAATCGGTGGATTTGTTGTGGTAATACCGTTAATCGACAAGAAAACTAAAGTCCCATTCTACTACTATATGTTTTTTGCATCGAATATGTTAAACAAACAAAGGTAATTAAAAATTTATGAACTTGTTAATCAAATGCGGTTGGCTTGGCTTAAAGTTCGTTGAAATTACAAGAACTTCCTTTAATTCTATTCTTGGAGATGAAATATTTTCTCTAAGTTTGAATATCGTCGATGTCAACTCAGACTTTTATACAACTTAGTCCGTACGACCCACATTCGACCAGAGCTTATTTGTGACTCCGTGAATGGTTATGGGTCTGTCGCTGTTTTAGTGTATGTTTGCATATACATAAGTTTGGTTAAATGTAATAATAAACAAATAACGTTGTTTGTTATAATTTATTTATATAATATTTACTTGTAAAATATTTAAGTATATACTTCTAAAATCTCTTTGGGAGCTAGCCATCTCTCCTGATTCGAATCCCGATCAACGAACCACTGCGTAACAAATGTTTATTTCAGTGTCGCAACTGACGTGGCTTTACTTATCGTCGTAACAATGGTGCCCTAAAAAGAGTTGCTTGCTCCCTGGCCGGATTAGGGTTCATAATCCTGAGACTGTGCGTTTCGGGAAGGCGCCTGTCATTTACACTGGCACATTAACCGGGATCTGATGGTTTATTTGTGGAAATCATTCGAAATTCGCATCTTAAGAACAATCTACAACAAAAGACAACCAGTATTAATTAATAATATTGCAACTTTTTATTAGTACACATAAAGTCGTATAAAATATTTTCAAAAGGGTTATATACTTATGATAATAAGGAAGTGAAATTTACTGTACATGGCATATAATAGGGAAGGAATATCTTCGACTGCTATCTTTAGTGCCCTCTTACCACAATTACTAAAAAAAAGGCCTGATATACTTCACACCAAAGTGACAGTTGTGTGATAACGAATGTGACTTCGGTTAAACAAACGATATTTAAATACTGATTAGTTGTCTGAACAACAATACGGCTCCATTTACATTCCGCTCGCAGTGCGCATGATGAAAATTGAATATTCCTTAAAATTACGAACGTTTTACGCTCTGCGATGAAGGCGTACCACGTTAAGATTTTCATAATGCGCCGCATTTTAGCCGAGACACGGCGGCGCGCCGCCCCTGCTTCCAACTCAATTATTAATACTCCTTACGACCCGTCACCTGCTACTTCTTGTGAAACTATCACGATAATTTTTCAATGTTCTAGAATATTCATGACGTTCGATGTTCCCCTGTACTGTTCATCGACATCTACTTTTACTTTTGCATCTGTCTCGCCGCGCCCGATATTTCCCCCGATGAATTTGAATTCTTTATTGTCCTTACCTATTCAGATTGTGTATCAAATATTTGAATGATGAAATGTTCTCAAGAAACTACTAAATACCCATAATCATTATTATCTTTAAAAAAGCCGCTATCCAGGGTAATAATGCCGTTCGATTACTTTTTCGAATAATGACAAAAGTACGTATCAAGTATGGACTACTTAAATTGATCACTGCTAAATGTTTTCCCTCTGGGGAAAAGCAGCTCATAAAAATTTTGTTAAAACTGTTTGCTATTTTGAATACGTGATTCTGATATTGGTATCTTATAATTTTTTCAAAACTTTTTATATTTACCTTAATAAGTAAACATGAAGTATCCCAGACACATAGTCGTGTCCGGTTACTTTATAAAAGATTGTCAAATTATTAAAGATTCGAACTGCACGTTACTGCAAGACACGTAAAGTATTTATCTCTAATTTCGCTCGGTTGTAAATTTTGAAATAAGTTACAGAAAAAGACGATTAATACAAATTTCTACCAACTTCAATTTTGTTTATATTTTATTATTCAAATACCTCGCTTTAAATTTTATGGTACGCAAGTGACAAGGGTTAGAAACCTTCTAAATTGTTAAAAGCTATTTACCTGCTGGTGACACCACGTGTACGGACATCAGTGTGAATACGTTGGTTTGATATCGCATTGTTTGCAATTCAATCCACCGTCGACAAGAGGTCGATAGTTTAGGACTTTAAGAATATCTGCCATGTATTATAATATCCACAAAATATGAACACAGCTGCAATTTTTTTTAACAATTATGATTTTTTTGCGTATTTGCATCAATTATTTTATATATAAAGAATGGACATTGCTTATATTACTTTTAATTCTAATGAAATAATTTTTAATATCAAATCAATGAGTCACGTTAGCCGAAAGGCTGGGTGATCGGAATTCGAGTCCAGTGCACCGAGTTCGATCCCGAGGCTTGTACCTATGACTTACGTACTATTTATATCGTGGCTTGGACGTAAAGACGGCGGTAGGCTCACCACCAGTCACGTTATTCCAAAAAATATATATTCTGTGAGTCAAATGAACTTAACTGTCAGGACCTCTGTCTACCCCAGTACAGGAAATAGCGTTAATGAATCATCAATCATCAGCAATAGTAGTAGTAACAATTAGAATATAATACTGGTTTGTATTTTATACTTGGCATACAATATAATAATATGTTACGCTCGCGAATCTGTTTATTTGTTTAAACTCCATACTTGATTGCTTGCGTCTCGACCGACGCGTAATGATTCTTGGCTGCGTTAACGATGCAAGCTCCTTCGCTTCTTTTTATTACTTCATTCAAAGGCTCATTTTATTTCGGAGAAGCTAAATATATCATTGCGTATAAAATGTCCGCTGCCAAAATATACACGGAATGGAAATTATAGCTTCTGATGTTACCGTTGTGTACAACTAAACTCTTAGGACTAGGAGCTAGGACAGTGTGGTAGAAATATGGTATGGGCACTGCTAATCTGCAAATTCTGCAAAATAGCAGTACACCCTACTGTTCTTATGTTCTTGTACTATCAGTGGACTGATGGCCTGTTCGTTAAGCTGTTCGTTAATATTATTAGAAATTTATCCCGATGTCCCGAAAATACCTTCGGTGAAAGGTGGGTCAAAGGGACTTAATTGTCTAGACTAGACCTCTGTCTACCCCTGTATTGGGAATTGAGTGAAGATGTTTATGTTTATTTATTTTATTTATTATTAGAAATCTAAGAGTTCCTCCACGCCAATCCCAATACTGAGGTAGATAAAGGTGTAGACAATTATATCCAAGACAAAGATATAAATCGCACATAGTTTTTTGAAAAAAAAAACCATTGATACGATCTGGGGATCGAACTCGAGTCTATTCACTCGAACTCCAATCACCCAACGACTCGGCTATCGTGACAAATTAAAGCTTCGAGAGCACTTTTCTTATCTAGTCTTGATATGTCTCTAAAAATGGGAGCATTATTTCAGTTATTTAAGTATTTACATCGGGTGATGAACGGAGGCGTCACTTAAGAGGATATATACCACGGTAAAATCACATTGAGCTGTGATATCTAACGCTGAAGATGGTGTCAGCGTATTACGAGAAGACGCGCGCCGTGTGCTTGTTCAGAGCTCCGGCGTCAATGAACTGTGAAATAATGTTCCTCTCAGGAACTAGGGCATCACTTACAATAGACAACGCTGACTAATGCCAACATCGGAATTCGTTTGTCTAAAAAATATGCGAAAAATCTGCGATATCTTCACACGAACATATTCACGGGGAGCGTAACAAATGGACGTCTAAATTGGCCGCCATCAAATATTCTAACCATTAAGCTTACGTGTAATAACCCTGACGCTATAATATATATCTCACAGCCGCTACATCAAAAACTCCATTTCACTCGATCCATTAGTCAAACTAAAAGCCGCGGCTTCACGCACAAACGCGACGTTTCGGCTTATGCAGCAACGATTAATAAATTTCACCTCCTTGCGAGGCCGCTGTACTGAAAGCGCTTGTGGAAATTCCGTTCACATTTCACTAGCGCGCACCTAGATTGAGTTGAACGTAGTACTTAATAAAGTTGATATGAAAAATTGCTGCTTTGTGCCTGCTTGTCCTTTCCCTCTGCATTCAATTTTTTAACACAATGATATCTTCTCTGTATTAAAACGTGAAAATAAAACTTAATAACCCTTTTTCATCTAATTTCCGGCACGGGAAACAATTAGTACGAAACTTTGGAGAATACAATATGAATTACGTAATATATAATTTACTTAAACTAGTTTTCTATAATTTAGATTTCCAATAACAACAACAGTCGATCGGCTTGTATCAAATATTTTTTCAAAACTTATGTACTTATGTACTATTTATATCGTTGGCCTGGACATAAAAGACGGCAATGTAGCTCACCACATGTTACGTTGCCTCAAAAAATTTCTTCGAAAGGATTGTCTAGATCTCAATCTGCCCCTGTATTGGGAATGGCCTGAAGATATACATACACGT
The DNA here is from genome assembly GCA_029286605.1 of Sericinus montela. Lineage (NCBI taxonomy): Eukaryota > Metazoa > Arthropoda > Insecta > Lepidoptera > Papilionidae > Sericinus > Sericinus montela. Next base: position 472,522 of record JAGSMR010000082.1, on the reverse strand, counting down.
AATACACACAATAATCAAGGAGTGTATAAAATCTCCATGTCTGTCGTCAAGCAATCGTACAGAGTATTATTTATATATATATATATACATATATATATATATATATATATATATATATATATATATATATATATATATATATATATATATATATATATATATATATGTATATATAAAATTATCGCAATTAGCGACACTCGACATGTCCTTGTTGCGGACTAAAGTGGAGCGGAGTGTGTTTGTATAATAGGTGTGTATATATGATATATCTAATCTCGATTCATAGGTCGATAAAAATAGTATACATGAATGGAATACACAATAAACACTGTATAGATTATCTTGGCTGAACTTGAGCTCAGCTAATCAATGGCATCGGAGCTTATATTTAATATAGCTATTTATTTATTTATCGTATTGTTACTATTTCAATAACTATATTTATATAGTATGTTATTTAAACAGTTATCTTATGCCCGTTTTCACGGGATGGTGTTGAGGGACAAGCGTTTCAAAATTTTATTGAAGTTATATCTATGCATATTTGTAGATTGGATCGAGCTTAATACATATTATAGCTTAGTTATATTATCCTACTTTGTGGGTACAAAAAAAAATTACAATTGTATACAATACATTTGAAAATTTGTGCTGTGTCACATTTCTGTGCGTCAACGCGCGTCCGCTACACAATTTCCTGTCTGTGAAATGTACGGAAACTGGTCTACGGGATGTATATTTTAGTTAAGCTGGGAATTTCCAAAGGTATATTTTGCGTGAATCGGCCTCCGAAACCTAACCGAATTTCAGCTTAAATCTGATATCATTTGCAAATACCTGCTCGCGTGTAATGCTGTTTGCAATGCTTTATTGATTATTTAATATTGAAATTATGTTAAGACTTGAAATGAAACTGTTATTCTTAGATAGTTTTTTTTTATTTTAAACTACAGCTTAGTTTTTGATTTCCCGATGTTTTGAGTACTTTTCAGTGACAGGACAACTTTGATAACAAAACTTCAAAGACTTCTGAAATTTTTTTTATCACCAAGGAAGATATTCTTCCGTCCTAATTATATAATAATTAATTCTATATAGAATCTATAAATTTTCAGGTTTTATTGTGTACACTTTAAATTTCTATTGCTTGTCTCATTTCAACACAATTATGTACCTGTATTAGGAACTAGGTTTTCCCACAACTTATTCCGCATTATCTACGGCTATAATTGTTTTTTTTTATCGTGATAGTTGAGCGCCGCTAAAACCTACAGTTTTCTAATACGTAGCCTGTAGTGTAGGATACTGTATGAACCTTTTTATTAGTAAAAGGGTTTTAGAATAGAATCCGAATACTATTTCCGGAGCTTAGTTCCTACATACAACCTTACAAATTACAAAATTTACTTCATTTTTAATATAAGCGTATAAAGTGTAGTTACAACCTTTGTAACTAAATACAAGATTAAAGTCAGACTATGAGCCGCAGTCGAGATGAAATGCAGCACTCAGCTGAGGTCGCAAAATGAACCTTAGTTAGAAAACCCACGGTTCAAAAATGCTTCACCTTTTAAAACAACAAAGCGCAACTCATAAGAATACAGTAAAAACTTAATTAAATTATGTGCACGTTTAGGTTAATTTTAAAGTATGTGGGTTACCCGTCGCGCGTGCTCACTGCTTACTGTTAAAGTTAAAAGAAACTAAAATTAAAATATGCTGAAATGTTGCACTTTTATGTATCTACTCACCTGTTTATGTTATGTATTAATTTTATTAGTTAAAGCAATTTTTTTGATTTTAAATTAATTTTAAATCTTGGCCTTGTCATCATCATTACGGCCTGTAAAACTCCACTACATGATTATAAATATATACATAGATAGGGACAACATCACATACATTCCTCTGAAACCAAAGTAACCAGCTTAAGCACATATACTATGGAATCAGAAACAACGAAGGTAGAGAAATGTAGAAAGAGTGTCTTCTTTATTGACCTTAGACCTGGGGACTCTATGAAAAAAGCAGCATTTAAATTAGCAGGCATACATATACACATATATGTATTCATGACTCGAGTACAAACATTCAGATCCATCACATAAATTTGAACCTGCAACTCTGAGCGTCGCGAGCAGATTCACTGGCAACTAAGCTATTGCTCTAGTTCATTTTTGCCTGCCTACTCTGTTCTGTAACCCCCTGCACCAATGCCGGATTGCCGAGTTTTCCAACAAGAAAACATATAAAACTGAGAGAGCTTTTTAAAACCGAAGTGTCATTCATACACAAGCACATAAACTAGAGTTATTTAATGTTTATTAATAAATAGATACCGCGTCGCCTCCCGACGGTCTATTTCAGGGCGAATGGCAGTTGAAAAATAACGAAGCTCTGAATCATTGAGGGAAATTTGTCTCTTGTAAATATAGACGTGGCCGTTGCATGTTCGCATGTTTCATTTTTATGAAACAAAGAATGACATTTAATTTGTATCTTCTTCATCTTCTCGTTTACAGTCTATCAAGAGTCCACTGCTGAACATGCCACGAAGAGCAGTCCCCATGCACTTGCTTCCATCGACTACCTGCAACGTTTTGCAGGACAACACTCCATCTTGTGGGGGAATTTATATATATATCTTACTTTATTTCGCCGACAGTACCATCAATTACCACTACACTGTGCCACTATATATTTGTGATCAAATAGCGATTGTGATATCGTCTATGTTCTGCTTGTACAGTTGGTTGAAACTATGAATGGATATACTCTATCTCGTTTCATGTATGTCCTAACATTATTTTGCACTGATATATTAATTTTAATACAATGGAGTTGAGGGAACAATGAACAAACGTATCTAAAACTACTAACTAAGGATACATGAGCGAACACAATATACGGTTTCCGTTTTCCTCAAAACAAATAACACAATTCGAAAATAGTTTTAAGCTTAGTTATTACTAAGGTTCGTAAACTACGAGAATTTGAAATGGAACGATCGCTGACAAGTAGTGGGTCAAGACGGACCAGTGTGCAATGTTAGAGCAGTCATCCTTGCTCCCTTCTACGGCCACGCATAATCAACGTTGATAGCAATAGCGGGAGCAAGCATTTTAACCAAATCACATGAAATATGTGACAAATAACAAAAAAAATATCTTTACGCCCGATACAGATGTAGGTCTAGAAAATTTAGACCTACCGAAGATATTTTTGGGACGTAACAGGTGGTGAGCCCGTCGCGGTCTTAATTTCCAAAAAATAACGATGTAAATCGTACATTAGTTTTTTTTTTAAATCGTTGATACGAACCTGCCACCTGGGGATTGAACTCGAAACTCTTGACTCAAATTCCGATCACCCAACCACTACAACAGAAGGCTATCGACTTTTTATTTAGATTGTAACGTCGACTGAAGGACATAGGCCTCTCTCGTGAGGGAAAAGAGTTTACTGTAAGTGCCACGCTGGTATTTTGAGATGGTTATCCCATCATCTATCGGTAGCCTAACACGAAAAGCTTACTTTTGGGGATCAGAGCAACGATTGTGATGTTGTCCCTATCTTATTATGTATTTACTTATAATTGAAGTTAATCTGTCACATGCAAAAAAAAACGCAAAAAAACGCGAGTTTCCAATTCCAAATTTATAACTACGTATTTAAATTCTCGCAAACGCACGTCCGTCCCATTTCAAAACTAGGTTTACGTTAGTATTTCATTCTATTGTTTTGGATAGTACGTAACGATGTTCCCGATGCCCTGATTGTACGGCATTGTGTTCAGTGTACATCCATTGACACCGCTCCCGGACTGCAAACTGTAGAACAATTTATATTCCTACAGTTTACATCGGCGAACTCGGCCGGTCCTTTAATTACGTTTTAAATTGAAGCCATGCGAATTAATGTATACATAACTATGTATACATGTACGGAATTTATTCCTGCTATATCATCACCAATAACGTGGTGTAAAATTCTACTGCCGGACGTAAGTATATCTCGTAAGGGAGGGTCTGCCAAAATCGCCACGCTTGTGAAACGGATTGGCGATCGCAGCACCAGATACCTTGTACCTCAGACGCTGCTGCCCAGCTTTTCCCTTAGTCACCTCTTACGACAGCCACAGCACCCACAGCTCGGAAGAGGGTGGTATTACTCGTGCACCGATATCATACGGCAATATGCTAAATATACCATACGGCATTTTAATAAGGTGTTAAAAATGTAGTTAACTAACATTTAAAACATAATAATAAGCGGTTTTAACAGTGGTAGAGCTACGCATCAGCTTTTGTTGTTGCATGAATGGGCCGGCTCGACCGGGGAAGTACCACGACCTCAAAGAATACGGGCGTGAGTAGAAGTCTAACAAACTTCTGCGTTTCGTCTGGTGAGTGCAGGTAACCGGAGGCCCACACACCCCCTCCCTCAATTCTGGAGGTGGGGCACCCTAAGGCCGGCAACGGCTATGCCTCTGGTATGGCGAGTGTTCATGGACAGCGGTAATCACTTACCATCGCGTGAGCCACCTGCTCGTTTGCCTCCATTTTCTATAAAAAAAATTAACGATGGTATTACTGGAGCTGGCTGGTAGAGAATGCTACATGTGTTATTGTATGTGGAAATAGCAATCCACATACAATATCACATGTAGCATTCTCTACCAGCAAAACTTGCTGACACTACGTGACATGGGAGTTGATACCGTCGCCGTCCATATGTCAAAGCCCACGTTGTATAGTCATATAGTTCGTACTTAAGTTTTTAAAAATACCCATTGGTGCAAGCAGGTGGCTCGGTCGGCCTGGCTCTCTTGATTTAGGATCACCCAACCACTCGGCTATCGTGATTATATACTAAAATTATTATTTATATAGATCTTGGATGACGTTAGATTTTGTTATAACTAAAATGTATTCTTACCCTACTTCCACACTGTGGCTATTGATTGTCAGAAAACTATATTTATATCATTATAAGTTTCACCTCTAGAGGTACGGAGTAGGTAACAAAAATAGCTTGACCATCGAAACCATAAGGTTAGAGAGGGACGCGTATATAGCCGTGAACTCGAAAACCTCAAAGATGTTCGAAAATTTGTTTTTAAACTCAGTATGACACTGGCCGCTCCGAAAATAGAGCGAGTGGGACGGATTAACCAACTTGTGGTGTTTCATATCTGTGCCAGTATTATTTGGTCGCGGTAAAAATAGCACCATCGGGAGCATTGCCACACCACGTAGTACGCTGCCGGCGCCACCGCTCTATATATAGGCCACTACAAACAACCTTTAAAAAATTAGTTCGCAGATCAAAGCTGTTCCTAGTTCGCAAATCCTGAATCGACTCTCATACACACTAATTTTTTGTGAAATAAAATGCGTATAAATATGCAATACCCTGATGATGCCGCAAAGCGAAGCCGGTCGGTTAATTAATGAATTATTTAATTAAGTGAATTGGTACAAGTTTTCAACAAAGACTTTTAATCTGCGTATATATACCTCGTCAGGTCATAAATTCTATCACATGTTTAACCTAAAATAATTAAAACAAGTTTATTCAATATGTAACTATTTATATACCAAAATGAACTTAACAAAGCATAGATTCTTATGACACTAAAGTTTATTCAAAATGACCTCCGTGATTTTGAACACAGGCCTTCAATCTGTGCGGCCAGTCGTCTATCGCAGCACGAACGAGATCCATGTCAATATCGGCGGCTGCCTTAATCAAGGATGTCTCAAGACATCCTAATTGGGATGAGGCTTTGAGCACGCCTTTTCCTCCAAGTGTTGCCATATCTTGTAATCTAACGGATTCAAATCTGGACTGGAGGAGGGCCAGTCTTCGTGCCTGATGAAGTCGATTTCACGCGCCGCCAGCCAGTCATGTGTGCTCTTCGCTCTATGAGCTGGCGCCGAATCTTGTTGGAATACCCAGTGCCTATTATTGAACATGGTATGAGAAACAGGTTCCACAAGGTTCGTCAGGACTGTATTTTGATACACAACTGCATTTGTTTTTCCACCTTTCTCGCAAAAATGTACCTCTGTTAAGCCCCAATAAGAAACTCCAAAACCATACCATGAGCGAGGATGGAAAATGACCTCGTTGGACACGCGGAATACGGTTGCTCGCTTCTTCACTACTGTGTGCGTACACCTTATCATTTTGTTTGTTGTAGCTCTCTTCTACGGTAAAAAAATTTCATCCGAAAACAGGATTTCCCGATATTTTTTCCCGCGTGCCGCTTATACAAAGTGCGGCATCTCATCAGTCTCAGGTGCATTGGACGAGCATTCAAACAATGTCCTGTTTTTCGTCGATATGCCCGAAGCCCTAAGTCTTCATTTAAGACCCTTTCCACCGTGTATCTGCTTAACCCCATCTGAAGGGCCAACAGTTTCTGCTTACGTTTGGGATTTCTTTGAATTCGAGCCTTCACAGCTTTTATCACTGCTGGAGTCCTAACAGACCGAGGGCGACCACTTCTTAACCTGTCATCTACACTAGAGTCTTCATTGTATCGTTTGATGGTACGATAAACGAATCTTTTTGTTATATTCAAATTTTTCAGTATGTCAAAAACTTGAATTGGCGCGTAACCGCAACGATGCAACGCAATAACTGCAACACGGTCTTCTTTAAGCGTCCACTCCATATTCAAAAATGAGTAAAATTCTAAAAAGTACGTAGTTTTATTTTCATGAACAATTCGAAATTCGAATTCAATAAACTTTTTTGTGGCCAGGATTCTAAAAGAAAAGTGTTTTCTGTGTGACAATACTTATGACCTGACTATGTACATACATAGAACCATGCACAGATAAGTACATAGAGGGGCAACATCACATACATTGCTCTGATCCCAAAGTAAGCAGCTTAATCGATTGTGTTATGGAATCGAAAAAAAACGTATATATTTTTAATTAACTTAAGTTTCTAAAGTGTATTATTTTGACATTATAAACAAACATTTTAAGTATGTTAATTTGTAAATATGAGTCATCATATTCAACTCATTCAAGTACAGTAACTCATGCAAGTAACCTGTTTTCATTTAAATATAAAAAATCACAATATTGAATAAAAATAAAATAAAATATCTTCACGCAATTCCCAATACAGGGGTAGACAGAGGTCTAGTCTAGTGGGTCAAAGGGAATTAAGTCCCTTTGACCCACCTTCCACCGAAGATATTTTCGGGACAACGTGACAGGTGGTGAGCCCGTCGCCGTCTTTATGTCCAAGCCAACGATATTCGTACATAAGTTTTACTACAGCCTACCAACTGGGGATCGAACTCGGGTCTATTGACTCGAAATTCCGACCACCCAACCACTCGGCTATCGTGACAATATTGAATAATGTGTATATTCTGAAAATTTTTATACAAATTCGGGCTTACCATTATAGTTTTCGCATTCTCACCCCTCCGCCATCCCTTTTGCGTTTCATATACATCTCGTATATCTATAATATAATAGGTCGTTAAGTGTACCGTGCACGTACCGCGGCCGCGCCGCTACGGCGTCGCCCGTATCCCGCGCAATAACTAACCGTTATCTCTCGCAACAGAATACGCATCTTGTTTCTACAATTAGTTTATGTCAACTGCAGTTTCTATTCACACTACTGAAAGTCCGCCGTAATAATAATTTATTTCCAAGCATGTAACAATATGGTAACACTCGCCTGTTAGGGTGTGAGATCAATCGCCAAATCCAGGCATCCTTTGTAAAACTATTGACAAGTGACGATTATTTCCGGGAACGTGACATGGTCATCCACTTCGGACCCTAACAAGTGGTAAGGCTTTCAGTACCACCGGAAAAGATTACAAAGGCTCAGCTAGTAGTACGCCTAAATGAACGTCCGGAAATAGGACGTGTATTCGGTAGTTAGAATGACAACTCATACAAAACTCCTTAGTCGAATTTCATAGGTTTTATAACGATAAAGGTTTAGGAAAGCGTTAAGAGAACTATACTATCTGATCGTATGTTATACATAATTATTAATTCAAATAATTCGTTATCGTGTTATATGCTAATTGTAGTTCTTGTCTTGCTTGTCCGGTTCCAAAAACTACTAACTTTAAATTTATCTCGTACTTTCACTTTTACAGGCAGCCACCGCTAAGTAAGGATGCCGTAGTTAATATACTTCACTGCATTACTTTGTTAAATGAGGTCTGCATATCACAAAACATCACAATGTGTAGGTGTAGAACGAGAAATTCCATTCGAGAAATTTATTTAAAAATATAAGTCTTAATGAAATCCCAACGAAAACTTATTTGTAGAATTGCAGAATGTGTTCACAAGCAGTCGACTGAAGTTGGACTTGCTATTGGCCCTCCTGATAATCCAATTTATCCGGAGAGCTGTCGTAAATCACAAACTATATAAAAGTCCTTTCTTTCGTAATCCCTTTACCATTACAGTTGAATTCAAATAAGAGTTCTATTTTAAACTTGTCAAATTGAACGAGAAGGAACACTTTGCAATCTGCCTATTTTAGATATTTTAAATATCATTTAACTTTATTGAGACTGGTATATCTCATTGTGCTACTTACTTTCACTATACTTTGACGAACTCTGTTGACGAGTGGCTTTCACACCGGTTTTCCATGGTGCCGCCAGCTCTGAGGGCCCGGGTTCTATTCAAATCAAATCATTTATTTATCGATATAAGTAACATACCTTACATCTGTCGATCATCATTTTTGAAACTACCACTGAATTACCACCGAATATTGCCGGATGAGTCAATGTAGAAAGCACTTTTTCTACAATTTATTATAAATACATACATAGATGTATGTGATATTTTCCATGTGTATGTATTTTTAGTTATTATTTTTTTTTGCTCACGTAATTTGGATTCAACATATTCACCTTTGATATATTCCCTAAAAATATTACTAACTAACGAGAATTTAGCGACCAGTTGATGGGGGTAACTCCATCTGAATCATCTAATTCTATCTAATATCTAGGGACCCATAGTTATAGTGCGAGGATGTCGGTACTCACCCTGGCCCCGAAGTATGCGCAATAGTAAAATAAATGAATGACTTTTGCAGGTCCTTCTTTGGGAACACAAAGTAGAGGCTCTCTTGCTTCCAATTTCTTAATGCTTAATAGCCCCTAATACGAATCTGTAGCTCCTATTATGTTGCAAAATCACCTACCATTAAGTGCATCCTTCGACTATTTTCCTGCTTAAGCAATAGAAAAAAAGGGGTGCTACTTTAAATATTTTGAAGGACTTCTACTCTGACTCAGTACCACACAGAAATGGGCATGACCTATTTCTCACCTCCTGTAGCAGTGTAACAATTGCAGTATCCATAATTGAAGATTTTTAGAGAACCAGTGTCATCATTAGTTGAAAACCCATCTGAAACCTTACAGTTACCGTTAGGTGGACTGTTAGCCCGCGTTCTCTACTGATGTTAAACTCCGACTTACTTTACAGGCGATATGAACTGGTTTTCAAACATTGGCTCTGATGTCTTGTTTAAATATTTCTAGAACCTTTATTTATCCTTTTTATATTAAATATTTCTTTAACATTCCAGGAACATATTACTTAAATCGTTTTCATAGAGACTGTATCGATGTTAGCTAAATTTTGTTTACAACAAACATTCAGTTCCAAATAACGACAACGGAAAGAGTTTTTCTTTCATAATGATGCAATAATGTCTATCTTTTATTGTAATAAGCTTTATTTGTCAATCTGTGTTCTTTATTTGAAATACCGATAAGGTCGCAAAATATTTGGAGAGATTCAAGTTTATTTACAAAAATAAAACAAATGTTTCAATGTTTTTTGCTTCACAAATTACTTTTCATCCAAGGTCAAAAACAAATTAGTATTTCGAGATTGCACTATTTGTTAAATCAGCAATAAAATCAATTAAATGACTAATCAATCTAACTAAGCAATCAATCAAGTAATTAAAGTAAGACTAACATAGAGGTAAAAAAGTAGTTGTACTTAGTTGAAGTTGTGTTGTATACAATAGTAAATAGGTGTCTACCTAACAATATCTTTTTTATTACTACTATCTTTCATATTTATTCATCTCTTACATTGAACAAGTCAAAAACATTTAAGTCCTGAGTTGTAATTCAAAACCTAGTACCATATGATGGTGGCAAATAAAATATGTAACAAACTACCTGAATAACTTCAAAATGTAACAAACAATTTTATTTTTACAAACAAATAGTATAAATAAGATAGTTAAAAATTAAAGCAATACTGTTGATTAATACATGACGGATAAACTAAAAGGTATGGAATTAAACTAAATTTAGTTATTCTTAGATTTTGGTATTACTATCAAGACACAAGAGGCAAATCAAATAATAAATATAATATTAATTAAATTACCTTATTAATAAAAAAAAAGTAAAAAATGGCAAAGTTCAATATTATGTTTACATACAAACATACACACATCTAATGGAAAAAAATTGTATGAGAATGTTGTGGATAGCAAAATACGAATAAGTACATAAATGTGTATCGATAATTTGAACAAACAGTGTTTCTGGAATTTAAATATATCGTTCAACGGTAATCAATCAGACAAGGATTAAGTTTCGCGGGTTCGATTGCCGTCAGTGTGTGTCAGGTCTATTGTCCAAAAAATTTGCCTAATTTTCATTAGAAAGAATTCTGTCATCTCGACTGTGGTACATTAAAAGTTACGAAAACGAATTTCACTAAAAATTATGTCGGTCTTTCTTAGGAAAGTCACAATAGCCGAGTGGTAAGGACCCGAGTTCGATCACCAGGTGGCAGTAGCTCGTACCAGTAGGTTTTTTCAAAAACTTATGTACGAATTATATCGTTGGCTTGGACATTGAGACGACGACGGGCTCACCACCTGTCACGTTGCCCCCAAAAATATCTTTGGTGGAAAGTGGGTTGTACCTTCCACCGAAGATATTGTTCCCTGTATTGAGAATGGCGTGAAGATATTTATTTATTTCTGACGAGTAAATTCGCAATTAACTAAGAATCTCTTCTTTCTACCATCTTTCAAATTATCAAAGGAACATTTGCAGCTGTTTGCCGCTTCAATAAGCTTATATGATGATAATATCATAAGCGGTCCAGAAACCCTGTTCGTCGCTTCTTAAATATATTTAATCATTATTTCTACCCTAGCTACTGTGTGCTGTTCGTTAAGATATTACTTCGTTAAGATATTTCTGGCTTCTTAATTTATTTCGCCGGCAATGATAAAAAATTAGGATTTAAATATCAAAGGCTCACCGCGTTCAACAGAGGCTTCGCTACGTTCTCGCACAATCGGATTAGTTCCGATTCATTTCTGTGAGGCATTTATTAAAGACGAGTATTTTGGCACAAAAAGATTTATATAAAAAAATTACTAGATGAATTTTGTCTTCATTATTTATAATAAGTATATTAAGAGAATAATCACTCAAGTCACCCAGCCACAAAGTCCCTCTGTGTTGAGTCGACATTAGTAAATATTAATAAACACATTTTGACATCCATTTATTTCAATTTAATTGCTTTTTTGCCATTATTGGGGTAGATCCTCCTAATATTGAGATATCGTGACAGGTGGTGAGCCCATCGCCGTTTTTATGTCCAAGGCAACCATATAAATCATATATAAGTTTTGAAAGAACCCTACGGGCATATCTCGTGGGGATCGAATTTGGGTCTCTTAACGCGAATTCCGATCACCCAACCACTCGGCTATCGTGACTCTTTGTTTGTTTGCTAGATACCGCTAGAAAATCCTAATTGTACATATGATGACAATTGAAAATAGTGTTCTTATTATGCAATTTTATTGATTTTTAAAGCATATTATTATATATTAAGCTGTCATTAAATTAAAGAGAAAAAGTTTTAAAAATTGCAACTAACACGGGCGGGATTCGCCCGTTCTTTATGTCAAAGACATGGTGGCTCGGAGGTAAGAGCGTTGCCACGGATCGGCGAAGGACGTGGGTCCGAATCCCGCCAGTGTCCGTTGAAATTTTTGAACTTTATTTCTCTTTAATTTAATCACATAATAGTATTCTTTTTCGAGTTTAGTTAAATACTTTCAAATCTTTCTCGTCGGTTTTGATTTCGATCCTGATAACTTCTTTTTGTCCAATTTTCCACAGCAATATTCTCCGGATATGATCGCTTTCATCGTGCGTCAGTCGAACTCCTTTTTATTTGGATGTTAAGCTTGTATTTTATGTTATCGACCAATACTATAAATTTGTGCTTTCTTATCAGATAAAGACATAAATACTACTGTAAGTCAGACTAATACAAGGTTCTTCCTCCAGCCTATTGACAAGAGTCCTTAAAGTCCACTAAAGATTAGAGGCCATTAAGATTGGCGTAGTACCAAAAGCTTGCACAACAAGCTTGCAAAGATACTGACAACGCCTGCTTAAATTTCATCTTGCAGAGAATTAAGCGATGTGTTGTCCCGCCATCTGTCGGTGTACTTATATGTTTCAAATCTATTATCGCCTCTTACAATTTTAAACGTAAGAAAGAAGGTGGCAAATGCCTAATCCAGTATCACACAGCAGGCACATTTGCAAACGATTTTAATTGGAAAAAGTTAAAGAGAGTTGAAAAAGTCAAAGTTAATCATTGCGCTTTATTGGTTTCTTCTTCTGAAAACTTAGAGAAGAGGAATTCGTCATAATAATAAATTCGAATGAAATGTGCTAATAAATCGAAACCTCAAATCAATTTAGCATATTTAATCGTACTTTGAGTTATTAAAAGGACAGTTGCTGTTTGTAAATACATGTTTCGAGCGTGCGTGCCCCGAACGTCGCAACACGTCGTCTGGAAAATGAATTCATCTCAAGTCGCTAAACCTTGAGCGCGCGGATTGTTCCTCAGCATCGCCTATTACTTACGTACGTTGAGCCACGCGTGTCCGTAAACTATTCATTAAATTCAAGGCCGCCAATTTGCACTTTACGTTTAAAACAATAGGGTCTATTTCGGTTTATGCCACGTGACTGTGCCATACGCCACCCATTGTTCGCACGACGCCGTGTTGTAAAACACTTAAACGCTACGTTTTGTCGTAATTAATAAATAACAAGTTGGAGACGCTTTTCGCGGTCGTTTTCATTCAGGCGCATGTGAATGGAGATGTAATTAAATCTGTGTCGGACTTCACAACAACAGTTTAAGTTATAAATAAATAGATTCTTGAAGGGGAAATTCTAATTAAATTGTGACACTTGTCGGAATCTGTTGCAGATCTTTTCGTAAAAACCATCAATGGCGTTTTGAAATGTTGATACCCCTACTCTGTAATCACTTTACGATGTTATCTCGACAGCTTTTAAATAAGAACGCGACGCGACGTTTTCTGATACTTAAAAAATACGTTTTGTTATCATGACATATACTATTAATGGCGTAGAAGTTTATATATATTTCTAAATACAGCATCAGGAACTATTCAAGTCTTCCTCTAACCACGGCAATAAAGTAGACCATTTTATCTTAAGTCAAAATGGAAATTCCATTGTCATAGTGTAAAATAAACGATTTCAATAAATAAAATGATTATCGAATTGAAAATAAAAAGGAAATGAAGACAATGCAGCGAGGCATGCGGAAAGAATGCTATTGGTCTTTATTGTTTGCACATTCCCTTGTACTGAAAGCCCAGCACCAAGATTAATCGGCGCCTTAAATGGAATGTCCGTCTGTCCTCCGAATGACCCCGGACAGTATTCCTATAGCGTGGTATCTAGTACGGTTTGGCCGCGGTATACAGTGTTAAACATCCGGGCTTGCCAAGTTCTCTCACCGAGGTGACCAGTAGCTTTAAGGGGCTGCTGGGTTTCCTTGAGAACTCCTCAAGGAAACCTTGGGGTTGGCTAGAATAATCTTATACAATCCTGCCCACACGCAGAATATCCGTTTAGTCGTGAAGTTGAGGAATCCAATCCGTCTAATATAGTCTAACTTGGTGTCTAAGGTTAGCCGGGTCGGGTACAAAGCCGTTTTTTTATGGATCGAAGACTCATGAGTATAAAACCAAAGATTAAGTTAGCACTTTTTGCGTGCTTTATAAGAATCTACCACGTACAGTACACGTGGCTATCCCAAGGTTTGACTAAGGGAAAAGCGTTAATAATGGCAACATACTATCGAAAGCGAAGAAAGAATTAAAACTGGCGAGAGGACCATATTGGCATTAATCAATATTTCCCCCCGTCACATCGCTCAGTCTATCACTATGCGCCATCATTTGAACTGCGAACTCATCTTACTTACCCTCGATGAAGGACCACCGACTGGTCCAAAAACTAGTCGGTGCCTACACCGATTGTTTAGACATGAATTTAAATTATAAAAACAGTAATCTCTCACGAAAAAACCACTTGCTATTAATATATAATATACCTTATGTAACTTTATTTTAAATAAATGGATACATAGATAGGGACAACGTCACATACATTGCTCTGATTCCAAAGTAAACAGCTTAAGCACCTTCATAATGGAATCGGAAACAACGAAGGTACCACAAACACCCAGACATAATTAACTAATACATACTACATCAATATATCATATAGTGTGTGTTCAAACTAGTTTTACATACATATTTATTATATTAAGTTCTTCATACATTGTACCTACATTCTATTACTAAATACGCTACGGAGTACAAAGGATCTCTTGGACCTTGTAAAATATTACTCGTATAAAATCGCTGAATGTATCATTTGTATAACACAGGCCACATAACTTTAAATGTCGATACGTTCCACCTTCTACGAGCAAACTGGTCGAATTCATACGACAAGTATGATGTATGTATGTATGTATGTATGATGCCGCTCCACATTTTTGTCGTTTCGAGGTTATTCACATCATATTCCACTTATTGCGTAAACACTGTATAACAACTTACCGTGTGTTGGGATAATTAAATATAATTTATAATGGCAAATGCTCAGTTATAACTTGTTTCAAAGTTGATAGAAATTGCCAGATTTCGGCATCGAAGTATACATAAATAACTTCAAGTAATTTATTGTTATTGCAACATTACACACGCGGCTTTTAATACTATTTTCGTTTTTTTTAATTGAGTATGTAATATTTATTTGAATTATACTAAAGCTCGTCTTTAACGAACCTTGGATTTACTAACATTTAAGCTGTGTAACTTAAAGCTTACGACTTCTTAAAAAGTACTCTGTGTACATAGCGAAATTCTTGAGTAAAATAATCAATCTAAACAGTTATAAGATGACATCATTTCATAGTTGGTAGTGACTTTGCCGTCGAAGCCAAGGGCTGTGTGTTCGAGTACCGGAAATGACCAATATTTGTGGGATACATATAAATATTTGTAATCGAGCCATGGTCTATATATGTATAAATGAATATATATTTATTTACTTAAATAATTATGTCTATGTAGTTGTATTGTACCGTTGGGTTTGACACAACACAGCGATAGGCTCACATGTCACTAAGTCCCTAATAGGTTTCGGTGAAAAGTGGGTCGAAGAGACTTAATTCTCTAAACCTCTGTCTGCCCCTTTAATAGGAATTTGCATGAAGATATTTATTTACTTCGTCGCCGTTTTCGACGGTAATTGGATGTGTATAGGTGATATATTCTTTCGCTTTACGCTTCTTATCTTATATTAGCCGTTTGTGTTCCACTGCTGAGCAAAGGCGTCTCTCCATTCTCTCCATCTTTCTCGACCATGGGCCTTCTCGGGCCGGTAATTTGAGAAGGCATCAAGGTCGTCTTTCCACCGTCGTCTGGATCGCCCGCATTGATTCCTGTTTGTCGGAGCCATCCTCTCGGTACTGATTTTTGCCCATAATCAATCTGGCATTCGACTTGACCAATCTACTCCCGCTTTAATTTTGCTCCTGCATGGGCCACATCTACTATTTGAGTTTTGGAACGCAATATGGTATTCCGGACTATTTGTTAGTCTTAATCCTGATTCTGGATCTTTGAGCTTCTTTCAAAGACCATGTGATCCGTATGTCAGTACTGGGAGAATGTACACGGCTATGAGTTTACATTTAAATGATATAGGCAAATTGCCTTTCATGCACTGTTCGACCAATAACTCCTCCAGGCATATTTCGATTCGTCGCGCCACTTCTTCATCTTGGCGACTTTCGAAAAAGATTATCTGACCGAGGTAACTGTACTCATGGATGTATTGCATTCTTTCCACCATTGATGTAGTCGTTTTCTTGATCCTGTTAGGCATGAAATTCACAGCAAAAAAGTCAATTAACTGTATACATACAATATTTATATTACTTTACGTATACCAAAAAATTTAATTTAACTTCGGCAAAAGTTGCGCTTTTTTCATTTTCCTTTTCCGTTTCGTAACTTTCTCACTTAAATATTTATTTCGAGTATATTTTTGTTTTTACTCGATAGATTCGCAATCTGAAGCAATATATATTTAAGAACACATTGTTTCGTTTATTACTGTTGGGAGTTACAGGTCGGTACTTCAATATTTTTTTATCTTCACGAAATTTCCCAAAACTGGGTTAGACGGAGTACTAGACATTTCTTTATTATTCGACAATGAAGTCCCTTACGGGATTCGAATCAGCATACCTTGGCTTCGATGGCAGAGTCACTGCCAAGTAAGTAATCAGGGCATCTGTATTTCATTATTCTCTTTATTTTAAAATTTTTCAAGTCTCCACTTATATTTCTAAACATTTGTAAGTACAACTTCTACCTTGATTAACGTAATTTACCCAACGTAATTTAGTTGATAATCCCAAAAATTCATTTGTTGGTTGTGTTCTGAATTTCGACATAATACTAAACAAATTTTATAATACTAATAATATTACTACATAAATAAACACTTTTCCTATCTCCATTTTAAGAATTAAAATAATTAAACTTCATTCCAATCTAACAATGTTGCCCGTCACAAACAGTTAACATAAACTTTTTGTCGGTAAATGGACAGTGTAAAAATTGTAGAGAATCGTTTATTTAAAAATATATCTGTATTCTGTTTTTGTTTAAATGCTTTGTGAAAATAAATACAACTTTTATAAAGTTAATCCCAACTAGTAACATAAAAATTGAAAGTTTGGGTTTGTTCTCATTCACGCCGAAAGCACTAAACCTATTTTAAAAATTCATTTACCAATAGAAAACTACATTATCAGTCAGTATATAGGCTGTATTTTTATTAGTTTCCCGCGAAAATTATCTTTGAAAGTTTATTTGACGTACACTGCAATTTTGTTGTTTGTTAAATTTTGGTTACTATGGACCTTTGACACTTAACATTCAACTACATATAAGTGTAAAAAAATAAAGCGAATCGAGGTTCCAATAAGTAAATATCGACAGTCACTATTCAACTAAGTACTTATAACAGTGGTAGAGCCACGCATCGGCTTTTGTTGTTGCTTGAACGGGCCGGCTCGACCGGGGAAGTACCACGACCTCGCAGAATACCAGCGTAAAGTAGAAGTCTAACAAACTTCTGCGTTTCGTCTGGTGTGTGCAGTTAACCAGTGGCCCTCACACCCCCCTCCCCCAATTCTGGGGGAGGGGGGCACTCTAAGGGAGGCAACGCATCTGCTAACCTCTGGTATTGCGGGTGTTCATGGGCGGCGGTAATCACTTACCATCACGTGAGCCACCTGCTCGTTTGCCTCCCTTTTCTATAAAAAAAAAAACACCAACTGTTTCGGTTTGTTTGAGAGGTAGTCATATCGTAATTTAATCACTTTCTAATAATAATGATTATGATTTTAACGCTTATTTAAATATGTATAATATATAATCATAACATATACATACATATATAAATTGCTTGCAATGTTTTAAAGCGTAACATTCGGTTTATTTAATCCGTATAACAAATATAACTCACAAAACTAATCCGTATTGTCGAATGTTACGAACCTGGATTGAGCGTGGCTTAATCTTCTTATATACGTTTCGCGTTTAAAACTAAAACTATTGTTCTCAGCTTAATTTCGAGAAGAATAGAGAGCTTTCTTGCTCTATGTGTTAGCGTATGAATTTTCGCCACACTCCTTACCGTGAGTGCTGTAAAAGGCAACTGGACAAGCCTTAAAGTCGGAGTTGCATCCTACACTACTCATATGCATACATAACAGGCTTTAGAAATCCTCAGCAATGCATAAGTCTTCCTCACCAGTAGGGCTTTCATAATAACCATGCTCGTCAAGCGGATTGACGATGGTAGTACCAAGATGGCAGCCACGCACGTTAGACGCTTCTGCCCGTCACCGGTCTCCCTGCGTCTTGAATTTGGTATTTGTCGAAATGTTTATCCCCCCAATAGTCGGTAGCATAACAATGTTTCCTTTTAAGACGCCCTCGAATAAAGTTGAGTGGTAGATTCTTGCGTCGATAAAGATTAGTGTTTCTGGCTTTGTTATAAGCGCATGTGGTAAAATTCTAATTATTGATCTCTGCTTGTCCCCATCGACACTCATCGGCACTTGATACTCGACAATCCATAATTTTGAAAAGCTCCAACGTATTGTGTCGATTAAAATTTTATTACAGAATTATAAATTAATGATAAACTTTGATAAAACTGTAAATATAAATACTGAGTATAATGATCAGAGCCAAGTGCAGCTTCTTTTTATTGGTGCTCCCTCTCGAAATTTTTTTACTGCTTAGTACTTGTTACCTTACTATTGCATTCAATACATATTAATTTTTCTAGTATATTTAATAAATAATAGCAACAATTACTTTATTTTCAAACTGTTAACAATTTTTTTTTATTTCCCAAGTTACATCAGACTATTTTGGCTGTTTTATTTCTTTTCTTTTATCTTAGGAACTAAAGTAAGATAATGCCAACTATTCTCTACAGACTGTATTGTACCAACTAATATATTTTGTAGGCTTAGCGTAAGTAAATGCTAACACAATTTCCGTTTATCTCATAATAGAAATGAAATTATTACATTCCGCATGAATCGAGATGAAAACCTGATTAGTCTATTTTTTCAGGGTTCATTGAATTCACAACGTCGAAACACGTAAGTTGAAAGAACTCAAAGTCTATTGTCTAGTTATAAATGGAGCTAAAAGAACAAAAACATACAAAGATCGATAAAATTATTCTGAATATATTATTCAAAATAGTGATCTATGCCTATTTGAATACCTACTTCACCCTAGGTACGCGGGTTTGCGAAAGAAGTGTCTACGCTCTATATCAATACACACCCATACACAGAAAAACGTCACTTACATTGCTCTGGTCACAAGGACAATAGCTAAAACACTCAGACTCGGAACAATATAGAAAAAAAGTTTTCTACAATGACCCGACCAAGACTCAAACCCTCACCCTCAGAGCTGGCAAAAACATATAAACCGGCATCTATCATCCAGGGGATTCTCTACTAACAGTAGGTTTCCCAAATCCATATTGGGTTTGACGCCTTCGAAAGGATATTTCGGCATACTTATATAATTCTTTCACAAATACATAACTTAACTGCATTTCAAGAAAACGTTTCCTAACTATCAAAAGAATCAGCATAGCCCAGAGGATGGGAGATCGGAATTCCAGTCAGAAGACCACCAGAGAGTTCGATCCCCAGGTGGCAGACGCTATATATACATATATACGGCTTGGGTATAAAAATGGCGACGTGCTCGTCGCGTTACCTCAAAAGAAATATCTTTGGTAGAAGGTGGGCCGAAAAGATTTAATTGTCTACACCTCTGTCTACCGGACGGTTATCAACACGGTAGGTTAAAGGCAAATTTCCGACGGACAAACAAAACATTGGAAACGCATTATGCAACCCGCGCAAGTGAGCTCGCTCGCCTCAAAACGAAAGTGGGTGATGTAAATTGCCTTACTCACCTGCCGATTGTCTAGCTCATAACGAAACTAAAGCCATATTTTTCTGTAATATGCTACCCATTCTCTAATATAAAGACTTAATTATATAAAGCAAATAAATGTGACTGAATATAGTTCAATACCAAAGTAAGATTTTAAGATTATGATCAGAAGCATATGTAACCATTTTTATAATCTACACGCATTTTCCCAATACTGGTGTTGACTGCGGACTAGACAATTAAGTCGATTCGACCCACTTTTCATCGAAGCTTATTTGGGACAACAAGATATGTATAAATAAGTATCTTCACGCAATTCCCAATACAGGGGTAGACTAGTCTAGTCAATTAAGTCCCTTCGACCCACCTTCCATCGAACTCAGGTCTATTGACTCGAAATTCCGACCACTCTCTCTTGCATGATACGTATGCCAATAAAAATACAAATAAAAAAAAAGATACATATTAGAATCTACGACTCGATTACAATTATTCACATTCATCACATCACAAAGTCACGATAGCCGTGTGGTTGGGTGGTCGGAATTTTGAGTCAAGAGACCCGAGTTCGATCCGCAGGTGGCAGTACGAAAGAAGTGTCTACGCTCTATATTTTTTAGAGTTATTATATTTTCTAGAGTTTTTCATGTACGAATTACATCGTTGGCTTGGGCATAAAGACGGCGATGGGCTCACCACCTGTCACGTTGTCCCGAAAATATCTTCGGTGGAAGGTGGGTCAAAGGGACTTAATTGTCTAGACTAGACCTCTGCCTACCCTTGTATTGGCAATTGCGTGAAGATATTTATTTACTTATTTATTTTTACATTCATCACAACAAACGTTTATCTTTAGCGGGATTCGAATCCGCGACTCTTACCAAATTAAATAAAAAACCAGTCCAATGCCGTATTATTCCCTATTTTGGGGTGATCAGATATGACGAATAACTGTAGCATAAAGTTTTGAAACGCTATTGATATGATGCTATCTTAACAAAAACTTATTTAAACTTTTTATCAAGTTTTTTTATTCAGGAAATTAAATCCTACCTTAAAGTGCGCGAGAAATTACATTCTGCGTCTATAATTGAAAAGTCACTCTATTTAACAATTTGTTGAATATTTTTTGAGGATTCTAAAGATAATAATAATACTTATTTCCTTTGCGCCGGTGAAAATATGTGTTTTCTACAGAGTTTCTTCTTGTTTCTCATAAAAAAATTATGATTAGACAAACAGAGGCTTACTTGTTAAAATAAAAAATATATAAATATCTTCACGCAATTCCCAATACAGGGGTAGACAGAGGTCTAGTCAAGACAATTAAGTCCCTTAGACCCACCTTCCAACGAAGATATTTACGGGACAACGCGATTATAGATTTAAAGTAAGTAAGCTCAACGATGCAGAAAAATAAGAAGTCAGGGAATAATAATAAAAAAAATATTATTTCGAACACGTTTGCGGTCCGGCAACTGGCGCTGCGAGCAGAAGGTTCCACTGCTTTCTCAAAAGAATGTTTATGAGAAGGCCTATTGCCCAGCAATGGTAATGTGTACTTCAATCTGTACTTCATCTAATTGAAATGTTGTTGTTACCAACATTTATGTCTATGAATGAATGATTCGATCGTACCGCGTTTAGAACGGCTCACAGAATTCAAAATTCACGCTTACAGACATTTAATTGTATAAACAAGTTGTAAACACGCGTACAAATAAAACGGAACCGTCCTGCCGCCGACTGAATCATCCGACTATCGCTTGTTTACAGCGTGCTGCCTGTTTATATTTTGTAAACATGTGAGATGTTAATGCCTAAATTGCAACGTAAACCTTTATTGCTTCACCTTAGTGCCGATGCGGTTAGCGCGCGCAAAAGCTGTATGGGGCCATATCGGGCGCGGGCATTGCGCAGTCGTCTCGATGATTATTAACTCGTAAATTATTTGATTCCACACATGGAGATTCGTTATCAAATTTATCAGCCAGTAGCTACGCTCCTCAGCTTTGTCCGCTCTTTAATTTTAAAGCGGAACTATTATTTTTTCTGAAATGAGATTCGACTAAGTTACTCCTTAAAAAATCAACTATCTGATAGTAAATATTTTTCCACTCGCTTTTATTAATGTTATGATTTTTAATACACTGTAATGTGCAGCCTCCTTAAGGCCGTTGCGGCGCAAGTCGAACCGTGAACAGTTCATTCACACGCCAGGATGAAGTTAACTCTTTCGCAACTTGATTTGCGCCGCGTGTCGCGCGTACGTGATGAACCGTTCGTATCGATAGATTCCAAATAATTATTTTTAGCGAAGGCTTTGTAAAAAAAAGTTATTATAATATAAAGGAATTGTTAGGCCTGGGGGGACAAGTTAATCACTGCCAAGCAATTTAAAGGAAATAAAATTTAAGAATAAATTTTTTCGTTGTTATAAAAATATAAAATATAGTTAGCAAACATAGAATACAAATACTAGATACAGTAGAACACGAATACAAAAATAAAGTTACAGTCTCGTTACGAAACGTGGTAACTTAAAAGATATGTGACTTTTGATAAAAAAAAAGTTCATATCGTACCAGCAATCTCTGTTACTATACTCGTACTTTGACTAAATGTGAGTGCAGTGTGTCCGACGACGTGCTAGCTCACTTTGACGACATCCCTCCCCGCCAACATTTACTCGCTTTATAAAAGAGCAGGTACTATTTTTGACATGAATGGTTTTTACTCTGTGCACTTCTCGGGTACAAGACTTAAACTGTAAGCATAATATAGAATTGACATGTCATATGCCATCGTGTCGAGATCCAAACTATGATGCTTTCGATGGTTTGAAAATGTAGTTTGGTAGTAGACACGGGCGTTACATCGCGACTAAGTTGAAGAAATGCACGTAGGAAATCTAGAAATAGCATATGTTACCTATATATGCGTTTACTACCTCCAAACAATGCACCACCACCTTACCACACGTAACCATTGAATAAAGCTTGACACGTGTTTTACCTCGAAACGTGGCATTATCAAAGGTGTCTAGCCTAGCGTTGAGTCTAGCTCTAGTGTGTTGTGTTTATTAAACCCAAGTGTAAGTTATTGTATGTAATTGTAGTGCCTGTGATGTGATAATGGTGCTTTGTATAGAGATTTTATACGGAGGGTTGGGATGGAAGGTGTTGCTTTTCTTAAACGTATAACATTTCTTGTTTTCCTTCGGTCATTATAAAATAAAATCTTCACGCTATTCCCAATACTGGGGTAGACGTGGGTGTAGATGTACTAAAATCCTTTCGACACACATTCGATAAATTTTTTGAGACATTGTGGCCTGTGGTGCGACAATAGCCGTCTCTATGTCCAAGGAAACTGTATAAATCGTACATAAGTTTCGAAAAAACTCTACCTACCTACCACCTGGGGGTCGAACTCGGGGCTCTTGTCTCAAATTCTAATCACTCAATCTCTCGGCTATTGTGACTAGTGATTATAAATATTGTTATATACTACCAGTCGTCCAAATAGTACCGGTGCAACATCAGTTAATAGCTTTTCGCTGTTGAAAAGACAGCTTTTACGCAGCAACAAACATTCCAATCAGTGTGTCGTATTGGAACGAGAAAAAAAAACGTTTGAATAAAACTATATTGAAAGCCGGAGCTACGCTAGAAATAAATATGTAAATATAACGAGTCAAACTGTATTCTATTGTCCGCGATAACTTTTGACACTATTGCAAATTTAAATTAAAAACAGTCACGATAGCCGAGTGGTTGTGTGATCGGAATTCTGGCCGGAGATCGGAATTGCAAGTTTGATTGATGATATGAATCTTAGGCACAATTTATATTGTTGGCTTGAATACTAAGACAGCGACGAGCTCATCACATATTACGTTGTCCTAAACAAGCTGCAGGGAAACATTTTTGGGACAACGCCGACTTTATGTTCATACCAACGATATAAATCGTACGTAAGTTTTTTGGAAAAACCCATTGGTACGTGCCTTGGGGATCGAACTCGGGTCTCTTGACACGATTTCCGATCGCCCAATCACTCGGCTATCTTGACTTCTTTATATATTTATATATTTTAATTTGTTTCTTCATTTATCTTATTTAGAAATAACAAATACTTTAATAAATTGATTGACAGATTACGTCATAGTACAATGAGAGTCGGCAGGTGCCCTTAAGAAATATCCGTACGATTATATTTATACTTAATTCCGTCGACGGTGGTCGGTAATTTATGAGGCGAGCGTTAATCTCGTCTGTATTAAAAACTAGATTGCCACAAGATCTGACCGACTTTTTCTATATACACAACCCAGTTTTCCGAACCCACGGATTATATTGCCGAAAATGTGTGATTAGGCCTGTAATACACTAGAGTCATCATTAAAAAGAAGAATAAATAAATAA
Source organism: Sericinus montela (assembly GCA_029286605.1). Classification (NCBI taxonomy): domain Eukaryota; kingdom Metazoa; phylum Arthropoda; class Insecta; order Lepidoptera; family Papilionidae; genus Sericinus; species Sericinus montela. Next base: position 448,154 of record JAGSMR010000082.1, on the reverse strand, counting down.
ATGTCTTCACGCCATTCCCAATACAGGGGTAGACAGAGGTCTAGTCTACACAATTAAGTCCCTTCGACCCACCTTTCGCCGAAGATATTTAGGGACAGAAAATTAAAGAGAAGAACAAGACAATTTTTGTAATTTTTGTTACACAAAATCTATATCTATGTATTTACAATGATAGATGTCCTGAACAATTGGACAATGACAGGCCTTCCACCTGTCACGGCGTAACTGATGTGGATGGTGACCTACCGTAAGGGCGGCCTAAGGGAAACTCCCTAAAAATACCATCGACGATTTAATAGTGGCGGGATAACCATTTCGAAAAATAATACCCTAAAATATAGCAGCCTGTAATGGGCGGCAACGTCTTTGGTGCGAAGAATCTAGTACTGGGATCGCCAATCCGCTTGCCAAGCATGCTGATATAGCTAAACGTCCCGTTTGTATGCAGCCTATGTCCTGCAGGGAATATTTGATTATTGCTTATGATGATGGTTCATTGCATATATGATATGTTTCATTGATCATTTCAGCAGATTTCATTGAAGTTTCGTTGACGAATTCTGTTGACGTCGCGACCTTGATGTCCCGGGTTTGATTCCCGGACTGGTCAGTGTAGAAAAGCACTTTGTCTACATTATCTCGTACTGAGTGCTTGTTACCACAAGAAGAAAGATCTTCGTTTCCAATTCCATAAGTGCTTAAGCTGCTTACTTTGGGATCAGTGTAGTTTATATGGCGTTGTCCCTATCTATGTATACATTTATATATTACTGAAAGAAGATGAAATAAGACGGTTTGCATCAATAACACAAATCACAAACATTTTTGATACACATTGGTGTATAAACATCTTTGGACCGTGTCAGCGAGATGATGGATAAACCTAGAATCTCTAAGTCCTAATGTGCCATAAACGTTATCAGGGAGGATGAAAGAGATCATTGTGAATCTGGGCTGTTGGTGTTACTGGGTGTTTATAACTTGTTTATCATTTCAAACTGAATGATTGTTTGTCATAGAAACGAATTTGAATGTCTTGATTTTTCGCTGAAAGAAATCTACCCTCGTTTTATATTGAGAAATGAAGAGAAACAAAGAAAATCCTGATAAACATATGCATTTGCATTTTCTTTAAATGAACATGTAACTAGGTTGTCACCAACGTTCAATGCAGAAATAAAGTCAAAGAATAAAGCATTTTCTAAATTTGTTCGTGTTTAATAAAACGAGTTTTAAACTCTTACTACAGTCTGCATTTACTTACAAATCTCGTGAAAACTACAGTCGCTCCCGCCGGACTGTTTGATAGACTTCGTACCTTCGTTCTCTATATCAATAAAAAGCTGTGCAGTTTCATCCAAAAACAATTTCACACTAACTCCGAGAAATATGTCATGCATAATGAATATGTTACAAATATTTGATTTTTCACAACGAGTAATCGATCTTTAATTACGAGTACATTAAACTCTTACGTAATATTATTCTCTATACACCATGAGATAATGTCTTGTTACTGTCTCATATAATCTCTATACGTAATCTATTTTGTAAAACCACAGCAGATGATCGCTCGGTAACTATATGAACATTTTCAGCATGTAGCCAACCTTGTGTCTTTCATTTCTCCCTAGAAGCTGATATTAAAATTCTATTTCAATCAGTCATTTGTGTAATACAAGTGATTGATAAAAATGTTTCCCGTTTTAATTATCTTGATGCACTTGCCTCCACTCAAAATGTCATACAAATTATTGAAATGCGTTCGATACTCGATCCATACATTTTACAGTCATAAATTTCAAGTTCAATGTTGGCCCGTCCATATATAACCGCAGAGTGCCTGGCCGTCGCCTGCACCGCGACCCGAGAGGCAGTAAAAGCGCTGATCGAAGTTGGGCAAGCGCCAAACTGATCATTCCCACGCGGAAGCACGATTAAGATTATTGCGCGGCATCGAGATATCGATGCATTTCAGATGGTTCTGCAACGCTACTGTACGGGAAACTGACAATAAAACGCAAGTGTATTTATATAAGTGTATATTAGATGACCTTGGTGATCAAGTGGCGCCAGATCTGTTTTCAAGGCCGGCTCTGAAGTCCCAGGATCGATTCCCAGACGGATGAATGTAGAAAAACAAGTTTTCTACACTGTCTCGTGTCTGGCCGATTGCTTGCTTGTGCTATAAATGCAATTTATTTATTTATTCATTAAACCTATATATCATCTATATAATCTCTCTATATCCTTCGGTTGTGCAATGTCATGCTTGATTGTGTATTTTCGTTTTGTTTTTAAATATTTTTTCCATACATGATTCGTGAGACTAAAAGTACACAGCCCAACCTCGAAATGCTTTCAGCTTAATAAAATTTCCTGGTTCACTTGTAACTTTGCAGAATTTGTACCGTAGCAGTGCATTTGCTGGTTAGGTAAAAATATTAATAAATATATCTTGAGACGAAATCTTAACTTTTCTGTATCTTTTCTTTATTTTCTATATCTATATTTATTCTTTTCAAAGCTTTTATGAAAATAGGACACATGAACAAGCAGTGAACAATTTATTTTTGCTATAATCCCCTAGACATTCTCTTTTTTTTTTTTTGGTTCAATTAAATATAATTATGAATGCGTGTACATCGGACACAAACCGTCGGATCGTGACTAAGACAGAGATTAGAGGATCACTGCGACGCCTCTGGGAGTGTCGTGACGGACGACTCAACGCTCAGATCAACGGGATTGCAGGTCTTAGGGGCTTAGTTTCAAAAATAATGCCTCAGCAGATAGATGTAGAGGGGCCTTTGATACTGAGACCAATTGTCGCAGTAATTCAGACTCTACAAACACCTCTCCCAAAATAGAACTCCTTTCTATCTTCTGCCCGAAAAGCTAGAGATGCGCTAACTCACTTGAGGACTAAGATGGAACTCATCTAACCTATATAACGATCTAAGTGAACATTCCCAGAGAGTGCTAAATAATAATTACTCTCTACCTATTTATACAATTATCATTTGTTACATACCTTTCTAACCAGAACTTAGCAGTGCGTCGCTCAAGTACTAGTTTCTATTGAGGGTAGTTAACTCATGCGACGCCACATACACCATAAACAGATTAAAGCAAATTATCTAATTTTAGAGTCACATCGACAACAACACTCTGGATATGAGGAAGAGCGAGCACCGGCACTTGGTGCTGCAAATCTCGCTCAAGTGCGCCGACATCTCTAACCCATGCCGACCATGGGAGATCAGCAGGAAGTGGAGCCTCAAGGTCTGCGAGGAATTCTTCAGGCAGGGTGACTATGAGCGCAAGCTGAACCTGCCCGTCACAGCCCTCTGCGATAGGCACACCACATCGATTCCAAAGATTCAGACAGGTAAATATTCGGTAGGAATGGTAGTGGATCGTAAATATGAACTCCAAATAACGCGATGGCCGCGTGATTAGCGCAACTGATTGAGACACAGATCATAGGTTCGAATTCCAACCCAAATTTATCGTACTTGACTGCTCTGAAACAAATTTTACTGAAGCGCTTTTACAAATCTTTATCAATTTACATAGAGGTGACATTAGAGCTTGAGAGCGTTTAAGAGAAGGGAAAAAAGCGATCGTATTCCAAATACTCGGTCCACTTTTCACCGTATCTTTTTTTGGGACCAAACTCGTTGGTATAGCCTTCCTCATTGGGATCGAACTCGACTCATTCGGATTCCGATCGCTGAACCACTTATCGCGAGTTAGTAGTTACTGTCAATGTTTACAATTATAGTAGCATTAAAGAAAAGCTTTATTAAAAACTGTTTTTATCATGTAAGTGAATACATTAATGATAGTAATGTCAACCTATTTCTCACTATGTCATATACGATATTGTATTTCTCTTGATAATAAAAGAGGATACTTACATCGTTTCTTTCGTCTGTTTCTTCTAAGTGTCTAGTTAAATAAAACGCGATAAAATCCGTATAATTAGTTTAATTGCAACGTTCAATTTTGTACTTTGAATTTTTACAGCTTTAACCTGTACATGGTAATTAAGGATCAAGCTATTTTTCACCAACAATTCTCTTCACCTCCATCCGTGTTCTCATTATTTTAATGATTTCGAGCAAATTTCTTAGAGTTATACAGTTTATAAATCATTTCTAACGCGGATTACAAGCTATAAACGTCTGTATTTGAATTTTCAGGGTTTTTCAAGTTCGTAGTAACTCCTCTGATATCCGAGTGGCACAGATTCCTCCAGAACGACCTGTCTACCCAGATGCTGAATAACCTCCTTTACAATCAGAACAAATGGGAGGCCCTGCTAGCACAGGAGATGGCAGAGGAGACGCGTACCGAAGTATCCGAAGCCGATATCGTGGAAGACGATCTCGAGACCTGCTCTGGGACGAACATATCCGATAGCTCGGAACTGTTGCTCCCAGCACGTAGGAGCTCTTTAAATCCACCTAAGACCGGTCTTAGGGAACAGCTGAGGCGTTTCTCAGTACCACTAAACGTGTTCCAAGATGCCAAATTTAAAAATAGGGAGAAGTATCGTGCGAGCAGTCCACTCGGCAGCGAGTATTCTTTGCACTCGCAGCTCAGCGTCGGCGGGCACTGCGAGACGGCAAGCGGGGGCATGGAGAAAGTCCTGAGCACGGAGCGACTCCTGCCGGACACCTCCATAGCGTCCATTACGACGCCGGTTCAAGCGACTCGACTGAACACCGTAATCAAAGATGGCGGAAGCTGGAAACTGATTCGTCAACAAACATTCCCGCCGCTGGAGAGCGCTTCTCGGCCACACCCGCTCGCCTCCCGTCCGCTTCACACGAGCGACGAGGACGCCATACATTCGTCTCGATTCATGAAATCCGATTTCATGCAGCGCTTTCAAATCAAGAAGGACGGCAAGTTCGGCTTGTTCAAGAAGAGTGCCGGCAATAAGACCGAAGCCGATGACAGTTCGGATAACAACAACGTAGAGCTGGTTAGCGTGCAGAAACCGGAGAAGGAGAATTACGAGCCGTCGCGGGCCTCGGCGGGGGCTCGCCGCGCCTCCGCGACAGTCGGCAGTCAACTGAGGGACAACCTGACGGCCATCACTCTCTTGGAAGGTGACCTCACGGCGGATCAGCTGCAGCGGCGCAGGAAGTCGATGCCCACTGAGACTGTCGTTTACAGTGAGTGATGTTTTAGCATTAACATTTTCAGCGTCACATAAAGGTTTGCAAAAGTCAACTACCTAGACATAGAACTCCCCCGTTAGGAGGTTCAGCCATAATAAACACGCTTGGCAAGTGAATTGACGATCGCCGCAACAGACGTATCTGTTGAATTTTGGTATGATTTCTATATGGTTTTCCACTACCTGTCGGTAGCGAACTACATTTGAATGCTTTTCATTCCGTCGCTTCTTTCGACACCCACTAAAAGAAAGGGTAATGTATCTTCTGCGATCGATACAACCACTGCATATTTACCGAGTTGGTATTTAATATTATGTGGTATACAACAATATATTAAATACCGCATCTGAAAGAAACGGAGCGAATACTCCGAATACCAGTGGGAGCGCGATGTCTGGGAATTCGAAATGTTATTTGCGTACTCCATTGTAGTTTACAGCAGGTTTTAATAAATATCATGATTATAATTGTGGAGTTAAGTTTATCATCACGAATAATTAGCAGCCGCACAATTCATGTGACGATTTTCTCCTCGTAGCTCCTAAGGAGAAGAAGGTGCGCGAAGTGACAGCTGCTATACCGGAACTGCTCCGCCGCACGCTGTCGGGCAAGGAGAGCTGGACGCGCCGTCGCGGCTCCGCCCCCGCCCCCGTGGCGCCGTCGGAGCTCCGCGGGCTGGCATCCCTGGGCCCGCTGCGCCACCACAGCGTCAACGGCGGCCACAGGAAGCCCAGCCCCTCCGCCACCTGCCAGCAGTGGTTCGCGAAGGCCACCTACAACGTGCAGGAGCGCAGCTTCCCCAACCTGCCGCGCCGCAGCTCCTTGCCTGTTGAGGTGATGACAGGTTGAGATCGCTGTGGCTTTTTTATTTTTTATTTATATCTTTCCACTGTCGCACGTGCTCCTTCCGGATCCGGGCGAGTTTCGTAATGGAGAATGTCACTACTGTTTTTACATTCAATATATAATCAAACAGTATAAAAACTTGTAATAATAATGTATTCTTTCGTATTTTAAAACGCAACTCTTTTTTCGCATTATATTAATTCTATTATAATATTAGTTCACTTATGCTATTAGGGAAATTGAAGATTGAATCACGACATTGCCTTTATACAATATGTATTGGGAATGCGTGAAGAGGTAAAAAAAAGATAATATTTATTAAAAATATTTGCACTTTTTATCGTAATTTTTGGTAGTGTTTTTATTTCGTGTCTTTAGAACAGTCTGACTTCTCCATTACATAAATCGTAATTCTTATTATTTCCGGTCAGTATACTGATTTCGCCTCGATGTTCCGTGTACTTGCAACTCAGTGTGTATTTAGACATCTTAAAGTGCAACGCATGTAAATGTTAAAAAGAATGCCAGAGTTGATATAACATTCACCATCATAACGGCCTGTAAAAAGCTCACTGCGGGACATGAGCCTCACCCGTACGGGGAGGGTTTGTCGTAATCGCCACATTTGGCAAGTGGATTGGCGATTGCAGTACTATACATCTAGCTCCTTCGATCTTGCTTCCGGGCACCGGTCTGATGAATTTTATTCTGAAATATTTTTAGCTAATTTTTCCACTAACGGTGGAGTGTTTTTTTAAGCTTTGTCGCCTCTTACAACACCCACGGAAAAAAATATACGGTGTAATAATATTACTTACTTATTTACCGTTTTCGTAATACGGTAAATAAGTAAGTACTCTAAATCATATTTTTCTATCATTAACAAACAAAAATAGAGAATACCGAATATGGCATTTACAAAACATTTAATACGCAACACTATCCAGCCGCAGTGTGTAGGTCTTTATATAACACTGAATGGATTAGCCGGTGTAGTCCATTCCTCACCACAGCATTACAGGTTACGTCGCAGAAACTTGCCTACTGTAATCGAATACTGATTCCTCTTGTTACAGACACATCTGTACTGTACTGTACTGTATGTTTCGTGCTGTCAATTCTGGCTTCACACAATTAATTTGCACGTATGTTTGTTGTACGCGTCGTTGTGAATGTATGTCGTGGAGTCGTTTGAACAATTACTTACGTACCGCTGAAAAGTGAAAGTTCTACTCTTTGCAGGTATTTCAACCCGTTGAGAAAATGAAGACGTCACATAGTAAATAAATGGTTGTGGACACAACGCGCGTCCCGTCACGCGTCGGGACGCACCGATCTCAGACTTTCCCTATACGTGGAGTTAAAACAACTCGCATTGTATGCAAACGGTCAGCGAGTTGGCCATAGAGTGCTTATTGTTAATACGAACAGCACTCCTAATTAATATTCTATCTTAGTGAGTGTTAAATCTAAGTCTTATTAATTATATAGGTCAATGTGTGCAGTGGGATGATCAGACGTTGTCCAAGCGCTGAATCTGTCGGCCAACACGTAAAGTGAAAAGAATTGTGACGTTGCTTAAACGCCGATTTGAATCTGTATAAGTGCAGTGCTGTATAAGTGAAGTACACTTTATAGTGATTGATCGATTGGTGTAATGTTCAGTGAAAAGAATTATTGAAGTGGATGGAAGTTGTGTGAGAAACATTTCTTATAGATTGAACTTAACGGAATATGTGACATTAGTGGTGGATTATGTAGCGGAGAAAGGACTCGTAGAAAACTGTTCTGTGTGCTTGTGTGAAGTGCGACGAGCTTAAGGACTCATGCACACGTCGGGGCAAGCTATGCTGGACGACCGGTTGGCCGAGGTATTGTGACTTGCGACCGCCTAAAGTAGTAAAGTAAACTGTAATTGCTAATAAAAGATATTGCATAATGTTTCTAGTAAGTTAGATATAAGGTACCCAAATGACAACTATTTTGTTCGATACCTTAGTACAAATTATTTTTACACGTATTTCGACAAATATTTTCCTGTTAACAATAGGACATTGTATTGTTTTTTTTTTTATGTTAACTACTTTCACGTATGACCGCCACTATTTTGAGTTTTATCAAAAAGACGTTGTTATCTTTTTATATTGTGCTTTGTATATTGCGCTGTTTGAATAGTTTTAAGCGGGAGTTCTGTGCGCGCACTGTTCATGCGCGCTCAGAGCTCTAAAGGATAAGAGTCTCATAATCAATAACTTTTAGTGATCTAAAGTTACATAGTCATAATATTAAGTACTTATTGATAATTTTTAAGATTTTAGCTGGTAAGTTGTGTCGCCCATTGTTTGGGTAAAATATCACACATAAAGATATATTCAGTATTAGATTGTGACAACACTACGATGACCCTATACAATGCATGTCTCTACTATATTATATCAGTATACCTGTGCCCAGTGTCAATAGCTGTCGTGTGTCGTGTCACTTTAAATTAAATCCGCCGCTCGCCGGCGCCATCTCTCGCATCTATGCCTAATGTATTTTAAATTAATGTAATTATAAAATAATGTAGTATGAAGATTAAAATGTATCTTGTTTAACAATTTAAATCGATCGTGGGCGAACAGTCCGTTTCAATGCGACAATTGTTCCCCGACGGTTACCTTAGTGTAAAATAATCGAGAGTGTAAGAGTGAAAGTGAATGTCGACTACAGGGATGTTGATGGTTCTTGAGGCTGGAGAGTATTGCGAGTAGAATTATTATCCATTATTATAGAGAGTAATGTTAGATTAATTATTATATTTTAAGCTAAAATTGCGAATTAACGCGTGCATGAACATCATATGACGCGTTTAAATTTAATGTCTCAACTTTGACGTCTTAAATGACCTGAATCTTCGTGTAGATAGAAAAGATAATGAATGTTTCTGCGGGCAGTACAAAGTATGTCCGTATTTCGTTTTCGGCATATTGGTGGGATGGCGTGTCCTGCGTGACCACGCACGATACGTGGGGATACGGTCTTTTGTACATATTTTAACTTGAATCGCAGTTGTTAGGATGTTCAAGTGTCTTCACATTTAACGTCTTATATACATGATCTTTGTAACTGAACTGTAATTTCTCTTGGACGAAGATGTGTGTAATGTGGTGACGTGCTATAGCGCGTGGAGATATTTTAGCAACGGAATCGTTGCAGTAGATTCGTGTTACTTAACTTTTCGAGGTGTTTATGATATTTGTCACGCGATAAGCTCAGTCGCGTTAAGTGTTTCTCTTGCATCTGTGAATTTTTCGAATACAAAACTTTACATTGTTGTCATAAATTACAGTAATTATACTATCTAACTGTAGAATAAGATTTTAAACAAACACACAAAGATTTTGTAAATTATTTCGATAACCTCCCGACTTACTTCAAGTCCAGATTATTCCGAGACGTGTGGGGTGGTACAGCATTTTTACTAATATTTTCAATTCACTTGTCATATAAAAATATTTTCACATAATTGTGAAACGTATTCCTCCGTGGAATTAATGAACTAACAAAAAATCTATAATATCTCAAGGCAATTCAAGCGCCCCATACATTTCACACCTAATAAGAGTTTCTATTCTAGTTTTTCGAAATTCTGCCCAAATTTTAAAGTACTTTAATTAGTTCATAGGAAAGCAAACTACTGCTCAATGAGACGACTTAAGTATTATTCATTCTAAAACTTTTTGTGATATGAACACTTCGTAGCTCCGAACGGGATTTGATGTCTCGATTTCACAGATCATACAGAAAACAGAATCTACGGAGAAGAAATTGTTGTAATTATAGTTATATTATCTTTAAGTGTGTATCTAATAGATGTCGTAATGATAATGTGTACCTAAAACTCTTCTCATTCATGTCTTATTGTTGGACAATGTAAACAAATGATAACCAACAAAGCTCTAGAAGCTCTGAAACTCGTGCAAGGCGTATTCGATGCTAACGAATATCTGCGTAACAAGACAGACATTTAGACGTAAAGTTTTAATCTATACATGCTCTCTGCTAGGTAGAATGGTGAACATTCCCTACTTTAATCTGTAATTACAACGTTTAGTGTTATAGTTTCAGCATTAAACTGTTTTGTTGGTTGCGGGTTCACACACTGCAATCGCTGCTTATTATCAGCTGTTCGTTGTCTCTTCTATGTCACAAGACGTCACTCGAGCGCTGACGTCACATAGAGTTTACTTTTAATCCGTGATCACTCTTATATAAACAGCGAATCGCAACGTAAAGCTTGGAATACGCGTCTCTCAGTTTATCCGCCTTGTTTCAAAAGAGATTTAAATTTACAATCGTATTACATCTCAGAACAATGTTTAGCGCTCAAATAACAAATATACGACTTTAGTTAAGTAAGTTAGTTAAGTAACAAGTTTGTGTCTATTATTTAAGATAATACAACTGGAAGTCTATTAGCAATCCGCCGTCGACTCGGTTCTCAACGCGACGATTTAAATAAAACTGATACTATTTTGTGTCAGAAATATAGCGCGACATTTTTTATATCAATCATATTTAACCTAAAAGTATGCATTATAGGCCGGAAGGGCAATTAACAGGTAACAACAGGATTTTAAAATGATAAGAGAAATAATTCTTTTCTTTAAACATCAAATTACCAATAAATGGACGTCAAAACATATTAAAATAAAATCAGCCATAACCGACGATGATAAGAAACTTAGCATGTGCGTGCAAGCACCCACGTAGGAGCTAGCTTTGATGGGGCTTTCATTGTTAAATTCCCAGAGTCGACACTGGCCCTTTACAGCTCGTTGTTGTGAATCTAGAGCTAATATAATTATCTACTACTGAAAGTAATTGTATGCATTGCAACATGTTGGCCAGTTTTAATTTAAATTAGTTAAATATTAACTTACTACAGCAACTTTTGCTAATAGCCTTCTTGTTGTGGTCTCCAATACGAGACGAATTATACGTACTTAAATGTATGTCGATAAGAAACCGGGTCTCCGGCGTATGTTAGGCTCTACACTTTACACAAAAAGAATTACGCATTTTTAAAGGATTGCCTATCGAAAACAAGAAATATATTTTTGAGCAGATAGTAAATAAACACGCGTGATGATAAATAAATATATTTTAAAGAGGCATAATTTTTTGTGTAATGTGTAGATCAACTTTATTAAAAGTTGTATCAAAGATAAATGTATCGTACATAGCCACAGTATTAATTTGTTAGCGATATAAACCACCTGTATTTATAACATTTATTTTTATTATGAAATGGCGTTAAGTGATTTTATATCCCGCGATGTTGTTTTGGTGCTGTGAAATGTGCTTATTTATTAATCACAATAGTTCTTATATTTTGTTCGTTTTTAACCACTCCAGACAGTGGAAATACAAAAGAATGTCATAATAACTGTGTTAGATTAGAACATGTTACTATTTACATTTTTACAATGCCCCTATTTTTATTTTTATAATTTATTATTAAAAAAAAGTAAATTATTGTACTTATATATATATATTTATTTACCGAAGTGAACAGTGGCTGGATCACTTTATATTTTAGAGTATGGTCGCACAAGTTTTATTTTTTTTTATTTTTGAGTAACAATTAAACTTGTGTTACTTAGTTGTAAGGCTATTTTAAGCACAAATACCCTTAATGTTTTTGCCCTCACTTCCTTGTGTGAAAAATTCATGTTTAAAATACTGGAATCAATGTAAAATCTATGTAATAATGTATGTCAGAAGATACCTTAATCGTTACTTAAAGCTTAGAACTAAGTTTCCACGGATCTTGCAGTGACACTAAAGCTCGCACAGAGCTGCAACGTTCTTGTTGTCGTGATTTAAGAATAAATATATTTTTTTTATTTTCGTTTCTCTTTTTTATTTCGCTTCCAATTTCTTTTAGCATTTACAGATTTTTTTTAACTTTCGACTTTTCGATTTCTCGTTTATTTTCACCGCAGTAGCGCTATAAACCGACTGACTGGCTTTTCACTATCTACCTACATACTTTCGACTAAAGAGAAAATTTTACTGTTATATCTATTTACACATTTCGGTGATACGGTCCTTTTCCGACCTGTATTGAATTAAATTTGAAGACTGCTATTTATTTAATATGTAATGTTCCAGTAGTGTCCCCTTTTAGAGTAAGGAATATTTATTGTCAAACTATACACGATGTAGTCTTAGATGGATATCGTGTAACTCCTCTGTACCCTTCTTGTACGACCTGGAGAATTGATGTTTTCAACGTGTTTCTACTAAACTCTCTTGATCGTGAATAAAATTGGTTCAAGAAACATACTTTTTATTATTTACCAGCAACCTCTCGTGGGTCTTGCAATGCAAGTCAATTTAAACATATAATAAATAAAAATATCTCAGCCAGTGTTCTTTTTATTGATTCTTTTATCCTTACGCAACGAGAAATGAGACAACGTGACATCGTCGTTTTAATGTACAATATTAAAAAAATGCATAGTAAAAAAAATATACTTATATATGCAAGTGGACACAGGACTAGACATTTAACTCCTTTCGACCGCTCTTTCATCGAAGACATTTTTATGATGAACTGGGTGAGCATGTCACCGCCTGTATGACAAAGCCATCGATATAAATCGTACGTTTTATAAAAAAAACTCATTGGTACGCCGACCACTTGAGGATCGAACTCTGGTCTCTTGACTCTTATTCCTTTCACCCACATATCGTGACTTATATGTATATACATAAATTCATATATATATATATATATATATATATATATATATATATATATATATATATATATATATATATATATATATATATATATATATATATATATATATATATATATATATATATATATATATATATATATATATATATATATATATATATATATATATATAAAAACAGTCATGGCTCGAGTGCAAACATTCATATTCATCATAAAAATGTTTGCTCCTACCGAGATTCGAACCCGTAACCCGTAGCTTAGATGGCAATCTCCCTATCATGTGGGCTGTCGCGTAGTCATCGGTGTAGTGATGATTACTATTTCGTTATTCGTGGGATGTGCCCGGTAAAGCTTCAGTGGCAAAGTTAAAATAGCTAGGTTAGGAATTAATAAAACAAGAAAAAAAATATATAAAAAATATCTTCACGCAATTCCCAATACAGGGGTAGACAGAGGTCAAGTTTAGACAATTAAGTCCCTTTGACCCACCTTCCACCGAAGATATTTTCGGGACAACGTGACAAGTGGTGAGCCCAACGCCGTCTTTATGTCCAAGCCAACGATGAAATTCGTACATAAGTTTTTGAAAAACTCATTGGTACTGTCACCTGGGGATCGAACTCGGGTCTCTCGACTCGAAATTCCGACCACCCAACAACTCGGCTATCGTGACTTCAAGAATAAAACAAGGAATTGACAATACTTATTTTTTCCTGAGGCGCAGATAGCCGGCAGAATAACAATCTCAAAATAACAGCTACTATTACTAAAGTACCTGGACCTAACGGACAGTTCACTATTATGGAGTATTTGCCATAAAACGCTTGGCAAGCGATTTGACGATCGCAGCATCAGACACCTCGCACTGCTAAGGCTGCTGCCCGTCACCGGCCTCAATTATAACCTAGTATTTTATGAGATGCCTATCCCGCCATCTATCGGTGTTCACTGTCATTAACAAGACGCATATGTATGTCTCCTCTAACGACATCCACAGTAAGCGATGGGGCGGGTAACGCGTAATCTTACGCCGATGGCGTAATTAAAAACTCAGATAAATAGGAGAAGCAGAGCGACGACAGGCTGTCACGTCTAAGAAACTAGGGATGTGTTACTGCGATCGCTCATCCTCTTGTCGAGCGGTACTGCAGTTTATGGACAAATTAAATTGAACCACCTGCTCGTTTTCAATAAAAAAAAAACGATAGTGCTCTATATAACCCAAGGCTTGTGAGCGGTAACGCTATTATATACAGAATAGTTCACTCTATGAAAATAACCGTCTGCAGCGTCAAGGCGCAAAGCTTGATGATACTGCTTACATTTACAGATTACCTACATTGCTCTGTTCCCTAAGTTGCCAAAGCATGGAAACGTTCAAGTTACCACAAATATCCGAACCCGAGACAATGTAGAAAGGTGTCGTCTTAACGACCTGACGGTTACTGACGCCGATATGTACGTTGGACACAGGCAAAGCACCGGAATAATTTCTTTCAAACTTCGAGTATTTGGTAAACTATGAATTAATATACTAAAAAGTGGTGTAAGGCACTAGGTAATGGAATTTACAATGCCTTACTGAAATAACTGGTCTGTGGACTGAGGACTACCTTTAAGGTATAGTTCTTTCGAGCTCCAAGCACAGAAAGCAACGTTTGTCGAAATTGACACATATGTTATTAATAACATGTTTCGTACAACAAACTTATCTACATGTATTGCGCCCTGCGAGGCTCCCGAACAAATAATGAAATAAATTTAATCAAAGTTACAAAACCACAGACAAGTTTGACGACCGTCATGGAAGTGTGATGTACACCCTGGTTTTTATATCAGCTACCAAACATCAAGTCACGGGTTCAATTCCCAGTTGAGTCAATGAAGAAAAAAAATTTTCTAGGTGTTTGTGGTACCTTCGTGGTTTCTGATTCCATAATACATATGCACAACAATATATATGATGCTGTCCCCATGTATAAAAGCTATTCCACCTAAAAGTAACGGTAGAATAAATAAATAAAATAAATATCTTCACGCAATTCCCTATACAGGGGTAGACAGAGGTCTAATCTAGACAATTAAGTCCCTTTGACCCACCTTCCACCGAAGATATTTTCGGGACAACGTGACAGGTGGAGAGCCCGTCGAAGTCTTTATGTCCATGCCAAGGATATAATTCGTACACAAGTTTTTGAAAAACCCATTGGTACGAGCCTGCTACTTGGGGATCGAACTCGGGTCTCATGACTCGCAATTCCGACCACCATACCACTCGGATACCACCAAATTGATACAACACACATTTCGGCTACGAAAAAGCAGTAAACTGAATTGCGTATCCCGATTTAGTAGGCCAGTATAATCACAATTTCCGAGGTATCCCACCTCGGCTCTCACGGTTACCAACGCATTTATAAACTTCATTACAGTATCTTACTTCAATCCAAGCCATCAGCTACTTAAGAGGGCTTCACTTAACGTCCCCTAAAAGTTAAACCGGCCTTTCCAATAGGGAGATTTATGGCAACTCTTCCTTATTGGACTCGTCACGCTTGACAAGCAGATTGTCGATCCAGTACCAGACGACTCGCAGCTGTCCGTCTCCGGTCTGCTTGGTTTTGGTCTGGTGTGTGCAGGCGTCCTTGCAGGCGGTTTCAACTCATAATAAAGTAGCTTACACCAGTTGGCACATGTACAAAAATACGACATCTGTAGCTAGCAAACGTCCGTAGCATAATGGCATAGAGGGTGTTAGGAGACAACGCTTAATTACGTTTAACAGGGGTAGACAGAGGAGTAGATAATAAGGTCATTTCGACCCACCGTCCACTTGACTAGAATTACGACCACCCAAACACTGGGCTACGGTGACATTGTAGTAATAAAATCACAACACAAGCGTCTACGATTTATTTAACAACACCAATAACGAACTACAAGAAATAAAAGATTTACAATATAAATAGTTATTAGGCGAAAAATGGAGAACGTACAAGTGGAAACTGTGGTTACAAGTTAAACATACACTTCGATGCCTTAAAGATTATTATATCTTATATTGCACAACATAAATGTTTGAAAACATACGTCCAAGAAATATATAATTTAATTTGCAGATACATTATTATAAAGTGTTGGATATTTCACATTTTTCTCTACTTAATGAATACAGTAGTTTTGTTTATGATTTATAATTCAATGTCAATAATGTCATGCTTAATAAAAGGTAAAACATCCAAGATACCAAAATTTACAACCAATTAGGTTCAGTAACATTCCAACTTACATTTTGGAGACTGTAATCATAGTAGCGGTTTAGAAATAACCGTCCTTTTCTGTCCTTTGGTATCGTGAGAGGCGATAAGATGGGCAAGGCTTGAAAATGGTCTACCCGCATTTAACAAGACAGTCACCTTGAGATATGTCAGACATATATAATAGTATGTTTCCCAAAGTTAACAATATTCCTTTTCTCGAAAGTTCTTCTAATAGTTTATTATTTATAGATAATAGTTATAGATACTTCATTATACAAATTGAATTATACATTGAATTAACTGAAACATAGAGTATATAACGTTACATAAAGTTCCTACGGTCAAGCAGTCACAAATGCTCTTTTCTTTGATGGTTTGATGACGTCACATTTTTTAGTATTATTATTTTTTTATAGAAAAGGGAGGCAAACGAGCAGCTGGGTAAACATAGCAGATGCGTTGCCTCCCTTAGAGTGCCCCCCCCCCAGAATTGGGAGAGGGGGGTGTGTGGGCCTCCGGTTACCTGCACTCACCAGACGAAACGCAGAAGTTTGTTAAACTTCAACTTCACGTCGGTATTCTGTATTTAGTACACTATTACTGCTGAATAAATAGTGCTTATGTCAAAATGTTACAAGCTGGAACGTTCAGTATTGTCAGTCATTGTAGTAACGTGACGGCCGTGCCGGTGCGCGGCAGTCGCGTCCGTTTGAATTTGTTCACAGATTATTATAAAACATTCAATATTATGAAGAAATATACATGCAATGTTAACTACAAGCATATTCAATAGTTTGCATATAATTTTCAAAAAACAGTTCAATACACTATAGGTAGAATTAGAGGTAGAGTTCGGATTTATAAATCCGAAATGTAAGAATTCCAAATACACATATGAGAGGGAGTTATTGGTTATTTAAATTGGTTGCTTTGAGTTATGGACATTTAAAACATTTGACATCAATATATTAATATAAAGATTGATACTGACACGTATATTTTTCATAAATATCGGTTAAATTTTAAACAAACTGATGCAAGTTAGGCCTTGCTTCTTCCTTCGCCGACGGCGCTCCCATTGTGCTTTCTTCCGGTGTTGCGGCTTTCTCCATGTTCTTCAGGCTGTTCTCGAATTCGACCGGATCGATGAACTTCTTCCTCGGGAACGGCGAAGGGCCGAGGATCGCTTTGACATCGTCGAAGTTCAGGGTCTCTTTCTTGAAGAGTTCCTCGGCGAGCTGTGGAACAGAGTCGTTAAAAAGGTACAGGTAAAGTCCAATGTACGGAATAGTAAATAAACGTATGTGTAGCAAATAAACGACCCGTGGACGAGTGGCATACGCAACTACTTTCATGGTGTCGCCAGCTCCGAGGTCCCAGGTTTGATTTCCGGTGGAATCAATATACAAGAGACTTTTCCCACGTTTTCACGGGTCTGGGTGTTTGTGGTACCTCCATATATTCTGATCTCATAATACAAGTGCTTACTTTGGGATTAGAGCAATATAAATTTAATTTTTTTTGGAATTAGAGCATCCACGACCTCACTCCTGTGACACCCACCAAGAGAAAGAGGTGCTTATTATTGTTTGTTTTTAGAGAAATTCTTAAGCAACAAGCTTACCCTTTAAAATATTCTTACGCCATTCCCAATACAGGGGTAGAAAAAAGGTCTAGACAATTAAGTCCTTTCGACCCACCGAAGAATGTCTCTCTAAATATATTTATTAATCTTTATCACTCAATTTTTCCCATTCTACAGATTTCTTAAACATTTTCCCATTATCGTTTATTACTTTTGTAGACAAAAAATACACTTCGCATTTGGAAGATTGTTGCTCTACTATGACAGAAGGATGCAACTGAAAACTAAGCCACGATAGCCGAGTTGTTGGGTGGTCGGAATTTCGAGTCGAGAGACCCGAGTTCGATCCCCAGGTGGCAGCACCAATGAGTTTTTCAAAAACTTATGTACGAATTTCATCGTTGGCTTGGATATAAAGGCGGCGACGGGCTCACCACCTGTCACGTTGTCCCGATAATATCTTCGGTGGAAGTTGGGTCAAAGGGACTTAATTGTCTAGATTAGACCTCTGTCTACCCCTGTATTGGGAATTGCGTGAAGATATTTATTTATTATTTTTATGCAACTGAATGAAAATAAATTTAGAAAATATCAAATGGCGAACGAATGAACAAGTCATTTCTATCAATCGATCATTACCAAAGTTGTTTTCGGACCAAATTTTATGTTAGAGTAGGAGACCCACCTTCTTCAGCTTGTCCTCGTTGCTCCTCAATATCTCCTCGGTCCTGTAGTAGGCGTTCGCGATGAGCTTCCTCGCCTCCAGGTCGATGAGGCTCTTCAGCTTGTTGCTGAAGGGGCTCTTGCCGCGCTCCTTGTCCGGGAACGACACCAGGCCCACCTCCGGCGACATGCCGTACACTTTCACCTGACACAGGAACATTATTACACATGTGTGTGTCAGCGATTTTATAATCAACACAACGACCAGTAAAGTCACTTCAGGACATACGTCTAGCTTTGTAAAAAGCGTGGCGTATTTGCCAAATCCACTACTCCACTCATATCCAAAGACCCGGGTTCAACTCCCAGGTTTTTTTTCTAATCTTATGTACGTATCGTAGGCTTTGAAATAAAAGGCGGACACAGGCTCACTATCTGTCTTGTTGTCCGCTTAAAGGTGGGTCGAAAGGCCTTAATTTTCGAGACTTTTTAATACCACATGCCACATTTTTCCTTAAAAAGGAAATTCAATATTGAACGTAATATAATTAGAAATAACATGGATGCGTTCAACTCATTTCCAGAGTTTACAATCACTTACGTTTTCATTTAAGTATTTCTTTAAAAAAATCTAGAACTTTTAAATCTATCTTTCTTTCAAATAAGCCGGCATTGCATATTTACTGAGGTTTTGTTGTAGAAGCAGACACACTGCGAACAAATTACTCACAAGGAGTCTACTAACTGACGTGAAGGTCTTTGAGTCTCCCCACACTGTGGAAAGCTCTTTCTGGTACATGTGTGAAACGTTCGTACATAGATCACTCATATCCTAAAGTAACTAAAGCACGTGTATTGTGGAATCCGAAGGAAACCTCATAATAAAGGTACGATAAACACCTTGACCTGAGACAATAGTGTTTTTTTTTTAAATTGGCCTATTTTAATCGAACCGGGGACCTCAGAGCTAGCTGCACCATGTCTCTAATACACTGGTCTGGGAGCTGGAGGGCCGGCTCCAGGTTGCTACGGCACGGTACCTGCGCGTACGCGATCTTGGTGACCTTGTCGAGGTCGTTCTGCGCGCCGCTCGTCACCGAGTTGAAGGTGACCGCCTCCGCCGCCCGCCCGCCCAGCGCCATGCACATGCGGTCGAACAACTGCACGCCGGAGATAAATTGCACTTTACATTTGTTTCATTCATATAATACAACTGAAAAATGTGACAAACTACGTAGAATGTTACAATACCAAATGTCAATTTCAAATTCTGACACGTTATGATCAGCACCACATTATTTTATTAAGATGCTGTCACTGTAGTCGAATCAGTTAGTACAATGTAGTTGAATTCGGGGGGTCGAACCAGCGTCGTTACGTTTTGCAGTCAGCACCCTAAACTACTACGCTATTGGCTATTCGCTTAAATTACACAAATCAAACCATTTACCCATTCCTGCCGACAAACAAGTGTAATATTCTTGAACTTAGGTGAACTTGAAAGAAGGTGAGTTACTGTAATTATGGGCAATGATTTCTTCTTGTCCCTCAGTGGTGACAATACGTCCAGTAACGTTCTTTATTTGAAATAGTCTCTGCGTGGCATTAGCCACTTATATCAATGACAGAGATTGTTAACTCTTGCATAAAACAATCCTCGAATGTACTACACACAACAATTAAGCAAAGAGGAGAGTCCAGCACTCACCTCCTCCTTGGAGTAGAGCTTCTGGTCGGAGCCGGTGTACTGCGCGAAGCCGAGCGCCAGGTTGGTGCGCGGCACGATGGTCACCTTGAGCAGCGCGTCCGTGTGCTCCAACAGCCAGCCCACCAGCGCGTGCCCGGACTCGTGGTACGCCACCACACGCTTCTCCGCGGGGGACATCGCGTGGCTGCGCTTCTCCGTACCACCTACACAACACCGCCCGGCTTGGGGTCCAGTCTAGACGTACGGACCTTTCGATCCACATATCATCAGAGCTTGTTTAGAACAACGTGTTCTTAACAATCTTAGTCTCCAAGTCAACGACACTAATCGTATATAAACTTGAAAAAAATGTTATAAGTAGTAGTAGTTGTAGTGTTAGGTGTCAGTAGCGTAAATGTTAATTTATTCATCATTATTTTAGCATCCCATATTTTTTAGGTAATTACGTACTTAGTTGTACGGCATCTCTTTGAACTTTTATTTTAGTCTTTACTTGTATGAAGAAACAAATTTGTCAAGGACGTATATACAGCTAGAACTGTAGTACCGTATAAGTACACTACGAAAAATGACAAGTATCTTAATAGATAAAACACTGACACACGATACATATGAAATATATAACGTAACATACGCCATATACAATATTAGGACATTTAAAGGTTATTTTCAATGGTATTATTTTAACGTACTCCTTACAACCCCTGGCAAACCTTTTCAGGGCTGTAATTCAAACAAAACCTTTTCAGGGCTGTAATTCTACACAGCTGTAAAACCATGCCAACGAGATATAAGACAACCTCTAAAAGCAGCACACAAGCTTGTCCCAGTTGGTGAGGGTGGGGCGCAGCGATCAGAGTGGCGATGAGGACCGCCACCCGAAGATAGCTTTCAGGAATTTAAATGCATTTTATATTGTTGGTCGTTGAACACTAAGAGAGGGATTGGCACACCACCTGTCATTATTGACGCCATATTTATTATAAATGTAGAGGGCAAGTGCAGAGTAACAATAAAGAACTCGTAGCATGTGAAGCTCGGTGTTTTACTACGTTTACCTAGTACTCGACAACTATGTTCTAATTAAGTTCCGATGATATATGGGTCGAAAGACCTAAACTGTCTAGACCTCGAAATATCCCACAATTGGTAAAACGTGAAGACATAAAAAAATAGACAATATTTGTTAAAATTAATAGTACATTTAGTTGTTATTTTAAAACTTTATAACTGATTGGCCTCTCCATTACATAAATCGTAATTCTTATGATTTCCAGTCAGTGTACTGATTTCGCCTCGAAGTTTGATGTGTTTGCAACTGGGTGTGTTGATATGGATTCGGCATTTCACTCGTACAGGAGGGTTTTCTATAATCGCCACCTTTAGCTAGCGGCCGGCAACGCATCTGCTATGCCTCTGGTATTGCAGGTGTTGGCGGGCGGCGGTAATCACTTACCATCACGTGAGCCACTTGCTCGTTTGCCTCCCTTTTCTATAAAAAAAAAGCGGACAGTACCAAACACTTTGCACTATAAGACGCTATAGCGGGCTATAGCCCTGACGGGTCACAGATCTGCTTACTTATGTGCTTGTGTTTCATGTGAAACGTAGCGGGGTTTGAATTCCGTGAAAACTTTATTTGCGTGTCCATAAACATCAATACCGCGCGCCGAGTGTCCCGACGGCAGCTGCGGCGGTGTGGAGGAGGGGGATGTGGGGTCGTGTCAGCACTCACCGACAACCTTCTCAATGGCGTACTCGAGGTCCGCGGCGCGCACGATGCTCTGCTTGTAGCGCGCCGCGTGCAGCGCCGCCTCGTTGCACACGTTCGCGATGTCCGCGCCGCTGAAGCCGGGCGTCAGGTACGCGAGCCTGCCGCACACCCGCGCACCGCGCACGCGCACACCGCACTCAGTACATCTCACTCGTTTATGTAACGCGGCCAAACTGAAGCCACTCGGCTTCAATGCGAGCGCAAACGAAGTCGCAATAGTCGAGTCATTGTTTGATCGGAATTCGTGTCAAGAGACCCGAGTTGGATTCCCAGGTGATAGTACTAAGTTTTCTCGAAACTTATTTACGATTTATAACATCTGACCTCCGTCTACTCCAACATTGCGAATGGCATGATAAGAAGTCAAACGTACCAATGAGTTTTCGTGAAATTTACATTCGGTTGATGATTTTGGTCTGGTATGTTTTGCCTAATGTCGGTAGTCAATGGTACTTTAAAAGTTTTTCCCTTAGGCGCCTCTAACAACATCCATGGAAAGAAAAAGTATGATATATTCTAGCGCCAAAAGTTTAAAAGTTTAACACACAATCAAAAACAAAAGTTGAACGAATACTAAATAAATGAGGAAAAGTAAAGAATTTTGGAAACAAAGGTGTTAAACAACAAATGTTTTATATACAATCAGCGTAACAACAACAACAATACAGCAACTAATACCGTTTAAGGTAGTAGGGCGGCAACTGCTCGAGCACGATGCTCTTGCAGTGGCGCTCGAAGATCTCCTCGCGCTCCTGCAGCGTTGGCAGGTCGATCAGGATGTGCCGGTCGAAGCGCCCGGGCCGCAGCAAAGCCTGGCGCAACAATTATATACTCTTATCGCCACTTCACCCAAACACTGGTGATCTTGAATAGATAAATAAATAAATATATAGACGAGGACTACTTGACTTACATTGCGCGATCCCCCAGAGTAGGTTGAGGCCGCGTCAGTGTAGGATTTCGTGGTATAATTATAATATTTGTACTATGATTAATAAAAATAAAAAATATCTTCACTCAATTCCCAATACAGGGGTAGACGGTTAAGTTAACCGTCTAGTCTAGACGGTTAAGTTACTTTGACCCATATTCCACCAAAGATATTTTCGGTACAACGCCTTTTTCTTACCGAGACGTAGATATCCTCTCTGGCGGATACCTCTTATCTTTCCTACCCGGGGTACAAGCTGGAACATTCTTTTCTGCCTCGGGCCGGAGTTTGTGTATACGTCAGAGAGGATATATGTTCTCAATGCCTCGGCAGCTTTGAAGGTAGGGACCTGTTCACCCTTTAGTTACGCATAAACAGCGACGACCACCCTCGCGTCGATGGGTGAGAGAGAGAGAGAGAGAGAGAGAGAGAGAGAGTACACTTTATTGCACACCATAAAAAAAAGAAATATAATATGACAAACAGTCTAAACATAAATGGTAGCACAATGGGCGGCCTTATCGCTCAAAGCGATTTCTTCCAGACAATAGTGCCTCAATAGGTAATACCGAAACACAACCCACAGCGGTAATACCGAAACTGACCGACTCGTCGACCACATCCAAATGGCTGCAGTTTCCGTGCTACAGCAGATCTCATCCGCAGAGATCGTGGTACTCCGCGACTTCAACGCCCACCACGCCGAATGGCTACGATCTCGAACCACTGATCATGCGGAGATCTGTTTTTGACTTTGACTTTGCTTTGCATATGATCTGACACAACTGGTTACTTCGCCAACGCGGGTTCCGGATATGGAGGATCATACACCTTCCCTGGTGCTTCTGCTGACCTCTCATCCGGACGGCTATGTCTCCGTCTCCATCGATGCCCCTTTGGGTTCATCGGACCACTGCCTAATTCGGAGTAAAGTGCCCATCATGTGCACATTGCGGTTGCGATCTGCAAGCCATCGCTGGCACTACAGGTCAGCGGTTTGGGAAGGGATGCGGTCTTTCTTTGCATCCTACCTATGCTTCCCGCTAGATAGTCCCAACGCCGTTGCAAATTCCGTCGCCGATGTGGTGCTGCAAGGAATGGAACTCTTCGTTCCTTCCTCTGTGGTGCCCATCGATGGTAGATCAAAGCCTTGGTTTGGTGGCACCTGCAGAATGGCATCTCGCCAAAAGCAGCTGTGCTACTGGGCCTGTGTTAAAGCATCGGCGTTTCGTAATTCAAGAACTAGCGTTTTTAAGAAGGAGTATAGCTCTGCCGCCAGATCCTTCAAAAGAGTAATTAATGCGGCAAAGTCCGAGCACATTGGCAGAATTGGCGAGAAACTACTTCGTTTTCCTTCGGGAACTCGTGCGTTCTGGTCCCTCGCCAAGGCTGTCCAAGGGAATTTCAGTCAGCCAGCACTACCACCTCTGTACCAACCCTGGAGCTGGTTCTCTTTTTGCGTCCAAGTCGACTCTCGATGACAGGGGAACTCACCGCCGACCATCCCGTGCAGTGATTGCTCTATGCCGGACATCCGATTTTTTCAGAGCTCAGTCACTCCTCTCCCTAGACACCCAGAAGTCGAGTGGGCCCGATGGTATCCCCCTATATGTTGAAGATGTGTGCTCCAGAGTTGGCACTGATTCTAACGCTTCTTTTTCCGTACTCCTATTCTCAAGGCGTCGTCCTGATGGCATGGAAGACAGCTTTGGTGGACCCGATCTCTAAGAATGGCGACCGCTCAGATCCGGCCAATTACAGACCGATTGCCATCACCTCCTTGTTCTCCAAAATAATGGAGTCCATTATAAACTGCCAGCTCTTGAGGTACTTAGAGGAGCACCAGTTGATTAGTGACCGCCAGTAGGGCTTCCGTCGGGGTCGCTCAGCTGGTGATCTTCTTGTGTACTTCACTCATCGATGGGCGGAGGCAGCAGAGAGCAAGGGCCTCCCCCTTGCTCTCCCTGGCAGTTAGCTTGGACATAGCAAAAGCCTTTGATCGGGTGTGCAACATGCTCAATTGACTCCCTGCTATTTTCTTGCAATGCTGTACAATAAAGTATGTCTAATAATTAAAAGACATTAGATCGTAGGCCATAAACAGTGGTAAATAAATAAAGGTGGTATAATTAAAGCGTAAAGCGGCAATAGCCTAATGGTTTAGGGTGCGGACTGCGAAACATGACGTCGCAGGTTCGGGCCCCGCCATTCGACTATTGACGTAAATCAACTCCAGACACAAGCATTGCAGCTTAATTTGAGTGGTTAACAGGAATACTAGTAATGTTATTCGGCATTGCTAGTATTCCTTAAAAAAAATTTACAAGTAGTATCATTTTATATTCTATGCACAATATTTTATTGAAGGTCTGTATCCAACCCTGGGGAGCGTGTTTCGAATGGGCCGTGACAACACGGACGTCAGTACTATCAGAAGTACGCTAAACTTGTCGCGAAATAAAAAATTACACCTACTTCCAAAGTTGTAATATTTTGAAACATTTATTTTGGACTTTAAAAAACCCGTGCGTTCTCAATAAAATAATTATTTGTGTTTGTTTATGATTTGTGATGAACGAATTAAATGAAAAAGCAACTATTGAAATATAAGCGGGACCTTTTTTACCGTCTTTAGTGTGCATCATCTGTTTGCCTAATACCCTTAATAGTTTGACTACTAAGTGTCAACCACAATGTATAGTCGGCGACACCTATTTACAATTATCTGCTTCACTACATTGCATTTAACTTAATAAGCTAACGTTTTAGCAGTAAAGGGCGTTACGCGTCCTAAATGCAATAGAAAATCACGTTGAGGCCCTTTGCGTTAAAATCCCTGAAGGTGCCTGGCACAACCAAATAGGACCTGGATACCTCACATTATATTAGAATACGCCTGTATGAGGACTTAATCCGGAGTGTTATCAAGCAAGGCGAAAAGAAACCGCAAAGCTCTACGACGCAAAACATCACGCAACAACCAAAGAAACAAAAAGAAACCGCAAAGCACTTAAAAGATTTAAACTCTTCTCGGGTTTATTGTAGCTCTTCTGTAAATCAACGCAGTACGAGAGCTAACTGCGACTCTTAACTTAACTGCGACTACGATATATATAAAACAATTTCGTATTTCAAACATGATTTACGAAATTCCATAAAATCTTCTGAAGAACCCTAGATGATTAAAAAAAGAAATTAAGTTTACAATCTTATATATCTTCAAAAGAGCCGTGTGGAGAAACTGAAAACGAGTTCTGAGTTTATATCTATTACTTAAGTTACACCTACGTACCGACCCATTGTTTTGAATCTTCTAATGAAAAAATGAAAACAATCTCAGTAGATGCGGTAAAATACTACGGCCCATACCACAATGGTGCTAAATAAGTGTGAAAATCAAAACGTCCGAATAATAAAGACGCCCAGAAAATAACTGCCTGCTTATAATAAGATTGCTTAATAGAAGTGGTCAGGTCAACTAGTAATATAAAAAAAACACAATTTCGGTTTTCTAATGTTTTATTTAAAAGTTCATTTTTATTTAAAATTATACATATGTCTATATACATAATTCTATGTATACACATAAAGTTCTAGTATTGGAAGATCTTTGCCTCCTTCAATAGATAATATATATAAACTGCGACGGCGTTGGATTAACATGGTCGTGTAACCGTAAATGGTTGCCTACAGCTAATAC
This sequence comes from Sericinus montela, assembly GCA_029286605.1. Classification (NCBI taxonomy): domain Eukaryota; kingdom Metazoa; phylum Arthropoda; class Insecta; order Lepidoptera; family Papilionidae; genus Sericinus; species Sericinus montela. Next base: position 421,738 of record JAGSMR010000082.1, on the reverse strand, counting down.
AGTAGCATAAGCCGCGTTTGACTATGTATTAATGAAATAACAATAGGAGAGAATAGAAACAGTTTTATGTGTTCTATTCATTAAATACATATTAACGGCATAGCTAAAAATTAATATTTGTTACTAAAAATAATTAGTATAGTAATAAATAAATAAATATCTTCACGCAATTCCCAATACAGGGGTAGACAGAGGTCAAGTCTAGACAATTAAGTCCCTTTGACCCACCTTCCACCGAAGATATTTTCGGGACAACGTGACAGGTGGTGAGCCCGTCGCCGCCTTTATGTCCAAGTCAACGATGAAATTCGTACATAAGTTTTTTGAAAAACTCATTGGTACTGGATCGAACTCGGGTCTCTCGACTCGAAATTCCGAGCACCCAACAACTCGGCTATCGTGACTTTTATATAGTATAGTAATAAATAGTATAGTATATATAGTATAGTAATAATTTATATAAAAGACCCTGCCGAGACTTGAGATCGACGGCGAAGTGTTTCTTCATAACTATTTGGCGGAGTATTTGATGGTTCCCACCTCCTGAGGTGGCACGTGCGATATTTATTGATTTCAGCAATTATTTACATAGAAATAATTTCAGGCGTAGATTCAAACACGTGTGTGTTCAAATATATTCTCAAAAAATAACCAAAAAAAAATAATGATTATTTCAAACAGTATGTAATAATTATAAAATGATTTAAAAAAAAAAACAAACTATCGATAATATGTTATAGACCAAGCCACATTAAAAAAAATATATAAAAAAATATATTTTTACATATATTTTTTTAATGTGGCTTGAAAAAAAAATTTTTATATATATTTATATATACATTAAAAACAGCAACAACGAAAGAAAAGAAAAAAATGGTCATGACAAAAAAAAAGGTAAAGCGAATAATTAAATTATTTTGCAAATGGATTAGAAAGATAAACATTATTGAATGTGTGAGTGAAAAAGAAAGTTTTAAATTTCAGAATAGAACATACATACGTAAATATTTTAAAAACCACACCGTCGCAACCGTAATGACTCGTGACGAACATTTATCCTACGATGTTATTTTACATATTGCACAAATCAAGTCTGTTATATGTAAATTTGTTAGAAAAATAAATATTTTAAATAAATAACTTACCTTTGAACCTAAAAAATTTTCACTAAACAAACACTTATTTTCACACAACACAGAAGTGAAGTAGAAGTCTCACCCGTAGATTATAAAATAATTTCTATATAACTAGACATTAATTATGCCAAAACTGTGGCAGGTGATATATTTATTTATTTTATTTATTTATTTACTTATTAGGAAGCCAACATGATATTGTACACACTTTTTATATACATAGTGATCATACTAAGAATTAGTACCTATCATACTTAAATAAAAAAGCGCACAATAGGATTACAAAAAAAGAGAAATTTTAAGCAACAACAAAGATAATAATATATTGAAAGATAATAAAAACAAAGCATCATGAGGTACTCATAATATTCTTATAAAAATATTTCTTAATTTTGTTTTTAAAAACGGGAAAAGAGTCATTAAAAATATAAAGATCTGCTGATTTTGATATTACATTATAAGCTTTAGAAATTCTATAAATTGGAGCTGATAATCCAATATTCGTTTAATAATTTCTGGTCTTGAATAAGTTATAGTTTTTAATCCTGGAGCTGGGTCCAGGAATAACATATGATATGCTACTTATCAAATATTTCGATTTAATTTCGTTGTGAACATTTTTATGTAACATACAAAAGTCAAAAAGAATTCTTCGACCATTTAGCGACATCATATTATATTTATTTAGCCATACATTATAAGGTATTTTTTCTTGTTCTATTTAATTTTCTTTCATTAAAATTAATAAATTAACGATTTGTTTTAAACTCAGATCCATTGATATGCATTTTATAATACGGACTCCAAATCGAAGAACAATATTCTAGATAACTAAGTATAAATGAGTTGAAAAGAATTATTTTGGTTTTGTTATTTTTGAAGAATTTTGTTACACGTTTAATTAGCGTAATACACTGTTTTCAGGGTTACAAAGTCTGCAGATGATTTTAGATTTTGAAACAAGTATATTAGCTTTCTTACTTTATATATTTACGAGTCAATTTGTTCCTTCCAAGATAAAGTACTGATAATGACATATTTAACTTTATTTGAACAGGCAACAGAAAAACAATCACCATTCGGGTCTATGGGGTTATTACAGAAGTGAGCTTTTATGATAAGGGAAAGTTAGGCAAGGATGATGATTTTAAAGCAAAGGGTAAAAATGTCGTTTTATCGAAGTTCAAAGAAAGAAGATTGAAAGAAAGCCATCTCATTACTGTTTCTGAATACATGCGAGTTTCTAACCAGTTTTTCCTTGAATAAGTAAAGCTGTATCATCGGCATAAGTTATAACTTTTTAGAGTCAGGTTGCAAAACCCATTAAAGTATATAAGCAACAATGTTGGGCCAAGAACACTGCCTTGCGGAACTCCATATGTTAGAGATTCGTCCTTGCTTAGGCAATTTGCAATATGGACAATTTGAGATCTGTTACTAAAATCACTTTTAAAAATATTTTGAGCGACACCTCTTACACCCATACGTTCTTATTTTTACAATAAAGTCGGGATACAAACCGTGTCGAAGGCTCTTGATATATCTAAAAATATACCGATAGTCTTTAGTTTGGCAGTTAAGTTTTTATTAATCGTATCTGTAAGTTCCACTACTGCATCCTCAGTAGACTTACTTTGATCTAAAACCGTATTGATTATCGCTGATTATTTGTTTATTGTTTAAATAAGAAGTTAGCCTCTTATTCAATATATTTTCCAATATTTTAGAAAAAACTGTAAGCACTGACATTGGCCGATAATTGATAATACTTTTCCTATCACCAGATTTATAAATAGGGTGTACAAGAGCCTTCTTAAATGTCTTAGGGAATATTCCATGAGTGAGACAGAGGTTGAATACATGAGGAAGGATAGGTATAAGTTTGTTTCTTGCAGATTTTACTATTGATGTAGGTATATTGTCCTATCCCTTAGCTGATGTATTTTTAGGTTAAGAATAATATGTTCAATTTCTTCGTGGTCAGTACATAATAAAACCATTGAGTCTAGTGATGTAATTAAATTTGGCTCTGTATAATTTTTAATATGTAACGATTACTTTTTAGTTTTTGAACATTTTACCAACATTGGAAAAGTATTTATTAACTTCAACTGAACAAGACTGATCATTATGTACGTTTAATAACTCATTACAATAGGGGGATCTGTAATTAAAATTAGTAATTTTTTTTTATTAGGTCCCAAGTGGCTTTTGGGTTAAATACTCGTCCAAGTAGATGGTCAAAATGTGGCTTCTAAATTTACCTTGTCGAGAACGTCGGCCCTGTTGGTGGAGGCGAGCACTACGACCCCGTCGCGGCTCTGCATGCCGTCCATCTCCACCAGCAGCTGGTTGAGCGTCTGCTCGCCCTCGCCGCCGCCCGGCGCCCACGAGCCGCCGCCCGCCGCCCGCGCCCGCCCCACCGCGTCCATTTCGTCTATGTAAACTATGCAAGGCGCTCTAGAAGCTGCCTCTTTGAACAAATCTCTGAAATATAATACAGCTTAAAGTTAATAACACGAATTACGAATTTATATATCAAATATTTATATTAAACTACCACAAAAAAAAAAACTCTAAAACTATAAAACGATTTTCGAATTTTATTGCAGTTTTACTTAGTTTCTTCAACGTCCCGCTGTCATTGTTACCTTCGGCTACCGTCAACTTTTATTTAATAAATACAAAACGCGGTAAAATCCAAAAATTATTTTATTTTAGATGTATAATCTTCACGTAATTACAAGAAATCTTTTTATTAAACTTTAAATTAAGTAAGAAAGCATTTTAGGAAACTCCCCTGGGATTATGTCATTTCTGGACTTAGAATTATGAACATTGATAATTTTAGTTAATATATTTCAACATTTACGGATTTACATCTTTGGGGAGTAAAAATGAAATGGAAAGTTTGAACTGGAAAATCGTCAATTTCGTAGTTAAACTTATGAGAATTGAGAATTCCTCTGCAGAATTCACGAAGCTACAATGGAAAATTACCAGAGCAAGTCAGAGGAATGGTCTAAAATCAGCTAGCTAGCTAAACTTATTGATACGTTGCTTAAATTCGAAACTAAGACCAATAATATCAGATATATTAGCGGGGAACTAGACACAATAGACTCCGGAACACTATAGATCTAAAAAACATAAATTGTAGCATTTAGATGCCAGAGCTCACTCGCTAAAATTTTATTGTTTGCAAAACTTAGATCAATCTCAGTCTGATTGCACATAAAATGAGTTCTTTATATGACGTGATCAAGTTAATCAATTTAATTCGTCCACTACTGGTGAACCATGGACTTTAATTAAACTTTTCAACAATTCAACGTGAGCCATCAATCATCCCCTCCATACCTGACTCTCGCCGCTCCCAACCCGCCAATCATCTCAATGAACTCTGATCCGTTCATCGAGAGAAATGGTACGTTCGCCTCCGTCGCGACCGCCTTGGCCAGCAGCGTTTTGCCGCAGCCGGGCGGGCCCAGCAACAGGGCGCCCTTTGGTACCTGCATAGGAAACGTACAATCTCGGTATCTCGTTATTGTTATTATATTACAGGCAAAGTCCCTGATGGCGAAGCCCGAATGAACAGGTCATCAAGTGTTACGATCCTTACACACCTCGCGCTACTCTCAAATTCATCATTTTGTTCATGAACGCACGCCTTGGTTCGCGAGTACTCTTGACCCTCCCTATTTCGGTTTTCACTTTTTCACTCAACGTGCCAAACCATCGATGCACGCCCGTATCCATTTTAGTGACAAGATCATCTTTCATCCATCCATCAACCATAATACGAATTTCTTTGTTTCTGTTTTCTCATTCATATAGCATTTTAAGTTCATTTCCCCATATGTGGAAATGAAAACGCAGCCATTTGTGCACCTAAATCTAAGTAATTATGAGTCTATTAAATATCTGATTATTTTGACTTTGATAAGTACAATGTCCCCCAGATGTGAATTGGCGATCAATTTAAATATAACTAAACTCCTCCAACTAAGCCCGCCAAAACGAAATGAAATACTAATTAGAGAATAAAATTAACTAAGAATAACCTTTGCACCAAGCCTCTTGTAGTGTTCAGGCCTTTTGAGGTAGTCCACGAACTCCATGACCTCGATCTTGGCCTCTCTAAGCCCCGCCACGTCGTCGAACTTGACCCCCCTCCCTTGGCCACTCATCGAGTCGACTAGAGTGAACTTGGCGCGGCTCAATTGGCTCTAAAACAACAACAAACATTTTAAAAACATAATCAAATGCGTCATAATTGAGGACAGACGCTTCTTGTGTTTGTTAGTGAGAATAAACTTTTGCTTTTTTTCTCTAACGGTTATCAGTTCGTCGACCAAGGTGACCGGTTCAATGCCACGTTTATATTAACTATTTGGCACATACTTAAAATAGTTAAAAATATAACTACAGAGTTTTCCTTGCTTGTATTTTCTTCGGAAGAGAAACTTATTACGAATTGGTAGTGGAGTATTCACTATTGAAATTAATGTTCCCGAGTCGATGACTCAAGACCTTAACATTTTGTTCGGTGCTTCCGTCCCGTACTACTCCACCCACCAAATATACGCAAATATAAACTTCTACGAATGTGCATGAGGTATATATAACTCGTTTCGTACAGACATAGGAACAATAAGGCACAAGGAAGGAAACATGTTCTTATTTTGTTTTCTGTTTTGTGTCTTTGTCTGCTGTTATTAGTTTAGTCATTAAACGTTGCAAAACAAACAAATAAACCGTCCTAGATTTAAATGGCGTTTTTAAAAGAACCTTAGGCGTGTTACGGCATCGAGAAATTACAAATTTAACAAATTTATTAGAATGTAAAACGAAATTTATTTATTTTTATTTCAGACACTTACAAATGTCAATCGTTACAATGCTAACATGTTTTCATTTAACACTTAATGTTAAATAAAATAAAAGAAATTTAATTAAATTGAAAATATACGTTAAAAAACATTAATTAAGAGCGGCACTCACGAAACCACCGAGGTTGATGTTCATCCGCATGTTCTTGCTGGAGTAGAGCAGGGAGAACAGGACGGCGCCGATGAGCATGGTGGTGATGATCTTGCCAGCCACCCCGCCGTTGCGGTCGTAGATCACACGCACCCCTGCAATGGAGTTTCCTGCGTTTCAGTACTGCGCCAGGATGGGTCCAATGTGAATTGTCACGAGCAATTCACTGGTTGAGAGTTAGCTATTAATTACCAAGACACTCAATGTGAATCATGACGGGCTCCAGCTCAACTGGTGAATTGCTATTTCTTTTTTTTTTTAATTGTATTTTGTTATCTTTTGATCGGCGTTATGTGTGTGTGATGGAGTGAGATGAGATAATTAAATTAGCATACACTTAAAAATTGCATAAATTTAAATCATCTGAAACTGTGGACACGATAGCCGAGTGGTTAGGTGCTAGGAATTCGAATTCATAATCGGAAATACGAATCCAGAAAGAAGGCCCACATATCGTACCAATGAGGTTTTTTGACACAGTGCTTAAAAATGACTTAGTCTTAGTCTACCTATAATGTCAGTAAATGAGATTCAGTGGAATGTTGGTCGAAAAGGATAAAATAGTCTAGAATCTCATATATATGTATGTACAATATATAATTTGCGCCTTAATTATTAATATGTTACATAAATAAAAATCATATGCATGTCGCAATTCCACTATTATGACGCAGAGCATTATTTGAGAGTGGTTTGTAAGATTGGGCTTATTTTTTTAATGGAAAATTCAATAGAAAAATCGGAATTAAGAAAAAATATGAAAGGGCCTTTTTCTTGAAATTTATTATCATTATTAATTAGAATCTACCTTTTTACTTTTTTTACACATTTGTAGTAATATTTATTATAATTTTATTGAAATTTTGACATGATGACGACGCCTGCCGGATCAAATGATAAACAAATATAAAAAAGTGGCGCAAGCACTGCTAAGGAGTCACGTAATCGCAATGTCGTCACAATTCAAAATTAAAATGAACTATTATCCAGAAAACATTCTGGTGGACTTACATACAAATTTAGAAAAAATAGTGAGATTAGAGATTATTATTAGAGAAATTAATATTGATTAGAGATTGGAAAAACAACAAAAAAGAAATAACAAATTTGAGCAAAGAAATAAACTTGCAAATACGAAAACATTGAGTACCTAATGATTTCTTGTATTTACGGAAATACTATCCATTTAAAAAAAAACGATTTTCGGATTTTATCGCATTTTTGATTGGTCACGGGGTTACCACGGATGCTGTAAAACATCCGAAACGTCGGGAAATAAAAATAGTTTTAAAAACTAATTTAAAACGCGATAAAATCCGAAAATCTTTTTTTTTAACATAGAGAGTAATTAAGAACCGAAACATTAAATTACCATACTGAAAAATCAGGCGGAGTCAAGAAAGCATGGACCGAATTAAGAGACGAACTAACTTGGATCAACAGCATGAAACATCACAGAAATAAGAGAAATAACACAAAGAGAATCGAAATACTAGAAATAGCAGCCGAATATTACCGCAAATTATACAACATCTAATTAACAACAGAGGAATCCAACCAGTTAGAAAACAGTGGCAAAACTGACGAAGATATGACCGCCTGTATTCTCAGAGAAGAAGTTAATAAGGCTATTAAATCACAAAAGAAGGGAAAAACGCCTGGTGGAGATTTCATATCTAATCAACTGCTAATAGGATCAACCAAAGTAACACTAAACACTATCACAGAATTATTCAATGAAATATTGAGTACTGATATACCTCAATAGTGGACTGCATACGTACATAACGGCCTGTTAAAATCCACTGCATCTATCTATAATCGCCACGCTTGGCAAGCGGATTGGCGATCGCAGTACCAGACCAGACGCACGTATTGAACAAAGACATTAGATGAAAACCAAACCAACAAAGAACAAGCAGGCTTCCGCAGTGAGTTCTCAACAATAGATCATATCCACACTATAAAACAAGTAATCCAGAAATGAAATGAGTACAATATTACCTTTTACCTTCGTACGTGGATTACAATAGAGCATTTGACTCCTTAAAACACGCCAATAATTTGGGAAGCTTCAAAAACCCAAGGAGTGCAGAGAAAGTATATTCAATTGATTACCAATGTATATTAGAATATGAAAGCAAAAATAAGGAAGAGATGGCGTAATTTTTCCGATAAAAAGAGGTGATCTTTTGTCGCCTAAACTTTTTTCATCTGTTCTCGAACACGTGTTTAGACGTCTCAAGTGGGATAACTACGGATTATATGTCAACGGAGTACATCTAAACCACTTAAGATTAGCAGACGATCTAATAATAATTGCCGAAGATTCAAAAGATGTTAGGACAACCGATGCACGAAAACTATATAGTAGGACTGTCAATAAACACAGCAAAAACTAAATTAATGTCAAACAAGGAATACACGTACCTCAGACAGATCATATCTCCAATAGACCTAACAACTAAAGAAATTAACAACAGAGTCACCTTAGCGTGGAAAAGATACTCGTCTTTCAAGGAGATAATGAAAAACCCTCTCGTACCACTAAAACCACTAAAAGCAAAGAGTAAAATATTTATTTCATGTATTTTACCGGTCATGACACATGGGTGCCAAACTTGGAGCTTAATTAATCGTAATATACCCAAACTAAAAACTTGTCAACATGGTATGGAACGAAGTATGCTAAACATTAAATTAAAAGATAAAATGAAACTTGATACCATAAGGAAGAAGACTAAAATCACAGAAGTTACTTACTGTATTAAAAACTAAAATAAAGGTAGACAGGGTGGGTATGATAAGGACAAATGGTCTAAGGACGTAACAGAGTGGTGCCCGAGACATTACAAAAGAAGGAAAGGAGGACAACGTCGTAGATGGTAAGACAATATAAAAAAAATATCAGGACATACTTGGATGAGACCGGCGCAGAATCGTATTCGATGGCGGACTATCGGTGAGGCATATGCTGGACAGTAAAGACAATCGTCACAAACCAGTGTCAAACAATTACGTAAGATTATTGTACCGAATGGTGAAGAAAATATATAGCGCGAAAATTAATATTAAAAGGTGTCGAGGTAGGCCGAGACAAACATTCGAAGACCATGTGAGCAAATTGCTCGACAGAGTAGGGTCAAGAGTAATCGAATCGCACCAAAAGACACATGTGTATGAAGAAAATGACAAATATCAGAGAAGCAAAAGAGATATTTGGCAATATGTTTTTTCTGACTACTAAAGCTACTAGCTTAAAAATAAATTTACTAATGTAATAACATAAAACATTCAAAAAAATCATGGAACATTTGCGATCACGTAACCATATCGTAAAAAGCGTAATAATAAGAATAGTTAAAACAAAATACGCATCAGTTGAAGGCTTAGTTTGATTCGTTTAAAATAAAAAATTAACTTTCTTCAGTTCATACTATAACAAATATAAAAGTAATTAACAATATAATTATATTGCATAGCAGCGGCTTAAAATCATCTGGCACAGTATCACGCTACATATTTTCCAGTTGTCCGCTAACTTTACGTCTTGACATCGGAAGTTTGCAATGATTTATACCTTCTCCTTTATCCACCCCTCTCCAGTCACGACAGCGGTGTGGTTGGGTGATCGGAATTCAGGTCAAGAGCCCCAAGCTCTATGCCCAGGTGGCAGACTCGTAATAATGGGTTTTCAAAACTTATGTGCGATTAATATCGTTAGTTTACACATAAAGATGGCGATTGGTTTACTACCTGTCACAGTCCCAAAAAATATCATCGGTGAAAGGTGAGTCGAAAAAACTGTATTGTCTAGACCTCTGTCTACTGCAGTATTGGGAATAACAAAATATATCTATTATTAAATATCATTAATTAAAACAATCCATCTCAATTTTTTAAGCTGATTGATAGGCAAACCATTTTTTCTTTATTCAAATTCATGTCAAAAACATTTTAATAACAAATCTTATTAGGTTATTTGGTAAATCTAAAAAAGGTTGCAAATAAAATATGTATTCGCCATACTAGCTGACTAAACGCTGCCACAGCTTTGTATCGCAAAGTTTTAGTCACGCGTAAGAGTGCCTCGGATTGATGCTTTTATACATGTTTCATTGCTTAAGCGCAACAACAAAACATTAAAGATAAATTTGTAATTAATAAGCCTATATACATTACAATATTTTTTGCATTTCGTAAAATTAGATACAATAAAGACGTGACTATCGCACTACCAAACCTGCCTCGTCGTTAGCAGTTAATTTTTTTTAGCCAGCTTTAGTTTGAACGTTGTTAAACACAAACATATATATCATGTTCCCTCATACTCGCCACGCAATGTATTTTATCACCATCTAATTACCTAGACATGGGGAAGCCTACAAATACGAGTAATCCTATACAGTTCCTAAATGTTTTTCTTTTTAATAAAAGCGCAAAGCATTTTAACTGAACAGATACACACATGTCAGACAATGAGCATTTGTAGTTTTTTTTAAATATACCCACCTTCCTTGACACCCAAGCTCTTTTCAGTCTCCCGAAGTTTCTCTTCGAAGCGATGTATGTCGCCCACATTCATATGATGCACTCGATGAGTTGCCTGAGATACGAAATAATTTTTCAGTCAGGTTCATGTTTTATTTAATAAAGGTAACCTAAATAACACTATAAGTAACAGCTAGTAAATATATATAAAAAATAAGATTTTATGGATATCTACCCTCCTTCCTTTAACGATGGCGCCCTCATAAAGGATGATGGTGACGACTTCAATGTCTGGCCTCACGATCAGCTGCTCAACTTCGCCCTTCGCCAGCATATCGTAAACAAATTCGTTCCATGACACGTAGCGAATCATCTAGAACAAACGCATTATAAATTAACTAAAAGGTTTACACAAAAGCTTCAATTTAAGATTTCAGTTTATTAGGTGATAAGTTTGAAGAGTTATAATTAGTTTATCATGCATTTTTATTTACAAGGTTGTAAGCCATGCTGGCCTCTATATATGTCAGTTGATTTTTGAAATATCTCATTTATTGTGGTAAGATGTTACAACATTAGCGTAAATACAACATACTTTAGTAAGGCCAAATAACTAATGTAGAAATTTGAAAAAGTTTCCTAATTCTGTCCATTCAATCGATAACCATATAAGTAATTATTTTTCAGTAATCTGACAATTGCATTAATACATCTTTTTATTCATATGATCTATGTAATATTAATTAAAAAAAACTATATGCTTATTTACTAAAAACTACAATAATAATACAGTCCTACTTTTAGTGGCATAGTACCAAGAACTCTGGCTGAATGCTTAGACTTAACCATTGAGCGGGACAAGAGGTTACATTTGATTTTTCTTGGTTAGGTTAGATATGATGCTGTTAATATATACAGCTGTTATAATGTGATTGAAATAGAAAATGTCAGAATTGAAAAAAAAAATTAGAAGTATGCCCTAAGATATGTAGGTACTACCTACATTTTGTTCAATAACTTTTTGCCATCTTTTACATGGGGACAAGATTTCTATGGAAATTTTGGGGCTTCTGATCAAAATATCCTTACGATTGGTTTTGGCAGTCCTCTTGTGATGTTAACTTGACACTACCTAAAGAACTCTAAAGAGACTGAAACAGGTGGAAATCTGAAGGTGCAAGATCAGGATTATACGCCGGATGCATGAACATGTCCCAGCCAAGCTGTCTTAATTTTTGCTGAGTGGCTGAAGATGTGTGAGGTCTAGCGTTATCGTGATTGATGAAAAACCACACCCTTCTGTTAATTAATTTCGACCAATTTCTCTCTACTTCTTGCTTTAATCTCATCAGTTTTTCGTAGTAGAGTTCAAAATCGATGGTCCTGTCTAGCGGTAACAGCTCATAATGAATGCCCTTCTAATCCCACCACACCCACAGCGTTACCTTGTTGCAAGTTAACCCGGGTCTAGCCACAATCTGTGGAACCTAACTGGCCTTTGACCACGACCTTTTTCATATTTTCTTGTCGTACGTGATCCACTTATCCTCACCAGTTATCAGCTTCTTCAAAATTGGTTTGATCGAAGAATCATAGATGAGTATACGGTTTATTAAGTTTCTTTCATTAAGCTTGTGAGTTACTCAAATATCGAGCTTTTTGTGTACCCAGTTTTTTTAAATGTGCCAAAACTATTTTGTGGTCTATTTTTATTTTTCAAAAATGTCATCAATTTTATCAGTAACAGGGCGACCAGAGCGACGTGCAACTTTGATATCAAAATTTCCGGATTGAAAACGCTTAATCCAAATTTGTGCTACTCTCACAGACACTGCACTAGGTCCATATACATCGTAAATGTTTTTCGCGGCTTGCGTTGCATTTTTATCTTTTTTGAAGTAAAATTTAAAATGTATCGATTTTCTTCATTAGATTCACTCACGTTGACAGTACGAAAAATAAATAAAAATCAACATAACATAAAAATCACACATGCAATTAAATTGTAACATGTAATTAAATTAAAGATAAATTTAATTTAAATTTCAAATTTCATGGTGGCTCAACGGATAAGAGCTTTGCCACATTACAAGATGTCATGGTAGAAGTTGCTTATTGCCCATCCCATCACATGATTGGATCACATGGCTACCCCGTCAGGGATTGTGCGTGAAAACAAATAAGTATAACATTCTGGCCATGGATGCCTATTGAAGCACACAGGCACTTACAATCAACATTAATAATGGTTTATAGATAATGAAGTATGTATACTTTCTCTATGCCTTTAAAATCAAAATATTAAAGAGACTGCACAAATAACTAGCTGAAAGAATGTATAAATAAATAAGATGGTGTGGGCCCCAGTGATTAAAAAATAGTCTTACCATTTGTGTAGCATTTTATATAAATACTTAATCATAAGTAGCATACCTCATTCTGTGTGTTGTCACCAGGAACCAACAGAGAACTCATGATGATAAGGACACTAGTTGTAAACATCCAGAATGCAGCTTTCATTAGCAATGAAGGTACAGTGGAGTCCTCGTTTTTTTTGTCTTTTTTATCCTGCAAAATAAGACTATTTACTAAAAATATTCACTGTATGAATCATTTTAAAAAAAATAAAAAATATCTTTACGCCATTACTAATACTGGGGTTGACAGGGGTCCAGATAATTAGGTTTTTACAACCTTTTGCTAAAATCATTTTTCTTATGTCCAAGTCAACAATACAAATTGTAAATAAATTTTGGGTATACCATTAGGGCACCAAACTCAAGTCTCTCAACTCCTATTCCGATCACTCAACCACTCAGCTGTTAGGACTACTAATCATCAAATTAAAAATGCAAATAACTATTGTTGAACTTTCAAACTCCTAGAGAATTTACAAGAGCAAAGTTAAAAATTAAAAAAAAGAGCTTACCTTCTCTTTGTTTTCATTTTGATTGTTACTAGATGGACTAGTGTGTATGTTTCGTACATGAGGTCGGTTTATGAACAATGATGTGATTTGCGGATAACAAGATCTTTTAAAAAGATCTAAGGCTGCTCTGTATTCTGCAGTAAAATGCTGCGATCGCTGAAAAATAATCAAAAATATATATTTTTATACTAAATACACTCAAAGTAATAAGAGGTACATCCCTTTAGCTTCACATTGTAATAATACTAATATTATAAATGCGAAGGTTTGTTTGTTTGTTGAATGTTGTGATGTTGCAAATCATTGTCACATGCCTTCTCTTCAGCCCAGTCCCAATACAGGGGTTGACAGGGGTCTAAACAATTAAGTCCTTTCGACCCACCTGCCACCAAAGATATTTTTGGGACAATATGACAGGGCGAGTGGGTCGGCAAGCCCATCACCACTCAACTTCTAAGTCAATTAAATAAATAGTACAAATGTATGTAAGTAGAGACCCCATAACCTACTGTACTAAATAACTGCCATAAAAATATTACCAGTTAAGGAAGAATATGGAAAGAACCCTGTACTAGCTCATATTAATTAACCTGTAACAGAAACTAAATTCTCAGAACAGAACAAAAATTTACTTCAACGAAAAGCAAATGATGAATGAATGAACATAAACAATGAAACCAGAATAGTGGAATTATTTTATATTTGATTTATCATAATTTCAGCTTAACACAATGTAACAATAAGCTTCCTCCAAAGGTTGAAAGGGTTTTGCTAATTTTGCTGGCAAATGGATTAGCAATTGCAGAATTTTGATTCTCTGATTCTAAACAACAAATTTCAAACTTCTAAATATTTTAAAACTCCGCAATATTAACATCAATTTATTACCTCATACAAATTACACATGTATTTATATATATATTTTAAAGTATCAATGCAATATACCACACAAGCTTGCAATATGAAATTAGAAGATATGAAAGACCAAAAGTAAGAACAAAGCCATATGATTCCAAGTCAACTAAGGAATCTACCATCTGTTGATTCAACTGTAATCTTCGAATACATCCAAGGCAGTTAAACAAAATGGTGCATTCGTCTTGAACACTGAGAGACCATGCAGAACATATAAACAAAATATTAAAAAAAAAACATAGTTTGAGTCGTACGATTAAGAAGGTTAACCCAAAGGAAAAATTGCATGTATAAAAATGAATGCACAACAATTACAAAAATTGTGTAATTTCTTAATGATTAAGAACACTCACTGGATCCTTGGATTTATTTGCAAAATTATGTAACGTGGATAACGAATTACACAATTTAAAGACATTGGTTCTAAAGAATTCATTTATATGCCTTTCTAATAGAACACTTCTTGGGTCAAAACACAATTTAGGCTGAAATTTAATTGCCGTCCAAGCCGGCAATCTTTTTATTGATAACATATTAATGACACGTTTCTTCTAATAGACACCATGAAGAATATGTTATAAAATTTTTCACACAAGTTTTACGTAATGGAAAATCTATTGTCGTGGTATTCATGTTTTCTTTTGGATCGATTGATATAAAATTACGTAGTGATTATATACTCAATAAAAATCAATACTCTGATTGGGATGGAATGGGAAGCAGTGTGACCAGATTTAATTTGACGAATCTACTGCTTGAGGAGGTTAAAGTTACTGAATTCTACCAAAAGAGTTACAACGTAGAATCATGAATGTTTTCTTGATTAAAAGATAAAATAACAAAACAACAAAGAAACCACCATTCATTAAAGAAACCAATACTATTAAATAAAATTCTAATTATTAAATAAAATTCTAAATAAATTATAATACAAAAAATGATAAATGAAACTTAAAGTCAAGATTCTTCGACTTTATGTTGGGCAACATTCTCATAAAGACTTTTGAGTGTATTAACTTGATCATACTTCTATTAGGCTCAAATGTGCCACATCCTCCTTCCAACTGTCGTAATCCCTCTTTTCCATGCATTATTCCAGTAACACTCTTATTATTAAATCGATTTCGATCTTGTTTTTTAATCCTATTAATATCGGAAAATATTCTTTCTACTTTGGCGTTTGACAAAGGTAGTATCGTCATTTGCTTCAGAATTCGTGAAAAATGGCCATACTTTGTTTTGCTATTCGTATCACAGATTTGGCTGACTTCACTCCAAAATTTATCTACCTTAACAGATTCAGACTTCGAACTAGAAATCGACAATGAATTAGACACGGAATTATTTTATATTTGATTTATCATAATTTCAGCTTAACACAATGTAACAATAAGCTTCCTCCAAAGGTTGAAAGGGTTTTGCTAATTTTGCTGGCAAATGGATTAGCAATTGCAGAATTTTGATTCTCTGATTCTAAACAACAAATTTCAAACTTCTAAATATTTTAAAACTCCGCAATATTAACATCAATTTATTACCAATTAGCTCATACAAATTACACATGTATTTATATATATATATATATTTTAAAGTATCAATGCAATATACCACACAAGCTTGCAATATGAAATTAGAAGATATGAAAGACCAAAAGTAAGAACAAAGCCATATGATTCCAAGTCAACTAAGGAATCTACCATCTGTTGATTCAACTGTAATCTTCGAATACATCCAAGGCAGTTAAACAAAATGGTGCATTCGTCTTGAACACTGAGAGACCATGCAGAACATATAAACAAAATATTAAAAAAAAAACATAGTTTGAGTCGTACGATTAAGAAGGTTAACCCAAAGGAAAAATTGCATGTATAAAAATGAATGCACAACAATTACAAAAATTGTGTAATTTCTTAATGATTAAGAACACTCACTGGATCCTTGGATTTATTTGCAAAATTATGTAACGTGGATAACGAATTACACAATTTAAAGACATTGGTTCTAAAGAATTCATTTATATGCCTTTCTAATAGAACACTTCTTGGGTCAAAACACAATTTAGGCTGAAATTTAATTGCCGTCCAAGCCGGCAATCTTTTTATTGATAACATATTAATGACACGTTTCTTCTAATAGACACCATGAAGAATATGTTATAAAATTTTTCACACAAGTTTTTACGTAAATGGAAAATCTATTGTCGTGGTATTCATGTTTTCTTTGGATCGATTGATATAAAATTACGTAGTGATTATATACTCAATAAAAATCAATACTCTGATTGGGATGGAATGGGAAGCAGTGTGACCAGATTTCATTTGACGAATCTACTGCTTGTGGAGGTTAAAGTTACTGAATTCTACCAAAAGAGTTACAACGTAGAATCATGAATGTTTTCTTGATTAAAAGATAAAATAACAAAAACAACAAAGAAACCACCATTCATTAAAGAAACCAATACTATTAAATAAAATTCTAATTATTAAATAAAATTCTAAATAAATTATAATACAAAAAATGATAAATGAAACTTAAAGTCAAGATTCTTCGACTTTATGTTGGGCAACATTCTCATAAAGACTTTTGAGTGTATTAACTTGATCATACTTCTATTAGGCTCAAATGTGCCACATCCTCCTTCCAACTGTCGTAATCCCTCTTTTCCATGCATTATTCCAGTAACACTCTTATTATTAAATCGATTTCGATCTTGTTTTTTAATCCTATTAATATCGGAAAATATTCTTTCTACTTTGGCGTTTGACAAAGGTAGTATCGTCATTTGCTTCAGAATTCGTGAAAAATGGCCATACTTTGTTTTGCTATTCGTATCACAGATTTGGCTGACTTCACTCCAAAATTTATCTACCTTAACAGATTCAGACTTCGAACTAGAAATCGACAATGAATTAGACACGGAATCATCTAATTTTAATTCCCTACATTTCATTTATTGTCAACAATTTTCATGTTTTCTGTTGCAAATATATTAGAAAACCTTTGGCGTTTACTTATCGGAGTTCGAAAATCAGCATGTCCTGCCTTCATCGATGAACAACAAATCCTGCAAAAAATTGTCTTGTACAGGCAGTCTTTGCACAAATTATTTACTAAGCTCGATCATAAATGATTGACATCTGTTAAGGAATTCTTTGATCTTAGATCTCATTCGAACATCACCTTTTAATTATTCCAATGCCATTGCTACATTTGTGCCCAGGTACATGTTTAGTATAGGAAGAAAATGCATTCTTGAACTTGGGTCTACTGACTGAAGCAGAGTAGTTTTTCATAAAATGGATCTTCAAAAAGCAACCCAATGTTTTGTATGTCTGTAACAATTTTGTGAATAAGGGTCTGATCAAATATAAATTGACAAGTAGCATTTACAATCTTATTTCCTAAAATCTTATTTTGAAAAAAGTTTTAATGCTGACCACTCCTCTATAATTCGATAAATGTATCATATGTAATGACATATGTAATGACAAAGTATATGGAGAGTTGGAGTATTATTAAAATTTTGAAATTCGACAAACTCTCTTTGTCATTGGCTACTGAGACAGAAGTATGAATAAACATCTTTGACAAACAACTCCATAGCACGAGGTCATTGTTTGCATGCATAACTCACTGAAAGGTTTGTTGAGTGGCAAAT
Organism: Sericinus montela; assembly: GCA_029286605.1. NCBI lineage: Eukaryota > Metazoa > Arthropoda > Insecta > Lepidoptera > Papilionidae > Sericinus > Sericinus montela. The sequence continues at coordinate 403,566 of JAGSMR010000082.1, read as the reverse complement.
ACATTTGAAAAAAATGCAGTTTGGGTTGACGTTCCTAATTTTAAAAACAACGCTATTCCTTTCGCTGAACATAACATTCGTGGTATCAGCAGCAAACCTTATTAAAATGGTTTCTTTCAGATAAGGCACATGCTAAACATATCAAACAAATCCTGCTCAGTATTATCTTTTAAGTTTACCATACACAACAATTTTGTTTGTGGTGATTGCATTTTTTTCGGAGCAGTACTTTATTGCTGCTCCAAGCACCTTAGTAATACTGACATCTGTGCTCTCTTCGATAATGAGTTAAAATGCTGGGCTTCCTTCATTTTACGATCTTCTTCTCTCTCTTTTCTCTATTTCCAATCTTGGACTTAATTCTGCAAGCATTTTTTCTTAGAAGTTATAGCCTAAGACGTTGTAGGAAATGCGGCAGATTCAGTTCTATTACAGGAAAAACGTTTTGCGATTTCAGAGTCGTGCTCGTCGTCCTCGAAATAACTTCGCTTACATGATTCATTACGCAAAAAGAAATTTGTTCTACTAAGGCAACTACAATGCTAATTTCTGCTTTTTTTACTTCTTCCGAAATGGTTGATGTTTTGTAAACCGTATCAACATGTAAGCAAAGAAATTAAAATAAGTATGCAGGACATTTCAGATAGTGCTATATAGCATCAAAAGCAATTTTCAAAGCAATTTTTAGGTACCATTTGACATGCCTAAACACAAGTAGCTGTATAGTAATGGTTATGCAAATGCGTAGGTAATAAACGAATATAAAACAGTGAATGTTTGCTTTTGAGTGGAATTGCAAATTCATAAATTTTATAACATAATACGGGTTCACACTACTGTGTAAGTTTAAAGTATTCAAAGAGTCTTAAAAAAAAATAATAAATATCTTCACGCAATTCCCAATACAGGGGTAGACAGAGGTCGAGTCTAGACAATTAAGTCCCTTTGACCTACCTTCGACCAAAGATATTTTCGGGACGACGTGACAGGTGGCGAGCCCGTCGCCGTCTTTATGTTTTCCAAAAAGTCTTAATAAGAATAATTAACTAAGAATTACATTTAATATATTAACCTAACTTTGCATACCTGAATGCTGGAATGTCCTTTCATATTTTTTATGGGCTTTGAGGTAGCTATGTGTTCCAAAACACAACTTTGTGATATAAAAAATTTTGATACCTTGGGTTATAGTATTATAATTTTGTAGGGATCTTGATTAAAAAATATATGGACTATTACTACGGTATATACGGTATACGGTACTATGGATTATTCTTGCCGATAGTTTTCTGTTAGTGATTTTTCAAAATCAGTTTTGTGGTTTACGATTTATTTCGTTCCATACAAACTTACTTTCGCATTTATATTAGAAAGATAATTTGATTAATTTATTACTCGAGACCGAGTGATATTTTAATCATATATCATATGTATGATGATCCGATATATATGTCACGCTCTTACAGTATCTATGTGGCGATTCTTGGTAGAGTTACCTTTTTATACAAATTCTGAATAGATTTTTGCTTTATCATTTATAATAACAAGAAACAAGAATTTACTAAGATGATACATTTAAAATTATTACCACAAATATTATTCAAATGATTTTGAGGGATATATTTAAAAGAAAATAACATTTTAATATTCTTTATTACGGCACAACACAATTTAAAAAAAATTCACAGATTTTTGTGCTTACTTATTTTACAATGTTTTACAGGACTGTTTCGACTGCACTGAAATTAAAACTTACTATTAATAACTACCATTGAGATAATAAATCGAAGTCTGTTAATCTTTGCATAACAAATCCACGTTTTTTCGACTTCTGCTTATCTTTTTCCTTCTCAGTTTCCTTACTTTGTGCAGTTTTTTGTACAGCCTTATTTGGTTTTGCTTCGGTTTCTTTTATTTTCTGTATTTCACATTTAATATCAAAAGGACATTGATCAGCTGAACTGATAGGCATCATTATCACAGGCACGTAGTTTGCTTTGGCACCATTTCTCTGTAAACAGATATTATATGAAAATATCCCTCTAAACATATGGTAAATATATTATTTTTACCTGATTTTCTGCAGCGCACTGGCAACAAAAGCTTTGTGCTGCGGAGACAGCGTTGCTATTGACCAAGTACTGTACAACGGCTTTTAGACTTTCTTCGTCTGAATTTACAGGTCTTTTATTTTCCCATTTTCCTTCAGGGTTCATTTGGACTAGTATGGGGGCCGACATTGAAAGGGAGTCGAATCCGGGCCTATCAAGGGGACTGAGAAATCAAAATACAACGGACAACATTATTATTCATGGTAATCATTATTATAATCATTTCAAAGTTTCACAAGTCCTCCGATAAGTATAGGATAAACAAAAGATTGCCTTGTAGCATAGCCTTGGATAAAATGCATAGCCTTGGATAAATTGACCTCCTGTAATTCTACGTGAATTATCATCACAAAGTGGAAGAGCAAATTGGAATGACGCAGTGGTTTTTATACTCTTTGCGTATTGGGTCCATCATATATGTACAACAGTTTTGATGATACATTGTCGGTGGTGATGAAATCATGATCGTGGACATGTCAATACAAATATTAATACGTCACTTATATACGTAATACGTTACGTACGTATTCTTCTTGAACGGTAAGAAATTCACAGTCATTACTATATTCAATAAATGTAACTCAAGTTACTCTATTTAAACAAATATAAGTTAAGGTCTATGAATCGAAAAAGTTTATACTTATTAATTGATATGTCACTGTTTTAAGGGTTATAGAATAACTTATCTGCAGTTATTTGTCTATACACTTACGGGTATATTGAATCATACTGGTTTTAAATCCCAATAAAGCGAATGGATGGATTAATACCAGGATGGTTCAATATACTCATAAATCATCCGGGTGGTGGTGCGCAAAGCGCTTGCTTTGTTATACCCACAGACAGAAATAGGACAGAAAATTAAACTACGTTGCCATTAGACTTTTATAGCAACATCTGTAGGTTAACACAATTGTATAGGCTATTTTCTCCTCTTTTAGATTTTTTATTGTTGGTTATCCATAAAATGGAAACATGGAAATGGTGAATTCAAGTATGTTGGACTCTAAACTTAGATTTTGAGTTTATACCTGTATCAAAGATAGAAAATACTCACATGTTTGCAAGTTTTGTAGAACCTTTTCCATCACACATTTTGAAGCCAAATATAAATATATAAAAATTTTTTAAATATTTTTTATTCTATTTAAAAATTTCAAACTCAAATTATAAGTGACACATTGCAATTTTTAAGTTTATTAATCACAATTAGGCAAAGAGACGAAAATCATGTTTTATATCTAGCCAGCTTTTAGGATAAAATAAAAAAATCAGGTATGATTTGATTGCTAGAACGCTCGTTGCAATCTCGATGCCTAAATTCAAAGAGAATATAATCACCACGTTATACTTAAATTATTCAGTACAGTGTTTATTGCCAAGTAGACACCCGACGTGTTGAGATGTTTATACGATGAGGCCTCAATGTGTATTCGAGTACAGAACTAGAGCATGAAACTCATCCAACTGCAGATAGGTGTAAGACAAGGTGATGTGATATCCCCGAAACTCTCCACCGCTGCGTTGGAAGATGTATTCAAGCAGCTGAAGTAGAAAGGACATGGTATTAACATCTATGGCGAAAACATAACTCACCTTCGATTTGCCGACGATAGAGTAATGGTAGGATCGCTGAAACAACTTAGTACTATGCTCAATGATCTCAATAGTGTCTCCCAACAGGTTATTCTTAAGATGAACATGGGCAAGAAAAAAATCATGACTAATGTCCATGTCGGACCAAAGCCAGTTGTGGTTAAGAAACCCTACGCTCAAAGTTGTCGACGAATATGTATACCTGGTATAAGTAGTTCGACTGGGTAGGTCCAACTTCGACCCAGAGATCAATCAACAAAAACAACTCGGCTGGGCAGCGTTTAGGAAACTGCGCTACATCTTCTTGTTGAGCATTCCTTAAAAGTATACAACTAGTGCGTGTTGCCCGTGATGACATATGGATCTAAGACGTGGTCCTTCACTGCATGCCGTCTGAGGAAGCTCAAACTTGCTCAGTTTACTATGGAAAGGGCTACGCTCGGTGTTCGGAAGACATCAGCAGTAGAAATAGGGTAACTGAAACACCCGTAAAGATCAGCGTTGAAGTGGCAATGGGCCGGCCACAGCCTCGTACAGGCAAACGCAATGTAGGCCAACCCCTTACAAGATGGAGCGACGATCTGCGTAATGTTGCGGGGAGTCAATGGATGCAGATGGCATAGGACCATTGTGTGTAATGTGGCAATCTTTGGGGGAGGCCTATACTAAATTTTAATTTTAATTTCAACTCCGGGTCTTCACTCTCGCAGGTTTTAATTTGTGCTTTAAATTGTGCTGTAAAGGCCTCTGGGCCACCAGCGATAAACGTCCGGACCGGTGAGGAAACGGCGATGTGCGTAATGAATTTTCCTCCACAAAAAACCAAAACTAGGCTGTCATCTCTACAATGTCCGCAGTGCAAATCTGAACATAATCTATAATAATAAGTAACGTCAATAACTAAGACAAATTGACAATCAAATGACAATGACACTGACACGCCGACACCGGGGTGTTGTAAATATTGGGTAAATAATTCACAGTAAATGTACCTAATCTAAGATTTTGGTTTTAGTATGAAATTTACTCTAGGTTGATTTAATAAATTAATTTTATCGAATTATATTCCTAAAATGGTGTAGTCAATAATTTCGTGTTCATATTGAATTAATGGTTTGTTTTAATATATTTGTTACTTTTATCTTCATCATTACCTTTATCAACTTGAATTTTAAATTTATCCGGGTTATCAGCACTATATTTTCGTGCTAATAAAAGACAATTTTTTTCTAATCATTTTGATTGTTTTATTATACCCCTTTATATTTATTTATACGGCCTGTAAAGTCCACTGTAGGACATAGGCTTATCTCATAAAGAAGAATTTGCCATAATCGCTACACTTGGCAAGCGGACTTGCTATCGCATCAGTAGACACCCTGCACCTATAATGTTGCTGCTCCTCTTAGGTCCGATGAAAGTTTGTTCAGATGGGTATTCAGCGGTGTGTCGGGTTACATTGACAGATTTACCATAAGTCATCAACTACATTATACATCAGAAACACATACAGCTAAACTTGTACTTTATGCTAGACATGAAAGGTATACTTTAGAATAAAATTATACTTTTGCCTGGCCTTTTCCTGTAAATTTCCTATTCTTTGATGTTCAAATTTGATTTAGTGTTTTATGCTACTGAATTAATGAAAATGTCTTTCCTGGAATATTAGTATGTCCAAACTTAATGTAGACCCTGAGCTTCAAAGTAGATAAAATAGATGAAGTTTATAAAATATGTGTAATGAAAATAATATCCATTAAAAACTTAAATGATAATTAAAAATTTCACCTAATTTTATTTAAAAATTGTCATTTATTTGCAGAATTAAAAATTGCTGTGTTATCCAGCAGTGATGCAGATTCTTCCATAAGTAGCAAATCTAAATAATGTTTAAAATTGAGTCATATATAACTCCCATACTTCTCAGCTATGTTGATAAATATGTTAAGGATTTCAGGCCAGCTGATGCTCAAGTAAGTATGATTGCATCTTATGTAAATTTGTTTGGGTTAGAAGAACTGATCCAGTATCGGAGACTCAGTTCACTCTGTTCAACTCTTGGACCTGCCAAATGACTTTTTACAAAACTGTTACAATTTTTGTCTTGAACACAGCTTAGGTCAGTCACATATTTCTTATTTAAAAATGTGTAAAATCTTATGTTATATTTTAATATATGTATACACAAAACTGCTCTAGTTGTCATAATTATAAAAAAGGTGTAATCTTTGAGGAAATTTGTATTTCATAAAAAATTTCTTCACGCCATTCCCAATACAGAGGTAGACAGAGTTCTAAACAATTAAGTTGTTATGACCCACCTTCCAGCAAAGATATTTTTGGGACAACTTTACAGGATGTGAGCCCGTAGCCATCTTAATATCTAAGCAAACTATATAATTCGTACTTAAGATTTTGAAAAGTCATGATAGCCGAGTGGTTGGGTGGTCGGAATTTCGAGTCAATAGACCCGAGTTCGATGCCCAGTTGGTAGGCTCATACCAATGGGTTTTTCAAAAACTTATGTACGAATATCGTTGGTTAGGACATAAAGACGGCGACGGGCTCACCACCTGTCACGTTGTCCCGAAAATGTCTTCGGTGGAAGGTGGGTTGAAGGAACTTAATTGTCTAGACTCGACCTCTGTCTACCCCTGTATTGGGAAGTGCGTGAAGAGATATATATATATATATATATATATATATATATATATATATATATATATATATATATATATATATATATATATATATATATATATATATATATATATATATATATATATATATATATATATATATATATATATATATATATATATATATATATATATATATATATATATATATATATATATATATATATATATATATATATATATATATATATATATATATATATATATATATATATTTATATATATATATATATATATATATATATATATATATATATATATATATATATATATATATATATATATATATATATATATATATATATATATATGTATATATATATATATATATATATATATATATATATATATATATATATATATATATATATATAATTCATTCATTAATGATGCAAAATGTAGGATAGATTATTTAAAGTTTTTTCATAAAATGGATCGACTTATATTATTGTATAAGTGCCAATTTTTTGTGATGGAAGCAGTTTAAGAGCAACAAATTGCTTGCCTTTCAAATGTCGAGAGTGGAGTACAACCTCTTTGCTTCGCGTTAACAGACTTGCAATACTCTTTTTGGGTTAATTTAATTTAATAAACCTTTACAATTAAGTCACAAAATTAACATTTTTGTGGAAAAACCGCTACTAATTCTTATCTGGCAGGTTTCCTGTGTAACTAATTTCTATTTATTAAATGTAAATTATTTCCTTTCATTGCTACTATCGTATATACACGTCTAACATTTGATTTTCCACTATGGCCTGGCCATAACACACACTAAAGTGGTGTGAACATTAAGGCATGCCAATGCAAGCCGCAAGGTTGGAAAAAGACTGCTCTACTATGTTTCTGAAGTCAGTTCCGCTTAAAATTGATCAAATTATGAGGAAGAGGAAGAGGATTTTTTGATATTTTTTTATAGAAATGGATAAGGCAGAGGATTCATGAAAAAATTAGGAAGTTACTCACTATGATGTAGATCCTTATCCTTCTCATCATCAACCCTAATCTTGATGTTTGTCATAATGAAATTAATAGATTATAATCAAAGTTCAGAATGTTCAGTATGTTTCTTACCTTTTCTTTTCTTCCTTTTCCTTTTGACTACCTAACCGAGTGGCGTACACACAGGTTTTCGTGTTGTGTCTGCTCTGCCTGGGTTCCCGGGTTCGATTCCTGGCCAGGTCAATGTGGACAGCCACTTTTTCTACGTTTTCACAGGGTCTGGGTGTTTTTGGTATCTTCATTGCTTCAGATTCCATATTTCGCGTATGGATGGTGTGTTGCCCATATATATATGTCTGTATTCTTTAATGTTATAAACATTCGCCGCACTCTAAGCCTAACTAAGTTGACAGTTGTATTCCCCATTCCTGGCACTTTTATGTAATTAATTACTTTATTATAAAAATTATTAAATTCTAACTTAAATTTAATATTGGTTTAGTTTTTATCATTTGGTATTAAATGTTTACTGTTTTTTTTAGGTTTCATTATGGGGTGGAGGCGTTGCTCTCCACAATTTAGTCCTAAAGGCAGATGTCCTGCAGCAAGAAGTCGCCCTCCCTTTCACTCTTGTGTCTGGTCGCATTCATGAATTGCTTATACAGGTGCCATGGACGAAGATTATGTCAGAGCCTATTGTGGTTACCATCGACACTATAGGTGAGTGTAAAAATTCCTACACAAGTGCTAATGTTAAGAACTTTGTGAATGATTAATGAAATTAAAAAATACGAAAAAAAATAAATTTAAAATATTGTCTTTATTTCTTTTCATCTATTTTATAATTATAACGAAAATAATACTTGTATTTTTGGTTTTCGTGGGCAATATCAACTTTTAACTTTCTTGACTTATTACCAAAGAATCTATTAAAATATTTATTTATTTATTTTACTTCTATAGCCAAACTTAGGCCTCCCTGGAAATATTTAAATTTCCAAAAATTGAAACTTAAAGGAATAAAGTACATTTATATTCATTGTAAACTTTGAACATAATTTTTATTATTATTTCAGAATGTGTCCTAAGTCTTCATCCGCCTCCCGAGGAAAGTCCTCCTCCAGAGTCACCAAGGTAATTGAAAATTATACATAGCTAATTTAGAAAATGCCAGACCTTGCATGTTGAATGTGTGCCATATGTTTTGTGTGTGTGTGTGTGTAGTTTAAAGTTATAAGAATGCGGTTGTGATGAGCAAAGCACTTTTGTTATTGTTTATAATAGCAGCAGGACGCAAGTGGTGGAGGCGCCGCCCGGCTACATGCGCGCGCTGGTGCGGCGCGTGGTGAGCAACATCGCGGTGCGCGTGCACCACCTGATTGTGAAGTACGTGCAGGACGACATCGTGCTGTCGCTGAACGTCAAACATCTCGCGGTGGACAGCGCCGCCGCCACCTGGGAGCCCGCCTTCGTCGGTGAGCAGACCTCGATTCTTTGACCGTTACTAGTTGTTGCTTTTCAATTCTCACATTACGTACCAAAAAAGAATGGAATCAAAAGCTTATTATTTGACAAAAAAAATGTAGTATGTGATATCAAAGCAGGTCCAATTTCAGCAAGTTACAGCAGTAATATATAGAAAAATTATAACGTCAACATTATTCGAGACATTTAAAAAAAATATAATTAATTGAAAAAAATACAATAAGAAAAAAACGATACGTCTCGACAAAAGATACGTATTCGCGTTAGAAGTTACCACTACTCGCCTTCCTGTGTATTTCATAAGGTGCGACTAGGGGAAAAACTTTATATCTTCACGCCATTCCCAATACGGTGGTAGAAACAGGGCAAGACAATTAAGTCCTTTCGACTCACCTTTCACTGAAGATTTTTTTTTTAACAATGTGACAGGAGGTGATCCTGTTACGGTATTTATATTCATACCAACAATATAAATCGGAAATACGTTTTGAGAAAAAAAATATTGGTCGGAGCGTTACACCTGGGGATTGAACTCGGGTCACTTGACTAACGGATAACCCAACCGCTCGGCTATCGTGAATATCTAATCTACGTAAACGATTACGTACTACGAGTATCTTCGTAAAATATCAAAAATATCTTCCGTAGAAGGCGTATCGAAAGGACTTAATTGGCTAGACCTGTGTCTCCCCCGTTATTTGGAATGGGCGTGAAGGTATGTTTATAACGCTAATGCATGTTCCGGGCTCTCGTTCAGACACGGAGAGCGGCGAGCCGGTGCTGCGACGGCTGGTGCGGCTGGACGACCTCACGCTGTGCCTGGACCGCGCCGACGCCGACGGCAAGATCCGCTTCTACCAGGAGCCGCTCCTCTACCGCTGTCAGCTCGAGTTCAGGTACTCGCCAGCAGTCGCGCTCATTACTCGACTTCGTGCAGTTAGTGGTAGGTTCTGACTGAAAGTCAGCGGTGCCGGTAATCTCGTGACATTATGCTGACTCAGAACCGTTTCATTTGACACGTCACGGGTCTTGGTTATTGTTACTCGATTATTTTTGTGTCAGTCTCGTCTCAGTAGATAGGCTCCAGCGTAGTGAATACTTTACCAGTCTGCTCGCATCCCTTCTTTCCTATGGTGAGTGAAATGGAACAGTGAACAAACTAAATACTGTTAGTATCGTCGTCCGCTGAGCTTAAGTCTATCCAAGATACCCAAGCTTGTGGAAAATGAATATTATATAAAAAATATTAACCAAATATGTGACATGTGCTTGTGTTAAATCTTTGGCAATACAAGTTTGCATTCGTATAATTACACGCTTAGTGACATACATACATACATACATACATATAATCACGCCTCTTTCCCGTAGGGGTAGGCAGAGACCACTTCTTTCCACTTGCTACGATCCTTACATACTTGTTTCGCTTCGTCCACTTTCATTATTCCCTTCATACATTCTCTTCGATTCAGGGTACTCTTGACCTGGCCTTAGTGACCATACTGAAATATATATTTTAACAGAGATTCAGCGGAAGTGTGAATAGTTCCGTGTAATTTAAGTAAGGAATTACTGGCATATATTTATGCTAATTTATGGCACAGGAGTCAGGAGCTGGTGAGCCATGATACGAGTGATGATGAACTCGTCATAAGATTTCGGAATTCCGATCAATGTATACTTGTCAGTGTTGTGTAGTTGAGATGACTTTACAATGTTTGTTTTTACAGTAGTCATATGTATATTAGTAAATTAGAATTTGTAATTAACGAACATTGCAAACGTTGCTCATGATTGCTTATCGTACATGCTGGTTGGACTGCGCGTTATTGTACGACTGAATAATGGATTTTATTTTATGTTGTTGCTCGTACATTGTAAGCGATAAAAACATTTAAGTAATCAAAAACGGAAAGTTTTAGTTTTAGAATACTGACTACATCGTATTTCTTACTGTCTAGAAGTTTCAATTGTTAGATGAGCAACTAATTTTTCGGAACAAAAAAAGAAAGTCATACATCTCCATTTCAATTTGTAAGCTTTTAGCTTTCGGTCAGTAGAGAGACCTTCTCTACCTTGGAGTTGTCTGGGTCATCATACTTTTACCCGTTTCTACTGCCAAATAACCGTCTAGCGCTTGTTGGGTTCTGCTTTGCAAAGGAAAAGTCTATAATTACAAAGATACATTCCATCTTAATATTTAGGGGTGACAACGCATATGTAACCTTTTTTTATTGAACTGGAAGTACATTTGATGATCTCCGTGGGCGAGTGGCATACTACACCGGTTTTCACAGTATCGCCAGCTCTGCGGTGTCGGGTTGCATTCCCACTCGGGTAAAAAAATTTTTCTCCATTTTTTCGGTCACCGGTGTTCGTGGTGACTTTGGAGCAGAGCATATATAAAATTAGCCGTTTATCTATATAATATTGAGCATATTTATTTATTGAAGTTGTATGCCGATGCCCATTAACTATCGGATGGACTGTTAGTTCTTGCGACTCCGATCCATGAACTCTGGCAGGCATTGTTTCAACTGCTGCGACGGTAACGTACCTGTGTGGGCAGGGTGCTGACGCGGCTGGTGTCGGCGACGCGGCGGCGCGCGCTCGGCGTGTCGGTGGTGCTGCGCGGCGCGCGGCTGGCGTGGGCGGCGAGCGGCGACCAGCTGGCGCTGCTGCTGCGGCTGCTGCGCGAGCGCCCGCCCGCGCCGCCCGTGCACGCGCCCCACCCCGCGCCGGCCCCGCCGCCCGGTCAGCACGCCAGTCTGTGCAAATTAACGCACCGGCCATCCTGTGTCATGTTGCATTGTGGGAGAAAAAAATTTACTATAAATATATTCACGCCATACCCAATTTAGGGGTCGACAAAGGTGAAGACAATTAAATCTTTTCGACTCACCTTCCACCAATTTCCATCGATATTTTTGGGACAACGTGAGAACCCGTCGCCGTCTTCTTGTCCAAACCAACGATATAAATCGTATATAAGTTTTGAAAAAAAAAAAACATCGGTACGAGCTTATCACCTGAGGATCGAATTCTAAGCGATTCTCTTGAATCGAATTCCGTTCACCCAGCACTATGCAACAACCCAGTAATAACCCAACAATAATATGTCGTACACTATGCTTCACATTGCACCACTGCTATGGAGTGATCCGACGAAGCATTGTGTCGTTGCAGCGGGCTCGCCGTCGTGCTCGCTGGAGTCGTCGCGCACGGAGAGCTGGTCGGAGTGGGCGTGGTCGTGGCTGCCGGGCTGGGAGCGCGCCGGCGGCGAGCACGCGCCCGCGCCCGCCGCGCCCGCGCCGCTGCATCTCACCGCATACTTCGACCACGTCTCCTTCACCTTCAAGGTACCAGCTGCCGTGCGCTCCGCCGGTGGCTACACCCACTCATCTCTATAATATAGCTTGTATGTATTATTTTTATTGTATAGCGTAATAGGGACTAGCAAGTATCGCCGGGCAAGCGTACAGCATAAAAAGTTATTAACTTTTTCATTAATTATTTTCGAGTACTTTGTTTTCTATATATCTCTATGATTTTTAAATAACTTATGTTTCTTCTAGATAAATACACAACATAATGTAAACAGTTTTTGAGATCGGAATTATAGTTTCAGAGAAAATAAAGAAAAATACAAAATAAAAAGATTTTTTCTTTATAATTGTAGTGTTTTATGTTTAATATTTGTAATGGAAAATTTATTTGTCGCCGCCTGTATTTTCTGACAACAAAAAGGTTTTGTGCATTCGGTTTTACGATAGCCCAATCTTGTATTCAATACGTCATAATAGTATTAGAATGTATAACTATTGTATTATGTTATACAATAGCGTATTTTGTATACGTTGATATTGCGGATTCATACATAGTGGCTAAGCAAAAGTTCAATATTCAAATTTGTCGCTCACTTATTTTAAATAAATTATAAATAAACTTGCTGCATGGTAAAAATTTCGTGTGGTAACGGCGTAAGAATATTGCCACTCCCTTTCTTCCCGTGGATATCGTAAAAGGCGATTAAGGGAAATAGCCTTTAATATCATTATGTCAATCGATAGATGGCGGGATAATCATCAGACCGAAGATGGGCAGCTGAGGTGCGAGTGGTCTGGTGCTGCGATCGCCAATCCGCTTGCCAAGCGTGACGATTACGGCAAATCCTCCCTATGGGAGAGGCCTATGTCCTGCAGTGAACTTTAATAGGCCGACATATATGTATGTATGTATGTATGTATGGTAAAAGGGTCATCTTTAGCTGAAAGTGTCGTATTATATTTGTTGTATAATTGCCGTATAATAGTTATTAAGAAACCTTGCTGCTTCCATGCTTAGAATATTTCTGGTATATGTAATATGCCGGGATACATGGAAACAACAACAAGAAACACGTTGAGACAAATGATTTACTTTTCTTTAACCGCTACCTCTAAAATGGTACCTTACCTTGGATCTTTAAATACGGCAGTCAGTTAAATGCACTGGGCACCAGGTGCTGGAGACGGAGGGCGGCAGGAAGCGCGCGCGCGGCGTGCTGGAGCTGGTGGCGACGCACGCGGCCGTCAAGAGCTACGTGTGCGCGCCCACAGCGCTGCGCGTGCGCGTCGCCGCGCGCCGGCTGCGGCTGTGCGCGCGCGGCCACTGCGTGTGCGGCCATCCCGACACGGACGCGGTCAGTGGCGCCCCCAGCTCCGGCTCGGGAGTACGAGGACAAACAAACTGACAGTTCACCTGCAGACAATTTCAAAGGAAGAGGATTATGAAATTAAATAGAAATTTTGAAAATCAACTCAGTCCGGTGGGATTCCAGCCCCCATCGTGGCATCGCTCTCTTTATTTGTGCCGGTTATGGCGGCATCTACTTAAAGATTTCCAACTTCCAGCTGAATATCTGTAACTTTACAGCTATGAGATATTAATACCATAATGACGTATATATTTTTATTACGTAATTTTGATTGTATTTTTAGAACATAATTTCATTGTGTCATTAAAAGTTGTATAAAACATTAGTTCGATGCCAGGTGATAGACCCTTCCATAGAATTATTATGTCGTTTTGCTTGGAGATAAAGATGCGCTCACCACCAGTCAGATTCTCTCAAAAAATGGCTTCGGTGAAAGGTGGATCGAAATGACTTAATAATCTACCTCTTTATTGGAAATGGCGTGAAGATACTTTTTTGATATTAATTGTGTTATTATTCTACGTCATATCTACTGCATTTTAATTGCATATCTTAATACAGGCCAACGACATACCGACTGTATACCTCAGCAACATAGAGAACAATGACGAGGATGACTCGTGGAGCTGGCCCGAGGATGACTTTGTCAACCAGGAGGTGGAAACGGCGGTGGCGGTGGATGAGCAGTTCCGTGCCTCGCCGGAACCTACAGTAAGACTGTTTGAAAATGTAATTAAGTCTCTTGTCTTCGATCCACTTCAAAAATATAAGAAGTCATATTCGTGTACTTCTCAGTCGTGTCATATTGGGTACGTTGTGCAGACGAGCGGAGACCGAATGGTGAAGAAAATATATAGCGTGAAAGTTAATATTACAATGGGGCGAAATGGGGCGAAGAGTACACTATAAGCAAGACGTGAACAGACACGTTATGAAGAAAATGATGAATTTGAAAGAAGCGAAAGAGGTGTGTAAGGAACTTGACATTTGTGGATCTGTTCACTCGTAGTCCGCCAGGGATTATACGCAAAGAAAGCAAGTAAATAAAGATTTTTTTTTAAATAAAAACCAGAATTTAAAGTTCTTTACAGTCTTGTTTGTCGTTTATTTTTTTTTATTCCATGTATTTTTTTATTCTGCTATTTCAATCTGGTTCAAATGATGTCAATCTGTTTTCTATTTCCTTCACAATTGTTTATTGGTCTGTTGTGCACTTATAGGAAACTGTTGAAGAAAAATGCGAAGACATTCAATCGCACCAAGAGCGTGAAGAAGCCGCGGCGGACGGGGACGAACTGTGGACTAAGATGGCGCCGGTCCTGTACCTCGAGTACCTGCACGAGAGGGCGCCCCCGTACACGTTTATTAACCCTTATGAGAACCCTCCCTCGACTTTGAATACAGGTATCGTAGATTTTATTTTTTTATGTGCAAAATTATGAATTATTGATACATTATTAATTTTTATATAATCATTTTTGTATGTTTGTTTGAATCGATTAGTCTTAGTTGGTCGTACTTCTAACAGTGGTAGAGCCACGCATCAGCTTTTGCTGTTGCATGAATGGGCCGGCTCGACCGGGGAAGTACCACGACCTCACAGAATACCGGCGTGAACTAGAAGTTTAACAAACTTCTGCGTTTCGTCTGGTGAGTGCAGGTAACTGGAGGCCCACACAACCCCTTCCCCAATTCGGGGGTACTCTAAGGGCGGCAACGCATCTACAATGCCTCTGGTATTGCGGGTGTTATGGGCGGTGGTAATCACTTACCATCACGTGAGCCACCTGCTCGTTTGCCGGACTTTTCTATAAAAAAAAAGCCTGAAAAAATGCTTAAAGAATTTCTGTACATTCCTATTGTCTTTCATGTGTTAACTCACACTTGCCTGCTCTTCACAATTTTAACTGGTTTTAGTTGTGTTATATCTTTTTACCATAACAAAGAGACAATCGTATCGCGCAATATGTTGAAACATATAATTTCTTAGTAAAAAATTAATAAAAAATATCTTCACGCCATTCCAAATACAGGGGTAGACAGAGGTCTAAATAATTAAGTTCTTTCGACCCACCTTCCTCCGACGAAATTTTTTTGGGGCAACGTCTACTTCCAGTGTTGTTAATTATTTCTAAATTTTCCAATTCAATATGGATACCACTGAGCTGGTGTGATGATGCAGTTGTGAGGAACTCTTATTAGCGTTACCAGTAAATCTATCTGTTGATTTTCCGTTCATTGTGAAGTAGCGGAGCATACATACACACAATGGTATGTTGTAGTACATTGCTGGACATCGGCTTCTTTCGTGGGAGGGTTTGCATTGCTCCATTTTGTTAGACGCTGCTCGTCATGTATACCGTCTGTAGAATTTTGTTCGGATATTGTTATGAGATGATTATCCCGCCATCTGTCGACATTCATTGATTTTGTCAAGGCTCTCTTACGACACTCGAAATGAGAGGCGGTGGCATATTGCTAAGGCGATACGAGCACGGGCAGTGAGTAGCGAGCCAGTGAGTGTGAGTGTGATGCGCGTGCGCGCAGCGACTGGACGGAGGAGAGCAGCGCGCTGGTGTCGCTGCGGCCAGTGCAGCTGTGCGCGTGCGCGGGCCTGCTGCACCGCATCGCCGCCGTGCGCGACGTGCTCGCCGCGCTGCCGCCGCAGCCGCCGCCAGGTCCTCGCGCGCTTACCCGACATACACGTTATAACCTCACGATCCGTATTTACTTCACGTAGATAAGGACAACATCACAAACATTGCTCTGATCCCAAAGCAATTCGCTATAGCAAGCGCGCTGTGGTAGCCGAAATAACAAACGTATCACAAACACCCAGACTAGAGACAATGAAGATAAAGTGGTTTCCTACATTGACTCGTCCGCGAAGCTAGCCCGGGATTTCGGACGTGGTAACACCACAAAGTACGGTGTGTACGCCACTCGTACATAGAGGTAGTTCTGTACTGCCGTATAAAGCCTACTAGGTAGGCTTAAGTAGAACATAGGCCTCACAGGTAAGGATGGATTACCATAATAGACACGAACGCACTCGCTCTTTTAGTGTTGCTGCCTGAGACTCTTTTTCAAAATGGGTATCCCGCTATCTATCGGTAACTATTGCAGTTTTCACTTATGGCTTTCTATTGGTCGTTTCTTACTACCACTAGGAGAAACAGAGTGATAGATTTTCGACAACATACGGCTCTTCACTACACGAAGTAAGTTTTAATGATTGAGAGGATTTGCCATAACCACTATATTCTGCTAGTGGTGCCACAATTACGAAGCCGCTTCTTTTAAGGTAGTTGTCTTGTTATTTTATAGATTTTTTACCTAATCATCTTTTGCGACCCTCTAGAAATAGAAAGATAATTAATCATTTTTTTTTCTATATAATGCGCTGTAATATTTTCTGGATATTTTCTAATATTACAGCACTAACTGTTATATTTATTTACCTAGCTGTTATGTCCTGGTAATCTTGTTTATTTTCCTATTTTTTTAGAATTTTATTACTGTTAGATATAGGGACGGACAAGTGAAACGATCGCTGGCTAGCTTAACACTGTTTATTGTTTACACAGTAATTAGCGGTGGGTGCAGCCACGCACACGTACCCAACAATTACATAAAACTGTAATCAATTACATAAAAATGTGTAAATAATAATAATGTAAATCTTAAAACTTTTAACTGCCAAAAACACTACTAACAGACATTTAAATAGAGGTGTTGTTTACTTTTATAAATAATTTACTCATGTTATTGAACCTTTACGACAATTTTTCATTTTTAATTCTAAAATTAAAGCATATATATTAAATTATATATCATTTTTAAATCTTGATACATTGAAAATTAAGAAAGCGGCGTAAACAAACGTCACAGCTTCGAGCTTCCCATTCGGCCATTTTCGGAAACTACTTGTAAAGGTGCGTTGTTGGTGTTAAATGAAACTCGTGAATGCCCGAACAGTCTGCTATACATTTAATGAAATTCGACATTGACAATTGACACATCCTTTATATACTCAGTATAAGTTGGAGGTGATGATGAGGTGTGGTGGGTGCGCGCAGAGGTGCCGCTGCGTACGCTGACGGTGGAGGAGTGCGAGGCGCTGACGGAGTGCCTGCCGCAGCGGCGCAGCCGGCTGGAGGTGCGCGGGCTGCGCGTGCGCGCGGCGCCCGGCGGGCACGCGCCGCCGCCCGCGCTGCTGCAGCTGCATCTGCCCTACGCCGACCTCACGCACACCGCGCCGCTATATCCCTACAGGTCTAGTGACGCATTGTACACTGACTGAAGTTACATTGAATTAGTACACAAAATACATTATGCAAGATTCTTGAAAGATGTGATTTGTTGCTAAGTCTACAATGCCGACAAAATTGTAGAGGAGCTAGGATCCATCATACCTATAACCTTCACATAAAATATATATAAAATATATAACAGTATGTTATATCCATTACAAAAATAAGAAAGTATTTAAAATATTACTAACTCTAGGAGGTTTCTTATAGCTGGAGCTAAGAGACGAATAGACTTCTATTGCTTATGGACATTACAGTAGGTGACATGTAGCATGTGGAACCGCAGGGTGTGTTCTGCGGCGTGCCAGATGCCGGAGGACGAGGGCCCGGTGTGGAGGGGCGCGCGCGCGCACGTGACGGCGTGCGTGCGCGGCGCGCAGGCGGGCGTGCTGGCGGCGGGCGCAGGCGGCGCGCCGCGGCCCGTCGCGCGCCTGCACCTGCAGCTCGTCGCGCACTCACTGCTCCACCCGCGGCTCTTCGCAGGCGCGCGCACCGTGCGCGACACCTACACGCTCAAGATTAGTGAGTGCACGCACCGCTACAATATAACACTACAAATTGGCTTTATAAAATTCAACATTTTGCTGATATTTTATTGAGATACCGCATCAATAAATTTGTTTTCATTATACAGCTTTTCGTTATTTATGTTTTTGTACTTAAGATATGTAAGACAATATATTACATTACTATTAATATATTAACTGTTGTTTAAGTTAACTTTTTAATTAAATTTAACTTGTATTATAAATATGTAAGGTTGTAAAAATTATAATAGGTGATATGATAATAAATATCTGGATGAAATTATAAAAATGATTTTTTAAACGGTTTATTAAATTTTGAGTTGTAGTGTCGGAAGTTTGGAATGGTTTTGTAAAAAGGGATTTTTTATTAGGGAAATTGAAGGATCCCGCATGGACTTCAATACGATGTACGTATCAAATTGCAAACACACTTGTGCTATTTAGTAATTATTTACATTGAACGGAATTCACAAAATTTCATTCAAGACAACTTTATTGTTCTGCGGGTTTTATTACATAAGTCACAAGTGTGTGGTGTGTTAACGTGTACGTGTTCGTTTGCGTGTGCGTGCGCAGACGAGGCGAGCGCGTGCGGGTCCGTTGCGCGGCTGCGGACGGCGGCAGAGCTGCTGCGCGCGCTGCTGGCCGCCGCGCCCTCCGACGCGCTCGCGCGCACGACGCTCGCGCAAGACGCGCTGCGCGACCAAGGTGCCTCCTGTGTACCCTCTGCATTTCTAGACTGTAGCTCACATCTAATGAAACATTAAAAAATTAAAACAAAACATTTATAAATGAAGGCATGATTTGAACGTTAATCTTTACAACAGTAATACATTTCGTATTTCAATCTAAAGTGTCAATGTTGCATTTATTTATTTTTGTCTACATATGTTGACTTTGTGGAATATTTTGATGATATAATTGAAACACTTCAAACAAACTTTTGAAAACGTATTGGTGATCGTAGTACCAAATAACCTCAGAAGTTACTGCCCGTCACCAGACTGCTTGTATATTGCTCGGATAGAATTATCGATATCATTATACCGCAATATTGACATTGTAAAGACTTTCTTATTCGCTTCTTATGTCACCTACGAGAATAACGAAAGTAGCATATACTTAAACCACCACGGCCACATTGTATATATGCGAATATTAATTGCTGAACCGTTAATGGGACATTATGTATAAGTGTTTATATGTTTTCTCTCACTCAATAATGTTTGTGTTTGTAATCGTAGAAGCCGTAGCGCTGGACGTGACGCTGGAGGAGCTGACTCTCCGCGGCTACAGCACCAAGAGCGTGGACACGCACATCGCGACCCTGCACGCCGTTCGCGCCGTCGCCATGCACGCGCCCAGTCAGTGTCCATACTAGTTTTGTCCACTTTTCAATAAAACCGTTGAGGATGCAGTTTCTGTTTAATTTTAAAGCATGTAATAGTGTACACTTTGTTATTAAATTAATGAAAAAGTTTATAATGATAAATTCAATGACACGATTGCCAGAAGGTTGTCCGAATACCGGCAGTATCAGTTGTTTTTTTTAATTTCTCATTAATTTAATAACAGTAAAAGAGTTGATTCTGTTCTCATTACGTAACTTTTCAGTTCGTGTTCTAACTTGTAAAAAAAAGGCATAAATGATTTTCGTTGAACCAATCCTAAAGAGGCTCCGTAAGATGAGAGAGAAGAGAATGTAACTTTATACTATTCACGCAGTTTCCTAATACTGGGGTAGTTGAGGTTTAGACAATCAAGTTCTTTGGAACTACCTTCCACCGAAGACATTTTTGGGACTATCTGACAGGTGGTGAGCCCATCGCTGGAGTCGCACTCTAGTTTCTTGACCCGAATTATGATCACTAAACCACTTGGTTATTCTGACTGACTCGTCAACGTACATATGTTATACTGTGACTTCTTCTGTTTTAGAGGGCGGTGAATTGAAACAAGCGTGGCTTTTCTCTGGACCCGAAACTCCCACTACTTCGTGAGTATATTGGAAAAGCAATAATTTCAAGAGGTCATTGATTAAATACTGGAAACTGATAAATAAACTATATATGGTTGTTTAAAGCATTTCTAATTTTATTTTGCCATGATTGTAAAAACGTTATTATGCTTCTGTCGTCGTCAGCCATGACTTAAATCAAATATAAGTTTTTATTTTTTTATTTGTGATATTTTTTTGGATTTATTTCTTATTTCTTTATATGTATGAAACACTTTATTTAAAATCAAAAAACACAAATAAGCCCTTGCTCTTGAACAAGTAAAACCTGTATGAAAGAAAATTTTAGAAACATTTAGGGTGTTCTCATAACAAATCGTATGGCAGGCCGTACGTGCGCGTAGCGCTGCAGCGGTGGCGCGGCGGCGTGGCGGGCGCGGGCGCGGGCGCGGAGGCGGAGGCGGAGGCGGTGGAGTACGCGGGCGCGTGGCTCGAGCCCGCCGCCGCCAGCCTCGACCCGCTACTGCTCGCCGCCCTGGCATACTCGCCGCGCCCGCTGCCGCAGCACGGTCTCTGCTCTTCTTTATTTTTTATGGAGCAAAATATTTTACGCAAAACGACCGGCCGGCCGACCGGCCACCGAAAAAGGTAGTTTCGGACTCGAATCTCAGAAGGAGAAGCGTACCGACTAAAAATTGTTGTTGGCTCCGAGCTCTTTAAGTACAATCGGAAGAGAGCTGCGGGAGCAAAGGCCGTACTCCAGCACACTGTACGTTTTCATATATATAATCTGTATAGCTATCGATGAGTATTGTAATTAAACACCGCTGTTACTGACGTATCTGTATTCTGTATGCTCAGTACAATACTATTATTACATTCGATTAGCCTATAGTAATGTCGGCACAGCATTACTCGCTGTCGCACTGCTGCACTTCCTCACTCAACGGCCTGGTAAATTACATGGAAAGACATGGGCAGAAAGGCATCTCTTCCGTTACAAAGCTTGGCGAGCGACCATTCGGTAGTCGCAGTACCATACCCCTTGCACATTAGATGCTGCTGCCCGCGGCCGGCTTGATTTGTTTCGGCCTGCTGTGTCTCGTTAAGTGATAATAGCTGCAAACAAAGTACAAAAAAATACACTGGCACTTTCTTGAAAACCTGGTTCTTGTTATGAAACGGACTCATTTCTGCAGTAAATGGTTTTTATAATTCACGACAGAATTAAGTTAAATATTTTTTAATGAAAAAGAAAGGTTAATGATTAAGCAGTACGAGAGAAACAATTTATGTACCCTACACATCCACGTGTATGTTTAAAGATGAATCATAATCTTTAAAATAATAAATTATAAAATAATCCTTAAAATAGTAATTGTTACTTAAGTGTAACTTTATAAGACATAGAATTACTTCCAACGTGTAGTTTTCGGTTCTTTAATGAATACAAAGAGACTTTATACGCTACATTGAAACCATAAACACAGAGCGTAGTCAAAATCAATAATTTTGTTGTAATTGTTCCACAGTGGAGACGCCGCAACCCGTTATTACTGCAAAGACTATGAGTTCGTCCCAATATTTCATGTTGCGTCGGACGACCCCACCCGTAAGTACATTTATATACAGAAATTTATTATTGTATACTTATTTATTGTATCTCTCCGTAAGTCTGGTCTAGTTATGTACCAGACCCTTGTTTTATCTTCAGTCAGTACAACATAGTCAGAACTGTAAAAAAATAAAAAGCAAGTATTTTAAAAGGCAACAACGTATAGTTCATTGCAAGTTTCTTAAAAAAAAAAAATATTTACGGTGTTCTTTGTCGCCAAAGGTAAAACAATAAAAGATGGTTCCTTAGATAGAAGCAGCCTTTAGTAATTCGATTTAGGCTTCTAGCCTTTTAGGCGTTGATCAACTTCTAATGAATTAGGTCTGTATATAAGAGTGCGGACTGTAAAACATGTCGTAGATTCAAGTACATGTGATTTGACTATTGTCGTGAACCACTCCAGATACATAGTTAATCACTTCAAGCTGCAACGCTTATTGCAGCTTGAAGTGATTAACGGTAAAATACGTAAATGAAATAGATATGTACATAGATAGTGGTCCCTATCTACATATCACAAATATTGTTCTGGTCCCAGAGTAAGCAGCTCAAGCACTAGTGTTATGGAATCTGAAACAACGAAGGTACCACTAACACTTCGACCAAAACTCGTGAAAATGTATAAGAAGTGTTCTTTGCATTGTCTCGAGCGGGCGACACCATGAAAACCGGTGTGTACTTGTCTCGTCCACGGAGGTGGCTTGTTTAATGTTGAAAAAAAGTTATTTTGGCATTGTTGATATTTAAAAACGAAAGAGAATGTTGCGGTGTGGCGAACAATGACGTGCGGGTTGCGTTTGCCAGTCGTCGAGCGGGCGCGGCGGCAGCCGGGCGGGCTCGGGCGCGGAGGTGCACGCGCGCCGCAGCGCCGCCTCCAGCAGCGACCGCGACCGCGCCGCCGCGCGCGCCGCTCCGGTCAGTTGTCCAAATCTCCGACATACGTCGTACATTAATTTCGTCGTACGTTAATTTGGATGTCCACATTTGCCGAGAAAGAGTGTTATCCTAGCCTTGCCTTGCCTTGGTATCTCGCGGTCACTTGACGGTCTTTTGGTTTCAAATCAAAATGATGTAATATGGGCGTGGATTAACACACTCTTTTTGAGTTGTTTGCATGAAGTAGTATTTCAAAATGTAGTCTACAAACGTTAGATTAAGTTTTTGTGTGAACCGATGTTATGAAAGCTTTTTACCTGGCAGCACAAAGATAAATGCAGCAGCATTATCGAGGTTTATAGTGGCGTCTATAGTGAGCAGTAATTTAAGCGGTATAGCGAATGTGTGCAAGGAGTGCTCTCAGCGAGACACTCTCGGCCGACGTGTGCATGCATTGGGCGCTAATGCTGTAAGGGTGCAGGGTGGCGGCGGTGCGGCGGGCGGGGGCGGGGGCGGCGGCGGCGGGAGCTGCGTGGGCGCGTGGGGCGGCGAGCGCGCGCTGCGGCTGTACGGGCGGCTGCGGCGCGCGCTCGTGTGCTGCGAGGTGGGGCTGCTGCTGCTGTACGCGCCCGGCAGCAGCGCGCCCGCCGGCGACGCCGCCACGCTGCGGGACGCGCTCGAGCGGCACGCCGCCGCGCGCCCCGTGCTCGCGCTCAGGTACCGCACGCACGCACGCACGCACACTCACACTGGTCAAGTGGGTATGTGTGCGTACGTACGCACAACATACGTTGTTTATTATTTTATTTATCGCTTTTTCATTATACATATTTTAATACCATTGGACCTTGAAATTTAGTTATTTGCACATTTTTTTAGCTTGGGTCGCTTGTCGATGCATTCGAATACAATGGCGAAGCACCTTTGGAATGAGATCCGACACGACGGACCCACTTTTTTAACCGTGAAGCCAGATCAGAATCGTAAGTACTTTTTAGAATAATTTGTTTCAATTATTTTGTATTTTTAAATAGATTTTGGTGTTATAATTATTACCTTAGAATGTTAAAGAAAATATTCTGAAACGAAACGTAAGCTACCATTACATGAAGTAAATGAGAGGTCACATGTTACAATATTATCACTTGAACGTTCTGATTGAAATAATCTATTATTATATTCTTACTGACAGTTTCATTTTGTTTTTTTTCTCTGTATTAACTTTACAAATTATATGCTCTTTGAAATTGTTAAAAGACTAAACTATTTAAATTATTATCAAATCTTCTTTGGTTAATATTAATAAAATTAAGTTATGATAGTTAATTGACTCAGGCGTTACTTTGCGGAAATTCACTGTAAAGTTGTTATTTAAAAAATTACTTCGCAACCCTCCGCATGAAAATATAAGAAGGTATATGCTACCTGGTCCGAAGAGAAGAAGAGCACCACCCTCCCTCCCACAGATGCGTGCACCAATTCCACTGTATGCACCACCACCACTACACTCAAACCAGGTAACACACACCACCACCGAAAACGCGACACGTGTTTCGCCTCAAAACAAGGCATCCTCAAGCAAGTAGACTCTACGATGAGCGACCGCAGGGTTGAGTGTAGTGGTGGTGGTGCATACAGTGGAATTGGTGCACGCACCTGTGGGAGGGAGGGTGGTGCTCTTCTTCTCTTCGGACCAGGTAGCATATACCTTTTTATATTTTCATGCGGAGGGTTGCGAAGTAATTTTTTAAATAATAACTTTAAAATTAAGTTAATTGTTTGTCAGTCCCAAGGAATGTAATGTGATTAGGTCCAAACACACTTCAGCCTCATGTGAACGGTTCGCAGAGACTTTGGAGTCGTTTCCGTGGAAGGTGCGTATCGCGGACGTGTCGTGCTACACGCTGGAGGCGCCGGCGGGTGCGGGCGCGGGTGCGGGCGCGGGTGCGGGGGCGGGTGCGGGGGCGGGTGCGGGGGCGGGTGCGGGGCACTCGCCGCTGCGCGAGCAGCGCTCGGTGGCGCCGCGCGTGGTGCTGGGGCTGCTCACCAGCACCGTGACGCTCTCGGTGGTCACCAAGTCGCTGACGCTGCGCGTGCCCGCCGCGCACCAGCAGCGCCAGCAGCGGGACGCCGCGCGCGTGGACGAGGTACGCTCCTACTTAATTGTGTCGTCGGGCTCATCTCATGTGCAGTCGACACTTTCTCTCATATAATATTATAGTAGACGGAATAAATGTTTATAAATTTGTTTAAGTAAGCAAGCTTGACGTACTTAAGTAACCTTGTAAGTAAGACATCGTAGTGTCTAGATCGAATCGATCCTTCATGCAAAGTTCTCTGTTTGAAATAACTCTGTCTTTAAAACAGTACTGTGCAATCGCAAGCTGTGAGAAATTCCATCGTCCACAGATATGACAACGCATCAGAAACTTTCTTTAAATATGAATTTGTCCGTACAGTCTAACTGTTACACTCCATTATAAGTCTTTGACTTGTGCTGCTATTTGCCTAAAAAAATCAGTTTTAAATGAATAGAAAATATCTTCCACAGAAAATAAAATATTTCACGAGCGGCATCGATTTCCGGCCAACAACGCTGAAGGAGTTCGTGCGGGGGCCCGCCAAGTATGTCGATCTGTCCATTTACAAAATTAATTTTGCTTTGCTTTTCATTAATATTTCAATATTATTTTACAGGCATAAGAGGTCTCCCGCTGAGGTAAGTGCGACTTTTTAGTAATATAGTAAATCATAAACAAAAAAACTTTTATTCTAGTCGTCCTACTAAATTTACACATTACAAGCTTACCCAGGACTTTTTGAAGATTCTCAAAGTTGATTCTTTGTGTAAAATAATAGTTCAGTGTTTAGAAAATAGTGTTATAGTAACGTGATTAGTGCTTAAATAATTTCAAAGGAGTTATTAGTTCTTATTGTGAAGGAATATTGCTGATTTAAAATTTTGTTGCTAACTTAAGTATAAAAGAACCGTAAAGCGTGCCGATTCAGTATTATGGCACCATCGGATTTACGCTGAAAACGTTTAGTATGTTACAGGATATAAAAACGCAGAATGTGTATCATTACCACCCATAATAATTACCGATGCACATTAATAAAATTTTGCTTGTTGCAATATGTTGGTTGTAGAAAAATCAAAACAAAAATATGTTTTATAGTTTGGGTTTACCATAGTGCTATTACAGCTTAAGACGTGACGTGACGTGTGCGAGAGTTAGAGGTAGCGTGTGCAGTAACAAGGTGGTTGGCGACAGGGCAAGAGTTCCCCGGAGCCTGCGGCGGCCACGGTGTCGGGGCCGGTGGTGTCGCTGGGCGTGCACGTGCACGCGGACACGCCGCCCGTCACGCTGCGCCTCGAGCACGACCAGGTGCGTGTACGCTGCTCCAGTGCGAGCCGCGCCGTACTACGGCACCTTAAAACTGCACCTACTCGAATGATTGAGCTATTAAGTTGTGTCAAATGTTGGTAAAATAGTTTAGAACGATGAATGTACGAACGAGCTGGATGTAAACGGAAGAATGGCTGATAGTGTTGATTCCGTAGCCATATTGTGACATCGATGTTGGTGCAGTGTATGTAAGTGTGCGTGCGGTGGCAGGTGCGCGCGGTGGCGGACGCGCTGCACTGCGTGGGCCACCTGCTGGAGCTGCTGCGACGAGCGTCTCCCGCCGCGCCGCGGCACAGCCCCGCAGCCTCCTCACATCACCTCATAAGGCAAGTCATCTCCCAAGCCACCTTTCGATCATTTGTACTTAAGCTGGACGAAGCTTCATGGTATCGCTAGCTCTGAATTCCCGGATTGGATTCCCGCTCGGGTCATTGCAGAAAAAACTTTATATAAGGAATATAAGTAACTTTGTTAGAAACGTACCTATTAGTCTCTCTCAACTGAGTAATATTTTATGAAGCCTTTTGTTTTCAAAATATTGTTGCAGTTCGTTTGAAATAACTTCGTTTTGAATGTTTATTTCAGATCTGTGTCGGAATTGGAAGAACAACAGAGCCCGTCGGAAGAGACGCTCAGTGAGAATCGCTCCGAGCTGATTCCTATATTCGAAGCCAAGCCTAGTGAGTTTTTATTTTACTTTTATAAACTTTTATACATCTTCTAGGAATTATTGCTTTTATTTAAATCAGGATGGTATGCGTTCGGGTGTGCCCAGTGTAGGACGACTCCCTTCAAGATTAATCGATAACCTGCATTATATTGTATGCAGAAGCTATACAGCAGGTTTTAGTTTTTAAGCTTCTTACAAGGAAGGCTGTTTTAAGTGTCGTTACCGGATTTGCAACTGCTGACCCTATTTGGTTAGAGGTACGATGTCGATGTCTCTTACGTCTTAGAGTCGTAAGAGTTAACATGAGACCTGAGTGCCGTTGTGTACTGTTCTTATATTAATTATACTGCGCTCAGGTCTCAAGTTAACTCTTGCGGTTTACAGTAAGACTCGTTTAGAATGAATGTTTAATTTCCGGTAATATAGCTCACACTCATTAACTTAATTTGAAGTTATGTAGGTTCTTAAGATGGGGGCGCTAAAAATAATTTCTACTGGAAGTGGACAGTAGACAAAATGAGTTTGCTAACCTCTGTGCTAGATGTTGGTTTGGAGGCTTGAATTTATTTTTCACACAAATGTATTGTTTTCCATATTGACTGTGTGTCCGTGTGCGCGTGCGCGTGCGCGTGCGCGTGTGTCCAGACGCGGAGGCGAAGACGTTCGTGTGGGTGCAGTGGGTGGTGTCGCGCGCGACGCTCGCGGTGTCCGCGGCGCACGCGCGGCTCGCCGCCGACGCCGACGACCTCATCGCCACCGTCGACCTCCAGCCGCACTACAGCCAGCTCAAGATCAAGCTCGCCTCCGCCTCGCTGCGGCACTATCGACGGTTAGCACTTTCGCTCATTGCGTTCATCCATCTCCCGCCACTAAGTGCAAGGAGATTTTGTTTCCTTCAGCTGTCAGTTTTCTGTGCTACGACGCCGGCCCATTGCAGCTTCAGCGCAATGATCCGAATAAGTGCCATATCGGTCACTTTGATCCTGCTGTGGGTAAAATTGTCGACTTTATAAATGATTTGCGTTGCATCGCAAAAGATACACATGTACAGCGACGGCTTTATTTGTTGGTAACGGTTTTTATCTGATCAAATTCGTGTAATACATGGATCGTAATAAACCGTATAGCTTACGTATTTAATTTAGATGAAAATTTCCCTTTTGTTGGTTACATGAATATCTTATAAAATTTGTAAAAACTTTCTTTTAGCGCAGTTAAGATGTAAAAATGAAAACCCACTTATATCTCTGCTTTAGTTTATGAATTCCATAGTCGTGTTGCAGGCGACGTTGCGCTGGTCCCCCAGTATATAAATAAAGGCGTTGATTATGTTGGTGGCAATGTGTGCGGTGCAGGTCGCAGGGCGGGGACTGGGAGGCGGGCGCGCTGGGCGGGCGCGTGCTGGAGGCCCGCGAGCCCGCCGACGCCCAGCAGGAGAACCATTTCTTGGCGCTCACCATCACGCAAGCGCAGTGAGTGTTCACATCCACAATACTACACACACACACATATTTTATTTGCCTTCCAGTACATTCAGAAATAATAAATATCAAGGTTTAATGGAACAATATTTCGAAATATGAACATTTAAATAGCTCCTATGAGCTGTAAGTAATACAGTCTTTAAAAGCCTATTGTATTCCCTAAGGATGGAAAAGATTTTCCATAATCGACACGCGGCATAAGAATTAACCCTAACTAGATATCTGCTTTCAAAACTCGCTTGTCTCCGACCTTGTTATCTGTTATGAGTATTTTTGAGAAGGTTATTTCGCCGTTAGTAGTTAGCTATTTCCATTTAAGCCCTTAACTTTAGCTTTGCAAAAGCCCTTAACTTTTCCTTTAGTCGCCTCATGTGAGATTATAAATTCTAAACGCTAATCTTATACGGCCGTTTGAATAAAACACTTTTTGCTTGAAAAAATACTACATCTTGTTGTAGAAAAAGCTTCTTTCGTGGAATAATGTACATATTTCGCCATTATATAATAAATCAAATAATAATATTATTCTATATAATAAATCAAATAATAATATTATTTATATCGCTTATTTCAGAATATCGAATTTGCCTACCAGTTGGAAAGAAGAACTGCACCCAAAATTGTTGGAACAAAAATCTGTAAGAAATGTTTAACGATCGTATCAGTATATTAAATTACGGTTACTACTTTTAAATACTACTTACGTACGTACGTACTGTTATATCTATTAATTGTTAGTCCTATTGCTGTAGTCACCCCTGACTGTGCATCCTTACTATCTTGCCTAGTAAGCATATCGATTGCACATAACTAGTAACAGACCATCCGAAGTCAGTCCGATTCCAATCGAAACAAGTCACACGGTTGCCAAAGGAAGGTGTCGCTAGTGACAACATAAACATCGAGTCCGAAGCTAAAAATTAAAAATAAATAGATGTACAGTGCCAATATATTAATAAATAGTGTACTAATGTTTAAAATCGTTTAATAAAGTATAAAAAATGTTATCTCTTAAAAAGCTGTGAGTGATACAGTTATGTTAAGTGAAGTGTAAATGACAGTTGAAACTCGATAAAGAACACATTATTGCTGAAATAACTGGTTAAATAAAGTTGTCTTGATAGTTACTAAAGTGCCGTTAGCAAATTTACATTACACTATTGAAGTTTTTAACTAGAATATCCAGATGCAAAAGTTTTTAATATATTTTTTCCGTGTACCCGTAAATAACCATTTCAAATCTTTTAATTATACATACTATAACGAAAATCGTGACATCTATTGGATATAGCGCCATCTTGTGTCAAGTAGCGGTGTCATTTCGATAAAGATAATTATGAACTCCATAGCAAATAGTGGCCGGAAGATGGCAGTATTGGTAACTTGTGGTAAATGTAAGAAAACTGTTGACATAAAAAAACAGCTCTGTGTTCTATATGTAATAATACGAATTCGATTGCGATGGTTATCCGGAACATACGTACCGCTTACTGGACCAAGAACCTAAAAATAAATGGAGATGCAAGATGTGCATTCGAAATAAAAACATTCGTAATAAATGTTGACAAAGTAACTAACATTACTATGAGGAAAAAACAATCCCCTGTTGTAAAATCATCACCTCGAGAACAAATATGCCTCTCAAAGAATACTCAATGCATTGAATCACAGCAGACATCCCACATTTCTTCCGATATTCTGGACTCCCATGTACTTACCGATTATGAAATATCAGATGAATCTTACACCACACCAAATCAACTTTCAAAGAGTGTAGACTTCACACTATCGGACTTAGTAACGAATTCTGAATTAAAAGAAACCATGTCTGAATTAACCAAAAACCTTTGCAGAACACAGAATGAGTTAGATAATACAATAAGCGAAAATAACGAACTTCGTAGGCAAGTGCATAAGTTAACTTCAGAAATAAAAATCTTAAAATCTTTATGCCATTCTTCAAAAATATTAGAAACTTGCCCCGGCAGCTGCAATAGTAAGATAAGATATTCTTTATTTCCACAAGGTTTTTCCTCTACGGCTTCTTCACCATTATAGCTTAAAGAAGACCCCAATAGCAAAATAAAAATATTGACCTTGCAACAAAAAATCAGTGATTTGAAAATTGAATTAAAAAACGCGAAACTGGATATTACAACTCTTATGAAGCAAATAGCACACTTAACTCAAAAACAGTCTCCTTCATTGAAACTGATGATTTACGAAAATCAATTAAGACGCTACAACACAAAAACGAATGTGGAAGAAGAATATTTATCTTCGGCACTCAACAATGTGTTAGTTTGGCGGCATCTATGTTGCTTTCTAGAAGAAATACACCGTATGAGACTTACAAGATCTTCGCTGTAACAAAACCATATGCTTTATGTAATGAAATTGTTAAGGACTGTCGTAGAGTAAACTTAAATATAGACGATAAGCTCGTTATATGCGTCGGTGAAAATGACCATAACTTGAAATCTGTCTTATCACAATTATATTTGATAATTTTTATAATAATACAATTATTGTACTAAAAGTCTGTGAAAATTCCTATTTAGATGTCAATAGATTAAATAATAGAATCGAGAACTTATGTAAAAAATATAAAAAATGTCAGTTCGTGAATTACAATTATTTTAAGTTAAGCAACATATGCAAATCAATAAATTATTATATAGATTGTGTTGATTACAATGAGAAATATTTGAACTTGAGTATACTTAGAAAACGAATAGCTGATAATAAGCCAAATAACGGGTCGGATAGAGACATATATATGCCAAAGAAAAGAACAATTCCTTTTTACTTTAAAGTTAAAAGTGATGTAACCCTAATAAATAATTGCATTACAAAACCAGCCGAAACCATAAAAAAGGCACTATACCTTATTATTTTCCTTCTGTTAAAAGTAACGTTAAATTTTTTCGAGCCTAATAATCGTATCTCTACAAAACATAAATTTAAAATACTTCACCAAAACATAGCTAGTATATTGTCAAAGCAGGAGTTTTTGGAATTAACTATGCAAGAGTTACGGGAATCGGGAATAGACATCGATGTATTATGTTTTTCTGAAACGTTTGTAAAAAAAGGATACGAAAATTATATAAAAATTTTTGATTACCAAGTAGCTGCCAACTATAGCAGAAACAAAGAGGTGGAACTTGTATTCTTGTAAAAAAAGGTATCTTCTATAAAGAACTACCTCTAATAAAAAAATATGCTACAATTCATACTTTCGAAGCTTGCGGCATAGAATTTGTGAATAATAAACTAATAGTTATTTGTATATACAGAACTCCAAAATCTGATCCCATTCTATTTCTAGAAAAATTAAATTGTCTTTTAGACACTTTAAACAAGCTATATAGAATCAAAACGAAGATGGTTATCGTAGGTGATTTTAACATTAATACATTTAAGAAAGGTAAAGTTACGCGTCAGTTACAAGATATATGTTTTAATTATAATATGAAATTACACATTAATGTAGCAACAAGAAAAGAGTCTTCTATTGACCATATTTTAAGCAATATATCGGACGCATCAGCTACGGTTCTCCAACTTCACCTGTCCGATCATGATACAGCACAAGTACTAAGTTTTTCTATTAATAAAAAATCACAGAAATTCGCATCATACTATATCTATAAACGAGATTATAATTTTGATAAAATTAAGAAATTTAAAAACTGTCTACAAAATCTGTCTTGGATAGACATATACAATGAAAATAATGCAAATCTGGCATTTACTGAATTTCACGAACAGTTATGTCTATTTTATAAATTATGTTTTCCAAAATTAAAAATTAAAATAAATGTAAATAATCGAGTCAAACAAAATTGAATTAGTAAAGGTCTAAAATTAAGCTGCAAAACTAAGCGTACACTGAGATATCAATTTTATAAAAATAAAAATTTTATTAATAAATTTAAATATAAAGAGTATTCCAAAATTCTAAAAAATTGTATTTCTTACTCAAAAAAGTATGCAAATATAAAGTTCATTAATACAAACCAAAATAAGTGCAAAGCCACTTGGAAAGTAATTAAAAATGAAATACAATGTAGTTATCCAAAAGTGATTGAAAATATAAAAATAAATGATAAGACAATTATTAATCCTATAGAAATAGCGTCCGCGTTCAATAATTATTTCATAAATTTAACACACGGCTCAGTACAAAATAATATAAAACCCGGCAACAAATTAAAACGGACCATCAATTCTATGTTTATTAATCCGATGACAGAAAGCGAGGTAGCTCAAGAAATAATGTCACTGAGTAACACCTCTTCTGAAGGATATGACGAAATAAATACAAAAGTATTAAAGATTAATGAATTAATCAAAGTTTTAACCTATTTAATAAATTTGTCATTTTCAAATGGATCTTTTCCGACTGACTTAAAATTGTCTATTGTTAAGCCACTATTTAAAAAAGGTGAAACAACCGACATCAATAATTACCGCCCAGTAACTTTAATATCGGTTTTTTCAAAAATCTATGAGAAATGCATGAATAAAAGGTTAAACGAATATTGTAATAAGTTTAAAATAATAATAAAAGAGCAATATGGTTTTCAAAAACATAAATCGACTACATTAGCCATGTTTTCACTTTTTAAAGAAATACTTACTGGTATCAACAATAATTATCTAACCACGGGGTTGTTTTTTGACTTGTCAAAAGCTTTCGATCTGGTTTCACACGAATTATTGTTACAAAAGCTGCAGGTTATCGGAATTAGAGGACTTGTACTTCAGTGGGTATCGTCATATCTGTATAATAGAAAACAATGTGTTGTAATCAATAAAATGAATAAAAATAGAGAAATGATACCTTACTCATCAGAATACAAATACAACAAATATGGCGTTCCACAAGGAAGTGTATTAGGTCCGATTTTATTTTTATTATATGTAAATGACATAATTACAGTTACAAATCACAAATGTGTATTATTCGCCGATGACATCTCCATTATAATTACAACTAATAAAAAGAATAATACAATTGCTAATCATGAATGTGACATAAATAATACTATCGATAAATTAATTAAATGGCTTGACATAAATAACTTAAAAATTAATCTTCATAAATCTGTATACATACAATTTAATAAATCTAATAATAATAAATTCAATTTGAAACTTAATATCCCTAAAATGAAAGAAGCGTCTAATACTAAGTTCTTAGGAGTTATTATAGATGAAGAAATTAATTGGAAAACACATGTAGATAGTGTATCGACTCGAATAAATAAATTTGTATATGCACTTAAACGAATAAAAAACGTGACAAATATAAATACTGCTATTCTATCTTACCACGCGTACGTAGAATCACTACTACGTTATGGTCTTATAATTTGGGGTAACGGTACCAATATCAAAAGAGCATTTGTCGCACAAAAAATGTGCATTAGAGCGTTAGGCGGACTGAAACCACAAGAATCGTGCCAGCCAACATTTAAAAAATTTGGTTTATTATCGTTACCGTCTCTCTATATTTATGAGATATGTGTATTTGAAGAATAAAGAATTATTTACTACTTCAAATGATCGTAATCCACTGATACTGATACCAGAAATATAATACTGTACAAATCCTTTCTAAAAATAAAAATTCATATCTGTTCTTCTGTTGTGTTTCAAAAAAAAACAAATTTTGCATGCTTTTAATATATGTAGCAAAACATGCTTGCTCTCAATTGTGGTGTAATGTAACATCTGTATATACCATGTTTTATGCAATAAATTATTATTATAAATAATCAGATACCTGTATTAAGTGAACTAAATAAACTGTATTCGTTAATTAATTCTTTTTTAAAAACCTAATTTAATAATCCGGCATAACAATACGGTACTTTTAAATTTACCTTCTATGTAGAAAACTAATCGTTCGAGTTGCGTATTGATAAACATGTGTGTCGCGCAGGAGGTGGACAGCATATGGGAGGTGTACGCGACGGTGGCGCCGCTGGAGGCGGTGGTGCGTCCGGCGGCGCTGCGGCACGCGGCCGCGCTGCTGCGCACGCTGCGCCCGCACGCGCGCTGCGCCGCGCCCGCCCCGCGCGCGCACACGTACCGCGCTCCCTCGCCTCGCGCACCGCGGACCTCGTCGCTGCGACGGACGGGGCCGCGGGCTACTTTGTTTACTTACCCATAATTCAGAGTTAGAACGTCGGCGTCGCACCTAGTGTGCTAAGAAATTTGTTTACGAAGCTCTCACTTCGTCCGTAGCAGCAACTGGCCCGGTGTTAAATAAGCTTATAATGTTCCACGAATAAAATGTTGAATGCTTATTCTACAGGATGAACACGTGGCAGTTGCCATTTTTCTACATGGTGGCAGGTGGGCTGCGCCTGCTCGTGACTGGTGACGAGGAAGAAGAGAGGGCGGAAGACGACACCTTCATGCTCGTTGTACGTGTCAACGTTACAAATAGCATGTTTATTAAGCACTTCAAAATTAATTTTTATTTTCATCATTCAAAACGGGAATAATTTATGATATATTATTGTAGATTGGAGAAATCACTGTCAATCCACATCCGGAGAACCCAATTTGCAGGTAAATGTTGTACCTTAATGGGTTGATTTAAAATTGTCATATCATAATTCATTAAAACTTTGTTCATATAGATGTCAAAATAGACACCATGTTGGTGTCCCTTTTTTTTTGGAAAAAGCAAAATGGTCCGCGACAAAATGTATGGAGGGTAGTAAATAGTGCGGTGTAGTGTTGTGGCGTGTGCGCAGACGCGCGGCGCGGGGCGGCGGCGCGGGCGGCGGGGCGGCGGAGGGGCGGCAGTACGAGGCGGCGGCGCGCGGCGTGGCGCTGCGCTCGGCGCGCTTCCACCAGCTCGTGCGCCAGGAGGTCTGCGCGCCATTTACTCTACTCACGAACATCCCTCGGTCCTTCTCCTAAAGAAATAGACCTAGTAGTCTAAGACATTTTTGAAAGAGAATTTCAGGTAGGCCAGTTTTTAGATATTCTATCTCCTTCACTCTCCCGGTTATCATACGGGCTATCTGACTGGCGGTAGTAGTTGCGTTCATCAGTGCGCGTCCTACCTGCTACTGGTAAAATATCGATTTTTCAAATCAATTTAAGATTTTTTTTCTCATTTTTATTGAACTTTTTGAAACTTGAATCTATTATTGCCAGATATTTTTACTGTTTTTTAAACTGTGCCAAACGCTAATTTTGAATAAAAAAAAATGTTTTTCATTATATTTATTATTTTTCTATTTCTGTCTTCACAAAAAACACATCACAATTTGGAATTTTAAGGAATTTTGTTGTGATCAGTACCGTGATTTAGTCAAGATCTTCATCGGTATTAATCATCATCAATAAACACGCAACTTGCTTTACCCAACACTAATACTCATTGGAAAACATAGGCTGCGAAGCGAGGTCGGACGCGACACACCATCGTCCGCTTCCTCCGTCACCGATTCCTCATCGATTTTGAGTTGTGTGGTAACAAACATGTGAAAGTTATGTTTTTGTATACATAAATTCCTGTAAATCAAAGTACGAGAGTATAAAAAAAGTATATTTTAAAACCACTATATTACGTAATGTTTATAGATTAGCGAGTCGGAGATCCTAAAAGGTACGGGTGGCGAAAATCCGGCTCTAAAGTGGAGCCAGCCTACCATTTCACCTGTGATCACGTCTATCTTGCATTCGTAAGTAACACTTTATGCTAAGATCTTCTTAACTTGAAAATTTAAACTGTGTTAAATGTATGCTCACAGTAGACACATCTTTTCCAATTTAAGTTTGCTATCTTGAATTGATCCATGCACTCTTGAATCTGATTGTAGTGACTAAAACTGTTTGACATTGCAGTAATCTTGAAATGTTATTTTTTTTCGTATAGACTGCTTATGATAACAAATTTTCCAACTTTTTGGTGTTATACCAAAATTAATCTTATATAATTTTGCTGTAATATTGGCAGTATTTTATAATCTCGTTAAATTAAATTATAGCTTGTAGAATTTGAAACCTCGTACCTTTATCATCACTTAGGACATGCAGAAACATCGAACGTCATGGAATTCTTGAAATATATAAAATGATGAGATCGTAGTTGTGCTTACAAACGCGTTGTAGACAATGTGTATGTCGGCAGCGCGGAGGTGGAGTGCGTGGCGGCGCCGGCGCTGTGGCGCGGCGGCGCGCTGGCGTGCGGGCCCGCGCTCGAGCTCAACCTGCCCGCCGACTGCGCGCTCGAGCTCGCGCTGCACCAGCTCGCGCTCGCCGCGCGCCTCGCCGCGCTCTTCGCGCGCAGGTACGCCGCGCACTCTCTACTGCACTAACATTGATGCTAGTCATCATTATATAGTCATGTAAATTAAATACAAACTTTTGTCCAGATCACACACTGTAGAAGGATAAGGCTTTACCATGTAGTTTATTATTTAATATGAAAAAAAAAAATCGGCAGTAGTTGATTTTTCCTTTTTTCTACTTTTCTTTACAAAATACTTTTTATTTTTTTCATTGAATATGAATCTTTGTACTCGGGTCATAAATGTTTAAATAATTATTTTCTGCCTACTATAAATCTTTTGGATATTTCATTTCAAAAACAACAATGTGTAACCTATTAAATACAAACTAAATGTTTATTTCTTTGTAATAGCGACATAATGCCGGAAGAACAAGCAGTGCCCTGTCCGTACGCAGCGCTGGTGGTCAGCGAGCCGGAACTCGAGCCGCCGCTCCCGGCTACTAACACGGAGCGCCTCACTAAAGGTTTTCATCCATACGTTATTATAGTGTAGGTATAATATTACCTTCAAATAGCTGTAGCAGAATTATGTGCTGCAGGAAAAGGGTAGCTACCGGCCAGGTCGGGTGATCGTGACCTGGGGAGGACGTCTCCTCCACAAGTGTACGCTATCGGTAATCGTATATATGCATGTCATCGTGCGAACTTCGATAGCGTGATGTAGGATGTCAGTGTGTTTCCTGAATCCGCCACTTGCGAGCTTCCAATGTGGAGACATAGATGTCGCCACATAACACAAAAAATTTTGTAATCGTATACTCATACTGCATATAAACTTTAAATTTATTTAGTCTCGTACTCCTCAGTAGTTTAAAGTTACTTTCACAATCTAAATATTTCTTATATGAACACATAACGAGTAGTGATTATTGTTATGGCTTGGTGCAGATCGTGTAACGCGAGGCGAATCAGTGGGCACGGAGGCCGGGCGCAGCGCCGCGGACTCCGGCGTGCACTCGGCGACCTCGCGCTCCGCCACCAGGCTCGCCGGGAGCGACTCCGCCACCGGCCTCGCGAGGACCGTCTCCGTCGCCTTATCGGATCACGTGTGCGTACTTGTTTTAACATACATATTTGCATTATCGCATATAATATTCCCTATTATTTATACTGCCGTGTGGTAACGGTGGAAGATTATTGCCACTCCCTTTCTTCCCGTGGTTGTCGTAAGTTTCAGCGATACTGCGATCGCCAATCTGCTTGCCCTACGCGAGAGTCCTATGTCCTGCAGTGGACTTTAACAGGTCGTTATGTTTGTATGTATGTATTTATATAATGTTATACACGATAACCGTCTAATATCTTCTTAGTTCTTTTCCAAATCTGGTGGTTGTCCATACTCAACATGAACTTGATTGTTCAATAACAACTGGTTTATTTGTGTGCGCAGCGCGAACCCGTGGGAGTACGTGGAGGTGTTCGTGACGATGGGCGTGATCGAGCTGTCGCTGCACGCCGCGGACGACGGCTCGGACGAGCTGGCGCTGCTGCGGGACTCCGCCCCCGCAGCCCCCGCCCCCGCCGCCCCCGCCGCCCCCGCCGCCGCGACCGACCAGCCACCGGCACAAGTATGAACTGTGCCAGTACAGCACAGAAACTGTTCAATATTTTTAGTGTCAGGGGGTCGAGAGGAAACAGGACTAAAGAACTGCTAAAATCAGGATGTGGGTTGGAGTCAGAAAAATTGGTAATTGATGTTTATTTCTAATTAAAAGGAAATAAATTTTGAAAGATTTGTTTCAAAATAGTTGTTTAACTTAAACTTTATTAAAATATTATTATTGTATATTGAATCGACCCATAATTGAGTGTATTTTGTGGGTATTAATTATTTTATATTTGTAGTAAAGGCATAAACAAACAGAGCCTAGCTTTTAAATTACATGTTTAGAATGACTTGGTGCAGATTTTTCATATTCATCCCGTAAGGGAAAACAGGGAATCTAAGCCTGTATGAAAATCTGTAAGTTTGATAAAAAAATATGAATCTTATATGTTGGTGTAATGTTTTAGGATAACAATAAGACGCGGCTTGTTCGAAACACAATTTATTCACAACTACCTCAGTACGTTTTACAAAAAGTCTAATAGTATATATAAGTTACAATAGGTAGGTATAGTACTTAAAACTACGGAGTGCATTGAGTTGCAATGCACGTTACCTATATATTACAGTTTGACGGTAATTGTAAATATTAATGTCTTGACATGGGTAACATTGCTATATTACCCATGCACACTGGGTAACAGACAGTATGATTTACAAGGATACCTTTGAGGTATAACAAACACGTGTTGTATAATTTTCAGATAGTTCCGGAAGATAACAAAGAAGCTGTCCAGAAGGCGGAGGCTGCAGAGTGTGCGACCGCTGCCGGCGCGAGCGTTGCGGGCAGTGACAAGAACAATGCCGCGGACAAAACACAAAATGATGTCGCAGTGAGTTTATTTCTTATTTTTATTGAAGTAAAACTGCGCACGCTTGACTTGGGGAGTTTAATTAAGTCTATACTATCTGTCGAACGAACTTCGTGGACGAGTGGCGTACACACCGGTTTTCATGGTGTCGCCAGCACTGATTTCCCGAGTTCCCGGAAAGGTGAATATAGAAAAAAGCTTTTTCTACACTTTCTCAGGGCAGGGTGTTTTAGTGCTTCGGTGTTTCCATAACGGACTCTCTAACATAGAGCATTAGCAGATTCCTTTGGTATCATAGCAATGTATGTGATGTTGTTCCTATCAGTGTATGTATTTATTTTTATTACTTATAATCTACTTGTGCATTAAGATGGAGCCAAACTTACTACTACCACTTTATCTACTACACTCTATATATGGGTCGAAAGAATACATTAAGTCGCCTAGACCTCTGATTATCCCGGTATTGGGTATTTAGTTAAATGTATAATAGTAATAATAGTATTTAATAAATATAATAATAAATATAATATTTGTGAAATGTAATATATATTAATAATAGAATACTTTTTTCACAGGATCCGACGCCCCAGACGCGAAAGACCGAAGTCAAGTTGCAACTGATCCAAATGACTTTGCATCAACCTAACTTGTATTACTGGCGGAATGAGTCCCAGAAGACCCTACAGGTATTTTATAATAATTTTGAAATGGTAATTGTTACTATAATGAAATAGTTTGTTGTCTTACGGTGCTAATTTCTGTATTTCTACTCTTAAGCAGTATATCTTTAAAATGAGATCTAAAATTTGATTGTTTCCAAGTATATTTTACTTTAATTCTCAAAGAAAAGATACAAATTATTGCACTTACCGACTATCAACATTTCAATTATGTTAATGAGCGATTTTTTCCACCCACATAGGTCAAGAGCCTTATAGGCCACAACTTTATATTTTCTGATGCATTTCAGTTGACTTTTAAAGCATGCATGCCAAGCTGAGCTGTTTTTTTTTAAATGAATGAGAAATGGAAACTGTACAGTTACGGGCGGTGCGCAGGTGTCGCTGTTCGACGCGAGCGTGTCGCTGGGAGCGGGTGCGGGCGCGGACGCGGGCCCGGAAGCGGACGCGGGTCGGCGCGTGCTGCTGAGCACGCAGCGCGGCGCGCCCGACCCGCTCACCGACATCCCGCCCGCGCTCGCCACGCTCAAGCTGTCGCTGCCCGCCGCGGGCGGTGTGTGTGCGGGTGTGGGGGCGGGGGCGGGCTCGCTGCGGCTCGACGTGGAGCGGCCCGTGATGTTCGACGTGTGCGCCGAGCGGCTCGTGCGGCTGCACCGCATACTGCTGCTGGTCGGTCACTAGCGCTCCGTGTTCATCTAGTGTTCTAGTACTTTCTTGTAGCTTTACTTCTGTCTTAGTAACTTTGGATTACACGCATCATAAGCGTTAGGGAAGTTCTTGAGTTACGTCTCAAAACAAGTAATTACTGCTTACGTATTATTTACTACGATATACTTAATGTTTGCGGTAATGGCTGATATTTAATAAAAAAAGTTGGACCAACAACCAGGTAGTAGCATCGTAGTTGAGGTCTGGTATTGCAGGAGTTAATCTGCTTGCTATATACGTAGTAATTAGTTATGACCAATCCTCCGTATAAAGAAACTTTTGTCTTAAAAAGAACTTCCTAACAATCTTCAATCTATTGATAAACGGAAACAAATCTAAACTTTATTTCTTTCATGTTTAGATTAAGAATCAGGTGGCAAGTAACGAGGTAGAAGCAGAAAAGGAAGAAAGTACAACGGATCCATTTTTGTATAGGTTGCGAAAATTGATGGGTGAGTTTCTTATGGAACTGTAGTAGTATAAAATATTAATGAAGATTTTTAAAAAAGATTACCTAAGTTCTGTGTTCTTTTTCATGTGTGTAAATGGATAATTACGTCAATTGTTATTTGTACATAGCGTATATTTATGACGACTATAATAAGGTAGACAGAGGTCTAGTCTAGACAATTAAGTACCTTCCACCTAAGATATTTTCGGGACAACGTAACAGGTGGTAAGCCCGTATAATTCGAACATAAGTTTTTGAAAAACCTATTGCCACTTGAGGATTGAACTCGGATCTCTTGACTCGAAATTCCGACCCTCTAACCAATAGGCTATTGTGACTTAATTTATGACGATTGCAGAAATAAAGATAAAATTTTATTTTTTCTACTTTTGACAACAAACTGTATAATTTTTTGAGCAGTACCCATTCGTCGTAAGTCATGACAATCGTCTAATTGTGTATGCCGTATTTAATATTGGTTGTGATGTACGTGCAATGTTAATGCGTGCGTTTGTCGCGTTGCGGGGCAGTGCGGCACGGGGTGGAGAGTGCGTGCGTGCGCACGGGGCAGGTGGGCGTGCGCGGCGCGGGCGGCGCGGCGGGGTGGGGCGCGGCGGAGTGGCGCGCGGGCGCGGCGCCGCGGCCCCGCGGCTGGCCGCGCGGCTGCTGCTGCGCGCGCTGCTCGCCTCCGCCGGCGCGCCCGGCGACTGCCGCCGCCCGCTGCTGCTGCCGCTCACGCTCGGGTCAGTCACCTCCGTTCTGCACAAGCGCTACGATTGCATGCGACGCCGCCCGGCATCTGCTGTACGATAAATTGTGGGACCCTTACCTCCCCCTGCAACCGCAAACCTCTTGTTTTACGGTAAAGGTCGATTATCTCACGTGGACGTTGAATGCGCCAGTGCGATACCTTACCATACGTGTCGTATAAATATAGTCCACTAATCAACGAACCCTGCCAGCATGGTTCCAACTATACCTACCTTTTCAATAACTGCTTTTTAAAAAAACGATTAAAAAGTGTAGTAGCATACTGAGACGTATTGAACCAACCTTTTTTTTTTTTCTACGTGAAAAAATACCTAACGTATAGCCGCCCCACGGGGCAAGGATGGGTGATGTCGGATTCGCACCGACCTAAACTCCACGGTGTTCCGCCTTCACCGCATGTTGGCGGGGCCACGGAAACGCTTTCGCACACATCCGCGTAACGTACATCCTACCCTCCCTGGTCGCCCAGGGCACCCCTCCTCGGGAGTGAAAAATTCTCTCCCACTTCCATTAGGCTAAACGCACTAAACACGTACATGTCTATTTCCTTGGCCACTAAACCCACGTGGGTGACCATCGTCACGGGCGCAGAAAGGTGGGTGCTTGACCGAGCACCAGCCTACCCGTCACCCCGCGGTGGATCTGGACTTTGGCTGCGCCGCAAACCACATTTCGGATCTGGATGGCAGAAAAAGCGGCGAATCGCAATACCGACACCTCTCTCTCCCCGCGGGCCAACATTGCCGCATCAGTGGTGGCGGTGGTCAGGCCGGGCATGTGCGTTTCTCTTGGTTTACCGTGGGTGCACAAGCTACGGTTACCAAGCCCCACTGCTACAACAAGGGGGGAACCCGTTCGGTGAGTGGTGTCTCTGGTTTCAAGGTGTCGCCAGTTTCAAGGGCCCGTGTTCGATTTTCAAACGGATCAATGTAGAAAACTACTTTTTCGGCATCGTCTCAAGTCTAAGCGTCTGTGGCACTGTATGTTTATAAAAATAATAATAAACAAATGAAACAATCGTTTGGTAGCGAGGCTAGTTAATAGATGGCCACCCGCAATACGTATGACAATAATCGGTGCAGCGCGTCGCTGGAGGCGGCGTGGGAGCCGTGGCGGCAGGGCGAGCGGCGGGCCTCGCTGTGCGCGGGCGCGCACGTGGACGCGGCCGCGCTCGAGCTGCGCCCCGCCGACCTGGCCGCGCTCGCGCGACTGCTGCGGGCCGCGCGCCGTCTGCTGCGCGCCCTGCAGGTACCTTCACTTCACACTTATTCACGTCACCACTGTTGAAAAAGTCTAGCCGCGGACATTCGCACACTTATTTTTAAAGCATGTGAAAAGTCTAGCAATGTAAAATTACACAGACATACATTATTTTTTTACATTATTTTTTCTTGTGCATATATAAAATGGAAATCTAAAAGAAACTTCTTTAAAAAGTGTAATTAAAAGAGATGTTCTTTTATTTGTAGCCCGACTCCGCCGACTCTAAGAGCAGCGTAGTGTCAAACAAATCGATACCGGGCTCGACCATTACCTCTGCCACGGTATCGGGTAACTGTCTAGAAGACATCAGCGACCACTATTACAAAGACGATCTCAGGTACGGACTAATAAATTATAAAAATACATGTGAAAACGTATATATTTTTATATGTTACAACTTATCCCGTTTCTCTCGACTGTCATTTACACATTTATAACGATTTGCTTAATAGTAACCTTACTTGTATGCACTGTGAGATTTTAAAATAAAAGGCAAACCGCGTGTCGCTAGGCGTCACATCATTCCATTTATACTCCTTACCAAGCGATTAAAATAAGAGAAGAAATTTCAATAATTTTAAATATTAATTTAAAATTAAGAATTAAATATTAATTTTTCATGATGCAAAGTAATAAAAATATTAATATTTAAAATATGTACTTTCACAATTCTTATTTCGTAATACTTTTTTTTTTTTCTACGTGAAAAATACCTAATCGTATAGTTGCTCCACGTGTTGGATGGGTGACGATCTGCACCGACCTAAACTCCACGGTGTTCCGCCTTCACCGCATGTTGGCGGGCCACGGAAACGCTTTCGCACACATCCGCGTAACGTACATCCTACCCTCCTGGTCGCCCAGGGCACCCCTCCTCAGGAGTGAAAAATTCTCCCACTTCCATTAGGCTAAACACACTAAACACGTACATGTCTATTTCCTTGGCCACTAAACCCCGTGGGTGACCATCGTCACGGGCGCAGAAAGGTGGGTGCTTGACCGAGCACCAGCCTACCCGTCACCCGCGGTGGATCTGGACTTTGGCTGCGCCGCAAACCACATTTCGGATCTGGATGGCAGAAAAGCGGCGAATCGCAATACCGACACCTCTCTCCCCGCGGGCCAACATTGCCGCATCAGTGGTGGCGGTGGTCAGGCCGGGCATGTGCGTTTCTCTTGGTTTACCGTGGGTGCCTGTTACGGTTACCAAGCCCCACTGCTACAACAAGGGGGAACCCGTTCGGTGAGTGGTGTCTCTGGTTTCAAGGTGTCGCCAGTTTCAAGGGCCCGTGTTCGATTTTCAAACGGATCAATGTAGAAAACTACTTTTTCGGCATCGTCTCAAGTCTAAGCGTCTGTGGCACTGTATGTTTATAAAAATAATAATAAACAAATGAAACAATCGTTTGGTAGCGAGGCTAGTTAATAGATGGCCACCCGCAATACGTATGACAATAATCGGTGCAGCGCGTCGCTGGAGGCGGCGTGGGAGCCGTGGCGGCAGGGCGAGCGGCGGGCCTCGCTGTGCGCGGGCGCGCACGTGGACGCGGCCGCGCTCGCGCGACTGCTGCGGGCCGCGCGCCGTCTGCTGCGCGCCCTGCAGGTACCTTCACTTCACACTTATTCACGTCACCACTGTTGAAAAGTCTAGCAATGTAAAATTACACAGACATACATTATTTTTTCTTGTGCATATATAAAATGGAAATCTAAAAGAAACTTCTTTAAAAGTGTAATTAAAAGAGATGTTCTTTTATTTGTAGCCCGACTCCGCCGACTCTAAGAGCAGCGTAGTGTCAAACAAATCGATACCGGGCTCGACCATTACCTCTGCCACGGTATCGGGTAACTGTCTAGAAGACATCAGCGACCACTATTACAAAGACGATCTCAGGTACGGACTAATAAATTATAA
This sequence comes from Sericinus montela, assembly GCA_029286605.1. Classification (NCBI taxonomy): domain Eukaryota; kingdom Metazoa; phylum Arthropoda; class Insecta; order Lepidoptera; family Papilionidae; genus Sericinus; species Sericinus montela. The sequence goes on along the minus strand of JAGSMR010000082.1, from coordinate 358,647 downwards.
AATACATGTGAAAACGTATATATTTTTATATGTTACAACTTATCCCGTTTCTCTCGACTGTCATTTACACATTTATAACGATTTGCTTAATAGTAACCTTACTTGTATGCACTGTGAGATTTTAAAATAAAAGGCAAACCGCGTGTCGCTAGGCGTCACATCATTCCATTTATACTCCTTACCAAGCGATTAAAATAAGAGAAGAAATTTCAATAATTTTAAATATTAATTTAAAATTAAGAATTAAATATTAATTTAAAATTAAGAATTAAATATTAATTTAAAATTAAGAATTAAATATTAATTTAAAATTAAGAATTAAATATTAATTTAAAATTAAGAATTAAATATTAATTTTTCATGATGCAAAGTAATAAAAATATTAATATTTAAAATATGTACTTTCACAATTCTTATTTCGTAATACTTTTATTGTTCTCTCTGCCAGCTATAGGTTATTGACTTTCCTGTTGTGTTGTCCTATGTGTGCATGTGTGCGTGTGTGTGCGTGTGTGTGCGTGTTTGCGTGCGTGCGTGTGCGCGCGTGCTGACGCGGCTGTGCGTGCGCCAGGAGCGGCGCGTTCATGTTGGTGCGCGGCGGGCAGCTGCCCATGGCGTACCAGGTGCGCGCGAGCGGCGGCGCGCTCGCCTGGCGCTACCCGCACCCGCGCGCGCTCACCCGCCTCGTCGCCGCGCCCCTGCCCGGGCTGGTGCGTACCACTCGCACTCCTAGTTTTTGAAGCCATCACTTTAAATTTTTTTCAATCACAATCAGCTTGTCTACATACGTTTTTTTCTTAGATTGATTTTGAATGTATTTCAAGTGTAGTTTATATCATCATAGATGGCAGTAGTCAAAATTTGGTATGCGTTTGTCTTTGAACCTGTCGCTCACATACTATCTAATTAAAGCTCCAAACTTTACAAGTTACGATATATGATATATTATAGTATGAATATACATTACGTGCGCATGTCCAACAATTGGAACAAATTGAGCTGAAAGCAGCGTGTGACAGGACGAGGAGGTGCTGTGCGCGCTGGAGCTGTTCGAGCCTACGTTCAAGCGCTGGGAGCCGCACACGTACTTCCGGCTGCCCACCGTCGAGCCGCGCGAGGTAGAGCTCGACGTTGCGCCCTCAGGTTCGATAAGCCGATCGCCTTAAATCAGTTACCACAGTCTCTTTACTAAATTAGTAATGCAAGCATTCAAGATGAAATAGGATAACAATAAGATCGATTTGTACATTCAGTAGTCGAACTTGTAACTTTTATTGAATCGCATATGTTGTATGAAATATAAAAATGTACTTCAGCCACAATTTTAATATTTTGTCGGGCGAGTTGTACAATAGTTCAGTTGGAGTGCTGTACACAGACATGGTGTTCGCGTTGATGTGGCGCGTGCGCGTTTGCCCCGAGGTGGAGCCCGAGCCGCCCCCCTTCTTGTTCGATGCCAGGAGATATTCGCTGCACAACGACCCGCTGGTGAGACAATCAAATAGTTGTTTAACTAAATTCATTCCTAACTACGTATCACGTAGGCTTGTACTTGTCCACTATTTTTCTATAAGCAAGCATTAGTAACTTTTATTCTCATTGTCAGATATCAAATTACGTGTGATAATGAATGTGAAATTACGTACGTAATTGTGAGACAGTTAAGTGGAATTGTCAATGTGCGTATTAGTTTATGAGAAACCGAGCAACCTTCCGTGCACTTGATAGTAAATGCAGAGCAGCTAACCTCGTGTGTTTTGTGGCACGCGAGGCGGCGGAGACGGAGACGGAGGAGGCGGGCGCGGGCGCGGGTGCGGGGTGGGCGCGGAGCAGCTGTGGGGCGCGCTGCGCGTGGACTCGTACTTCGCGCCGCGGCTGCTGCCCGCCGCGCGGCTCGCGCTGCGCCTCGCCGCCCTGCACGTCTCTCTGCACAACGACCTGCCGCGCCTCCACCGGTAACACGCGCACACTCGTACTTCGCGCCGCGGCTGCTGCCCGCCGCGCGGCTCGCGCTGCGCCTCGCCGCCCTGCACGTCTCTCTGCACAACGACCTGCCGCGCCTCCACCGGTAACACGCGCACACTCGTACTTCGCGCCGCGGCTGCTGCCCGCCGCGCGGCTCGCGCTGCGCCTCGCCGCCCTGCACGTCTCTCTGCACAACGACCTGCCGCGCCTCCACCGGTAACACGCGCACACTCGTACTTCGCGCCGCGGCTGCTGCCCGCCGCGCGCCGCCTGCTGCTGCGCGCGCATCTCGCGTCAGTGCACTGCCTCCCTTAGCCCACAGCTGTCGTACACACAGACACACAGACTCGTTACATACAATTTTAATTTGGATTAAAATTTTAAATATTAATTTAAAATTAAGAATTAAATATTAATTTTTCATGATGCAAAGTAATAAAAATATTAATATTTAAAATATGTACTTTCACAATTCTTATTTCGTAATACTTTTATTGTTCTCTCTGCCAGCTATAGGTTATTGACTTTCCTGTTGTGTTGTCCTATGTGTGCATGTGTGCGTGTGTGTGCGTGTTTGCGTGCGTGCGTGTGCGCGCGTGCTGACGCGGCTGTGCGTGCGCCAGGAGCGGCGCGTTCATGTTGGTGCGCGGCGGGCAGCTGCCCATGGCGTACCAGGTGCGCGCGAGCGGCGGCGCGCTCGCCTGGCGCTACCCGCACCCGCGCGCGCTCACCCGCCTCGTCGCCGCGCCCCTGCCCGGGCTGGTGCGTACCACTCGCACTCCTAGTTTTTGAAGCCATCACTTTAAATTTTTTTCAATCACAATCAGCTTGTCTACATACGTTTTTTTCTTAGATTGATTTTGAATGTATTTCAAGTGTAGTTTATATCATCATAGATGGCAGTAGTCAAAATTTGGTATGCGTTTGTCTTTGAACCTGTCGCTCACATACTATCTAATTAAAGCTCCAAACTTTACAAGTTACGATATATGATATATTATAGTATGAATATACATTACGTGCGCATGTCCAACAATTGGAACAAATTGAGCTGAAAGCAGCGTGTGACAGGACGAGGAGGTGCTGTGCGCGCTGGAGCTGTTCGAGCCTACGTTCAAGCGCTGGGAGCCGCACACGTACTTCCGGCTGCCCACCGTCGAGCCGCGCGAGGTAGAGCTCGACGTTGCGCCCTCAGGTTCGATAAGCCGATCGCCTTAAATCAGTTACCACAGTCTCTTTACTAAATTAGTAATGCAAGCATTCAAGATGAAATAGGATAACAATAAGATCGATTTGTACATTCAGTAGTCGAACTTGTAACTTTTATTGAATCGCATATGTTGTATGAAATATAAAAATGTACTTCAGCCACAATTTTAATATTTTGTCGGGCGAGTTGTACAATAGTTCAGTTGGAGTGCTGTACACAGACATGGTGTTCGCGTTGATGTGGCGCGTGCGCGTTTGCCCCGAGGTGGAGCCCGAGCCGCCCCCCTTCTTGTTCGATGCCAGGAGATATTCGCTGCACAACGACCCGCTGGTGAGACAATCAAATAGTTGTTTAACTAAATTCATTCCTAACTACGTATCACGTAGGCTTGTACTTGTCCACTATTTTTCTATAAGCAAGCATTAGTAACTTTTATTCTCATTGTCAGATATCAAATTACGTGTGATAATGAATGTGAAATTACGTACGTAATTGTGAGACAGTTAAGTGGAATTGTCAATGTGCGTATTAGTTTATGAGAAACCGAGCAACCTTCCGTGCACTTGATAGTAAATGCAGAGCAGCTAACCTCGTGTGTTTTGTGGCACGCGAGGCGGCGGAGACGGAGACGGAGGAGGCGGGCGCGGGCGCGGTGGCGGGCGCGGTGGCGGGCGCGGGCGCGGGTGCGGGGGTGGGCGCGGAGCAGCTGTGGGGCGCGCTGCGCGTGGACTCGTACTTCGCGCCGCGGCTGCTGCCCGCCGCGCGGCTCGCGCTGCGCCTCGCCGCCCTGCACGTCTCTCTGCACAACGACCTGCCGCGCCTCCACCGGTAACACGCGCACACTCGTACTTCGCCACCTGCTTTACGCTTTTATTCATTGCTATTTGTCATATATGTTGTAAAGACTAAAAATATTTCATAGAAATAGAATATGGCGGTTATTCAAATTGTGCTCTTAGATTTTTAACAAAAAACCAGCTTAAAAATTTGTTATATATTCGAATATTCGACCACTTTTGTACTCTGCCGACGCTTTGTGCGTTTAGATTGATGATTTCTCCTATACTGTTGTTTTAGCGTGTTAGTAATAATTTTAATATTTTGTCGGGCGAGTTGTACAATAGTTCAGTTGGAGTGCTGTACACAGACATGGTGTTCGCGTTGATGTGGCGCGTGCGCGTTTGCCCCGAGGTGGAGCCCGAGCCGCCCCCTTCTTGTTCGATGCCAGGAGATATTCGCTGCACAACGACCTGCCGCGCCTCCACCGGTAACACGCGCACACTCGTACTTCGCGCCGCGGCTGCTGCCCGCCGCGCGGCTCGCGCTGCGCCTCGCCGCCCTGCACGTCTCTCTGCACAACGACCTGCCGCGCCTCCACCGGTAACACGCGCACACTCGTACTTCGCGCCGCGGCTGCTGCCCGCCGCGCGGCTCGCGCTGCGCCTCGCCGCCCTGCACGTCTCTCTGCACAACGACCTGCCGCGCCTCCACCGGTAACACGCGCACACTCGTACTTCGCGCCGCGGCTGCTGCCCGCCGCGCGCCGCCTGCTGCTGCGCGCCCATCTCGCGTCAGTGCACTGCCTCCCTTAGCCCACAGCTGTCGTACACACAGACACACAGACTCGTTACATACAATTTTAATTTGGATTAAAATTTTAAAATATTTAAAAAAAAGTCACGATAGCCGAGTGGTTGGATGGTCGGTATTTCGAGTCAATAGACCCGAGTACGATCCCCAGTTTGCAGGCTCGCACCAATAGGTTTTTCAAAAACTTGTGTACGAATTATATCGTTGGCTTGGACATAAAGACGGCGACGGGCTCACCGCCTGTCACGTTGTCCCGAAAATATCTTCAGAAGGTGGGACGAAGGGACTTAATTGTGTAGACTAGACCTCTGTCTACCCCTGGTATTGAGAATTGCGTGAAGATATTTTTTTTAAATATTTGCTTTGGAATACTTCTTACATTTAGAAAGAAAGATTTGTGATGTGGTGTCAATATTATCGAAACATGACTGTATATTGTTTTACTGGAGTTTCTTAAGATACATTAAATGGGTGATCGGTGAAAATTATTAAAATAAGTGACATGGCAATGGTTCCAGGAGTGACATATTGGAGTGCAGTACTGGCGCGATGGAGACGTTCGTGGAGGAGTTTCGAGTGCAGGGCGCGCTGTCGCAGTCGCAGCGCGTACGTGCGTGCGTGTCCGTCGTGCGCGTGTCGCTGCACGTGCCGCGCCTGCGCACGCTCGAAGCGCTCGCCGACGACTGGCTGTGCGCTTACCGACAGGTACTCACTATAGAGACACTAATCAGACATTAATCTTCATTAAAAATTATAAATAACTTATGTCAAATGTAATCATTTTTCATTAGTTTCTAAGCGTAATGCAATTGTTTAAATTAATTAAATTAAATTATAATTGTTAAATGTTGAAAAAAAATATATTACTGTCTAATACTTGCTACTAAATAGTAATCACCAAATTACTTGAATCTCGTCTATTTGCATTTTAAAAAAGACAAGTATCCAGTAGATGGAGTTGTATTTCCGGCGTGTCATTCACAGAACTTTGTGGAGTCTGTGGAGGAGGAGGAGGGGGAGGAGGGGGAGGAGGAGGAGGAGGAGTGGGAGGCGGAAGCGGGTGAGGCGGAGCGCGAGGCGGCGCGCTGCGGGCGGCGGCTGCGCGGGCGCGTGTCGCTGTGGCTGCACAACGAGTGCGCGGCGGCGCTGCGCGTGTCGCAGCACGCCACCGACGAGCTGATGCCGCTCGGGCCCACCGCCGCGCTCGCCTACAGGTAATGTTACGTTAAATCCTTACTGGGTTACATCTCGCGCCATAACTATTTTAAACATATACATATATACATAGAAACAACATCGCATACCTTGCTCCGATCTCATAGAAACTGGCTAGAGCACGCGTGTTATGAAATCAGAAACAACGAAGCTATCACAAATCTGAGACAATACATAGAAATTAGAAGAACAGAAAACAAATGCAAAACAAACACTGGAAGCGAACTCGGGACTTGGGAACACAAGAGGTCGTCATAGGCACGGCGTCGTGATGAGATTAAACGAAATTCTATATGCCATAAATTTCCGATCAAACTTTAACAATATTAGAAAATATTCCGTGGCGACTCTATTTAAAAAAGTTAACCTTTACATGTTAAGTAAATATTCTAACCTAAAAAGTTATGAAAGGATTAAACATTGTTTTTAGTTATTACGAAATGAAACAAGGGAAGCGGTACATTCAACTTCTCAAGTAGTGGTATCAAAAGTTTGTGCATAATATTTATAAACGTTAAATACTATGCTTTCGTACTACAGTAACATCTTAATAAAAATGTTTTTAGCGCTCAAAATAAACCAAACAACATAATCATCTATTAGTGCGCAATCAAACTCAAATATTTACTGTGAATTTGTGCAGATGGCGTTCCCCCTACGAGAGAAAAGAGCTTCGTTTTGCTCTGGCCAATCCATCCACTGATTGGCGTTGGTCCAATAGTAAGTCATTTTTTTTCCATTACAATTAGCGTCTTGCATTTTGTTTTTAGTGAAAAGATAAAACATATTTGGGTTTATAAAAAAGAACAAAGGATGGGTAATCTCTGAAAATCTTTGCTTCTTTCGTTTTCCTTCTCAGTCAAAGCATGTGTTGAATTCAGCACTTATAAAAATTGCTTTTATCAAGTACAATCGCTGTTTTAAAGCTAGGCTAATATTAGAAAATAAATCTTGTAAAATAATTTCTATAAGTTTTAACAATTGTAATAGGAGCTGTTCGAGATAATCGTCGAATGACATACTTGTTCTTGCAACATACCTTTCTAATTAGCGACATTATTTAATAGCGTTATAGTTTGTTATGGTTAATTTAACTGTGTGCGGTCAGGCGTACCGTTCACGGAGGGCACGTACCGCGTGCGCGTGGAGGAGGCGGGCGCGGGCGCGGGCGCGGGGACGGGCGTGGGGCCCGGCGCCGGCGTGTTCCTGTACGTGCGCGTGCGCGAGCTGCCCGCCGCGCGCCACATGCTCCTGTCCGGCCGGCTCACACTCGCCAACATGCTGCGACACACGTTGCTCTACAAGGTGACGGATTAATTATATGTTGATATCAGAAAGATTACGTATGATGCATTTATGTATTTTGATTTATATGTTGTTAGAAAAATTATATTAATACAGTTGCGAAAAAATTAAGTAATTTAATTAAGAACATTTTTTGGAAAACGGCGCCAATCGTAAAAGAATATTAAGCAGAGATTTTTTTGTTTTCTTCACCCAGTGGGTTGGCAAAGGGAACTATGCCCATACAGCCAAGACTTTTTTTATTGATATGAAATGAAATTTAATGAGATGAAATGAAACCTAACCTAAGTCATTGAATTCAGTCATTAAGTCTGATATTGAAACAAATTAGTAGCTTCTGTTTAGAAATATTTGCATGAATAAAAAAAACTTCTATGAATTTTTTTTAGTAAAAACTTGTTGGTTGGTTTTTTCTTTTTAATAGAGGTTTTTTTGACGTTTGGGAAAGATAACACAAGAGTTCGGAAAAGGTAAAGAAATAGCTCGAGTATATAATAGCCCACATTCCGAACGTTATACGTTCCTGCAGTACGCAACTTTTTGTGCAACTGTATTAAAAATTATATTTTAATACAAATATAATTTTTAATACAGTTGCATAATATATAAAAGTATTTAAAATTGTGTATATTTATGTAATATATTGTTTTTTTTTTATAATTAGTTTAATAATTGTTACATGTCAAATATATTTTTGCTTGTCAGATTTTTTAGTTTTTTAGTATTCTACTTTTTTTGCCTTCTATAAAATTTCACCACAATTTAACACACCACCAGTTTGACTCGTAAGGTATCCCAACAGGCATAAAGATCGTCTTTGTTCGCGTTGCTATTTTTGTATAAAGAATTTGCAATGAATAATAAAAAAAAGAAAGATACATTTGGGTAGGCGTGCTTATTGCTGCCATTGCTACCAGACGCATTAAGTACTGTCGGTGTGAGCGTGTGCGTGTGCGCGTGCGTGCAGGTGCGCGGGCGCAGCGCAGTGTCGCAGCAATGGCGCACGGTGGGCGCGGGCGAGCTGCAGCCCGAGCGGGTCGGGCCCGCGCTGCTCTGCGACTCCGCCGCCGACCTTGTGCTCAAGTCTGTATCCCTTCTTACATTCACGTTTTGCACTTGTTACAATCGACAATTTAACTTATTAAGTTGCAGTGACATAATTTACTCAGTTCAACGACCTCTGTGGACGAGTGACGTACACACTGGTTTTCAAGGTGTCGTCAGCCCTGAGGTCATGGGATCGGTCTGGTCATTGTAAAAAATACTTTATCTACGTTTTCTCTGGTCGAGGTGTTTGTGGTATCTATATTGGCAGTAATTTCATAATACAAGAGCTTAAGCTACTTATTTTGGTATCAGAGTGGTGTATGCTCTATCAGTATACGAGTATGTATCAATGTATATAGTTATCTAAGAACCACCAAAGAAATATGAGAAATGTTATAATGTAATTTAATAACTAGCTTACTATTTCTTAAATCTATACAAAAATTTTTCAACTATTGAGACTAGTCAGGTTCAGGCATATGTTAGAAGGTATTCTTGTAATTTTGTCTATTCAAATATTTAAAAACGGCTAAACTCACGGTATAATAATCGGTATAGATTCCGTCTAGTTTCAGACCTATCGGAGGTCTTTCATCAGAGTGAATGGAATGAGTTCGCGCTCGCTTCTCGCCTCGCAAGAAATAACATAGGAGTGAGTTTAGTCGTTTTTAATTATTTGAATAGACAAAATTACAAGAATACTTTCTAACATATTCTATCTGAACCTGGTAGTCTCAATAGTTTAAAAACGTTTTGTATTGATTTAAGAAATAATATACTAATACTAAGCTATTTGATTGATAATGTCTCACGAAAGTTTTAATAATTTAATTTTGTTTATTGTATAATATTGTTATCTTTTACTACGCGAAATTGAATTTAAGTAAGAGTGAATAAAGAACAAGCAAATCTTCGTTTCAGAGTAAAATTCGTGTCCCACGACACGGGCTGGTCGGGCGATATTCCTTTGAAAGAGTGTCCGAAGGAGAACGTGCCTTGGCTGGTCAAAGGTAAACCTATATCTTCATATTAATTACTTTTGTTCAGATTATCGTTAGTTACTTGTTTTCTTTTTATGCCACCTCTTAGTCCTTTCGAGCTGTATTTTACCGGAGCTTATTTTGGGAAACGAGACAGTGGTGAGCCTGTCGCAATGTTATATCTCGTTTAAAAAAAAATCATTGGTAGTTAATAGAGTAAGGAGTTGTTTTACGTTAGTAAATTATTATTATAAAGTTGTTATTAAACAATTTCATTACACAAGTTGTTCATACGGTCGCTCATCGTATAGTCTACTCATTTGACAATGCTTAGTTTTGAGGCGAAACTCTTGCCGCGTTAACGGTGGTGGCATGTTACCTGGTGTCGAGCGTAGTGGTGGTAGTGCATCCATCTGTTGTACTTCTTCCTTTGGCAATGGTGTAATGTAATTGTTAGTGACAACTTTAAACTCATTGGTACAAACCTACGTGTTGCTGATCAACTCGGTTATCATGGCTCTATTATTTAATTAATTGTATATATGTTATGTATACTTTGGTACACCTATGTGTTACAATTCATGGTTATGGCCACGCGTCCTCTGTTAATAAACCAATGCATAACAAGCTACCGGTCGTTAAACTCACCCTTTTCTATGTACCTAATAATACAAATAAATATCTTCACGGAAATCCCTATGCAGGGGTAGACAGACGTCTAGTCTAGACAATTAAGTCCCTTTGATCCAACTTCCACCGAAGATATTTTCGGGACTACGTGACAGGTGGTGAGTCCGTCGTCGTCTTTATGTCCAAGCCAACGATATAGTTCGTACAAAAGTTTTTTAAAAACCCATTGGTACGAGCCCGTCACCTGGTGATCGAACTCGGGTCTTTCGACTCTAAATTCTGACCACCCAACCATTCGGCTATCGTCACTTTAACCTAAGTATATGTGTAATATAACTGTGCCTGTACACAACACAATGTGGTGTGGTGTGGTGGCGCAGTGCCGTGCGGCGGCGAGGTGTCGTTCGTGTCGGTGTGGTGCCGCGTGGTGCGCGCGCGCCGCGACGGCCGGCTGCTCGCCGCGCTCTGGCCGCTCTACGTGCTGCGCTCGCATCTGCCGCTCGACACCGACGTCAGTGGCGCCACACACCTCCCACCTCACTGTACACATTGAGACAACATCATATACATTGCTCACACATCAAACTATATAACAATAAAATATTATATCTATAGCTCACGTGGTATAGAATAGGAAACTATGAACAACCCACATTTTATTACTACATTTGTCTGTTCGGGAATAGTGCCCGGGTTATCTCAGAGCTGGTGACACCAAACTGTTGTCCACCCCGTTACTCCGCGGAGGTCATCATTTATAGCCTATGATAAACCCGTAAATTAACTGCTTAATATATGCCATGCAAAAGAATACCAAAAATGAACGGTCAACAGTAAAAAAAAATTATGCGCTACCAGCACATATCGTAACTACATCATCGTGTCATGCGCCGGTGCATCTGTATCGTACAATGCTGCCATTCGAGAACTTTTATACCTCTAACTATTAGATACACTGGTCTGCCCAATACTCTTTTAACGTGTATTACAACTATGTCGGTTACACTTATTCTGCTGCGAAAGACATCCGTTACACATATTATCGCTTTACAATTAAACTAGACCTTTATTCAAAAACTCCTCCTCGTGCCTGACTTTCGATTACGTTATTAGGTAGTGATCCGGACCGAGGCCGGCGAGGGCGGCAGCAGCGCAGAGGCGCCGCAGGCGGGCATCGTGCAGACGGTGCCGGGGCGCGGCGCTAGCACGCACCTGCGAGCGCCCGGCACCACCGCCGCCAGGCACAGCCTCACCTTCCAGTACAGGTTGTACAGTACAGCGCGCTCCCACCTCTCTGCTTGCATAAAAGGAACTTTGCTAATTGATTTTGTAATGACGCACCAAATGCACTAAGCATGAAATGAGAGGTATAAACTAATAAGCTGTAAGACTTCTGTTTGACAGATCACGATCGATACTGTCACATCTTTGTATAGCACTGCCTGCATATCCCAGTAAAACCATAAAAGAATGCAGTGGAAATGAAAAATCTTCTTTTTGACGTTTTCTTGTCCAACCCAAAACTGAACAATGACATAATTGGAAAATGACATCATAATTTTCGAAATCCGGAGAAGTAACAAACATAAACAAAAGACGGACATGTAAACGAATTGAAAACGTCCTCATTTGTTTGAAGTCGGTTAAAAAACAAAACTATTGTATTCTATGTATTACACGGTGGCTGGGAGGTACAAGCGTTGCCACCGTTCGGCTGAGATCGCGCGTTAGAATTCCGGCCGTGTGTGTGAGTTAATATTTTTGAATTGAGAGCAGTGCTGGTGTGACTTGTGCGGTGCGTGCGCAGGAGCATCGAGTGCCCGGTGACGCGCGCCGCGGTGCCGCTGCACTACGGCGTCACCGACACCTCCGTGTTCGAGCGGCGCGCGCCCGCGCACGACGTGCTCGACGTGCTGCGAGAGATACGCGTCTGGTACTGCCGCCGGTGCCTTGCACCGCTCCTCCCTCTCCTCCTCTCTGCTCACCCCCTGACCACTCGATTTCAATCATTCACACAAACTCTTTATATTTGGTCTGGCATTTTTCGAGGTTATCCTGCGTTTTATCGATATTTTTCACTAATTCCCCGCTTACGACATTCACGGCAAAAAGAACTTCTTAATATACTTATACCGTGACTACACTGCAAACCGGATTACCAAAGCTAGCTGTATTAGCTTTGAACGCCTGCAAATAGCACACTCTGATAACTAGGCCACTGCCGCACGAAGGAATTGAAATAATGTTCTGTCCTTTAGAGTAGACGTCGATGCCTGTCTATTATGTTATGTAGAAATTCTTATTTCAGTTGTAATCCTTTATATTAGTCAATTGAGGTTCTTAATATTCGATATATTGTAATTAAGTAATAAATTTATTTTTGAGTAACATAGTAAATTAGATACACATTTAAATAAAAACTTTTAAGTAGTTTTTTTATTTATCTAATATTTCATTTGTTTTGTTTTGACGGCTCATTCATTATAAATGTGATCTTATTAATATGAACAGGATTAGAAATTTAGACGTAGCGTTGTAATGGTAACCACCATAGTGACTAGTTAGTAAACATTTTAGCTTTTTATATGAATGTGTTGTTTCGGACTTAAGACCCCGAATATTTGTGATTTTCTTCAATATAAATTATTTTTTCCCTTACCGTTAATTAAATATCTGGACAGATAGGAATAGTTTTAATGCTATTATTCACGTATATATTACGTGGTATGAAAATGTAACTGCATGCACGTTGCCTGGAGTGGATGTAACGTGTGCGCGTGCGGCAGGCTGGCGAGCGCGAGCCGCGCGAGTGTGTCGCAGTGGCCGTACTCGCTGGTGCGGCGCCACTGGGCGGGCGGCTGGCAGCCGGCGCTGCTGCAGCCGCGCTGCGACGTCACGGTGCGTACCCAACTGTCCGCATCGGGGACGTTATTTTATGTTTTATACCAGTAACGGTTAAGAATAAATGAACGAATGGTATAGTGGTAAGAGTAACGGTTGAAAAACATATCTGGTGATTCGAGAGGGATTCTTGGGAAGAATTTTCTTTCTGGAAATCAAACTACCTATGAGTTTTTAAATGAGAAACTTATCTGAGATTTGTTTGGTTGGGTTGAATATTATGGCGATGACAGACTTTTCACTAGTCTCATTGTCTCAAGATAAGCTCCGGTGATAATGTGTAGGAAGGTCTAAAATTTTCTAAAATTACAATATTGCTGAAGATAATAAAATTAGTAGTTGATGTGACTTAAATTTATCACGATAAAAATTTAAATTCAGTTGAATCCTTTGTATTAATTTTCTTTGCGTGTTTAAATAATTAAATAATTATAATGCTACGCTGAGCGCAGACATTGTAAGCGATGCTCTTTGCTATGCATATTTGCATGAGCAGAGAGCTTTCCTTTTGATGTTAAATTCAAAACCATAAACGTATGTTCGAGAGTTATAAATGAAGAAATGAAATAGATAAATGAAGTTGTAGGTATGATAACGGAGACAGGTGCGGTACGGGGCGGCGGCGGCGGGCGGCGGGTGCGCGCTGGTGGCGCGGCTGTGCCCCGCCGCGCTGCTGGCCAGCGCCGCGCCGGTGCCGCTCACGCTGCGCGCGCACGACGCCGCGCCGCTCTGCCGGCTCGAGCCCGGCCACGCCGTCTCGCCGCCCTCCTCGCTGCTCACGGTCAGCCCGCGCCCTTTGCCGAATATACACGTCGATTAAACTCCGCCTCACCCCGCAATTGCAACGGCAAGCACAAGTGCTCATCACACAAAATTCACGAGTTTTGTTCCGGATGACGCACGTATCGAAATCATCAAAAATTCCTTTCTTTGGTCTTCCTCTACGGTTCCTTCTTGGTGTGCACATGCCTTTTATTTTTATTTTTGTCACAGTGTTTTTACTCAATCCTGAAAAATCACATTTGTCGAAATCATATAAACAAATTAAAATCAAAACTCTTGTTAGCTACTATAAAAATATTACTTGAAAAAGAACAAACGAATTAACACATAAAACTACTTATATTTAAGCGAATTCCTTTTAATTTTCATTTTTGAATTCCTTTTCATTTTAAATTTTCATGGACCTGAGGCTACAAACGAAGTCTATAAAATCTTCAAATAAAACTGTTACCACACACAGCTGACAACACGTGCCGTGAATTTGTTGGGGACAATAATAGGGTGTTTTACCGCTTTTTCTCTTCCGCAAGAGTTAATAATATAGAAAATCATTTCCCTTGTTTAACTGTGTAAGGTTTTAAATACAAAAAACCGCTAGAAATCACAACAACAACCAAATTCGTATCAATACAAAACTTTGAGGTTTGATAGATAGCTGGGTTGGGATTGCCATATAAAAATCTTAATGTTAGTTCCGTTTCTCGTCCCGCCCATTCTCCTTCCGCACAGACTGTACCGTGTGACCAGTATATGTAAGTCCGGGTGTATGTGAGCGCAGAAGCCGTTCTTCCTGTCGGTGGAGGTGGGGCGCGAGACGTTCGTGAGCGAGCCGCTGAGCGTGTGCGCGCACGAGCCCGGCGTGTACGGCGCGCCGCCGCCCGGCCAGCTCGTCCTCGACCGCGCCACGCACCTCGCCATACACTGCGGCCACAAGGTCAGCCCGCCGCGCGCACCGCCCTACCGACGCGTCCACAGATACACACCTTGCTACAATAGACACATAAGTTATTTGATTCTTTAATAATGAGTGCCTTTTTCATATAAAAAACAAAGTGACGCCGTGATGCACACACACACAACATACAATAGACATACATAAACAAGTTTATGTTTACTTATTATGTGTATGTATATTTGTCCACATTATGATTCCAACTTATATGTTACGTTTAGGAATGACGTTAAGAGTCATTATTAAATATATATAAAGACACATATTTGTAACGTTTCATCTTTTCATCTACAAAAGAATATCATTGTTCACATATTGTAAACATTCTAAAGACATCAAAATGTTTACACAACATTTTAACTGTTACTCAACATGTTACTGCAGGTGGCACTGCTGACAATGTACTATGAGATCAAAGAAGATATTAACGTAATTGGGATCACCTCGACCTACGTGCTCATCAATAAAATGGATATAGACATCCAGGTAAGGCAACGATTCCTTTTCCTTTTAAAACAAAAAACAAAGAATGCTATAATACCAAATAATATTGTTAGTATTCAACTGCTAAGTTGCTTCTTGCTGCAGTGCTTGTTTCTGGAATGGTTCGCGACAAAAGTCGAATAGCGGACTCGAACAGGTGACGTCATCTTTCGATTTCTGTACACAATGTCACTATAGCTAACGATGTTATATAGTATTGTTAAGGAACGATTTGTTCACCAAAGTTGGTGGTGAGTTACAGGTATACGAGCCGCGACGACATTACGTGAATTAACTTAACTTTTCACTACTACTTTAATATCAAAATAATCTAAACGCCATCTAGTGCATATTAGCCTACTCTTGAAATAACTAATTTTGAAATAGGTTCTTTTACATGAAAAATTATAAATAATAGTGTTTTTGCAACAGTACTGTGTTTCAAAAAATACAATACTGAAAAATTATTGTAGTGCAATTGATTAATCTTGCGGTGTCCTTACGGCGTAAGAACCTTTTTTCCCTTTGGTATCGTTGGGGAAAAAGGCTTGAAAATACCATTGACTACTGACGCATGGCGGAATAAACATTTCTAAAAAATTATATTCAGGTTAAACTTACTCCTATATTAGAGGCTAGATAACTACTACTACCCCCAAATTTGTATAATTTTGCAGGTGTCAGCCATCGCAGTCCCAGAAGACACTGAGGAGGACGTTTTGCTCAAACCGAAAACTTTCAAAGTGATTCCTCCTACAAAGAGTGGCGGGTATGTGGCTATTAAACAATTAATATGTTACAGGTATATTTAACGGTAAGGTAATTTTTATCTTAGGTCAGTTGTAGTTAAATTCGTATTTGATTGACATGTGTAAAGTTATTCTTGAGTAAAATATTGCCTGCTTGAGTATGTGAATCTACAAATTTGCCGGTAGTAATAAGAAATTTGTTTTTGGCTTAATAAAAATATTTAGACGAACTGTACCCTTGTGTTTCATTAAATGTCATATACACAGAGCATGCAATGCCATTGGAATTTGTTAGAAACACTCATACTTATGGCTTGGACTTAAAGACGGGGACGGGCTCACCATCCGTTACGTTGTCCCGGAAATATCTTCTGTGGAAGGTGGGTCGAAGGGACTTAATTGTTTAGACTAGAATTCTGTCTACCCCTGTATTGGGAATTACGTGAAGATATTTATTTATTTTATTTTTACTCATACTTAAAAACATATATACGTACATAATTAAATACACTTAACGGAAGTCTACTAAGTGTTATACAGTTTGTTTCTTTTCATATAATTCCCTAATATGAACCATACAAGATAAATAGAACTTGCGTTGTTTTTATTTTGTGTAGTTCATACTTTTAGTAGCGTGTGTGCGTGTGCGCGTGTGCGCAGGGGAGTGGGCGCGCCGCTGTGCCAGCTGTGGGCGTGGGGGCGGTGGCGCAGCGGCGCGGGCGCGCGCGCGTTCCTGTGCGTGTCGCTGTCGGGGCGCGCGCCGCCCGCGCCGGTGCGCCTCGCCGCGCCGCCCGCGCGCCGCGCGCTCGCGCTTCGCGACGCCGGCGACCGCTCCGTGAGCACCTTGCGCTACACACATTATACGAGCAGGATTATCTACATACTGCCAATGCGCTTCCAACTCGCATCTGGGTTTTGTACCTGGCGTCCCATCTATCGACGAGCTTTTGAAATATGAGAGCTTCTCTAATTGTCTCTGTTCCAGATAGCACACATTTTGCAATACCAAAACTCGCAAATTGTCATAACTATTCAATAACTATTACAGACTTTTTATGTATTATTGCATTAAAGCGACGGTTGCGGTATGCAGGTATAAGCATCTCGGATTGCCGAGTTCTCTCTCTGAGTCATTGTCAATCATCGTCAATCAGTGGCGTAGCATAAGTTGCTAGCACCCACTTTTTTGTTCTTCTCTTTTGTTTTCTCTCCCTCTTCTTAGCTCAAAATGTAGTTGTTTAAAAAAATTCTCATAATTGTATATACTGGTATGTATTCACCAATGGAATTACACTGCGAATCAGATACACACCTCATGCTATGCCACTGCCGATAACTTTAAGGGGCTGCTGTGCGTTGGGTTGTCTCGACTAATCTTAGACATATATTTATCTAATCCAATGTTTCAAAATTTCTAACAAACATACTCTGCCAAGATAAATATCTATTTAATTGAAATTGCTATTTGAATCAACTATTGAAACTGTGATATGTGCACGCGCACTCAGGTGGCGGTGGTGGTGACGCAGCAACAGCACGAGGGCCGCTGGCAGGTGGTGGTGGCCCGCGACCCGTGCCCGCAGTTCATGTTGCTCAACCGCACGCGCGTGCCGCTGCTCGTCGCGCAGCCGGCGCGGCCCGCCGGCCTTCACCACGACCTGCCTGCCACTGTCGATGTAAGTCTCGACGCTTCTGTTCATTATCAATGTGAAGTTGGCAGAAACTAGCTGACCCGGCAAACGTTGTTTTGTCTCATAAATGAATAATATGACTATAAAAAAGGGGTTGGTGACAGAAGGGTGATGATTTAGAGTTGGATGTTTTTTAACGTCACATCATATAAAAATGATAAATTTTGTCGAAAGAATAAAGACATTTTTAAAGATATATACCTGTCGCCTAGGGTAGGCCACATGAGGCAACTCCTTGTCGGATCCGTCTTGAGCCATATCGGAAACTTTAAAATAGAGATGGATCGCGTAACAATGTAGTTTATTTGCTCAGTCACAATTTATAATCGCAAAATTAACAATAAATCACACTGATATAAATGGGTGGAAACGCAGTAAGTTCGATACAGTAAGATGACCGTTCGCACAGGCGTCTGTTTCGTAAGTGAAGCCTCGAGAATATTCTGAAGGCACTATATATCAGAAGTTAAATGACATTGACAACACATAGTAGTCAAATCCGCTCTGTCGCTTCCTGTATCGACCTTACTCAAGCGCACTACTTGACGTTTCAGAAGACTTTTAATAGATGGCGTTGTAACCAAAATTGTCGCCGTATCTTGATTCTGCGACATACCTTTACTATTTAGAGGCTGCAATATGCAAAAAAAAACATCATAAGTATCCGTCTAACCGTTTCTAAGGAGTACGACATGAGAATTTTATATATTAGATAATTTATATCGATATTAGATAATTTATAGGTTAAGCTTAGAAAGCACTGTCAAAATTTGTAACATTACATATTAACATTAAGTTTTGCATTGTATAGAGTCACCACATATAATACGCATAATTACATACTATGTCGATATTTAAGTTTTCCTGTAGAAGTGAACAATGTTCTTAATAGGAAATAAAAATTCTCTTTAAACCTATATCTGACACCGTGTTACGGCACGTCGAAGACAGAGACTAAGTTGTACGTTCGTACGTGCGTGCCCGTGAGTGAGTACAGTGTATTTGCGCGCGGCAGGCGGCGAGCGAGTGCGCGGGCGCGCGCTGGTGGTGCGCGGTGGCGGCGGGCAGCGGCACGCACTACTCCAGCCCGGCGTACTGCGCGCGCTTCCCGCCGCCCGCGCCGCCCGCGCACCCGCCGCCGCGCGCACCTGCCTTCCTCACTTTCGCGCGCGCCACCGGTGAGTACCGCTGGACAGTTTATATAGGGTAACTGAACGAAAAATTAACTATCTATCATTACCTTCGCACAGTTCCCAATGCAGGGGTAGACAGAGGTCTAGTCTTAGACAATTAATTAAGTGTTTTGAAAAACCCATTAGTACGTACCTGCCACCTGGGAATCAAACTGGGTATCTATCATGATCTGCTTGAAATGGTCCATGACAACTGCAAACCATTTTAAAGAATAAAGTTACGTTGCGGTTGTCACCTACTAGAACTAAAATGGAACGCCTCAGAGCAACTCAATAATAGTTATACTGCTACTTGCCAGTAGAAATGAATAAAGTAATGATTCAGATATTAACGATTCTTACGAAGAGAAAATTCTATTTTTTTTTTATATAATTGTACTAGCTGACCCAGCAAACCACCATATTTTTTGTTTCTGAATATTTTCGTCATGTTACACGTTCCGTACTTAGTGACAAAAAATAAACTTTTCCATTCGCGCAACATAATCCTAGTAGCAGTTAGAGTCAAAACTTAACGCATTTTATTATTGATAAATACTACCCATTGTTCAAAAATCGACCGTATTATCGTCGGCGTCTCTTTTTCCGTCTCATTGTCTAGAAAATCGTGAACTCGACCTTCGTTACGCATACGCTAACTGACGCATCACATTTTAAAAACACAACCTCACTATACACGTTATGAAATAAAAAAAACACTATTTTTTTTTAATACAAATCTTGTCCTGATAATAACGAACACAAAAAAAATAATTATTCGATTTGCAGCAGTCGGTTTGAAAGAATGCGCGAATTATGCAGCAATCCGTTTTTATTTATATAGATTAATAAGTATATCCAATATAACATTGGTTGTGATTGGTACACAAGAGGAGGACGAGGAGCCGGCGTGGAGCGCGCCCATCGCGGCGGCGGACGGCGAGCACCTGGTGCAGCTGGTGGGCGGGGACACGCTCAAGGTGCGCGTGCGCACGCACCCGCACTCCGCCCTCGTCGAAGTGCAGCATGTCGAGCAGGTACACTTTGTTTTACACTACACCTCTATATATTGCTCCTATAAACTTCTAAATTCTATGTAAAAATTAATCTTGGACATTATTATTAGAGCGCGTTCATTTTGAAAATTGAATTTAATAAAAGCTGTTCGTTGCTCCATGTATTTCAGCACGACATCTCGGCGAGTGACATCCGACGGAGGCTGGTCGGCCCCTTCTCTCCTGTGGACTCTAAGCTCTTGCTGCAAGACGTAAGTTAACATTTTTTTTTAATATTTGAGATATTTAGTTGAGAGCTCAAGTTATCTCTGCCTAATAACTAAGCTTTCTACTGTTTTTTTACTGCCTAGTAAGTATAATTGCAAGAATAACCTATAAATGTAACATACATTTAAATGTTATTCTTATGTATATCAATAAATATGGGTTCGTAGTTTGACTTTTTCAACGGCTGTATAATAATTATTACACAAGTAATAACAAAAAGATGTTATTTCTGATGACATCCGTGCAATACATACACATTATGCCAATCAAATAACTCCATGTATATATACATACATACAATAACGCCTCTTTCCCGTAGGGGTAGGCAGAGACCACTTCTTTTCTCTTGCTACGATCCTTACATACTTGTTTCGCTTCGTCCTCTCTCATTATTCCCTTCATACATTCTCTTCGATTTAGGGTACTCTTGACCTGGCCTTTTTTTCAGGACGTCCCAGATTTAGTCTTGAAACGTCAGCCTATGTCTTACCCTTCTTACACTTCTTTTCCCACTCGCCTTATACACTTTTTTCGTGAATCGTTCTTCATTCATTCTGTCGACATGGCTAAACCATCTCAGCATACCTTTCTCAATTTTAGTCACTACATCTTCTTTCAGTATGTACATTTAACTATTAGTTAAATAAAAACTACAGCAAAAAGATCAGATCAAATTCGACCAATAAGGTAGCAAAAAATTACTTTCATGCCAACATCTGGTTACGTATGATTTCAATGACACATTCTTCATGCACTTCTTGTTCGAAGTCGGTGCGATGCCACCATGTGAACCAGAAACACAATTATACTGCGACATTATCGGCATAATTGATAACGGAATATAAGTGTAATGAAATCTTTAAATAATATTTATAGACTAAAGACCAAATAATTAATATTTTTTCCACTTCTTCTTTATAGCCTACAAGAGTCCACTGCTGACCAAAGGCCTAAAGTTTGCCACAAAGAATAATCCTTTGGCGCCAGCATCCATCGAATTTTTACAAATAAAAAATGTGTATTAAACAAATTTGTCAACATTTGGCGTTCTATTGTCTCAGACTATCTCGTCAGAGCTGTTGCGTTAAAATACATTATGAATATTAATACTAAATATAATATTTAATACTGACGGTAGGTAGTGCATAAAAAATATTGTAATATTTTTTTAATAAATATCTTGATGTTTATATAACATTATTATCGACTTAGGAACCGACTTCTTTTCTCGTTCATTGTATTAAAATATTACGATTTCAGAAGTGTTTGAAGGCACCCGAAGAAAGCGCGCTGCATCGAGTCGAAGCGGCGGAAGTCAGTAAGTCTAGACTTCTGTTTACTTTTCAATTAAATCAATATATATATGTAAGGACTACACCACATACATTGCTCTGATTTTGGGATCAGAGCAATGTATGTGGTGTAGTCCTAGTAAGCAGCTTAAGCACTTGTATTATGAAATCAGAAACAACGAACACCCAGATCCAAATAGAGTAGAAAAAGTGTTTTCAGGGACGTCAGAGATGGGGGCACCATGAAAACCGGTGTACAACGATTGTATATCGTTGAAATGAGAAAATATTCTTTTCAAAGTCGTGTTTTCGGAGATACCAATTAAGTAATAGTTGTAATAAGACACAAGTTTTGTCAATACATTTATTCATAGTTTTCGTTTCAAAAGTAATGGAGAGAATTCCTTTTGAAAAACTTAGCCCTTAGAGAAGAAGATGCTGGTAACGAGAGCGCAAAAAACCTTCATGAGCGCAATAGACAGCCTGATTGTAGCACGTCGGGTAACTTGCCCGGTGAGAGTTTGCGTAATTTGTGCGTAAATACATAAATGAGTAATATGTATTTATTGATGAAATTGGAAACCATATTTAAGTATTTATTTTTTAGTTCTAATTCTAGTGTAGGTACGTTCATAAATTATTGTAGTATTGTTGATTTAAAATAGTAGATATATTGTAAATGTAAAGGTATTATTATAAAGGAATAACAAACAGAAAATGTGTTCAATATTATTATGTAGAAGTACATTGGTATATATTATATTTAAAATGTTCAGTGATAAAAACTGAAGTTCTGGCGTCTGTTCGGCAGACGCAGAGACTGGGAGCGTGCTGGCCAACACGCAGCGCGACTACTGCGAGAGCTACGCGTTGCAGGGCGTCGCCCACTCCGGTAGGTAGCTCTGTACACTGTTCGCTATTCCATTTTCATATTATTTACGTATTTTTATTTTTTTTTATAGAAGAGGGAGGCAAACGAGCAGGTGGCACACGTGATGGTAAGTGATCACCGCCGCCCATGAACATCTGCAATACCGGAGGAGTAGCGGATGCGTTGCCGGCCTTTGAGGAAGGTATAGGCTCTTTTCTTGAAGGTCCCTAAGTCGCATCGGTCCGGAAAAACCGCTGGCGGCAGCTCATTTCACAAAGTGCAAGAGCGTGGCAGAAAATTCCGCGAAAAACGAACTGTGGTGGAATGCCAAGCATCAAGGTGGTGTTGATGAAATATTTGGTTATGCCGTAAGGTGCGATGGTGAAATTCAGCGGCTGGGATTTATCCGAACAATTCCTCGGAGCACTCCCCGTAGTAGATCTTATAGAAAATGCAAAGAGATGCAACATCTCTTCGCAAAGCCAGGGGATCTAGCCGATCGGATAGAGTATGGTCGTCGACAATTCGAGCAGCTCTTCTTTGGATACGGTCAAATGGAAGGATCTGACACTGGGGTGCCCCCGCCCAGAGATGAGAACAGTACTCCATGTGCGGCCGAACCTGCGCCTTATAAAGTTGCAAGCGGTGGGCCGGCATGAAGTACTGTCGTGCTCTACTGAGCACGCCAAGCTTTTCAGAGGCCAATTTGGCCTTTCCTTCCAAATGACCGCGATACTGAACGTTGCTCGATATTTCGACGCCAAGGATTCCGATGCTGGCTGAGGCAATAGGGGAGTGCTCTCAAAACGAGGTGATACGACGACGGGTTTCTTTTTTGCGGTAAACGCGCAAACCTGTGTCTTTTTAGGGTTGAACTGGACTAAATTTAGTGGGCCCCAGTCCGAGATTTTGTCCAACAAAATCTCGACTTCAGGCACAAGTTTGTTCCGGTACTCGTCGACATGTTCCCGAGAAATATTGGCACGGCCGGTATAATGGGCATCACCAGTGCTGTCATCTGCATAGCAATGAATGCTACTCATTTGTAACAAATCATTGATATGCAGAAGAAACAGCGTTGGCGATAGCACACAGCCTTGTGGGACACCAGCATTCACAGACTTGGAGTCCGAGCATGCACTGTCAACTACGACCTTGATGCTCCGGTCTGTGAGAAAACTAGTGACCCAATTGCAAAATTTCTCGGGAAGCCCATATGACGGAAGCTTTGAAAAAAGCGCTTTGTGCCATACCCGATCAAAGGCTTTCGCAATGCAATTCCAAACTAACTGCCAGGGCCTCACCCTTGCTCTCTACTGCCTCCGCCCATCGATGAGTGAGGTACACAAGAAGATCACCAGCCGAGCGACCCCGACGGAAGCCGTACTTGCGGTCACTGATCAACTGGTGCTCCTCTAAGTACCTCAAGAGCTGGCATTTATAATTAAGTTTATAATGGACTCCATTATTTTGGAGAACAAGTGATGGCGATCGGTCTGTAGTTACCTGGATCTGAGCGGTCGCCTTTCTTAGGGATCGGGTGCACCAAAGCTGTCTTCCATGTCATCGGGACGACGCCTTCAGAGTAGGAGTACCGAAAAAAACGCGTTAGAACCGGTGCCAACATCTGGAGCACACATCCTCAGCACAATAGGGGGGACACCATCAGGCCCACTCGACTTCTGGATGTCCAGGGAGAGGAGTGCTTTTCGCACTGAGCTCTGAAAAAACCGGATGTCCGGCATAGAGCACTCACTGCACGGGATGGTCGGCGGTGAGTTCCTCTTGTCATCGAGAGTCGAGTTGGACGCATAAAGAGAACCTAGAAGATCGGCTTTCTCTTTTGCGTCATGGGCCAGCGAGTTGTCCTCCCTGTGCAGAGATGGTAGTGATGGCTGACTGAAATTCCCTTGGACAGCTTTGGCGAGGGACCAGAACGCACGAGTTCCCGAAGGAAGACGAACTAGTTTCTCGCCAATTCTGCCAATGTGCTCGGACGTTGCCGCAGAAACTACTCTTTTGAAGGAACTCTTCTTATAAACGCTAGTTTTTGAATCCCGAGACGCCAATGCTTTAACCCAGGCCCGGTAGCACTGCTGCTTTTGGCGAGATGCCATTCTGCAGGTGCCACCAAACCAAGGCTTTGATCTACCACCGACGGACACCACAGAGGAAGGAACGAAGAGTTCCATTCCTTGGAGAACCACATCGGCGACTATCTAGCGAGAAGGAATCGGAAACTATCTATCTGCCCCCATGGGTAGGATGCAAAGAAAGACCGCATCCGCGACCGCGATGGGCACATGATGGGCACTTTACTCCGGATCAGGCAGTGATCCGAAGAACCCAAAGGGGCATCAACGGAGACCACAAAGCCGTCCGGATGAGAGGTCAGCAGAAGATCCAGCAGGGAAGGTGTATGATCCTCCACACCCGGAACCCGCGTTGGAGAAGTAACCAGTTGTGTCAGATCATATGCTAGGGCAAAGTCAAAAACAGATCTCCCCGCATGATCAGTGGTTCGAGATCGTAGCCATTCGGCGTAGTGGGCGTTGAAGTCGCCGAGTATCACGATTTCTGCGGATGGAATCTGCAGCCATTTGGATGTGTTCGATGAGTCGGTCAGTTTCTGCATTGTCGCTGAGGGACCTTTAGAGGCACCCATAGACGCGAGGGTGGTCGTTGCTGTCTATGCGTAGCCAAAGGGTGGACAGGACTGCCTGGGTGCAGGACCTTCAAGACTGCCGAGGCGTTGAGAACATATATCCTCTCTAACGTACACACAAACTCCGGCCCGAGGCACAAAAAAATGTTCTAGCTTGTACCCCGGGTAGGAAAGATAAGAGGTATCCACCGGAGAGGATATTTGCGTCTCGGTAAGAAAGAGCAAGGCCGGCTTTGCCGTCTCCAGATGGTAGTGGACGGCATCAAGATTGGAATGGAGTACCCTGATATTGCAGAAATCCACAGCTAGCGTGGTACAGTCTGAGCATCCACACTCGAGCAGCGATTGGTTGCTCGAGCGCGGGTGCCCAGAGGGGGATTCTACAGCACCAGTGGTGCTGGTACCCCTGGGTACCCCTGGGGTAGATTTTTTTCTTCCGCTACCATGTTTTGGGGGAGGGGGTTATGTGGGCCTCCGGTTACCTGCACTCACCAGACGAAACGCAGAAGTTTGTTAAACTTCTAATTTACGTCGGTATTCTGTGAGGTCGTGGTACTTCCCCGGTCGAGCCCGGCCCATTCATGCAACAGCAAAAGCTGATGCGTGGCTCTACCACTGTTAGAAGTTTAATTAACTTACATTTTATTAATTGTAAGTTAAAATAAAATAAATAAATATCTTCACGCAATTCCCAATACAGGGTTAGACTGAGGTCTAGTCTAGACAATTAAATTCCTTCGACTCACCTTCCACCGAAGATATTTTCGGGACAACGTGACGGGTGACATTTCAGAATAATGTTATTGATACTTACTCCGATTTAATTTTTTATTTGAAAATGATTTAAACATACGCAAATAATATAATTGTTTTGACAGAAAACAAACAGATAAAAGAAACTTATTAACAGTTCCCATTTTGATATTAAAAAAATATAAAAGTCTTTTTGGAGCGATAATTTCATACTGTATCGAAGTCTGTTATAGCTAATACTTTTACTATCTTTGTTCCGGTTTTATGTCTAGCCATAACCAAAAAAGAACGGTAGTAGCATGGTTTCTATTTTTAGCCTTCTTACACCTTAGACAAGAGAGTTCCTACGTGTTTTATGTATGTGTATCAAAACATGTCATTTATACAACGAAATAAATAACGTCTATATTTCATGATGAGGTTCCTCTTAGAAAGATAGGCGAGACCATTCCGTTGGAACCCTCTTTTTTGCGTGTGTGAAGATTATTTTTTAACACAGCAATGTGGTAAAGCTTATTCTAATTGTAAGTTTGCGTATAAATATTTTAAACGTATTCCCTTACAGAATAGTCAGACAGATATAATAATCGTTTATAAGAAAGCTAATGATATAGAGCTCAACAGTAGTAGTAGTGTATAGCAGGAGTGTTTATGTTCGATGTCAGAATCGCCGGGCGCGTGCGGCGAGCGCGTGCGGTGCGAGGTGCGCGGCGTGCGCGTGCGCCTGGCGGCCGCGAGCGACCGCGCACCGCTGCTCGCGCTGCATCTCGACAGTCTGCGTCTGGCGCACACCGCCGCCGACAGCGTATGACATGCGATACATTGCACCTACACCGTATCTCTTTATAGACCTTTTCAATTTTATGGCAAACTTTCCTTATGTGAGAAGAGAGAATTGAGAGAGAGAGAGGGAGAGAATTCTAAATTTCTTGTTAAATTTTGGTTGTATCCACATGATAAGCTATGCAATTGAAGTTTTATCAATTTTAGAAGGACTAGCAACCTAATTAAAATTTTGCACTAAAAGATTTATGCACTGATTGTGTATATCCAGAGAGGTCAGTGGAGGCTGTCGGTCGCTTCGCTGCAAGTGGACAACGCGCAGTACGCGAGCGAACAGTTCGACTTCGCGGTGGTGGCGGTGTCGCGCGCGCCGCGCCCGCCCGCCCAGCGCTGGCCGCCGCTGTGGGCTGGCACGCCCGACCCCGACGTAAAGCTCGATGACACCGCGCCGGGTGAACAAGTTCTGCAGCTGGACGTCGTCACCGACGCCTGGTCCGTGCTCGACCAACACTTTAAAGGTAAATTGTACAATTGGTTTAAATATAAAAGATTTTCCTCGCACAATACAATACAAAATAAACAAATGTTTTAGCTCCATATTGCGCACGCGCACGCGCACGCGCACGCGCACGCGCACGCGCACGCGCACGCGCACGCGCACGCGCACGCGCACGCGCACGCGCACGCGCACGCGCACGCGCACGCGCACGCGCACGCGCACGCGCACGCGCACGCGCACGCGCACGCGCACGCGCACGCGCACGCGCACGCGCACGCGCACGCGCACGCGCACGCGCACGCGCACGCGCACGCGCACGCGCACGCCGCGCTGCGCCCGCTGCGTCTGCGCGCGCTCACCGTGCACCCGCTCGACATCACGCTCACCCTGCACACAGCCGTCAGTACACTGCTATAAATACCCTAATTCTTACTTTAATTCTATTATATTATTGCTATAATTCTTCAACGAAAATTTTCTTAAAATTCGCTTCAAATATTTGTAAAAGAAGTCTCGGACAGCGGTGGGATAGATTGCTATTAATGAAATAAGTCGGTAAATGTAGTACACATTCTAATGTATAATTTGAAGTAAAATAGGTTACTCGTGAATCATTTTTGTGGTCAACTGTGGCCTTTGATAGGCTGTAAAGGAGATGATGCTGTAAGTATGAATGTGTATATTTGTATTATAGTAATATTATTATTATACTTCACACATAATCCCTGACAGGGTAACCAGGGAGAAAAGATAGTATAAGGTTACTTCATATATACACAATTATTTTTATTTTTTATTTCCGTTACCATTCGGCCTTTACTCGTTCATTTAACGTGTCCAAATTGTCGAAATCGGGGTTAATCCGAAGAAAAAATTAAAATACTTATAGGTAAAAAATAATTGTAGATTTAAGTCGACGATCTTCTGACTAAAGTTTATATTTATGAGTGGTTCCGTGTGGTGGTATATTGCGCGTGTCGGCCAGGTGCGCATGTACATAGCGCTGGACCAGAGCCCGCTGCGGCTGGGCGCGTTCCAGCTGCGCGACGTGATGACGTCAGCGGAGCGCCTCACGCACGCGCTCACCGTGCACTACCTGTCCGCCGCGCTGCTCAGCGCCGGTGAGCTCGCCTCCAGCTACTCGTATTGCAGTTTGATTCTATTAGTAATCGTTATGTACATGTAGATTGCGATATCTTGTAATTAGTGTGGATTGGAAATTTATTCTATTCTAGTTCATTATATTGAATGCTAGTTGGAGAGGTATACGAAGAAGGAGAATTGAATTAATGTAAAAGTTATCTGGTCATCTTAAAATTAGTGTAAAAGTTTCAAAAGACGATACAAAAATAAACTTGGCATTTAAAAAAACATGGCAATCGGTTAGATAGTTTCTGAGTTCATTGCCAACAACAACGTGAAACGAGAATTATAGTGAGACAAAAACGCTTGTGTAGTCCGTTATTCTCATCATATACTTTAGCGTATACGTTGCAGCTATGTATATGCGTGTAATTTGAAAAAAAGGATAATCGTAATACCAAGTATGTATTTCTGTTAATTTCTGTAACAACTCTGCAATGCTTGTGTACCATAGTAAAGTAAAACAGTGGAATCGCGGGTCCGTGCGGGCGAAATTGTTCCACAGTGTGAAGATAAGAGA
Organism: Sericinus montela; assembly: GCA_029286605.1. Taxonomy (NCBI): domain Eukaryota; kingdom Metazoa; phylum Arthropoda; class Insecta; order Lepidoptera; family Papilionidae; genus Sericinus; species Sericinus montela. The sequence goes on along the minus strand of JAGSMR010000082.1, from coordinate 330,165 downwards.
ATAACGTTGCTTGTGTGTCGTGTGCGCGCGCGCAGGCTGGGTGGTGGGCGGGCTGGAGCTGGTGGGGGCGCCGGGGGCGCTGGCGGCGCGCGTGGGCGGCGCGGGCGGCGGGGTGCGCGGCGTGGCGGCGGCGGCGGCGGCCGCGCTGCTGCGCTCGCTCAGCGCCGCCGCCGGCTCGCTGGCGCGCAACCTGGACCTGCTCGCCGGGGACCACGACCACGCGCAGCGCGCCGCCGCCGCCAGGTGACCGTCCGCTCACGCGCCCTCATACACACCCTTCATACACAGCCTTCTGGAAAACTGGCCCGGGCCGCACGTCGGTTTCACCGCTACACACATATAGTCCCAAGCCCTCGGGATGCCCTTCACCTGGCTATGGGCGTTGGCCATCGTCAATAGTCGGAGAATTCATCTTACTCTATACACTTACTAACGAGATATACAGTCTCCTGATGGTTTTGTTTTTAATGTTTGGCGAAGCCTTGAATGCCCACTTGATGGCCAGACCATTACAAAACGTATCAGAGTAAACAAAGTAGATCGGTAACCAGCAACAGCTTGCTTGCCAAGCGTTGTGTCCAATGTTTACTTGAGAAGCCTATCTCTTACAGTGTACTTTAGAAATCGTATATTTATTGTATGTACAAATTATTTCTTACTGTAGGCATAAAAGATAAATAACGCGATAACCTTAAAAATTTCACGATAGCCAAGTGGTTTAATGGTCGGAATTTCGAGTCGAGAGACCCGAGTTCGTTCCCCAGGTTCGATGGCAGGCTCGTACCAATGGGCTTTTAAAAAACCTATGTACGAATTATATCGTTGGCTTGAACATAAAGACAGCGATAGGCTCACCACCTGTCACGTTGTCCCGAAAATATCTTCGGTGGAAGGTGGGTCGAAGGGACTTAATTGTCTAGTAGACCTCTGTCTACCCCTGTATTGGGAATTTCGTGAAGATATTTATTTATTTACCTTAAAAATGTCTTATACATGAGTGTTAATGAAGGACGGATTCTTCAAGAAATATACTTGAGTAATAAAAGTAAACTGATGATAAGACTGCGCGTATAAGGCTTAATGATCTATGAGAAATGCGAAATCTATGAGAAATGCATGAATAAAAGGTTAAACGAATATTGTAATAAGTTTAAAATAATAATAAAAGAGCAATATGGTTTTCAAAAACATAAATCGACTACATTAGCCATGTTTTCACTTTTTAAAGAAATACTTACTGGTATCAACAATAATTATCTAACCACGGGGTTGTTTTTTGACTTGTCAAAAGCTTTCGATCTGGTTTCACACGAATTATTGTTACAAAAGCTACAGGTTATCGGAATTAGAGGACTTGTACTTCAGTGGGTATCGTCATATCTGTATAATAGAAAACAATGTGTTGTAATCAATAAAATGAATAAAAATAGAGAAATGATACCTTACTCATCAGAATACAAATACAACAAATATGGCGTTCCACAAGGAAGTGTATTAGGTCCGATTTTATTTTTATTATATGTAAATGACATAATTACAGTTACAAATCACAAATGTGTATTATTCGCCGATGACATCTCCATTATAATTACAACTAATAAAAAGAATAATACAATTGCTAATCATGAATGTGACATAAAAAATACTATCGATAAATTAATTAAATGGCTTGACATAAATAACTTAAAAATTAATCTTCATAAATCTGTATACATACAATTTAATAAATCTAATAATAATAAACTCAATTTGAAACTTAATATCCCTTAAATTAAAGAAACTACAAATACAAAGTTCCTAGGAGTTATTATAGATGAAGAAATTAATTGGAAAACACATGTAGATAGTGCATCGACTCGAATAAATAAATTTGTATATGCACTTAAACGAATAAAAAACGTGACAAATATAAATACTGCTATTCTATCTTACCACGCGTACGTAGAATCACTACTACGTTATGGTCTTATAATTTGGGGTAACGGTACCAATATCAAAAGAGCATTTGTCGCACAAAAAATGTGCATTAGAGCGTTAGGCGGACTGAAACCACAAGAATCGTGCCAGCCAACATTTAAAAAATTTGGTTTATTATCGTTACCGTCTCTCTATATTTATGAGATATGTGTATTTGTATTTAAGAATAAAGAATTATTTACTACTTCAAATGATCGTAATCCACGACTTCGCCGAGATCCACACAGGCTAGTATTTAATGATGTTCCTAAACTAGCTAAATACAATAAGAACTGTTTAGCTATGTGTGTATATATATACAATAAAATTCCTGGTTCTTTTAAAACGTTAAATTTTAGATTATTTAAAATAAAATTCTATCAATGGCTTGATGAAAATAATTTTTATAGTGTTAAGGAACTCATAGATTAAATAAGTAAATAAAAAAAATTTAAATAAAATACTGTACAAATACTTTCTAAAAATAAAAATTCATATTTTTTGTAAAAAAAACACAAATTTTGCATGCTATTAATATATGTAGCAAAACATGCTTGCTCTCAATTGTGGTGTAATGTAACATCTGTATATACCATGTTTTATGCAATAAATTATTATTATTATTATTATAATATCTTAACATAGAACAAAATTGATAGTCTCCATTCTTTTTGAAGTCGGTTAATAGTAAAATTTTGCTAAAGAATAAATACTTTTGAGCAGAGTAGAGTTTCAAAATAATAATATGAAATACAAAAGTATTTCATATTGTTATTTTGAAACTCTATTTGCTAAAAATAATATAATTATTTTAAGAGTCATATGATTAATTTTCAGGCGACGTCCACCGCCCAGCTTGCTGGCCGGCTTAGCAGCCGGTCTTACCAATTTCGCTATCAATATGCTTGGTGAGAATTACAAAATAAATGTTTAATTTAATATGACGGAGATGCGCGTTCAGAGTTAACACTTGGGTGGTGTTTGTGTGTGTGCGCGGCGGCAGGCGCGGTGGGCGGGCTGGCGCACCACCCGGTGGTGGGCGTGTGCGTGGGGGAGGCGGGCGGCGGCGCAGCGCTGCGGCGCGGGCTGCTGGGCGCGCTCGCCAAGCCGCTCAGCGCCACCGCGGACCTAGTGGCCTACGCCGGGCACGGGCTGCTCGCGCAGACCGGCTGGGACGCGGAGCCGCAGGTACTCCACTTTGAATACAGTGTTTCTCTATTTGTGTACAACTCCTGGTATGGACTTTCTCATTCAAGGAAAATGTTACTTTTAACAAGAATACTTTCTGCTTAAAGTAGTCTTTTCTGCAATTAAAATATAACTGAATAAGGATCTGCGGAAATCTAGAAATTGCTCATTTATAGTATTAAATGAATTAAATTATTTTTGTCTTCTCGCATTTCCATCTGAATTCCTTTTGTATTCGTGCTAAGTATCGAGAGCAGAGTGACTGTTGGTTCCAGTGAATTATCTGAGCGCCTACTGTTTTGCAGATTGACGATTCTTCTTACTAAGAACTTCATAGACTTTGGTTTTGTGACAGTGAGAATGTATACAACAACCCGCATAATATAAACTTCTTTCTAATCACTTGGACGACATTACATATTAACAATTTTTCGAGATTTAATTGTAAAAGAAGTAATAAATCTTCCATAAAACATATGTCGGGAATTTAATCAAGCCTCTACAGTGACGTTTGTAATAAGTTAGTATGAAGTAAACAGTCTTTATATAAACATGTAGTTTCTTTTCATACTTGAATGTCGATAAAATTCAATCGTAACACGTAGGCATTTTGAAAATGCATGAAGATAATTTTCAATTTGATGAATCTTTTTTTTTCATAAATATTTATTTACAGAAAAAATTATGTTAATATTTACAATACTTATTAACTAAAAACTATTATAATCGTATAATTGATGAAGAAAAATTAAAATTAAATTACATTTTAAATAATCTAAAAATGTGTAATAGTAATAAAAGCGATGAGTATGTTGGTTGTAGGCGCGCGAGTGGTGCGAGGCGGAGGCGGAGGCGGCGACGGCGGCGGGGGCGGAGGCGGAGGCGGAGGCGGGCGCGGGCTCGTGGCGGCGCGAGTGCGTGCGCTGGACGTTCCGGTTGGCCGAGCTGCCCGCGCTCGCCGGCTTCCGCGCGCTGCTCGACGCCACGCCGCTGCTGCTCATAATCACGCACAAGGTGCTTACACACGCGTACAAACACGCACGAGCGCACACACACGCACACGCAGGCACAATGCCAATGACACACGGTATAGTAAGATGAAGTATCAGGTAAAGAACACTGCTTGCGAATTTTACAGTCCAAAACCAGCTAATGAACAACCAGACTTAGAGAGGAACAGTGAAATGAAGATATTTTTATATAATTTTAATATAAACATTTACATTTCTAAATAAACCTTATTAAATAATAACTAATTCGTAAATTAAAATTTCTGCTTGATATAAATGTATATAATATTCAGTTAACTATATTATTGTTGTTTTCCCCAATTCATAGTATTTTTCTGATGTTCGATTGCAGTTCCTGGTGGTGGCAGACCCGGAGACCGAACGCGTGGTGGAAATGATAGATTTTAAATCGTGCACAGTGCAGCCTTTGGAAAGTGATGTCATTGAGGTAATTTGGATGAATGAATGAATGATTTATTTATTTATTAATAATTTGAAATATATTTACATGTAGCACGCGGACATTTAAGAATTGAATTCTACAATATAAGTAGAACAATCAGAGAGATCGTGTAGACAATGTAAACATGCGGTGTTTGGTTCCAGTTGCTGGTGAAACAGCGGCGTCCGTCCAAGCCGTCGGAGAGCCGCGGAACACCGGAAGAGGACAACGACTATCAGGTACAGCATGAGTTTTAAAATACAAAAGCTGCAGTAGGTGGGTATGTTTTACGAGTATATGTCTACACCAAGCAGGAAGCGTGGTTTGCCTCTGCGTCGATACTCGCTTTAAATTTTATTCAATCCAACACTGTTTTGGTGATCCAGTGAACAACGACAATACATAGATAGGGACAACATCACATGCTATACTCTGATCTCAAAGTAAGAAGCTAAAGCACGCGTGTTATGGTTTCTGAAATAGCGAATGTACCACAAACGCCAACACCCGAGACAATGTAGAAAAAGTGATTTTCCACGTTGACCCGTCCGGGAATAGAACCTGGGACCTCATAGATAGTGACACCATGAAAACTGGTATAACCGCCTTACGCCCACTGAGGTCGTCAAAAAAAGTGAATAAAATAAATGAAGTTAATAAAATATAAGAAACATATAATATAAAATATCAGCCTATAAGTTAATAATAAAAAAAAAAGTCGTGATAGATAAACTTTCGAAGATCATGAAAACAAAGACTTGAAGAGGGAGGACTTGAGGGTGAAGAGTACTCTGGTACCTATGAAGAAAGGGGTGTTCACACTTTGTATTTTAGAAATAAAAAAATGACGCAAATGTGCGACAATGTCGGCATATATTTTATCAACGGTTTTCGGTTTCTGATACAACGGGATTCATCTGCATCCCCACTTTTAAGTAAACTAATGCTTCTTTTGCTGGCCGTTTGCCACCTTAATGAATAAAAAACGTGTGTGCGTTAGATTACGCGGTTGAAGTACTAAATTTTTTTAGCTCTATCTATATATTTATATTATATATACTTGAAAAGGCGGAAATATGTGCACGAGCCTCTCTCTTGCCCCTACAGTAATATACAAAACGTAACTCTCTCTTTCTACTTTCACTAACTTATATTTCTCTCTCAACTTCCATTTGCCTTGCCCATACCTTTTCCTGTCGCTCTCGTCACGCATTCGCAAGCATCCATAAAACCGTTAACAATCCAACAGTTAAAACAAATCAAGCGTTCGTAAAAACGTTTCACGCGTTTAAAACTTGCATGCGCTAGTCTAGTCTAGATGAATCATGATGATGATGCACATGTGCTATGCCGCGAGCAGATCAGCGCGGCGGCGATGGCGCGGGTGGCCCGCTACACGGGCGCGGGCGGCAACCTGTGCGCGGGGGGTGCGGGCGGCGCGGGCGCTGGCGGGGCGGGCGGCGCGGGCGGGGCGGGCGAGACGCGCGTGCTGCTGCTGCGCGCGGCCGCCGCGCACGCGCACGCGCTGCACGCCGCGCTCGCCGCCGCCGCGCAGCACAACTGCGCCGCGCACTTCGCGCTCCTCTAACTGCCGCACTCACCGACCTGCTGCGGTGTCACACGGCTTCCCACATTCCCAAATTTAACGTTGCACAAGTATTTTTATTGTCTTTTGTAAGTTGTTCATAGTAAATGTTCTCACTTTGTGCCAATTTTATTGTTGAGACATAACTTTATTATGTTAATTCCATAATTTTATATAATTAGAAATCGTTTTTATTTTTATCCTAATTCTGATTACAAGTAAAATATTTTATTGTATATTTATGATTATTTTATTATATGTGTTTATGGTGTCGATTGTATTGAAAGACAATTTGCAAGTCAAAATGTTAGTTTCGGTTCATGGACCAAAATTATGACAAGAGATATGAATTCTTTGTTACAATGTCGTAAAGAATTTATAAATTCTAATATTTAACTATTAGGACATTTTTGCGCTCATGAACTACGCCAATTCTACGCGGTCGGTTTGTCTTCTTTCATTTCGAATTACAAATGATCACTATAATTACTTCTGCAACTTAACAAATTTTACGACAAACCTGGTATAGTCCACTCGCAGCTACTATTATTATTGATAAAAATTATGCAAACAATCTCCTTCTTCCGAACTATTTGAGTGTGAAATCGTATATAAAAAAAAAAAAAAAAAATTACAACATAATAATAAATGAAGGTAATTTAAAAGTATACACATGAAATGATTTTGACTTTGCGAAAATTCCTTAAACTACTCCTGAAACAGTTGGAAAGCACCTCAATAAATACTATGACAATTAATTACATTATGAATACTTACGAAAGAACTCAAATAATACTTAAATTAGTTTATCCTGGACAAAACCGTATGCGTTTGATACTTAACATTAAAATTTCACTTTACACCAAGTAGCAGATTTCCTACAACTTCATTCCATCACATTCTTCTCTTGCTATTTTTCTATTACTATTGTGAATTTCATATATAAATATACTATTTTTTATCTCTAGATTGAAATTGTCTCCAGTCTTCCATATTTCTCGTCTGAAAACAAATCGTAACAAATTCATAACGTGCCTAGTATCGCAAGTATTCTGATTGAGCAATCCAGGTGAACTGGGTGATAATTTCGCAAAAACGCTGAACATTATGTGTGTGTTTATACGTTCTACTAAAATACTACCTACTTTAATACGTACCGAATACAATGTGTTCGAAAAATTATCAAAGGTGACTTTAAAGCACCATTCTCTGTACTGTACATAATTATCAATAATTTTTACATTTGTATTGTAAATATCTTTTCTTCGATTTCGTATTGTATTAATTTCAATTAAATGTAATTTCTTTAATGTGTTAAAGACGCGACTTCCGACATCTCAATATGTATGACAATTTGGCTACTATTTTATTTGTATATTGACATTATTTTTATGCGATGCTATGATTAAATAAATACTGTTTTGCAATACTCTGATGTGTGTTATATTTACCCGACCTTCAAATGTTCATATATGAGGCCAATGTAATATCTACAACATACATGCATAAAGGCCTGTTTGAGTCCACTATACCTCAAAAGCATCTCCTGTAAGGAAGAATTGTGGGGGTGTCTTATTTAAGACTTAAGACAAAAACTTAAAAAAAAGAATATCATTACGCCTTTCCTAATACTGGGGTAGATAGAGGTCCAGACAATTATGTCCTTTCGACCCATCTTTAACGGAAGGGTTTTTCTTGGGACAACGTGACAGGTGACGAGCCTGTCGCCGTCCTTATGCCCAAGTCATCGATATAAATAAAATATATACATATATGGATACGGACAAAATATCACATACATTGCTACGATTCCAGTGTAAGAAGCTAAAGCACTTGCGGTATGAGAATCGGAAACAACTAAGGCACCACAAACACCACCTGAGAAAATGAAGAAAAAGTGTTTTCCCGTCCAGGAATCGAAGTCGGCCCTCTGAACTTGATTTCCGATCGCCCAACCATTTGACTATCGTGTCTATGGTTTAATAGGAATGAGTTGTGCATAAATCCAAAAGCGTCGGCAAGTCTGCCGTGCTCCCAGCCTCCTCGTCTCGATGTCCAATCAGTCTCTTCCTGTCGCCGCCCTATATCCTGAACGTCACCTTGACGACAATCGCTGGCGTTGAGCAACATTTATACGCATTCCTTATTCCATAGGATGTGCACATTTTTGAAATTAACTTCTCATTTTTTCTTGTACCGACGCCGTTCATTTTTTTCAATATGTTTAGAAATGGTAATCTGGTTTTTAAGTCAAAACTCTGTTTCAATTACCTGACAATCGCTAATATTTACTGCCTAGGCATAGGCATTCAAATATTTGATGGAGGCAAAGTCGAACGTTCCCCGTTTCGATTTTCCGTCACCGTTGAGCTTCGTTAATTTCAGTACTAATTTGCTGTTAATTAGTTTAGTGGTGCTGACCCCGGTTTACTCGAAACCCAGTTTACTCGCCTGTTATATTTAACTTGTGAGCCATTGTGCTGTAATATTTGCTATTAGATATAATGTAAAAAATCTAAATTGACAAACTGAGTTTTCTTAAACTATTCACCAAATGCGCAAGGCATTCAGTTTCGAAAAGCATTTGAGCAAATTGCTCGAAGAGAGAAAGATCATAAAATGAATAGAAGCTGTGTCAATGATGGTGACACTGCGATTGATCTCGTTGGCTGCCCGGTCCCGATTCGAGATTGTGCGTATATAAGATATAATACCAAAATTTATTCGACAAGCGACTGACTCACTCTGAGACACTCTATATCTCGAAGCTATTTTTGATCACGGTACTTTTTAACCCGAGCGGACATTTTTATTAACGTATGATCCGACTTACGGCTTATACTTTGTGTTCGTCACTACGAAGATGTTTTTGTCCCTAAGCGAATTCTTAGCTTTTATTTATTGGTCAATTTGTGGGCAAAGTAGCTTATATTCAGTAGGTCATTGTTCAACAAGCCGTAATTGGTCTCCGCGTATAGTTCTAAATAAGAACATTGATTGAGAATCCGCACTGGTTCGATACGACAAATTTAAATGCACAAACTATGCGTCACTCATCTCATTTTAAAATATAAATTATAAATTGCAACAACTCTAAGCATTTGCAGTATTATCTCGGCGTAATAACATATAGTTATCTTGCTTAATATAATAAAATATTGCAATGCGCATTGAAGAAAATAATATAAAGTTTTCATACGATGTTCTTTTAACTGTGTGTGAAGTGGAAAATAGCACATCTATTCCTGTCCACAAATTATTGCAATAACTAATATTTTGATTTTTTTAATACACAACCCTCTTTCTTTACGAAAGTAAAGTACCTTTGAAAAACTATTGGCCTCGAGATTACCATCGAAAAGTCGAGATTACCATCTCCAAAAATATGGGTAATGTGTGAGAGGTAGCTGGAAGATAGTGATGCAGGTCCGGCGGTGAATTATTACTGGTCGTTAGGAATGTTTATAACTATGTAACCCAAATATAAGAATAGAGTTCACAGCATTTTCTCCTCGACGGGGCTGCTAATCTGTATCCTAATATACCGGATTTTTTATCAAAGGAATTATTTGAATAAATATCTTAAGAAAAGGATAACACCACAAAACTGAAACCAAAATAAAGAAAAATAATAAGAACTGTAAGAAAGGCTCGTGTTTTTATTGAAAACAAGTTCCTCCAGTGCGTCCAGATCTAAGTCCAGCTCGAGTTCGACACCGCGACTCTAATAAAATTGTTTAGAAAATGAAAATATAAAATAATATGAATAAATAGAAACATAACGCACGAGCCACTTGTACAAGTAAACATCGTAAACTTTTAAGACTTAAAAGTACTAATATATCAATCCTAAATATATATGAAATATTCCTCCTTCATACACCTCCGCTCTTAGTTTCATCTGCGATACAGCTCTCTCCAATGTGATTGATAGGGAAAATGGTGAATCACCAAACTCCTCTAGCAAGAGGAGTCCACCTTGGTTGTTATGGACTAACATGAAACGTTTTGTCTGATGGTAAGATGCGATGTAAACTCCGGAGAAACTAGTGTCGGCTGGTATGGAATAAGTACGAGGCTCTGGTTTTAAGCTGACAAAGTTGGATACAAATGGGCCGGATTTATACTACGCAGTTGTTTACGGTCCAAGCAAAGATGCATTGTGTCACTGCAACGTCAATTAACATTCATTAAGAAATAATTACATTCTAGGAATTTTAACATTTTTTAATGCTTTATTTACAGGAACAAAATTATGTTAATATTCACAATTATTAACAAAAATCTACAATAATCAGCCAGCCCTACTACTCGTGGCATGGTATCAAGAATGCTGTTAGAGTCTTAGTCTTAAGAGTGGTAGAGCCACGCATCAGCTTTTGTTGTTGCATGAATGGGACCGGAGCCCCCAATTCTCACTCTAAGGCCGGAAACGCATCTGCTATGGCTCTGGTATTGCAGGTGTTCATGGGCGGCGGTAGTCACTTACCATCACGTGAGCCACCTACTCGTTTGCCTCCCTTTTGTAAAAAAAATACTGGCTCCATTGTCATGTTAAATGGCTAAACTTAACCGTTGAGCGAAAAAAGAACCAGCCCTCTTGTCACCAGCGGCTACGACCAGTCGCGGATACAATTCCTTTAGAAACTGCATCGCGTGAGGACCCCACGGACCGATCGTCTCTACAGCAAATTGAACAGTATACAGTCAGCTGCCTATTATTCCGCTTCGGCTCTTATAGTGTACCCTTGATGTGAGAGACTGCTAATATATCAATGCAAGTAGCACCCACACAACAGCTCTGTCTCTCCTCAAGATATGTCAAGCCGTCTGGTCTCTTGCCGTCGTCCCTAAATATTCTACTACACTAAAATGTACTGTAAAACCGAGGGAAAAAGAAACTCGTGGAGGCCCTTCTCGTCGACGTCGCTGCCACAAGGACATCGATGTGGTTGACAAATCGATGCTTCCAATCGAATTCCTACGGCTATGCGTACAGTTTCTCTATACAGTAATGTACCGAGGTTATTTGATGGAGAAGCATGTAGGCAGTAACTGGATTAATTTGTCGAAAAACCTATAAAGCAGGCGCGGTCTCTGTCACAGATTAATAATCATCATTTCTAGCACAAAAATATTTCTAAACGTTTACAAATTAACTACAGATAACTAATCTGATTTCGAAAATGGAATTTGGCGATGGATTACGCAACTTAAAGAAACATTTTGATGGACTTCGTGTAATAAAATACTACGGCATTGAAATCTTTAATGAAATCGTTGCAGTGCAGTACATCACTAACTTATTAATGGCTCGTTAGCCCGGCGCCCCGGTCGATCGGCGCGGCGCCTGCGACCGGTGCGTACCGGCTCGTCCCCCGCCGCCCGCCCGCCCCTCGCCCGCCCCTCGCCCGCCGCCCGCCGCCCGCCGCACGCCCGCTGCGCGCCCGCACGTTCGTGTCGCGCCCACTGACGTATGATCGTTGCTGCCAGCTATCCGTTATATAATTCTATTGCCCTGCGGAGGCGTGGTGTTCGTGCCAAACACCCAAGTCCACTGTTGGTCATAAGGCGCTCCCGTAAGGAAGATTGGCCGTAATCGCCACGACCTCCGTTGACGAGTGGCGGACACACCGGTTGCCGGCCGGGCAATGTAGAAAACACCTTTTGTAAATTTTCTTGGGTGTATGTGGTACCTCCGTTGTTTCTGTTTCCATAACATAATATAATATATATATATATATATATATATATATATATATATATATATATATATATATATATATATATATATATATATATATATATATATATATATATATATATATATATTATTACAAGTGTGTATGAACATACTCTTGAAATTAATTGGTTCCTACATTTCATATTCATATAAAAATAACACGGAAAGTCATAATAAAGAGGAGGGTCCCGTCACCTTTGATAATGGGCGGTGGAGACGTTAGAGCACTTATAACACGCGGCGACAGCTCTCTGGGTGACGTCACGCACACGTAAGTAAACAAGAAGCAACCAGGAGTGCCCGTGTTTACGTCGGGCTCATCAGCACGTGACCGTTGTAGTGACGCAGCACTTTAGCACCGCATCATCGGAGTCAACGATAGCAATTGATGATTCAATTTGTTATTTGACTCTTACCAATGTGAGAGTGCCTCCTTCCCACTATAGAATGAATAAATAAAATATCTTCACCCCATTCCCAATATTTAAAATTTATTAAAAGTTGCATCAAAGGCTGAATTATCTTGTGTTTACGCCGCTCTCATCTTAGTTGACGATGTTGTTGCTGTAACTGGTGAGAAAATCTCTACCATTCTTAAAGCTGCTACTATTGATGTTGAGCCATATTGGCCAGGATTGTTTGCCAAGGCTTCAGAAGGCGTAAACGTACATGATCTTATTACGAACATTGGATCTGGGGTTGGATCTGCACTAGCTGCTGGTGGTACGCCCGCTGCTGCTGCTGCAGCGCCGCCTGCAGAACCCGCCAAGGAAGAGAAGAAAGAGGAGGAACTATTTGACTAAAAAGTTTTATCTAAAAGCTGGAGTATTCCATTGTAAGCTTTATAAAAAAAAATATATCTTAACGCAATTCCCAATACAGGGGTAGACAGAGGTCAAGTCTAGACAATTAAGTCCCTTTGACCCACCTTCCACCGAAGATATTTTCGGGACAACGTGACAGGTGGTGAGCCCGTCGCCGCTTTTATGTCCAAGCCAACGATGAAACTCGTACATAAGTTTTTGAAAAACTCATTGGTACTGCCACCAGGGGATCGAACTCGGGTCTCTCGACTCGAAATTCCGACCACCCAACAACTCGGCTATCGTGACTTTTTGAAGCTAGCTTTTTGAAGCTTGAACTTATTGTAAGCTTTATGAAGCTTGTTTACTTATAAGGAAATAATAAGTCGGTTGACAGAGGTCTAGACAATTAAGTCCTTTCGTCCCACCTTTCCACCTTTTTTTGGGATATCGTGACGTGTGGTGAGCCCGGCCCCGTCGTTATTTCCAGGCTAACGATATAACTCGTTCATGAACGTATTATTATACTTATGTTGATATTCAAAATAATTCATGGGAAAAACATTTCTTAAAACGAGTTGTTTGATATCACCTTATACAAGGTATTTACACTTCCAATTGTTTACTATTAACCTTTGATGCAGAACGTCAATAACCTAAAGGTTTAGTATGAAAAAGAACGTCGCAGGTTCGAACCCGCCATTCGTCTGTACTCGTAAGTCATTTCAGACAAGTATTATAGTATTCTTTCATAAAAAGAGATTGGTACTCACAAGGCTGACGAATATTTCACAATATTTAGTGGGGTAATCAGAGTTTTTAAAAGATGTCTTTTCGGCTCATACTTTTTGGAAAAATGGAGCCTGTGGCCGCCTTTGTGTTCGAGCCATACATATCATGTATAAGTATTAAAAGAAACTAATTATTAGCACGTTACTTGTTCCTTGGGATCTAAGTAGAGCCTACCGATTCAAATGTCAACCATCCAGCCATTTCACCGGCTATCGTGGCTACCGCATGGTAACGTCAGATTTTTTATTATTGAATCATTAAAAGTATCACTATAAAACAAACTCAACTTCCCCATCCTAAGAAATAGGCTCGCAGTACACCAACGTCGGTACTTGAAATACTTACTTTGTAATATCAATTAAACACAAACATCGGTGAACGCCCGCTGGAGTTATCAGGAATGTACACCTGGAGTGGTTTGTTGTAGACAAATCAAAGAACATTCAAAGTCTAGTAGTAAACAATCAAAATGGATTTTCCGCTGTATGAAGTCATTGTTCTCTTAAAGCTATACTGTACTACACTATACTACATGTTTTTCTTCGCACTCCCGTTACGAGGATTAGCCACAATCACCTACTGCCCGTCAACAGTTGAATTTTGCTTGAACTGCTGAATTTTGATCTAAGATTTTCGCGTATCCCGTCATTCATCGGTAGAACGCTTACGACACTTGCGGGAAGAAAGGAGATCATATTGCTATAATTATTTGTTCATTCTGTAAATAAAAGTAAATAAAATAAATAAATATTTTCACGCAATTCCCGATACAGGGGTAGACAGAGGTCTAGTCTAGACAATTAAGTCCCTTCGACCCACCTTCGACCGAAGATATTTTTGGGGATTCTGTAAATGTAATTATCTGTGAACCTGTAACATCATATGTAGTTAAAAACAGAGTGAGAGAGGTACTTCTTCATAAGGAGAACTTAGGTAGGAGATAAATAAATTACTAATGAAATTTATGTTCTATTGGAGATTTGATAGTATAATTTATAAATTATTTCGAAGTGGATGTATCCAGTTCGAAATGTTTGTTGACTCTTGATAACGAGGTTACATAATACTGTAACACAGTACCAGTTTGGTGCATCCCTATGGTGCTTGATTGGTCCGCACATTCAAATCGGGACATAAATAAAATCAGCTAAAATAATTCATGGCTGTGGTCTATTGCTGCAATTGCGATGTGGTTTGATGACGCTCATGAACGTGGAAATTTTATTATAAGTAATAAACACGCAACGGCATAGGAATGTTCTAGTTGCGGTAAATGGTTTGTTCACATAAGTAAGTCTGTAGAAACCGATTTCCGTATACCCGGGTTAAGGACTGAGGCAGCGGTTGGCTGTGAGGTAAAATTGATAAGAACGCTTTCTGTGACTTTCGTTGATTGTATGTGGAAGCAGACCGAAAAATCAATAACGCTTTTTTTACATGCAATATTAACAAAAAAACACGATATTCACCATATTGGGTAGACAGAGGTCCAGATAATTAAGAACTTTCGATCCACCTTTCACCGAAGACATTTTTTGGGACAACCTGACATATGATATGGGTGGTGAATCAGTCGCCGTCTTTATGACCAAATCAACGATATTCATCGTACATAAAAAATATCTTCACGCAATTCCCAATACAAGGGGAGACAGAGGTCAAGTCTAGACAATTAAGTCCCTTTGACCCACCTTCCACCGAAGATATTTTTGGGACAACGTGACAGGTGGTGAGCCTGTCGCCGTCTTTATGTCCAAGCCAACGATGAAATTCGTACATAAGTTTTTGAAAAACTTATTGGTACTGCCACCTGGGGATCGAACTCGGGTCTCTTGACTCGAAATTCCGACCACCCATCAACTCGGCTATCGTACATAAGTTTTGAAAAGAAAGAGACTCATTGGTACGAGCCTACCTTTATGGGATCAAAGTTGGGTCTCTTGTCTGGAATCCCAAGCACCCAACCACTCGGCCATCGTAACTTCACATGCTTTATTGCCTTAAAATAGTCGCGCTGAAATTTAAAAAGATTGACGACAGGGGGCATATTCCGCCCTGGAGTACTACGGTTGGTAGTATTTTATGACGCAGAGACTATCAGCTCAGTTGCTGTAATGCAATAACAAAAAAAAAATAAGATACATGATGACTTTGTTGCATATTAAAAAATATATACATAACTTGTTCAATAGACCTCCGTGGACGAGTGGCGTAAACATTGGTTTTCAAGGTGTCGCCATGTCTGAGGTCCCGGGGTCGATTTTCAGATGGGACAATGTAGAAAAACCACTTTATCTGTATTTTCTCGGATTTGGGTGTTTGTGGTGTCTTCGTTGTTTACGATTCATTACCAATTGCTTTAGGTGCTTACTTTGGGATCGGAGCAATGTATGTGATGTCGTTCCTATATATGTATGAATTTATTATTTTTAATATACTGAGTTAAATAAGTTTAATTTGCACTAAAAGACTTTTAGGTGAGTCAAACATAGTTTCGTATTTTGATATTTATATATTTTGTACTTCTGTAAAACTAACTAAATAGTTTTTAGGTAGTGACATCATATACCATTAGATATGGCTTTTCCGAATTCTGATAAAAAATAACGAAGTAGCGTCATTACTCACTCCTGTAGTACTTTATTGTACACCACACATATACAAGGAATAAACACAACACAGAGAAAACTTAGTAGATAAGTATGCACAATAAGGCGATCTTATCGCTAAAGAGCGATCTCTTCCAGACAACCTTAGTGTTGTAGGAGAAGTGGCCGGCTTCTGCTTTTAAGAAATTAAATCCATCTGCTGTTAAATTAAGAAAACTCTTTAACTATAGCAACGTTACATTTGTCAGAAAACAACTACGTTTACCATGACAATCTATAAAACGCATTACATAATACAAATATTTCCCTTCCTTGTTTGAAGTTTGGAATACAAAGTTGGAGTACAAAGGGCTTTCGGGTAAAACCGCAACGACGTGTTATAATTTCAAGTCAATTTATCAGATGCTTTAACGAGTTTTGAGGACATAAACACAATACATATACATAATATTATTTGTTCAAGATCTTCACGTCATTCCCCATATAGGAGCAGATAGAGATCTAGACAATTAAGTCCTTTCAACACCTACCATTTATCATTATCTTCAGATCGATAAATATATTGTAGTTGAGGTAAACCCTATTAATTTGTGGTTTCAAACAGTTACTTAACGTGAGACACATTTATGAAATCGCTTCGAAAAAACCACCAAAATTCCCCACCACATTTGAACCGATCAGTGGTGGATGAGTATGCTTCGTCGAGCATGGCTTAGTGCCTTGTCAATTGTTCGTCATTTGAATATTAGAATGAAAACAAGATAAAGGCTTGATGGATGCTTGTTAATTTTTGTTTTCACTGGTAGCTTGGTGTCAAACACGGGGTGGAGCTAGTTTATTAAATATCCTACAGTTTTGAAAAGCTGTCAATTTGGAATTACAAGCAGACACTTAAATCTATATTTTCGCTACGCTTGGCTATCGGCTTGGCGGTCTCACTACCAAACACCTCGCACTTTACACGCTGCGGCCTGTCACCGGTCTGTTAGAGTTCGGTCGGGTATGTATCGAGATAGTCATTACATTAGATTAGATTAGACGGGCGGATTTCGGCAACTGCGTCTGCGTACTTTGCGTATGGGCACAATTATCTAAGCTTACTCGAGCCCCTTGAAGTTACCTGTAATCTTGGGGAGAGATGTCGGTGCACCGAGATGATGGGCCCTGTATCGAGATGGTCATCCAGCCAGCTTTAATTAACGACATTTTTAAAGAATATTATGGGAATGATATATTTTTATGCTCTAACAACACGGCAATAGATAAGACATTGAATTAATTCGAACTAAATGTAACACTTATAAAATAATTCAGCCAAGTTTACAGTGTCGCTGCGGCTTTTGAAAACAAATTGGAGATTTTTAACTGCGGTCATATAACGGGGACAACCGACCATTGAATAACTACTATAGTTGTATTGATTCATTGATTGACCAATTATTGACTACTATAATGACTACTGTAACATTACGTCATTTGCAGTGGCGTACACAGAGTTTTAGACCTCGGTAGATAGAAGATGGAAATGAGTTTTGTGTCTTCGGTTAGTTATAACATTTTCATTTTGTAGGAAATTATTGCGCCATTGCAGGGGTGATTGCGCGCGGTACACCCGGAATAGCTAATGAAATGTAGGTATATACATATATATAACGATATACATCACTGTACCTAATTATATATTACATCTATATCCTCAAATATACACAGATGTAAATGTAAATATATACTTTTGGAGTTTGCCGCACAGGATCGACGCTATTAAATCTATGATTATGAGTATTTGATGTATAATAAAAAATATAAATACAAATAAGGGGGTAAAATATTAGTTTAGTATAGGTTTCAACTGGTGCGTGGTGGTAATTCTTCAAATATATGATTTATTTAATAACAACAAGCTCAAAATAGCTTTTTTTATACTAAACAAATAGACATGTCTACAGCCCTGCCAAAAACTGAGTCGCTCTAAAGGTATATTAGTAGCTAATTATGCCAGGTAAATATGTTCGAAAACTGATTCGACTTCCTCTCACAATCCAAAGCGAATTGCCGATTGCAGTATCAGGCACGTTGCCCCTTATTCAATACTTGTGTTTTTCGAATTTCAATGACCACGGCTTTTTCCTTAGTCACCTCTTACGACACTTACGGGAATAAATGGGTAAATCTCACGTCGATATTAAGCGTCATTTGGTAACCTAGCACGAAATGATTCAGACGATCGACGCGCAGTGTAAGAAGCGTCAAGCACTGCTACTGCTGCGGCGCTACCGTCGACGAGCCTCCTCGGTGACACCGCAATGTTTGTAAACCACGAAGGGTTACGTCGTACGGCGCACATTACCATCGATAATAAATTAATCGCGGCGACATACAAACTGTTTAACTGACAGTTTGAGCTCATACGATAACAACGAACTATTGGAAATTTCACTCGATAACTTGTTACTTGTTATACAATATTTCAAGGGCAAGTCGAACCGACAAGAATCACATGTATTTATGTACATTTGATGCTCCTCGTGCGAAGTGTAGAGGCGAATTTAAAGTAGACTTGTAAGACATCTCTCATTCATAAACCACTTGGCCTTGAAATTTTTCTTTCTTTGTGAAAATTAAATTTTCATGCATAGGAAACGTCAGCGTCGAAAGGAATTTAGCAAACTTACTCTGTAAAGAGGTAAAATGAGGAGTGGAAGTTCGTTTGTTGTTGTGTGTTTAAATCTCGTGAGTGAATATGCAAATATTTGTAATTATGGTTAAAAACCTAGGCTCTAGAAAACTGTATCCAATGTAAGTGGATAAATCAACAAATTTAGAGGAGTATCACACAGCAGTATTTCGATTTACACTACAAACTTCTCATTATAATGTGATAAAAATAACAAGCATATAATTTTTCAGAAATGGAATTATTTGTGACTCGGATTTTGAACATTGGATCCGTCAAATGGAGTTAATGGTATACAAAGCTTGCACGAATAAACTTGTGTTTAAAGCTTGACATTAACGTCTGCCATCGAAGCCCGTTTTCATATAAATCGTAAATTATAACTATACAAAACAACATGTATGTAATCCAATAGCACTAATTATAATTATTTATATTTACATACTAATTCTGCCACGCCCTGCGATTTATTATTTATTTATTCATTCATTCACGTGATTAGCACATTTAATTTTTCCTCCACAATGTCAATATGTTATATCGTTTCGTAATGAGAATCATCTGCCCGAGAAGAATCCCACGGAACGAAAAATTTAACTATAAGTCTTCTTTACTTTTCAAAAATGCTTCAGCAGCTATGTAAATATGAGGTTTCAGGTACTTAAATTATTAAAACTTTCGTGAGACATTATCAATCAAATAATTAAAAACGGCTAAACTCACGTTATAATAATCAGTGTTGTTTCGGACCTATCGCAGGTCCTTCATCAGGGTGAGTGGAATGAGTTAGCGCTCGCGTCCTGCCGCGCACGCCGCGGTTATTATAACGTGAGTTTAGCCGTTTTTAACTATTTGGTGTCAGGTATTGTGTAGCAGTTATGGCATACCTTTTCTGACGGAGAAACTTGTGTCCTTCAATGGAATTTTCCTGGCCCCTATATGTATAGTATAATATACAGTACACATAAATAACGATAGCCGAGTTGGGTGAATGGAATTCGAGTGGTGGGCTATTGTCTTTTCCACTTATGTACCACTATATGTATGTTTATTTATCCAGAATTTATCCCTGGCCTACTAATAATTACAATTAATCAACTTACAGAGTGATAAAATCACTAATACCAGTCGCCTTCGCTAAGCAAATTGATATCTGAACTGAAATGTTTAAACAAATAGTTCCATCAATATCAGTAACAACGTCTGAGTAAACGAGAAACAACAATGTGAAGTGTTAGGTGTGCTTATCAGACACTAGCGTGGCGACTGCGCGCGTCATGTGTAACACTCGCTTCTGCTTCCAAGGTAAAGGCTCTTTGCCGGAATGCTGCTGTGGACGAGTGGCGTATACACCGGGTTTCATAAGGTCACCTGCTCTGAGGTCCCGTGTTTGATACGGGACGCGTAAATGCAGAAAACGACTTTTTCCACATTGTCTTACGTTTGCGGTAGACTGGCATCTAGCTAGTTAGTCTAGTTCGCCACCTGTAAAGAAATTCCATTGAGCTACCTCTGGAGTTATGACCGGTGTATTAGAGATGTCTTTCGCTTACTAAGAAAAAAAAAACATGTGTCTGTGTGTGTCTTAAAATTTGTTACCAGTGCCAGTTATGAGGTCCCGGGTTCGATTTCCAGTCGGTTCAATGCTCGAAACGTTTTTTCTATATTTTCGCTGGTGTGCGTGTTTGTTGAACCTTCGTGTTTCTGATTCCATAAAACAAGCGCATGAGCGGTTTACTTTGACATAAGAGTAATGTATGTGATGTTGGTTATATATTTATTTATTTACTTAAAATAAAGCTTTGCTCTAGTGCGAATTGCCTACCTCCACCAGTACAATTGTTTATGTCCGAGCGGGAACGTGTATGATGTAGAATTATATATACAAATTATATTGTTTGTGCAGTCAGATACCTGGCGTATAATAAACACCGCTGTTATGTGACATTCTTTGAGCGAGTGCGAGACAAATACAGGTACAAACAAATCTTCATAAAAACTGCAGCGACCGCCGATTGATTCACACGTTAGTTGATATACTCACGTAAACATCTATTTAATTTCATTGTTTATCCGATTTTGAATATACCATCGCAATTAAGGAAAATTTGTTTGTTTTCTCATTTATGCATAAATTGTCCACGTATGATATGGTGATGTTGTGTACTCTTAGTATCTTTATTAAATCGCTTCCAAGAAAAATAGTGAGATGATATATGTTAAGTCGTCATCCGGGTAACAACGTCCTTCCATACTCAACAACCATTCAGGAGTAATTTTCTGTACCCACCCCTGTTGTGCTTTCATACATTTCAATTGAAAATAATGCACGGCCTTTTCCTTTATTGTCATCCCACGTTGCAAGTGAATTGACAGTAGCTATACCTCCGAATATCTTAGTCTTTACTTTTCACGATTTACTTAATGTTGGTCTATTCAATACAACCATCTCTTCTCTGTTAAGTCTCCTCCTCAGTTACGCATGAAAATAATAGAAATCGTCACACAAACTCGAAAATAACTATTCTGAATGCTTACGAGAAGCGTGACACTATCGTAAACATTGTGAAGTATCTGCTAGTGGTTACAGGAGACCGACCTCCGCATTAAAAAATAAACTGCAATATCTCAATCAACCAGCAAACCATGCAGCCAGGTGCTGTCACTGGAACACAGCAATGGAAGCTTGACAGCGAGCTACGCTTCCTTCTTACTTTATTGTGTTGCAACTGAACTTCTACTGTATACCACGATAAGAGAGCAATATATTACATTATAACAATATATTACTGACATTCCTGTTTCATCTTTATCAATATGCTGTTGTGTTAAAATTTATAAAATTTGTATATAGGGTTTAAGTGCCGAAGTAATGATCCGACGACGAAGATTTTTTGAAACAGGTAAGCTATTCCGACGTAACATATTACAATAAAGAAAAGGATAAATTGGAATAATACTCAGTAACTTGGAGGTAAGAGCGTTGCCACGGCACTGCGGAGGTCATGGGTTCGAATTCCACGCTCCGATTGATTTTTGAACTGTAATCGACAAATATCAGATTGAAATAAGAGCACTTGGATATAAAGACGGCGACGGGCTCACCACCTGTCACGTTGTCCCGAAAATATCTTCGGTGGAAGGTGGGTCAAAGGGACTTAATTGTCTAGACTAGACCTCGGTCTACCCTTGTATTGGGAATTGCGTAAAATTTCGTGATTGTGGCAGAACTTTATTTCAGGTCATTAAGTAATTACAAATTATCAAACATACACTTACAAATAGAATAATACCTTCAAGGGAAACTTGCAGATCTCGAGTTTACAATCGCTGTAGAACAGTGAAGCCAAATTTACGATGTGACGTCTCATATATGTACACTTTGTAATTTTTGTGTAGCTTAAATATTTCTTTTATATTACACGTTAACCCAAACATAAAAATAGAAAAGTAGCTTGCCTAAAACATTTCATTTTGTGGTAACAAGACATCGTCGAGCCTTCGTTCCCTTGCCTTCTAATGACATCGTACTGAGTGCAAAGCATGGAAGTTAATGTCTAATGCGTCGGTATCTGAATCTAAAATAACTATTACATAAACTATACGTAACTCATATTCTGTCAATGAACGATGTGATGTTTTATTTAACAATTTTCTGACTTTATGTTTTTTTTTTAATTTTGCATCACCAAATAAATGTGTTTCTTTTATTGCAGTGGCAGCATTGGACTTACAATCCGATCTCCATCTTACCACTGCTGTCGTATGTGCCGACTCTGGGATAATTCTTGAAATTCGCACAAATAACGGGTCTGTCTTGACAAATACCTGATCAAATGATTACATACACACGTACATACATACATACATAATGGCTTATTAAAGTCCACTACAGGCCATAGGCCTCTCCCATTGGGAGGATTTGCCATAATCGCCACGCTTGGCAGCGAATTAGCGATCGCAGTAGACGACCACTCGCACCTCAGACGCTGCTGTCCATCTTCGGTCTGATTATTTTGGTCTGTTATTTTTAGAGATGCTTATCCCGCCATCTATCGGTTGCCATAACGATATTCAAGGCTGTTTCCCTTAGTCGCCTCTTACGACAACCACGGGAAGAAAGGGAGTGGCAATATTCTTACTCCGTCAACACACGGTAATCAAATATTTAAGCATACTTACTTATATGTACTCTGGCAATGGATCTTTTTATAATATTATTTTTTTATTTGAAATATTATCGAGATTTGTAGTATTGAATGGCGAGTCTGGTAAATCCTCCTAACGAGAGAAGTATCTTGTGCCCTTCGCAGCCTTTTATAGGTATTGTTTGTATCGTTACAATTCCTAACTTCAGTTTATGTCAATTGCGTATACATATACACACATATATTATTTCCTCGAACATTTTATATGCAATAATAGAATCAAAACAAGTATTTTATGAGTTCGTTGCTAAAGGACGAATACACTCCACGAACTCAACGGTACGGCATTTCCCTTAACCTATGCAAAAAGAAGCAGGAGACAGCAGGGCGCGCCGCCCTCGTGACATAAGAGGGTGCTTGATCTAGGGTCGGTGGTAAGTGGTAGTTGTGTGCGCGCAGCGCGAGTGACGTCACGCGCACGTTATAAGTGCGCGTGGGCACCGCCGCGCTCAATCGCAATCCTGCGCGCACGCCGCGCACGTGTCCGCGAATCTCAGTGCGAACCTGTGACCTCAGTGCGAAAAGATGCCGAAAAACATATTAGCGGAGATGGGCTCCCAGGTGGGCTTGACGCCCGCCCGACAAAATAAAAAGGTATATCTTTATCATTACTTAACAAAAAAAAAATATATTAGCGAATTATTTTTTTTGTCTTTGATTTAAGGTTATAATCCTTGCGAAATACAATTTTTATTTGTTTTAAAATTTGCAAATATGTAAACTTAATTTTGATCTATATGATATAATGATGGATATATAAAAATCTTGATGAACTTAAGAAAACAGTGTTTTCTTTCCTCCAAATGTATGACAATTATTAGTATTCTGCATAATACGATTAAACGATCGACGCTAAGAAAAAAATTACAATTTATCAACGATATGCTATGAAATAGTTTTATCTACCTTTTTTAACACTTGTGTACAGTTCCTTCTTAATATTAAAAATTTCAGAATTTATCCCAAATAGTCTTCGGTGAAAGGTGGGTCGAAAGATCTTAGTTGTATTCCTAGTTAATGTTTTTTCAATACATGCGTGATGGCATTCAATTTATTTAATTAAATATTTGTATGTTTGAATGCTTGTCACCTAATGACTCAAAACAGTTTAATGGATTTCAATAAAATTATGCACGCAGATAGTTGTATCACATGTTTCTGTTATAAAAAAAAACACATTTCCTTTGATTCTGACTTTGCTTAACTAGTTTCAATGGTTTTACTTAAAATCCGGAATAGGCTATTAATTTCTGTAAATAAAAAGAAACGAAATCGCGATGAAAAACTAGCGCGTATACATTTCTAAAACGCGGTAGGTCAGGGAGACAGTGCACGAATATCAGTCGCTAAATACCGAAGCGGCCGGACGAGCCCGCCCGCCGGCACATTGCAGAACACGCTGCACTGCGCTGCGTTCACATATTGCACAGCGCTGCAGAGAAGGGAAGAAATTCGTTTATTCGTGAACCAAGAACCAAATACAAAAATATAAACAAAATGCTATTAACTCCTGATATCTAAAACTATACAAACGACTGATTAGTTTAGTTAGTAGTTGCTCATATTGTGATGTAGACGAAAGGCTAAAATTAAAAGTTCTTAATTGACAGTGGAACAATTTAAAAAAAATTGAAGTGACTACACTATTTAACAATAATCTCAGATCCTAAGTTTGGCAACATATCGGCAAATCAAGAATTACCGCATAAAATGAAAAATAAAATACATATTAGAATAGTACTATTAAAATTATATTGTTTATTAATATTAAATTATTTGTTATTAAAATAGATATTATTTAATTTTATCTCAGTTAATCAACATGAAATATGAAATATGAAGCTTTGTAGCTTTCTTTGGTCAAAATTCGTCTTTCGATGAGGCAGTTTGTGCTGTGCGCACGCACACGGCGCCGCCAGCCGCCGCTGGTGGTGGAATATTTCGGAGGTGCCGGGCGCGGCTCACGGCCGGACGTAAATAACCGACCGGGCAATGTCAATATCGCTTTATAATAAATTAAATCGTATGTTAGCTAACAACTCGCTGCTCTGGTCAAAATTCGATTTCGCAGTATAAAATATACCGTAAACATTCCCATTTCATTTTATAGTCATTTAGGGCGGAAGTGTTCCTTTATGTATAAGGAACACTTCCGCCCTAAATGACTGTAAAATGAAATTAATCGAATCTAATTTATATTCTTCTAGGACTTGGTCTTAACGGAATACAGTTTAAAGTATAAAAACCAGAGCCCATTTAGAAAGTATTCAACTATAATTATATCAGTTTTTTGCAAATCGTGAAAATACTACTCAGTTTAAAGCACCGTAACAATATTTCTCCACGCCTCATGTTGACTGGCAGAGAATGCCTAAAGGCATTAAGACCGCCATTTGTATAACTTTCATTTTAAGGTTTACAATAAAATGTAAATAAATAAAATAATAATATGAAAAAAATTAAAAATATGTTGCCATAAACCTCCTTTCCATTTTACGTCACAATTAATATTCGCCAATGTCCTGCAAAATATAAAAATCAAGCAATTCCTTCAGCTGCAAGTTTAATCTCATTACTTACAACGCAATCTTAATTCAAGGTGCGGTTGATAATGATGCACCGACTACATGCTATGTACATAGTAGCATAAAATTAGTATAAAAGCGATGGCTCGAAACTCAACAACATCCTCGAT
Organism: Sericinus montela; assembly: GCA_029286605.1. Classification (NCBI taxonomy): domain Eukaryota; kingdom Metazoa; phylum Arthropoda; class Insecta; order Lepidoptera; family Papilionidae; genus Sericinus; species Sericinus montela. The sequence continues at coordinate 304,460 of JAGSMR010000082.1, read as the reverse complement.
CCGGTTGTCCCTGTCACAGAAGCTGGCTATGCAAATTTATTTACATGCAACATATTCATTTTAAAATTTAAATGTGCGTTTGATAATTGGAATGATTCTGAAGATATTTCACACAAATCTATTTTTAAATACCTACAAAATAAAACCCGGCTTATGTATTTTTTTTTATTTTTTGACGCTTATCGTTTGTTTATTATAAATGCAAATAATATGCAGTTAGCACAAGGTCGATTTAAAAAGTTATTAGAAGAATGTAATAGAAGTAAGGAGTAGAAGTCATATAATAACATAGGTCCTATCTAACTATAATCCAATCATATTTTAGACTAAGGCCAAGGCCACAGGCCACAGAGGGACCTTTCCAGTATGAGAAAGTTTAGCTTTATACAGGCATAATAGTTTGTATTCATTCATCATCGTTCACTCTGGATGAAAAAAATAAAAGCGAAAGAGTGACGTAAGGTGTAAGTGTTTGTATTTAGATACTCTTCACCTGGTCACCTTCACTGGTCAAAAAAGATCGCCAACTGCCAGTATGAACAGAACGGGGAAGATGCGCGAAGAAGATTAAATCGTAGAAATTAGTCTTAGTCTCTTAAATTAGCATTTAATTAAATTTAAATGTATCTATTTAGGTCATGGTAATATAATTACTTATAGTGTTAATAGCGATAAATTCATGTTTTATTTACGATGCAAAATTAGGATTTGCATAATCAATTCAAATACTATGCAATTTTGAAACGTAGCCCAGATCCGACATTACTTACATTACGTGACAGGTGTGTTGTAGAATCGTACATAAAAACAAAGGCAGAACCAGTTTTTATGAGGAGACACAAGTTGATGTAATTTTTGTTCTAAAAAAATTTCAAGAAACTTTTTCTGTACTTAACATTTTTTTTTACTTTATTTTACTCGTATGGAAATATAAACCGGTCGCTAAATTTGCATTCTTTTTATCACCATCATTTGTAAGAGGACGTCGAATTCAAAGGAGCAACAAAAGATTGTACGCTCTTAAACTCGTGTCTTTCGAGCGTTATTTGTCGTTTCATAACTTGTTTTTCGTAAAAATCTCAAAGGCTTTAACAATTTTATTGATTCTATATTTATCTTGAAATATTCTTCGACAATAATCCATATATATATACTAAGGATAAGAGAAAATTATTGAAAATTGCAATGACAAGTGGCAGTTGTTATTACCTATTACATACTTTTATAACAGCAAGTTTTCAAAACGTTATATTGGTTATAACAGAGGAATCAATTAAATAAAAGCAGGCCGATAAATATTGATAATGACAATAAACTCGCGTGTCGAAGAGAATGACGTACGTCTTCTGTTATGTTATCTACATTCAAAACTTGTATTTACACATGTTTTGTTTTTTTAGAGAGTACGTATAGTGACTCACTTCGTTTAATTATTTGCGTTCAAATTTAAGCCAAGATGAGGGTACTGTGTATACGACGAAGTTTTTAGTTAGGTTGTTTTCATAGTCAGTGGCTTCTTCTCTGTCTAGGAGCCTAGTATAATAGGTACGGCCGACAATCATCAGAACAACTTCTGTGGTGTTCTAATTTGAAAGATACGCTGAGCCAGAATAAGTCTTGAGGTATTCGATTATAGTCTAACTTTGTAACTACTTCGTATCTTTCAAATTTGAACCCATAAGAAACATTGAGCCATAAGAATGATTGAGAGTTGCTGATGATCATACTTTCGTTTATCACCTTCATTTAATACTTTAAAAAATAAAACGATATGAAATGACCTGGGGGAGGGGGGGATGCAGAGATGCGGTACTTTCCGGTCCGATTTTGTATAAGTCGTCATAGAGGATACGTTAAAAAACAGTTCTCCTTACAACTGTTGATTCGTGAGACTTTAAAGGTTTAACTAAATTCATTCAATCAACGCCATTACATTTCTTATTTAATATAACATCTTTATTGGAAGCTGTTAGATTATAACACAATTACGAATATGAGATAAATAAATCTCTTTTAAGTCTAAATGTGGAATGAATCATGTCCGATGTTTATTTCGGTTCAGTTCCTAAACATTGCATTCGCCAAAATTAGATCGTCAGCGACAGGTGGCGCACGTGGAGCCACCGCGGATGACTCTCGCATCCAGAGTCTAGCATCCAACAGCACATGTGAGCGCTTAACGGATGACGGACCTAATGACACATTGATACCGTGCGACAGAAATAGAGCCTCGAATTGTTTTCTAAATGCACGCAACCAATTATTCCCAACGTACGTCATTACCTTCACTCGAAAATATTTACCCAATTTACGTGTGCCCAATTTGTGAGGACTAACACATTATCACAACATTACCGCCAAAGATATTTCTGAACTTTGAATTATTATTATCATATCTTCCCACATAATCCCTAACGGGTTAGCCAGAGGGAACCACAACCAAGTCTCATGATCCTTACATACCCCTCGCGCTGCTTTCGGATTCATCATTTTCTTCACACACACACATCTAGATCTTCGAGATCTCTTGACCCTGCCCTCTTCGAGCAATTTTTTCACATAATCCTCGAAAGTTCCACAAAAAAAGGAATGTTCAACAAGTTTTACCCTACAGACATCCTTGATTTTCGCATACTTCACACTTTTCTCTTCGCCCTTTTGAAATATCAGTATTTAACACATGTTTTCTATTAGAAAAAGGCGTTGTATATTCCCCTTTACTTGTTAATTAAAAGTAACAAATCCGGGCAAAGTCAATCAAGTGATCTGAGTGACAATTAAACTAAGTACCGATAAAGTAATCGCGTGCAATCTGCACTACAGTGCTTATGTCACAGCAATTAATGTCGATGAGTGTTGCTATGCTGACGTAGGTAGTTAGGTAGTAAGCAGTAGGTATATTGGAGTCCTCGGATATAATGCCAGCGGCTCAGAGTCAGGATACGTATCCACGTTAAGAATATAATATTTTATGTGCTCAGTAGTTTAAGGCCTGTGAGCTGGTTCTGAGAGACTCAGAGAAAATATTTGTGTTTTAGGGATCCAAATGTATATTGTGATTCTTACACTAGCTGTTATTTTAACCGATTGACTTTAAACACACATTGGGTAAAGAAAGTGTTCCGGGACACTAAGTGTAGTATTTACAGCAGAAACAAGTGATCGAGGGCGGACAGGCACGCGCACGTGCGCGTCACTGCGTGTCGCGCAGATCTATGTGGAAGCTAGCGAGTTCCCGTGATTACGAGTATTTACTGCGGGTCGGGACAATGCTAAGGTCGCGTTAAAAATAGACTGCCTCCAGTTATAGTCCGCCGCACGGTATTGTGCACGAATTGAGATTTGAGCCGCGGGGCCAGCTCAGCAAACGGCGCAATTTCCTCTCGGCCATTGTGTCCCTTTGAACGTAGGCAGCGGTTATTATGCTCAATTTCAAAGGTGCTTTTCAAGTCGTTTGTTTTGCTGTACTATATATTTCTTACCCCTCCCGAGATCATCATTTTAAATTGTGTCCCGCAAATATTTTCACAAATCCAACTCTTGAATCACGAGCAAACATCGAATGGTTTAGATTATAAACACATCTTAGGGATGGTTGTCCCCTCTCTACGTTGTTTGACTCCACAAGGATATCTCTTCCATCTGGATCTGTCCCAACAATTTAACTTTCACATTTGTTGAATAGTTTTGCCTATCCCATCGACATATTTTGAGAAAGGGATGATACTTAGACGGATAACATGGTGAGATCATTTCTCAGATCACTATATGTTTCCTATTATTTCATAATTTGTAAGACTCCTATAAATTATTATAATAATATAACAAAATGTTTCTCAGCACGTCATTGTAACAAACCAACGATTTATCATTTCTTCTTCGTCAGAGAAACCTCATTTCAAAACGGTGGTAGATTTAAAAGATAAAGACTGAAATAGAATTTTTCCCGGACGTGCGGAAAACTACTTTTTTGTGGTACCTTCGTTGTTTGTGATTCCATAACACAAAGTGCATAAGCTACTTATTTTGCGATCAGAGATTGCTCTGCATTGCTCTACATTGGCATATGAATTTCTATGTATAACATCCCATATTGTCTTCGGAAAAATTTAACAAAAAAATTGCGTGGGTAACAAATTCATTCATTCAGTGCGTGTGATGTAAGTGAATTTGCTTTCCTGCAGCACGGATTACGTTCAAGTTGTTACCACAGGGTGAATGATAGACAACCTGTGGGCCCCAACTGCGTGCTCGACTTACAACCGAGGAGTCGTCATCAGCCAGTGCTTCCCGCGCAAGCGGAGCCGGCGCTGCGTTGGACTTCCCCGGATTTTCCTCTTCTTGTATTTAATTTGCGGTCAAATAATTTATATGAGGATAAAGTTTTTATTCAGAGATTCATCGCTTACCTGATGCTTATCTTTGTTGTTTTTGATATGTTTATGGCACTTTCAGCCTTGTTGAGGTATAAACAAATATTTGTAAAATATTTATCCTTGTAGAAGTAGGACTGTGACTACATTGACCAACAAAAATATATACAGTCTATAAGGAACCTAATTCTAAGTTGTAGATCTCTCATAACGCTTTCCTATTTTAACAAAAATAATCAAAAGTAATGTTCAAAATATTGGGTAGCAGTATAATTTATTATTTTTATTAAAGAAAGGAATACTAACAAACATTATTAGTTAACCACTCCAACTACGCTGCAATGCTTGTGTTTGCAATGATTTACGACAATAGTTGATTGGCGGGCCGAACCTGCGACGTTATGTCACGCAGTCTGCACCCAGAACTATTAGGTATTGATGCATGTACGGGTATACTATACTGCGGAAGCGACGAAACATACATAGCGATAAAATATACATCAAAACGACGAAACATATACCATTATATAGCAAGTTAGCATAAGATCCATCAAATAATACCGCCCGTATCAGTTGAAATTTTATACATTTTGTCCCTTTAATTTATTTGAATGAAGGATTAACTCTCATTTTAGAAGTAAATTATTTACATAGTTAAGCCTTCATCCTATGCTAATTTTACGGTAATTCCCCACATGAATTATAAGGTAATATGCTTACCTGACAGGGTTTCGTATTGTATTGTACAATATATCTACATCAATAGTATCTATTTTAGTTATTATTAAATTAAAAATAAATTTAAAACAGAAAGAAAACAAAAGAGGGATTCGAAACCCTCTTAATAAATTTCTTAAGATTCTAGTCGGCACAGCGGGCTAAAGTGGCGATAGACCGGCCACATTCACACAGAAGAGTCAGCCTCGTATAGACACAAACGCAGTGTAGGGCGACGTCCAATATTATGTATGAACTATTAAATAACTCTGAGACTAAGAAAGTGAAACTTTTTTGCGTTTCATCCGGAATTTACTACATAACACCAGGCAGTTCTTAAACGTCTTTCGGTATTACATTATATTAAACGTATAACTAGCATAACAACTGTAGCAATACATTTTAATTTTCGGATTATTTAGCAAAACAATTTTACATCGATTTCTTGTATTTCGGTTTTTCGATTCGTTGGTAATCGAACGATTAGTTGCTGATGAATGCCTCTACTGATGCGTGTCTTAGATAGCTGGTTCAACGCCCGGTCCGTAGAAGTACCATTCACCAAATATTATATATACTCGATATTAACTGACCCCATGAAACGTATAAGCTATATACTTTTTTTAAGATAATGAAGGAATGACTCATTTGATGACTATAATGTGTTAACTTTTTGCTTACCCACAACAGCTTAGTGGGCAATTTAATTGAGTACTAATTAAGTTCACCTTTACCAAATTGCTCATAAAAAGCGTTTCTACTTCTGGAATCCGAGTCCATTATTACCCGTTTGGTTGCCAACTGACCAGAAACTAGGAGCATTCGTAGAGAATTTTCTTTCAAGGTTACCGAGGATAAAATTAAGAGTCTCCATAGCTTATTGATATGTTATAAAATGTGTAGTGTGTATGCAAAGAATTCTAAAACCATTGACATTGGTTTGGCAATATATATAAAACGGCTTCTTCAAAGAATTCTCGCTAGGACCCTTGCCTCTTTGTTAGTAGAACCGACGAGTACGAAGGCGCGCTACAGGGCGCTAATTGAGCGCGAAACGTTACATCAGTGCTGTGAGCTCATAGTTACTAACTAAACATTTCATATCCACAATTTTCTTCTACTTTACGGATTTATAAACACTGTCTTATCTTAACTGCTTAATGGCTTGTAGAAGTGCAGTAGACTTTTCTTTAAGGTATAACTACGTTTCATACTTTAGGAATTTCCGTAATCATCACGCTTGACGAGCGAATTGTCGACAGCAATTCCAGACACCTCGCACCGAATACGCTACCGCCCATCATCGGTCTGCTTAGTCTGCTGCCATCTATCGGTACCTATTGCCATTTACAACGCTTTTGTCAGTCGCTTTTCACGACACCCACGTGCAGAGAGGGGTGGTATCATCGTTCTATCGATATCACACAGAACCCTGTCTTATGACCGCATTTCATCGATTTATTAGTTACCATGATAATTATTTATCTCTGAAGCCCACACAAAGGAGATCCAGCAAATTCCACACAAATTGAGTGAAGTGCCACTTTAGATAGAGCGAGGAATTCGATTATCATGGAGCCAAAACCTTTAACAAACACTCAGGTGTTGTGTAGCGAGCGGGCGAGGTCGCGCAGCTCGGAGGCCGCAGTCTGCCAAGTGCAGTACTCAAAAATTACATTTATATGTCTCTTGCTATTTTATATATTCAACACATCTAATACTACTATGTTTTGTAGTCAAACCCATACCCGAACCACTAAGTTTTGAAATGAACAAAAATATACGAGGGTATACAAATGTCTAGGCAATTAAGTTCTTTCGGCCCACATCTCACCGAAAACATTATTTAGGATAACGTGACAGATGTTCGTGAGGCTGTGACCGTCTTTATGTACAAACAAACGATGTAAATCGTACATAAGTTTTGGAAAAAACCACCTACCCCCTGGCTGAGCTACCAGGGAATCGAATCACTCTTGACTTGAATTTCAGTCACCCAACCGCTCGGCTGTCGTAACTGGAATCACGTTTGGTCGGTCTTTTCAAAGTTTATCTGATATTTTTCCAAGATCGTTATCCCGCCGTCTGTCACCAGCTTTTGTGATTTACAACGCATTTCGGTTGCTCATAAGGAAAAAATAGATGGTTTATTTACGCGGAACCAAATTTGAATGCAAGCAGCAACTTGAATGACTACCTCAGTGAGTTACACAGCGGTTTTCAAGGTGTCACAAACTCCGACGTCCCGGGTTCAATTATGGATCAATGTAGAAAACCAGTTTCCTGTAATTAAATCATATTGTCATAACAAAACGGAACTAGCTTCCTACTTTTGGGATTAGAACAATGTATGTGATATTGCGACGTTATAATTAGTACCACTACTCTCTGACCGTGGGTGTTGTAACAGGTGTGTAATGGAAAAGCAGAATCTCGAAAAATATCACACCAAAATTCAGCAGACTGATAACGAAAAACAGCGTCAAGGGATGAGGTGTCTGCCAAGCGTTGTGATAATGGCAAACCCGTACAGGCGAAGCCCGTGTACTGCAGTGGATTTTGTTCGGAATTCGAGTCAAGAGACTCAAGTTAAATCCCCAGCCGGTAGACTCGTACCGATGGTTATTTTTTTAAAACTTATGTATGATTTGTATCATTGGCTTGGACACAAAGACGGCAGTGGGATTACCATATGTCAACTTGCCCCGAAAATATCTTCGGTGGAAAGTTGAAATGACTTAATTGTTTTTTTAACCCTTTATTGACAACGGCGTGAAGATATTCAATTTTTATTATTTTATTTTTTATTATGATGATGATGTGATATTGTTTCTTTGTATTTGTTTATAAAGAACGAATGAAATACAAAAGAGCCGTTTCGTATTTTATTTTTGCATATTGCCGGATTGATGCTGCGCTGCATTCGATACTTTTAATGACACGGACAGGTTCTAACGGCACATAGTCTTAGGCTAATGTAACACACGACGCTATTCATTTCATTATATATATTACACGCACCGCCGGGGCACAACCAGAGCTAAATCAAAACACACAACTTTGAAAGTAAGGTCAAACCACCTTTTCTAGATTAATCATTTCAATGACATTCAGTTTTATGTAACGTGCCTTGTGTTTAAAAATGTTTAGCTTGATGTTTACCCAGCGTAGACATTTAGAGGCAGCGTTAATGCAAAAACCATGAAGTATACCTCTCCCAGATAATGTTCAGGGATGCTATCGCGCGGTGGTAAGTTTTAGATTAGGTATGATTGCACATGCTTGCGAGATTTGAAATTAAAATCATCTTAGAGTGTATATAATTTTATCTCTTAATTAACTTCATTTAAAAAAAACTTTTATCTATTTCATAAAAAAATTTCCTTTATAAATTGTCTAGTATTCTATTGATTGCTCCAACTAAGCCGCAAAGTGTCTGGAGTTGTAAACAACATTAGTCAAATGGAGAGATTGAAACTGCAACACCATGTTTTGCAGTCCGCGCCCTAAACCATTATGGCTATTGTCGCGTTAGGTATTGTACGTATGCACAGCGAATGTGTAACATTTACCAACATGATGCTCTGCGAAATGATTCTCTGCGCGTAGCCCCACCGCAGCGGTGGGCAAGCGAGCCGGCCCGCTCGGTGCCACCGGAGCCGCAAAAACGCAAAAACTAATCGCTACTTCAGCTCAAACTCGTTGATTTTTTGTTCCAAAATCAGAGAAATCGTATCAGGGTTTAATTTAAAAAGCCCAGATTTTTTGCTACTTTTAATAACATTTTTATACACACTCGTATACCTACACTGTTATATTTTGTATATAATGCAAACACAACGCTATATTAACTTGTTCGTGTTTTAAAATAATTAGTTAAACAAATTGTTACATCAATTTGTTTCACAAAAACATATTTTTTAAATATCTTTTATTAACATTAAGCAAAATAAGCTCAAAGTAATGTTTGAAATATGCATGTATTCGTAATACCAAGTGTTATGTTATGCCTTTCTTTATTATTTATTTATTTTATTTTAAATGCATGAATTTTACAAAGCAACTTAAATTTTCGTTTACTTGCTTACGGTCAGAATCCGATGAGGGGCAACAATTTAAATTCATGCCGGAGTGCAATGAACGCCAGAGACTCAGACATAAACTCATTGATCTCCACCTAAAGGTATAAATTTGATTTAATTATTAAAATTTTTACACAATAAATAAATTCAATACCGGTTATGGTGACATTGAAGAGAACGTTTAACTTTGCTGCACTTGATCGTCGTCAATATAAACCTTTTTATTTCTAGTAAACATTAAACTCACGTATTTTGTACTTTATGAACTGGTTTGCAAATAAAACAAGAAAAAGTCGAATTAAGAAGCGTATGTAGGTTGCATTTTGTATCCTTTACCGCAAGTGAACGTTTTAATACATTTTCTGATTGTTTCGGGATTTTTTTTTAAGAATCTCATAACATTTTACATTAATTTAAAAATTTATAAATATTTATTTACAGAAAAAATTATGTTAATATTTACAATACTTATTAACTAAAAATTATTATAATCGTAGAGTCCTACTCCTCGTGGCATGGTACCAAGAACGCTGGCTGCATTTCACGTTGAATGGCTAGACTTAACCGTTGAGCGGGAAAAGAACCAGCCCTCTTGTCACCAGCGGCAACGATAAGTCGCGGATACAATTGCTTTAGAAACTGCATCGCGCGGGGACCCCACGGACCGATTGTCTCTACGGCAAATGGAACAAATATATAGTCTCCTTTCAAAGACTCATATTTACGCCATTTACCCGATTCAGCTGCCTCTGATGCCGCCCCGGCCCTTATCGATTAATTATATAATTAATTTAAAAATTTCTTGCCTAACATTGGAATTAAACATCTCTTTAAACCGACTTCGATAATAATTATATCAACATTACGAGTCTTTGAAGGAATTTCACTTCAGCTATTGGTATTTTTACTTCTTTTATGTAGGTCTTAATGAAAAAATCACTAGTTACGATAGCTCCTTACAGTTTAACTAATCATTACTGGATTGATTATCATTTCATTAATTTATATAAAAAAAATGATCTTAGTTTTCTACATAATACATCTGTTGGTTTATATCAAATCATATAAATAATATTTTTCAGGACAAGTAATATACAATTACATTCATCGATTATCATTTTTGTCATCTATGATAAGTCATAGTTTAAAGATTTTGAGTATAAAATTTTATAAACACACTTTTATTAGGCACCTACTTAACAATGATGTTGTGGATTTCATGAGCTGATGATACAGTCAACCACGTGCTTAAATTATTTGTTCTAGCAATATTGTTAATATTGCTAGAACTAATAATTTAAGAATAACTACATAGCACATGAGGTGGAAATACGTGCACTTTGAATTGAAGTGTTAGCCCGAATCATTCATGAAGACGCGTGTACAATATACATAGCACTCTGGAGTCCCACCGAACCGGCCGCTGCACGCGAGTGTCTGACCTAGCACTTGATTCACACCGCTAGACAGACACCAAGTGTAACATGGTCTTAATGTACAACATCCGACACAATTGAGACTCAGTTCCTTCTCGAGAGTTCTGTCGCGTGGTCGTATACTCAGATGAATGCTCGCGGTCTTGTCTTTTTTTTAATTGTGACCATGAGCCCCTTCATAAATATGCCTTATTTTAGCGCGTCTAAACTTTCGTTTAAAATTATTGTTAACTGCGCCTTAGACTGGATCGGATGCAAAATTTTTATTCTTGTCACTAGTTGTAATTTATTTAAAAAACTTAAATAAACATCTTCCCGAAATTCCCAATGCAGGGGTAGACAGAGGTCTAGTCTAGACAATTAAGTCCCTTACACCCACCTTCCACCGAAGATATTTTCGGGTTGTACTAGTTGCAATTTATTTAACAGATATTGAACAGTTTTTGGTACGTGTTAGTCAAGAGCGAGATCCGTTGAAGCTAAAAGAAAACATAAATCATGTAAATAAATCTGCATTTATAACACAAGCGTCATAACATAATTTAGTTTACACTCTAGAATCATCTAAGTTAATTATTAACATCAATTAATGATACTTATCATTAATTGGTGTTAATAATTAGCCTCGCATCAATTATTACTTGTGGTTCCTATATAATATTTCGTGAGTATCGTTGTGAAATATTTCATAACGCCAGTACTCACTTCGGTAGCTTTGACAATGATTTGATGATACAGTAAGCATATAGGTACTGCTGGTTATCAAAAAAGTAGTAATACCGCCCAGTCTTAAGTAATTCAGTAATTGTGGTGTTGCCAGAACCACTAATGTCGGTCTGCAGTGTGGAGAGTGTGCTGGTTTGTTGAGCTTTAGGGAAAACGAAACGAGTTGTTGTAAACTTGGTCGAACAACGGACTCATAAAGCGAAGCGATAAAAGTGGCCGCGACTACAAAAATATATATTATAGAACGCAAGCGGGCACTGTTTACAATGCAGTTTAAGATACACCAAAACATTAAACACACAATTTTTGATGGCTATAAACTTGTAACTTTTAATTAAAAATTATATAAAGTAAACGCATTACATTTTTACAACACTTATAGACAATTTACATTAGCCGAAAGAATTTTTTAATTGTTTTAAATATTGAAAAATTACGAGTAATGATCGATAGCCATGTATGTAACCTTGGTGGCCTCCGTGGACTGGTTTTTCATGGTTCGCCAGCTCTGAGGTTAAAAGACGTGTCAATGTAGAAAAAGTTATTTTAAATTTCCAATGATTTGAACATATTATGTGAGTACTTGTGGTATATTCGTTGTTTCCGATTTGATAACACAAATGCTTTAGCCACTCATATATCTCATAGACTGTCTATCCATGACATATATTCGGAATTGCTTTTTTATTTTTTCTAAAAGACCAGTGAAAGAGCAGATGAAATGGGCTATCGGAATTCGAGCCAAGAGACCCGAGATCGATTCCCTAATGGAATGCTCGTACCAATGAGTTTTATATTCAAAACTTATGTACGATTTATTTCGATGGCTCGGAAATAAAGACGGCGACAAGACCACCGCCGGTCTCAATGTCCATCGGTGAAAGACCTCTGTCTACCCCAGTATTGGGAATGGCGTGTTTATTTTTTTTTCTTATAAATTATTATGAAAGCGATGCGGTGCGATGCGGCGCGAGCGCGGCTCCAGGACAGGCTACGGCGACGAAGGACAACCGCATTTTATTTCCGTGTAACAGTCATTTACTGCGAGACAAACGCATCGATTGTTTATATGTCTACTGTATTGCTGCTGTCCCGACGTGTACTTAATTCTGGATTATTCAATGGTCTCCAAAGAGTTCTTCTCCAAGAACAACTTGCCGGTTTCTTGGGTTTGGTTATGTTCAAAAAGTAGTAATTCTGTGAAAAGTAATTTTGTGCCTGTTTAGAGTATGTTAGAGTATTGCATTTAAGATGGTAGTTTGTTGAATTATCCTCAACTATTTTGTCATAGATGAGGGCTATCTAAATAAAGTTACTGTGTAATACTATCTAATTTAAAGTCGATTGAAATGCAAGAATAAAATGTAAGCCATGTCACAAAGGTTTTCGATAATTTGAATTTTACAAAAATCGAGGTTTTCTATTTTCTATTAATTATAAACGAATCACCTTTTGGCCAAAACCAAATCTAGCCAAAAGATTTGGTTTACTTAAACATTTACATGATTAATTCTTACTTGCCAAGGAAAGTGTTAAAATTCACTTACAATACATTCATAGATAGGTACAACATCACTGATTTTCAAATAAGTAGCTAGAAAACTTGGGTTATGAAATAGGAAACAACAACAACAAAGTACTACAAACAAAAAACCACTTTTTCTGCATTGTATCGGGTTTGAGAAAAAGTATTTTTTTTACATTCGGCCCATCCGGTAATCGAACCCGGGAGCTGGCGAGACCTTGAAAACCGGTGTATGCGCCAGTCGTCCAAGGAGGTAGTCAGTTACATAATACAATACAAACATTTGGACGGACCTATTCTCGAGTCATTTTAAACGGTTTTCATAATTTATTTGCTGAATGTGTACTATTTACTTACATATGCTAATATTTCGCAGATTTTGTAACAAACAGAACTAAATGTAACCATGATTATGGAGACCAGCAATCATTTACATAAAACGAAGTAATGTTATTAGAAAATTATCATAATGGAATGGAAACAGCCGACTGGTGTTGTTCACGTCACGGCCGCGTGTTTCGTATCACAATAAATATTTTTTGAAAAATACGACATTTTTAATTTTCATTTACTTGATTTTGCTGTTTAATTGCTTCTAGAGAAGTAAACAAACGTTTTATTTCATTCTGTCCTGTTTTATTTCATTCTGTCCTGTTTTATTTCATTCTGTCCTGTTTTATTTCATTCTGTACTATAATTTGAACGAGTTCAATATTTTTTACACCGGATTTTCAATTAATATCTTCATACATTGATACAAGTTTTTTAAGAAACGATCATTTTAAAACTCACACGAGACTTTCTCTTATATCAACATTTGCTCAAAACGGCAACTTATTCATTTAAATTCGTTATATATTACTCTGGAAAATCGTAAAATTTCTTTAACATGGTTTGCCTTTTATGAAGGTACGTGGGTGGGAGGTGGCTGCGACATCAAAGACTTCGTCCTGTACGACATGATGCAATACTGCAGTTTTTGCATAATGCGGCCCATCTGCGGCTTATCTTTTTTGTGTTCATAATGGCTACAGTTTTATGTAGCTGTCAGTATCAAAGTCATATTAATAAACTGTTATTTCATAATTATTGGCGTGCTGGAAAACTTTAAAAAAATATCTTCACGCAATTTCCAACACAGGGGTAGACAGAGGTCTAGTCTAGACAATTAATTCCCTTCGACCCGTCCCCGGTGGCGAACCCGTCGCCATCTTTATGTCTAAGCTAACGATATAATTCGTAAACAAGTTTTTGAAGAACCCATTGGCCTGCAACCTGGGGATGAATTCGGGTCTCTTGACTCGAGATTCCGACCGATAAGATAGTGATGAATGTTTAGAATAGATAGGGCCCTGATGATGATATTTAAAGACACGGCCTTGATCCCAACAAAAAAATGGATCACTTTTATTATAAATTAAAACTCGAAGCAATATTAAAACAAGAACATGTCAACTTTTTATCCCCCGCATTAAGCTATTTTTGGTAGGGAAAACGGATGGGTTCGCGTCACCGATAACCTAGACATGCTCATGACGTATTATATATACATATAAACACTAACAATTTGTATATACTCGACTGTATGTGTGTTAGACTTTTTGAGTGGGTAAAATCTTGTGATTTTCTGTCATCCACGTGTTGTAATAGCAGGTTATGTTGACTGGTTTACAAGTTTATTTTGTGTATATTTATGCATTGTTTTAATTCTGTTTTTCATAAACATTATTTGAATAAATTGGGTCAAAGGAACTTAATTGTCTAGACTAGACTTCTGTCTACCCCTGTGTTGGGAATTGCGTGAAAATATTCATTTACATTTATTTATTTTATTATTTCTATTGTTGAAAAATCACTGTGCCATATAATATTCGTACGCTTTATTTAATATGCTTACATGTTTACGTAGAAAAATAAATTACAAAAAGAAAGTATTTACTGTCGAATATTTCCCACATTGGTCCGTTATTCCGGTGTTTTGAGTTTTCTCTTCTGTCAGCAGGTCTATAACTGAGTCAATCATAGAACTATAGTTTACTTCAAAACACAAACAGATGGTAAAACTAATTTAATATTTCATATTAAAAACTTATTACATAACCCATATGATTTACTGTAACCGCCAATATTGGCTGGCGAATTCCCTCTGTACAAAACACTTGGTACAGTGGCAATCCACGACACAGGACGCAGTCTGTAACTGGTACAGTTATATTCAATAACGATCTGGTAATTTTGTAAGTTAAAATAACTTTGTTTATAACAATAAGGGAGTAATGTATAGCGCGTGATACTGGCCACCTGATCCGCCGGGAACAGCGCGTGGGCTGGACGAGTTCCTTGCAATTACGGCGCAGCCTTGTCGCTTCCAACGGAGACCAAACAAAGCTATCTTACTTCCGAAATCCCGGAACACTCAATTAATTTACACTAGGTTCTTCATAAATATCTGAAACGTTTTGGGCCTATTGTATGCCCTGTTCCTAGCAAATAATTTTCACTTTTACAACAGGCGACAAAATCGAGAACTCAACTTTTCTACAAAGAGACAACTTACTAGAGATACACGGACAAACTTCTTGGAGGTTATTGTTCAAGGTTAAAACAAAGTGGTTTCGATATAACATTATTGTCAGGCAGCGAGACGCGGCGCGAGGCATTATATTGCAATTTTACTGATCGGCAGGATGCGTGCATTAGCTCCGCGACAAATATCCAGTTGCTTCTTGGCCCTAATTGGATTAGGTAACGAAGTTGAAGCACTTTTACGCTGCTTGTGCCCGTCAGTTATCATATGAGGTGGCAAACAGAACTGTTTAAACTGATAAGTGATTTCCGTTTCTTATATTGGATGGATTATTCCAGACGCACTACGGGTGTATTGTATAGGAATCGTTTCGTAAAGCTCCTTAGATCGACAACAAATACGAATAGAGACGGTTCCACAAATTTTCATGGCAGAAAATTACTCGTAGGTCGGTTAATGGAATTTAGATACTGTGACAATGTACTATAGAACAACTTCGTAAAGGATCGTTCCGAATTTCTTCGTTCTCCAAATCATTGCGGAGATACAGAGACAACCGCGAAAGAGTTCGGCAATATTTGGACTCAAATCAAATCAATAATGTTAGGTCGGTGTGAATAATTGAGTAAAAAAAATTAGCCCACTTTTCTGCATAACACGAAATGATGATGTGAAGGTGCTGATTACCTTAATGTGACAAAAACATCATAATTTAAATATTTTTTTTTTCTAATTTTCAATTTTTAATTTTTAATTATGTATTTGTGATAAACTTCGACGAAGATGTTTTCATTCTCTTGATTATACATTTGCATTATGGATCATTGAACAAATTAAAATCTTTTTGTATTTTCACCCTTCATCTTTGGTAAGCTACCGCTGATTTGGTTAACTAAGCTTAGTTAAGTTCCAAGTCACATAGACACCGGATGATTATGGATTTGTGACAATGAATCTGCAACGTAGATTTAGATGGATCGGTTGCTTTTGAGTGTGAGCTGGCCACATACCTTGCAGGACCGACTTTCGTTGGAAAAGAAGACATATCCAGTGCAACACGTAGTATTGTGTAGCAATATATTATGAGAGATAAACTGCACTACGTAGCGAGGATTCAGGTGAAAGATAGTGTTCCGGAGCATGTTTTATGGTAATCTTTGTGGGGAATTTATGTTAAACTTCAGACTTGTTACAAGCTATAACAATGATGAAAACACTACCTATTAATAAATAATCAAATTTAACGACGTTTGTTATGAAAATATGGTCAGATCCTTAACTCAGGCTTCTTTCAAGTATTCATCGACATCGAGTTTGTGGAAATCAAGTATCAATGAATTTGATATCGACAAAGATGGACTTATTTCAATTATTAATAAATATCTATACACCAATCCCAATACTGGAGTAGACAGAGGTCTACACAATAAAGTCCTTTCGACCCACCTTTTACTTGGTGAAGGTGGGCCTGGTGGGCCTGTTGCGGTCTTTATGTCAATAATATATCTGTAAATAGTCGAAAGTTGTGCGCGTCAGGCAGCCGTGTCATTAAACGACGTTGCGACACTCGACGCTCCAGCTCCTAATGATACCATGCGGCAATCGAGCGTACTGGATTGCGCGGCCAGCACTGTCACATCCATAACACTGCCATAGCACAGATCTTAACGCAGCGTCCCGCCTTCGTGTTTGTCGGAGTCAATCAATATGCGCCGGCGCAGCCGTCTTTGATACATTTTCAGCTTCCGCAACATTAAGAATGTCAATATTTTTTGTAGTAGTTTTATTTCTTAACTTAACTCTTGAAACTAGACAATAAAATAAATAAATACTTTATAGATAAGAACAGTATTACATAACTATTTTGATTGCTCTGATCCTCAAGTAAGTAGCTAAAGCATTTGTGCTACGAAATCGGAAACAAAGGCACTGTAAAACTCATACCCGAGAAAATGTAAAATAATTGATTTTCTGCATTGACCCGTTCGGGATACGAACCCAGGACTTCAGACCTCGTAAACTCGCCCACTGAGTTAGACTATAACACTAAAGGTAGGTTGTTGTTCCTGTTCACGAACTCTTAATATCTATCTATAATTATATTATATTATAAAAATTAAATTAAAATTATAGGAATGAATCATCTGGCCTTCACACGTCTACATTTCGTCGAATGTTAGTAAGATAGAAACATGTTTTTCGGTGGCTTTTAGTTACTTCGCTCTACGTCATGTCATGCTCCATCCACTGGTTCGCTACTCTCCACCTTCTAAAATGCATAACTTTTTATTGGTCAATTTCAACTGTTTTTCTTGAATCAAATCAATCATAACTTATTAGGAAATAATTGTAGCTGATTCTTCTGGTGAGCTTTTTTTTTTCATGGAAATACAATAACAAATTATCGATTTAATAACAAATTATCGATTACCTTCAATAATACCACACCTTTGAGGAATCTGATCGATTGTCTACCCGCGCTCACATTATCCCATTGCGACAAATGTGTTTCTCTCAACAAGTTACAATGTTTAAACCGAACTTGCGTCGATTACGCCGCTTATTAAATTGATACTCGCTGCAAGAGCTCCGGTCGCATAAGGAGCGACAAGCTTCGAAAGGCAATTTAATAAATTCTGCTAATAAATTATCGAAAGGCCGTAACGTCGGGCGAGGCGGGCGCGCGCGTCGAATTAAGTAATTGGAAACTGGCAAAATCCAGCTGAAACCAGTATCTCCGCTAACGGTGCGCCTCTCAAGGCTCGTGGGTCGCGCGGACGCACCGATTGCACAAATGTTGCATTCCCCGGCCCGGTGTTCGATACGTGCAGCTTAGCGGCTAATAGAAACACAGTGGGGAGTACACATCGCATTAATGAACATTGCTGTGACAGTCACTTATGTGAACACCATCGGGTGTCACCCTGACAATAACCCACTATCGGTAAAAGCTCCTTTTTAATATTTCCGGGAGTCTCAGAAGGGGATAACATTCGCCACAGATAATGCCATGCTGTTTTACCAAAATCTTGCAATTTCTACATTTCAATTATAAGTTAAAATGCTAAAATAAATAAATAAATATTTTCACGCCACTCAGACAGAGGTCTAGACTATTAATTCATTTCGACGATGATATTTTTGGGACGTGACAGGTGGTGAGCACGTCGCCGTCTCATTGTCCAAGTGAACGATATAATTCGTACATAAGTTTTTGAAAAACCCATTGGTACAAGTCTGCCACCTGGGGATCGAACTCAGACCACCCTTCCACTTGGCTATCGTGACTTTGAAAGTTAAAATGCTGGAACCATTTAATTAGGATCTATACGTACAATCGAAATGAATGTCATGAAAGCTATCCACTCCATCATTACCTCTAAATAAATATTTTATTTACCTTCACGAACCAATGAGCGACCAGATGGTACATAACATAATTACGCTCGCTCATGTATTCTACCCGCAACACGAGAGCATTTGAAGGCGTGTTATGAATCTAAAAAGCAGGAAAACGGGAAGGGATATTTTACCAAGCGGCGCGAATCCTCTAACCATGACAGATTTCTATCAGCGAGATTAAACTCACAGCCTCTATTAAACTCACAGCCTCTATTAAACTCACAGCCTCTATTAAACTCACAGCCTCTATTAAACTCACAGCCTCTATTAAACTCACAGCCTCTATTAAACTCACAGCCTCTATTCATACATCATCCTTAGATAGATCCGTTGACAGAAGTTGGACTTCCACATTATATGCATTAGGCCTATCTAATTGAATATTAATGAAATTATTGATGAAATCAAAGTCGAGTTTTGCTGGTCATTACTAAGTGTTAGCCAGAAAATCTTCTGGCTTGTTTAAAAAAACACAGTCAAAATAAACGATCTGTAAACTTACGAACGCACAAAGTATGTTTATAACGTAGTGGTGGCTTAATGCGGGTAAGCTTACGCAGCAGTAATGTTGCAGCCAAGTGCACGGCTGCAGGCCCAAGGAAAGTGCGTAATTTTCCACTGGGACCGGTCCGGCGCCGACCGGTCTGTCGCGCGGCCCCGTGCTCACCCGGCCTATTGCGCAGGCGTACGCGCAGCGCAAAAACTGCGCCGTCTCCCCACCCGGCTCACATTGTTTCTGGTGACTGCAATGCATCCATCCACTGAACATCTATAATCCACAGCTCATCGGACAGCACATCAATACTCGCTGTCGTAATTGTGAATGAATTATTAAGATTATGTCCTCAGTAACTTTTAAGTTTTTTTTTTCACTCAGAAAGAAGATCAAGGCAACATAGGCTATGTTACATACTTACGGGTACATCTTTTAGAGGAACACATTACGAAACGGTGGTAGATTAAAAAAATTACTATCGATAAATGAATGTACGAGTATACTCTCATTTCGATGAATAAATGGTGGAACAATTCGGCAGTTTTTTGGTCTGGGCCACCCTTGCAGAATACCGGCATAGTTCATGCATAGGTATCTTCTGAGTGTCGGACAGTGAATTAGTTAAATCCTTCCCTTCTTCCCCCTTCGTTTTCCCTTATTTCTTTATAAACTTTTCCACTTCCAATGAATTATAAAAATACAATTCTAAATTACTTATTCCAATAGGTTTCAGTACCCCTATAGCTACGTAGTGGTTACATTAAGTTACATTAAGAATAGAGAATATAAAGTTTCCTAGACAATGAATAACCGTTGACTATCCGAATGTACTTAATCGTCCAGCAGCTACTTCTCCGTGACCGGCTGTCCGCTGGAAGACCAATTGCGGTCGTTTTATGTGTCGGCGGAATGCGACGCGTGGCCATTTGTCATAATGGTAGAAAACGTAGATATATTTTCTAAGAAACGTCACGCTTTCCTGTAATAATATAAAATTAGTGTAACATAGTATGTAAAAAAATATCTTCCCGCCATTCCCAATATCTGGGGCAGGCAGAGGTCAAGTTAACGTAACAGATGACAAAGGTATAACCGATCACAAATTTTGGATAAACCCACCCGGAGATCCAAATTGGGTCTCTTGATTCGAATTCCGATCACCCGACCACTCGGCTATCATAACTTTTTACAAAAATATGTTTAAAGGTAATGATGAATTGACAGAAATAGAAGCGAAAGTAAAGATCGTGGCACTTACACTTGGCAATCTGTTCACTCTGGCTACTTTGGGTATGAGATACGAATATATATTTAACACTAGCTGCCCCCCGCGGCTTTGCCCGCAGTTTGACACTTAACACGGAACAACCCCGTCCAACCCCCTCCCACATCCCCCAATCTCACGTGAGATTTTTAAAAATGTGGGTTTCTTACATAAACCCGTTTGATTTTTATTGTAAAAAGAAAAAAAAAATGCTTCGTGCTTTTATTTACGACTAGTTAAGACTAGTAATCAATATTGCTGAGAGTTTAATTATAAGTGTAATAAAACTTTAACAACAGAATACTTAAATCGTAACTACTGTGATTAAAAAAAGAATATCTACTCTGATGCAATCCATGGTCAATCATGCACGGTCTCAAGAGAGACTATTGGAACCAACATGTCCATATAATTTTCAGTAAAATCATCTGCATTTCATTAAAGTAGTATAATTTTTTTTGTTTCAATCAGAAAAAAAAAATTGCGTGATATTTGCCGAGACCCCCCCCCCCTTCTCTCCAACGTAAGATTAGATGAGATTTGACTCGACCCCCTCCCCCCCTTAAACACCTTTCGTAATTTATGGACGCCCCTTAAAAAATGTAATTTTTTGGTGTACGTGTGTATATTCATATACATGTAGTAAAAAACGGTTATTTCAATATTACAATTGGACACTTCAATTTTATTTATATGTATAGCTATCATGTGTGGTCGTCACTTTGAAGATCCCGCAGCCCTCTATGTATGACAATTTGAATACATGCTCTATTCTTCTTTTAAGAGTTCCTCTATAATCGACAGCCGAAGACCTTTGCTTAGGGGTTTGTTGGACGTCTCTCGCGCCACTAAAGTAGACAGTAAGATTTGAGTAGGTCAAATTCGCACAGATTTCGTTGGTTATTAATTCTGTTATATCAATCTTTAGTTATATGGCATTTTGCAGTCAATAATTCTTCAATGTTTCTTCAATAAAAAATTTCCTAACGACGTAGGTCAAGATTGTTGAGTTTTTTCGAACCATATCTCACCAGAGCTTATTCTGGTACCATGTGCCAGGTGACATGCCCATCGCTGTCGTAGGAATTTAATCCAGAATATATGTATTGCTATGGCTTACGGTGAATTTAGATAATGGACTGATTGTATTGGATTGAACATGTACACTTTATTACCTACTTTGTCACGTCAGTTTTTTTTTATGTATATCTATTGCCAATTTGAAATTATTTTTTTCTTTTCGTCGAATGTATTCGGGATAACAAAACTGGTAGAAAAATCATTTAAAATATTAAATCAATGTATATATCACTAATCTCTGTAAACGTACAGTTCGCGGTAACTCTATCCAAGTACTTATACGTGCTTGTAGGTGCAAGTTTTAGAACCGCGGAGCTTATTGTGCTTCTTTTGTGAAATGTTCAGTAGTGTAAAAGGTACGGTACATAAATTTCTCCTGATATAATATAAGCGCAGCGGACTATAGACGGCGCGTATTTCGTTGGCGAGCTACGTACCGAGGCCTGCCAACCCGCCGCCGCCGCCGCCGCCGACGCCGGCGCCGCTGCTCAAGGCTACGCTCATGCTCCGTTGATGACATTTCTGCGAAAATTCTATTTTTCGGTACATTTGTAGCACCGTAATGATTGCGGAAACTGAGTCGTGCCCCCAATTTAGGGTTCCGTACATACAGTACAGATAAATTCACTCGTTATACCCCACAGTAAAAAATATGAATTATACTTTATTTAAAGTATTTTTGAAAAGTATTTTGCATTCGTTTACTAGCAGTCTTTAGAGTAAACGGATCTATAGTATCTATAGGAGATCTGCAATATTTACTAACATGAGATATAAATTCCATCCGCCTCGGTATTGGGGATACATCACCAAATAAAAATATCAATTCATTAATACAAAATCAGGGAGACCCAGATTCTCAGACATGGGATAATTAATAACAGTACTACATCACAGCTTTCTTAGCCACGAATTATTTACATTTAACTCCACAGATTGGTAGGAACTGAACAAAGTAAATGCCTGTCCATAGCTCTCACCCGTCCTCTGTTGTATAGGAGCTTGATGAAGAAAACAATGAACAAACACTGAAGGTCGATTGGTTTTTGGTTTGGCCACTTAGAGGGCGAAAGCCTCTCTACCTCTCACAAACTCTCAGATAAACTTCTGTGAAATATGAGACACAGGGACAAAATAGTCAAGCCGCTGAGTACTCCTGAGTATAATGAGTGAATGAGTGATTTTTATGTAAATGTAGTCAATAGTTATAAAACATTATTAGTAAATTAACTTTAAATTATAATTAATTAAAGTTAATTTAAATATTCAAACAACGAAAATTCAGCGTTCAATAACCCAATAAATAAAACAATGTACCTATCACTTAACACAACTCTACACAACACGGCACTTTGTAAAGCGGCGGTGCAATATCAAAAATTAATTATTATATTGATTCCGGAACTAACAAACTAATTAAAATAAAATAAAAAAAAAAACACCTTGACGTTTCTGTCCTAGGCCACGAAGCAATGCTTATAATTGTAAAGCACCGCATAGAAGTGAGGAATTGGCAATAAATCACGCGATTCGAGAACTATTTATACGAATGCGCCAGAAATTTATCATTATTGTGCAATTGGCGAGGTGCCGAAGAGTAATGCACTTCTGGCTGATGGGACAGCCAAAACTACGACTACTATTACTACTGGACTATGAATTGCTTTTAAACCTATTGCATTAAATTCAGTGACAGTACAAATAAACGGTTATTAAATAAATTGATTAGTAAACCAACTGCCCGAATTTGAACTGTAGACCTCCGCAGCACCACGAATTAGTTAAGTTTAATTTAGTTTACACATATATATCATGTCGCGTGGTTACGGCACGAATGTACCTCCCCCATTCTTCTAGCTTTCCTCGCAAGAGACGACTTAACCGTACCATTAACGGGATAACCATCTCGAAATATACCAGACCATATAATATTATAATACGTTGAAATTGTATGAACCTCACAAATTAGGCAAAATGCATGCGGGGAACGCTTCGTTTAAATTTAAATGATATATTTAGGGAATCTTCCACAAGCTATGCAGACAGAAATATTAATCCGATGCAATATAGTTGCTAGCAAGCCAAACTAAACACAAATATTTTCATTCACGTTTATTCTGGAGCCCTGCCAGACACCCTCCAGTGGAGCTTCTGATGCAATTCATGACTAATTACGTTCCCAAGTGTTTGTTAATTTGTGAGACAAAAAAAGTGAGACACTTAGAATAATAAACAAAACTACCGTATGTTCAAAACTCAAGGGCGTCAATTAGCTTAGTATTTGAATCTTCTTCATTTGTCTTCCAAAGAGACTGTCTAGAAGCGTACACACCACCCCATGGACGAGATACTCTGGTACTCTATGGACACAAGCGTTACAAGCTTTTATTTTTCTGGTTATTATGTACATCAGTGTTCTTATTAAAGTTATTAATGTTTTATATACATACGTTACATATTCATATTATATGACAGCTGTAAATTTAAAATATTTATTTCTTTAATTTTTTATAAGAGGATTTGGATATATTTTTTTAAATAGTTCCTATATCTCCCTGTTACAAACACCAAGTCTCTCCTAGAGATAGCTGTGCTGATACAAACTCTCCAACTGAGGATTGCCATACAGTATACGTTAAAATACATATATAACTACGCGGATATATCCGCGGTCAATTTTACTATTTTATAGAATATTTTATAAAATTTTATAGAATGGGTAATCAATAAATATTAAACATTTTTTAAGACACTTCACACTTAAATAAGATCTGCTAAAATGTTTAAAAAGAACTTTTCTAGGCCCTCTGACTACCCCAGTTTTAGGACATAAATAATAGCTTGTAAAATCTAGTACAGGACTAGGCGTCTCCCGTAAAGAGAGGGATTGCGATAATCGCTTGACAAGCGGATTGACGATAGCTATACCAGACAACTTGCACCTGAGACGCTATTGTCCGTCGCCAGTCTGTTAAAAAAATAAGTATGAATATTGCAGATTATTACATTAAAAAAAAATACATAAATCATTTTATTGAAAAACTAAATAGACTATTCAGTTTGAAAATGTAGACACTCCTATTTGTTCAGCTGCAGACTTGATACACACACATTTTGTATAGCAAATTAAAAAGACAATGCTGTCGTTGACGCATCATAAATCAGCACACAAGTAATTACTTACAATTTTAATTTTCCTAGTTACAACTTGTTTTTAAACATTTAACAACAGTGAAGTTACATTAACCTAGACATTTTGTAAACTTCACGCCATTCCTAACACAGGGTAGACAGAGGTCTAAGCAATTAAGTCTTTACGACCCACCTTCCACCGATGACATTTTTTGGGACAACGCGACAGGTAGTGAACCCGTCGCCGTCTTTACACAAGCCAATGATATAAATCGTACATAAGTTTCGAAAAAACCCATTGGTTCGAGTCTCGGGGATCGTACTCGGGTCTCATGTCTCAAATTCAGATTACCCAACTCGACTATCGTGACTATTTTATAAACTTAAGCTGCGATATCGTAACAGTTAGCGTGCGGACATTGAATCCTGTGAATCATAATCGTATTGATATCTTCATAGTAAATTAATTAGAATTAAGTAGTAAGTAGCAAATAGTTCCAATGTATGTTGTCAACGCCTCTAAGATCCCTACTGTGCGAGTGCGACACCGTCACATGGGAGCATCGCCACGTTAAGGCGGAGATAGTGGGTTCGAATATCGTCATGTTTTTTTTAATGTCTCGTTTAATTATGTATGTGCCTAGATAGCCTAA
Organism: Sericinus montela; assembly: GCA_029286605.1. Taxonomy (NCBI): domain Eukaryota; kingdom Metazoa; phylum Arthropoda; class Insecta; order Lepidoptera; family Papilionidae; genus Sericinus; species Sericinus montela. Next base: position 279,047 of record JAGSMR010000082.1, on the reverse strand, counting down.
TTGATCCTGTCTTAGAAGCTTAGAGTTCAAATCTCGCTAGGGAGTAATATTAATGTTTATATGTTTTTTGAATTATATATGGTATCTAACAAATATCGAGTTATCGTGACAGGGAAATCCTTCTTTGTGAATAGATGTCGTGCCGATTGTTTGAAAATATCGTTATTACCGTTGTATAATAAAATTCTTCAGTGCTTCTCTTTATGTTATAGGTATGCAATAAAGAAGATGGCTGAAAAATCATGTCTACACGAAGTAGATGTGTCAACTTTCCGTTGTTTCGATGTGATAAAAGGTAGGAAAAGACTATTTACTTTATGAAGTTCTAGCTAAACCCGGTTACGCTGCTCTGCACAACCTGTTATTAAAGTTAGTAGACATTTTTTTTTAATTGAACCACCTTCAGTTTTAACACAAGAATGCATAGAATTACCTAATAACTAAATATTCTTAAAAGCACTTTTTACTGAATTGCTTGGGAGCCGATTTAACAGCGATATAACAGACTATCTTAACTGAATATAATTATATCTTTTATCTTAATATAATTGTAATGTCAAATAAAAAAAAACAATTTTTTAATTATGTTAGAGTTATGAAGTAGAAAGCATTAAAATAGAGAAACGAATGGAGAAGCTCCTCCTTGTTTTGAAGTCAGTTAAAAACAGTAATCAATGACGGGAAAAAATTGTCATATCGATAGCAACAACAGTTACATTGCGATTGTCTTTTTTTATTTATTTATTTCAGTTTTAATGCATAAAATAGTACATATAGCGGACTTAATGCCCAACGGCATTCTATATTCGTTTTAGTTACCCCGACGTTCTTGTAGTAGATAAATATATACTGTCTCACGGGACTCAGGTCTCCATCACATGAACGTTATCCCTCACAGTATGTGTGCAAAAAGTAGGCACTCCATTAAAAAAACTATCGACAAACGAATGCATATTTCTTAAGAAGTATCATCTTAGCAATGCCAAATAACCAGTTCCTGTTAACTTTTTCGATGAAGCTTCTTGTGTCTGGAGTGGGTCCCGACCACAGATGAACGACGGGCCCGAACCTGCGATATCATGTATCGTAGGCGACTCCCTAATCCATTAGGTTAAATAAATAAATATCTTCACGCAATTCACAATACAGGGGTAGGCAGAGGTCTAGTCTAGACAATTATGTCCCTTTGACCCACCTTCCACCAAAGATATTTTCGGGACAATGTGACAGGTGGTGAGTCCGTCGCCGTCTTTATTTCCAAGCCAACGATATAATTCATACATAAGTTTTTGAAAAACCCATTGGTTCGAGCCTGCCACCTGGGTATTGAACTCGGGTCTCTTGACTCCAAATTCCGACCACCACTCGGCTATCGTGACTTTTTTAATGAATTATTTGATGAATAAATTATTTGAATTTATATGAAAAATTAATGACTGATAATAAATTTAGAGTCGGGTATCACAAAATAATAATTCGAAATCCTTTTTTTCCTTATTTTTACTGCTGTGTGATATTAATAGCCCAACCAACACAATATATTCTGACTACAGAGATAAACTAATATTTAAAGTTTGTAAATATAAGTTCAAACCCGTGGCCTCAAAATGTTTTGGGCAAAACTTGTTTGTATAATCACTTAGCAACTATTTCACGTATTAACAGTTGATACTCTATATTGTGGGTTTTTACCACGTTTACTTACCGAAACATTTACTGTCATTTACTGATTATTAACAATATTAATACTATAAAGCGTTTTATTGTGATAATAAAACTGTTTTTATAAGAATATAATCCAAACCGCTGGTTCTTATTACAGAGTTTCACTATTACTTTAGTTGTTCTTTACTACAGACATCTGCTTCTATTGACACATCTTTAAAGTGACCACAATATAGTAACAATTACATTTCTACGTGTGAGCTACGTTTGACAGCCTTTAACTGGCATTTTAAAAAAAATCTTCTCGATCATCACAATAAGCATTGGCCAATGTCCTAGTAGTAAAAACTAAATAAAATGAGACAGTTTATAACAAAAACACGATGTTAAAAATACAACTAAACTGATATAAGTACGTTTTTAACGTAAACAAAATATTATTATGTAAATAATATTCATCTTAGTAAATTTCTCAACGCAACGAACGTGACAAGAAGCATATGAACTGCTTGTTTATCATAAAAAGTTGTTTTCCCCTAACATAAAAATACTTGAAGCTTAAAACTGATTTATTGTTGTACATAAATAAGATATGGTTGTTTTAAACTAAATTAATGATGTCTTACGAAAACTATGATATTAAATAATCTAAAACTAACGAAGTAATGCCATTATTCGAACATACGTTTGGCGACAAGTCGATAATTTCAACCGCAACTTAATAAAAAAAAAACAGCTCAAAGAAGCTGGATACTGACAACATCGTCACAGACAAGCATAAGAGCTAGCCTTAAGCTTCAAATAAAATGTGGGGCTTTGCTTAAATACACTGCTACCTTGTCCCAAATAATACTGAAAAGTGGTTCGAAATAATTAAATTGTTCAGACATAAAAATAATGCTTTAAATTTACTCTGACGCAGTTTCACTATACATAACGGCCTATGTTAGATTTCCCGAAATCTCACAGCTTATCAAATCAAATCGTTTACCACCGTTTCGTCTCTCTCTCCTCTAACAAATATGTAAAAGGTTATGGTTACAAGTGTGTTTTCACCATAGCACTAGAAAATAATTTAAAAAAAAACTACTAATTTTAAACGTTTCATGTTGTAAGTACACAATGGTCTTTGATTTCTTTCATGATTGATGTTGCTCGAATGTGTTTTCCAACAAAGTCGCGGACTTATTTTCGGACGCGTCGGCCTCGACCGTTCTTGTCCTCCATGGCATGTCGTGACGGGATAATTATCTCACTCATTGTAGCCATAGCGAATACGATAGTCGTTCATCGAATATATCTGTAGTAGTTTTGTTTTAGTAATGAAATGGCCGTATAGTATTGGCGTGACAATGATATCGTTCTATTTCTTTACGATAGTGTCGACAAGGTCCTACGGTAGACGTACACAAGTCGTGTACTAAAGAAGTAAAAGAAAGTTTCCAAAGTAGGGTTATCATCAAGTAGATACAATTGACGATTATTACAAATAAATATAATAGAAAGAAACCATGTGATATGGATGTACATTGCAAATCCATCGGATCTGTAAATAAAATACCGTATTCTTCCCGAGAGCAACGTATATCGAATAGCACAAAAAGGCCGATAAAAGTTCGCGACTTTGCCCGCAAGGGACGGTTTGCCATCATTGCCATGCTTTCTATAAGATACAGAGAGAGGGGGGATGAGGAACTCCAAACTGACTGTATTATTCAAATTGTAACATGCAAGTAATTGTTCGATAACTACTGTCTCATCTTTTCACTTTACGCCAACAGATTTTCACACCTACCTTCGTCAGACGCCTGTACTCACGTTTGTTTGTTCATGACCTTCACCTTCACCACAAGTTCCAAGTCGCAGCGCTTCGCGGCTGGAACTTGGCCAAATAACATATTAAAATAATTTAAACTATTCGTCAAAACAAAAGTTGTAAAAAGTTTTTGTAAGAGATAATATGTATCAAGGTCGCTGGCCAACTCGGTAGAAAACGAGCACAACAAGGGCATCACAATATATCAGGTATATACTATATATTGTGCCTATTCGGTGCCCGTGCGACGCGAACATATCGCTTTATTATATACCTTCCATGTCTACAATTACATACATGTTGCAATGAGTATGTAATTACTTAAAAATATTGTAAGTAGACGCGCGGACAAAAAGTATTTATGATAAGTATGTGGTACGTAGTACCACATACAACATTTACGGTTTAGACGATGCGATGCGAGTCTGAGCATTTTTTTTTCTGTTGGTTAATCTTGACGTATTGTTGGTAATCTCTATATTTTAAATCACGCATTCATACACTAACTAATCACAATCGCTCTATAACTTCTTGACCTATTGAGATGAAATTTTGTACAGAAGTGGAAAATGAGTTGGAGACGTAAGATAAGAAAATGTTTTTCAAAACATTTCATATATCCGCTTCTTCTGATTCTATGAAAACTTGTAGGGAACTGAGTAATTTCTGAGCTTATACGTATATGCATGTATGCAGGTTATTGATTAAAATTATAAATGAGACGTTGAAAATCATTTTCATCAATTTGTATAGGAAAATTGTCATTTTTAAGCTGTTAATAATGGGAGTAGGAAATTAGATTTCTGATTACCTACACACGGACGAAACCGCAAGTGGGAAGATAGTACCTTATAAATCTAAATAAAAACTGTTTTTATAAAACTATAATATAATTTTATTTGTATTCAGCGAGCTGTTAAACATACGCGTTTATGTTATTCAAGTTTGTCAAATTAACGATGGTGGTTAGTAGATGTGAAGCGACGATTAACCGCGCTGCGAATGTCCGTCGACATTAAAATAACAAATTGCGTAAAAAATAAGTGGAGATTTTCCACTTGGTGGTCGCCACGCGCCGGTGCCCGCCGGCGTTTAACAAATATTTGCCACATTCGTAATTTACGCGTCGCAGTGTACCACTGTGTCAACTTGCTTCTGAATCATGTGTACTTTGAATGATTGGCGTCAAATAAAAAACAAATACAAGTGCTATCGGAGACAACGATAGAGAATGATAAAATATTTGTATCCTGTTGTTAAATATTGTTTAAAATGTGAGGCCTTTAGGAGTCGAATAGATAACATAGTCGGATATTACAATCCATCCCATCGAGTACACCACTGACGTGGTTCTTAAACATACGACGATACTCGTATTATGGTTATTCTGCGTTTGCTTGTACGTGGTGTTGGAGAATCTTAAATTTGTCGTGTTTGTTGTTCGTTCTGCGAGCTATGCAGTCGACAAATTACCAGTTAAGCTTGATGTGTCATTCAGACACAAATAGCTCGTGGATCAGAAAATTGCAAATGCGTGTACAAGGTAATCTATATGTTTACGAAAACAATCCTCCAATGGTTTAAATAAAATAATCTTACCAAATCTTATGTATAACTATAGGTTAGTATAACTATGTAGTTATACTAACCTATAGTTATGTATGTATGTATGAATATACATAAGATTTGGTCTTATGTATAACTATAGTAACTATTTTAGTCACATCTTACAATAGTTTTGTGCCTACATGAAATTTGTTACAATATTCTTACTCAGCGTACGAACAAACAGACAGCCCGCAAAGTTATTGGACTTATGTTTTAAGCTAAAAGACTCGAGAGTTTTGTTGGAAGTGGAAGTGACCCTGCCTTGGAAGCTAAGGGTAGTTCGATTCCGAGTTCGAATCCGGCTATATATATTATCTATGTAATTATTTATGTATCTCTATAAGTATCGTCCCGTTGGCTGGGACACCAAAACGGCGATAGACTCTCCATCTGTCACGTTATTTGAAATAAGCTCCGGTGAAAAGTGCATCGAAACGACTAAAATAGGTTTCACTTCTATCTACCCCAGTATTAATAATATAAAAAAAAAAAATTATAAAAATATCTTCACGCAATTCCCAATACAGGGGTAGACAGAGGTCAAGTCTAGACAATTAAGTCCCTTTGACCCACCTTCCACCGAAGATATTTTCGGGACAACGTGACAGGTGGTGAGCCCGTCGCCGCCTTTATGTCCAAGCCAACGATGAAATTCGCACATAAGTTTTTGAAAAACTCATTGGTACTGCCACCTGGGGATCGAACTCGGGTCTCTCGACTCGAAATTCCGACCACCCAACAACTCGGCTATCGTGACGTTATTTGAAATAAGCTCCGGTGAAAAGTGCATCGAAACGACTAAAATAGGTTTCACTTCTATCTACCCCAGTATTAATAATATAATAATAATAATGTTCATTTCAGGAATGGGCCATATTGTGTTAGAATTTACATTAACATAACTTAAAAACTATTTTTAGTACCTATAATAACATTTTATGTACCTAAACTATTACTATTGATATAACTATTATAGTATTAGCAAATGGATGAATATTAAAAAGCTTAAGGTTAATTTTAAAACATATAAAAACTTACATTAGGAAGAAATTTTCTTTTACTTCCTTGAATTGGTGTAATTTTTTATTTTGCTATTTCTAGAAAAAATCAAATCTTATTTTTGTATAATCTTAAAACCAAGATTGACAAAGAAGAAGAATACCTACGGAGTTTCTTCCACTTTAGAGAAACCTCATTACGAAAAACAAATAAAAAAATCTATCGATAAACGAATATATATTCATATATCAATAAATAAATATTTTTTGATACGACACTCAATATGAAATACGTAAAACTACAGTCACAGCAATTAAACATGCCGAATGGAAATCATGAACGAGGTGCGAATTGAAAGCGTTAGAATCTATATCTTCACGCTTATGGATTCGATTTCATTGTTACAGAGTAATAAAGACATTGGTGAGAGATTGTTTAATATTTTTTATGACTCTTAGATAGAACATATCTTTTCTAGTCTGTGCTGCGCGTATGCTCATTGTATGTGATTATGATTGTATTATAGATGAAAATGAAGAGTGAAGATGCTCAGAGTATATAAATCAAACATATGCTACTTCTAACACAATAATTCAAGGCTCTCTTCTTTGTTCATAGTTGATTGAAAACGGCAACAGTCTTCGCATAGACTATATTGCTTTTTATTTGAGTTGGAATAAGCATTTACTTACTCAGTGAAGCACTGGCTACAAAAAAGTATTATAGATTATTTAGGCTTAACAATCATCATTGGTCCCTATCGTTTCAGTAAGTTACAAGTCAATCGCTGATGTAGACCACCATCTCAAAGGTCACCACAAAGCCTTACTTACTTACTTACTTACTTACTACTGAGCCACCTGTATCTCGGGAGTTCTACTTCCCAAATTATCATTTCGTGTAATCGAAAATCTTCTTCTGCGAGCTTCAGCGAGTTATAACAGGCTTCGACCACATAATTCTTGCCTCCGTATTAAATAAAAACAAATAAAACTTATCACCGTCGGTTTCCCAATATCATTTATTCAGTAGTAGTTTTGTTCTTTCAATCCAAATATCACCAGAACTACATTAGTATCTTAGCCAAGGATACCAAGTATACGTTATTTTGGAAAAAAACTCATCGGTACTAGCTTCCCTCTTGGATATCGAACTCGGCTTACATGTTTCGAATTCCGATCACCCAACCTTTCGTCTATCGTGGCTACAAAAAGTAATAAAAATCCCCTCACGTTTCGGAAATCGGTTCGCGCAATCGACGATCTCGCCGCAAGAAGTAAACGCAATTCAGATCTTATCAAGGCATCGATGCTTTTATGGTCAGTTTAAAAACAGCAGCATCTGCCGCGCTGAATAAAAACACAGCCAAAAATAAAGACATACATAAAATTTAACTTACTTACAGATCTTATCGCGTCCATTTTTTGGTGATCCCGACGCTTCGCGTTCTTCACAGCCTCATAAGCTGCTTACAGTGCGTTTTGCCAATAATTCATTCACTACAGGCTAGGCTATGCTCTGTGTTTCTCTGCATGATAGAATCCGTAACGAAGACATTTGCAGCAGGACTTGGGTAACTGATATAACCGTATGGTTCAGCACGCTGAAGTGGCAATGGGCCGGCCACATAGCTCGTAGAACGCCAAACGTTGAGGAAGAAAGGTTCTCGAATGACATCATCACAACCAAGACAAAATCATTAGTGGAATACCCCCCGGAATACTCAAATGCCGGGCGCGAAAGGTCTAATCCCTGATTACTTTGTATGCCAGCCGTGAAAGTTAGTTTGTAAAATCTCTCCCATGCATATGCTTATATATATAAGAGTAATCTGTAGTTTATAGAATAGTCTGTAGATCTAAATTTGGACTGCAATTTGCTATTGTCGGATTTTGAAACAATTTATTAGATATCCTATAGTTTTTGCGTGCAATAAGGATACGGCGTATCAAACAGACGCAGCCGCCTGTCAGAACAATGTCTAGATTGGATCCTAATTGAGACATCTGCATAGACATCGACAGCCGCAAATCGCAGGATGTGAGTTGTTAGGTGGCTGGTCGCATCGCGGTCGCGGCGGGCCCGCAGACCTCCCCTTCCACTGTCGCTGTGTTTACAGTTTACTTACTGCTGAACGGCTAGAAATATTCTTAAAATCGTAAACGCCTGATTTAAGCCTGTCTGTTAACAGGTTTAAGAAATTTATTAAAGAAATAAAGCATTTCTTCAGAAATTTATTAAAGGAAGGGTTATTATAATATAAAAGAATATATTAATGTCAGTAACCCCTGGGAATGTGGTGATCGCTCCCAAGCTATTTCTAGAAAATATCACATTATATTTGTATAATGTATTATATTGTTAAAAATATTGACCAAAAAGAAACAGGCGAAAGAAACTCCGTAGGTACCCCCCTATACCTACGGAGTTTCTTTCGCCTGTTTCTTCTCCGTTAGAGGAACCTCATTAAGAAAAGGTGGTAGAATAAAAATGACTATCGATAAACGAATGCATGTTCTTATGTCGATGAATAAATGATTTGATTTATGTCAGTTTTCATTGCGATTACTGCGTCTCTTGGTGTTCAATAAAACATACTTCCTACTTTAATTTATCCCTATCCCAGTTCTGTGTCAACGCGTGAAGACAAAAATAAGATACAATTTAATACTGGCTGCCCAACTGTTGTCTGTATTCTCAGATAAGTTCAATTCAATATTGGACTGTATAAAATCAATTGACTAATATCCTTTACCACATATAACAGATTACGCTGTTAGATGGATGTTCGCTAAAGTTGCCGATAACAAAAACTTTTCAAAAAATTATTTCCTAAGAAATTTTAACCTTCGCTCGTTAATTAAAGATACCAAATATGAGGGAGTCACTACTGGTTGCTCAAAGGCAACACACACGGAAAATCTTAAATAATTTGATACACATACAGGCATACAACGTAAGGTGTGTATCATGTTTATGCTTAAGTATGCATGAGATGCACACATAACGCTAAATTATCCCGAGCGTGCCTAGTATCTATTAAATATTTTATTTTTTATTATTATTTAAATACTAAATAATTACAAAAATACATAGGGACAACATCATATATATTGCTCTGACCCCAAAATAAGCACCTATAGTATTTGTATTGTGGAATCAGAAACAACGAAGATATCGCATTCATCCATACCCGAGACGGTGTAGAAAAAGTGGTTCTCCACATTGATATTGACATATCGAACCCGAGACCCCAGAGCTGGCGACAACATGAAAACCGGTTAGTACGCCTTTTGTCCACGGTAGTCGGGTATAGATAGTATAGACTTAATATGCTATATCAGTTTTTGGTTATGCTAAAGTTACGACAAAATTATGTACTTAAAAAAATAATTTAAAAAAATTATAAATCAATTGCTACGTGCAGGATTTGAAACCGCGATCTCCACCGTAACGTGGCATTGGACTTTTGTAATTTTAAAATTGTTTAACAACCAGAAGCCCATTATGGATTCAGTTATTTTATAATTATATACTTTATATACGTACTTAGTACTAAAAAGCGCGTGTTTAAGCCCAAATACCTCAATATTTTCTTTATCATTCGTATATCTGTTAGAAAAATCCCGAAAATATCTTCGGTGGAAGGTGATTGATACCTAGGCGAGCATGTATGAAGAAAATGATAAATTTGAAAAAGCGAAAGAGGTATATAAGCATCGTGACACGAGGCGATCTCAACAAATAATAAAACAAATTGGCACGCTTGAGAGCACTGCGTATTCCCAACTTCACACTTATGTCATCTACAAACATACGATGTTCCTAAAAACATCTTCACAGAAATCAACCGACATTCATTCATTATTCGTTCAGTCATTCATTAACACGTTGTTCACCGGTGCGTTTAGCGCAAGTGACCGCAGGCCAACTTTGTTTGTACACAAACAATTATTGATTGATACAAATCACTTCATCACGCTCTTGAAATTACGATAAAATACGATATCAGCTCGGGCTACTGGAATTGCACGAACAGAACTCGCTGCCACTATTTACATTCGTAAAATACCATCCACTAATACATAGGCTGCCTTGTAAATTGCCTTGTAAAAAATGCTTGCGTCCGATGCCTGTATAATACATAGATAGGGACAACGTCACATACATTGCTCAGATCTCAAAGTAAGTAGTTAAAGGACTTATGTTATAGAAACAGAAATAACGAATGTACCACTAACGACCAGACCCGAGGCAATGTAGAAAAAATGGTTTTCTACTTTCACCAGGATTCGATCTCAAGACCAGTGTGTGTGTACGCAGCTCGTGCACGGAGATCGTCAAATGTATAATTATGCTGCAAGTATTTAGTAAACTTTTCTCTTCATAAACTCTGGTTATTTCTACGTGTCTGCTATTTCAGACATATAAACATTCATGAATCGATTACGAACATAAAAAATAAATATATTCACGCAATTCCCAATACAGGGCTAGACAGAGGTCTAGTCTAGACAATTAAGTCCCTTCGACCGACCTTCCACCGAAGATATTTTCGGGACAACGTGACAGGTGGTGAGCCCGTCGCCGTCTTTATGTCCAAGCCAACGATATAATTCGTACATAGGTTATCACCTAGGCTATCACCACACAACCACTCGGCTATCGTGACTATCGATTACAAACATTCATATTCAATTTACTTATAGCGGGATTTGAACCTTCAACCCTATCGTTTTGTTAGTTAATCAATTTCGCAAAATCGGCGAACCTGATTTAGAAATCAGGTTCGCCGATTTAGAACCGGTAATTTGAATGAAATTTGGCACAGACACAAATTATAACAAAAAATTAAGACATCTTGGCCGTTGGATGCCGTAAGAGGCGACTAAAGGAAAACACAACACAACTCTGAGCAACCAGCTCTGAGGTCTGGGGTTCGTTTCAATAGAATAGAATGCAATAGAAAAGAATAGACAATTCACGGGTAGTTCTATGTAGAAAACTAGGTCTGGGTGTCTTTAGTACTTCTGATGTTTCCGATCCCATAACGCTCTAGGATCACAATAATGTATGTGATGTTGTCAATATCCTAAGTATTTATTTATTTAACAAATACTTGCTATTCGCTAATCGAATTTGGCCTTTGTGAGTAAACAATTCTTAGTGAAAGTATTCTAACGGAACTTGTGCTTTGGATTTCTAATAACGTCTTTGGATAAGCTTTAATTTCATGTTGGACCTAAAGAAGGCTTAGCAAATAAGTAATGTGTCTCGAATAATGCCTATTGTGATTTGAATTGAACAATACTCGATTTATGCACTGATACCGTATCCGCTGAGCTCCAAATTGCGGCCTACGCTCCATGGTACATATTTTGGCACAAGGGCGTTGACTCCGCGTGCGTTGCTCGTGCGAGTGACGTGCGCGCAGGTCCGCTCACATTTGCGAAACGTCGCGACGTGGGCGGGTAACGGTGCGCCGGGCGGGCAGGCACAGTCCGATGGGCGGGAGGCTCACCTCCTCATAATTGGAATATCCATATAAGGTCAACCTATGACACAAAATGCATTTTATTTATAATTAAATTCCCCATATGTAGAACTTACACATTATCTAAATCGTTTTATCATTATAAATAAGTATGGATAGTCATTAAATTTTGTTGCCGTCCGGCATTGCCTTGTTTAAACTCTAACGTGGATGCAAAGAGGATCACACAGGCAGAAGACAGGATCCAAGTGTGGTTTACAATTGGATCCAAGGTGTGAGTTATTCCATTATCTAAAAGATACAAAACAGTAGCGCTTATTGTTCGAACTCGATCAAAGGCATTTCACATAACGGATCGGGTGGACTAATGTTAAACATGTGTGGTATATATGAACAGATGGGGGGCAATAATGTGTTAATATAATTAAAAGCGTTACTTTTTTTGCTTTAGATATGTTTTTCAATTTTTGTCCAATTATTTGTCCAAGATCATTGAAATAAGTCAGAGACTTTCGTCTTATAACCATGAAATACGATAAAAGAATGGAAGACGTATGTTTGTTCGTAACCTGCCAGTAGTATTCGGTATCGAAACTTGTATAGATATAGAGATTTGGGTTACTCATTTGTAATTTGTTTCGCAGGAAGAGAAAGAATGGACGCGGCGGCAGAGCGGGCCCATGGTCAATCCGTCCTTCGAGCCCGACGACTTCGCGCCACAAAAGTAAGCGTCTCTTTTTCTCTTTTTTACAAGTGTACAGAGAGTCAGTACCTTTATAGTTTCTACGAAAAGACTTTAACAAACTTTTACAGAATATATAATGATCAAATTTTAGAATTAATTATTTCTATTTCTATTTTGTACGCTCCAACGTGAAAGACCGTTCAACTTTCTTTTAATTGCGGTCACTTCACCACAGCGACCGCAAATGAAGCGTTCCAACACCATCATTTGCAGTTCATATAATGTATTCACTTTTACAAAAAAAACCTTACTCGACATAAGAAGGCTATTTCCACTGCCAAAACCTACTTTTTATATCTTCATGCATTCAAAATACTGAGGTACTCAGAGACCTAGACAATTTAATACTTTCGGCCAACATTGCACCTGAAATTATTTAGTACCACATGACAGGTGCTAAGCCTTCTCTTACCAACCACTAGACTATTAACATCCTTGATTGGATACAAACACTCGTCTCGTATCGTAGTTATTCATCGCAAAAATGTTTGTCTCTAGCGGTATTTGAACCCCGATTTATAACTACGATACGAGACGAGTGTTTGTATCGTTGCTTTAGATATTAAGACGATATGCTCACCACCTATCACGTGGTTCTAAACATATTTATTTGTTTGTCATCAAATTCCGTACATTTCGTGAGACCCGAGTTTAATCCCCAGGTGGCAGGCTTGTACCAATGGGTTTTTAAAAAACTTCTATAAGAAGATTTGGTTGATTGATTCTCTTTAATTAAATAACTTCTATAAGAATTATATCGTTGACTGTACAAGTCGGCGACGAATAAAGACGGCGACAAGCTCACCACTTGTTATGTTGTACCGAAAAATATCTTCGGTGTAAGGTGGGTCAAAGGGACTCAATTCTCTTGTCTCTCTGTGTATTGGAAATAGCGTGAAGATGTTTCTTGAAACATCTCTTTTCGTAGTCGGATCTAGGTCCTTTATGCAACAAGCAGTCTATAGCAATTGCTCAATATCACAAGCCGATGTTTCACTGATCGTACGGTGTGCGTAGATTTATGGTTCCAGTGACCGCAGTGACGTCACGTTTAATTATCTATTGTCCCTGCCATGTGATCTACAGCCGGTAATAAATTATTTATTATACAATATAAAATATATTGGCTAAATTAAGTAAAAGCTATACTTACCGCCTCATCTTTCACCCGTCGGAGATTCTTCATCAGGTTGAGAGGGATCGTGAGTTTTTTAGTTGTTGAGCTTTAATAGTTTATTAATTACATTGATTAAATTTGAAATTTCTTTCGAAAGTATCTGCCTCACGCCTTTCTTAAAAGTCGGGAAAATGATTCCATGAACCTCAGGGTCAAGGACAGGTTGTAGCGATTAAGCTCTAATCAAAAATCTGTCTGTCTTCGCCGTATCTCTATAGTACAGAAGGAACAAAGTACAGTACCGCTAGCGCTCCTTGAGAGATAAATCATTGCTTAGACTTTTGGCCTCCACACTTTCATGGGCAATGGACCCTAGAGTTTCAAAATCCGGAGAATAGGAAACAGAAAGAGAAAGAGCAGGAAAGAAAGTCGTGAAGAATTTTATCCTTCACTCTTAATCACATTTTTACCGCGAACTAATATGGTTGATTCTATATTGAATTATTCCTTGAACTGGTATTTTTAAATGTTTAGTAGTAAACTATGTTACGTAGAAATTAGTTTCGCAGCAATTCTTTCTTCGACATACGGAACGAATGTTGGATTGCTGACGTAGGAGGCTATTTGAAATCATACCAAGAAAATTTAACCACATCATGGTATGACTTCAAAGGAGCGCCGAGGAACGGATAGAAGAAATAGCGGAGATCAAAGAGAAACATTACATAGCATTGAAACATTACATTATAACGTAACATTATGTACGGACTCACAATTCCATTGCCCTCTTTATAACTACCAAGCTGCAGACCAATAGGTCTAAGCTTGATAGTTATTATTATACTAAATGTAGTTAAATATTTCTATATCACGGGTTTCAGTTCGTGTGTTGATAATAACTCACAATTTTCTTTACTATAAGTAAACAGATATAATTAAAAAGAAAAGCAAATTTTAGGAAATTAATAAACGGAGTAATTAGAAATAAAAAATTCTTCGTGCTAACCCCAGAACTATGAGAAATTGCGTGTAGATAAAAAAATTCCAAACATTATAAACAATTACATTATTAACAAAAACATTATAAACAACAACGATCAAAAGAGTCCTAGTCGGCTGGTTTATTGTCGTCTTTGTAACAAAGTTTGTCTCAAAAAAAAACTAAAAACCATTTTTTTTTAAATGGCTTAGTGTTTTTTCGTTGAGCATTTATCGTAAATAGATAGATAAAATAAGATTAAAATAGGTAAAATATTTACTCAAAAATAGGTTTTCTTCGGCTCATATAATTCTAATTATTATTTATAAATAAGAAAACTCGTGAATAAAATTATTGAAATTTTCGCAATACATGTCGGAGCAACCTCTGGAGATTTATAGCTTTATTTTATACACCTATCAATAATTGTCTTGATTGTTCGATAGTCTAAATTCAAATACTTTTAGTTGATAATAAAATTGCAAATATTATTTTAACACCAGGAAACATTCCCAGCATTCCTTATTTATTTATAATAAAACATACCAGCTAGCGCAGTGTTATTACCGGTTGCTTCATAAATACGTTCAAATGACATATTATAAATTATTTATGCTTATTATTTCTTTTAAGTATTGGTTTAGAGAAACGTTTCCGTACTTGCATAATAATAATAACAAAATAATAAAATCTTTATTTGTTTTCTTCTCACATTTAAATTTTAATATATTTAAATATAATAATATAATTATAATTCTAAATCTGAGGGACTGAGGCCCGTTGTAGGTTTTACAAAACCTATACTACAACTCACCAAAATTGTACATGTAAGGTGACGTTATTACATTAAATATATGATCTCGCAATTTAGCAATGCAATGCTGTAACTTGATGCGACCTCACGCATGCCTCAATATAATTTAGATTTGCTGTGGATTAAATTCTTTGCTGCGGGCGTTCCTTGGTTTCAGCTAAAATTAAGCATTTGCAAATCAATAAGCTCAGAATAAACGTTGCGTAGCAACTCGCCAAATACGAAAACACTGCATTTGCAATGTGCGCTACTCACTGACACGATGCTCAGATTTTTAAAATATTGAAGTTTTAATTTTGATTGATATATGTCCCAAATTAACAAGTTACTGGAGATTTCTACTTTTTTATATAATGAAAAGATTAAAGTTATTGTTATATCATTGAAAAATGCTATAATCACTGTATTTTAAGAGCAAGAAATGAAAAAAACAGATGATAGTGTCTATGTGATGTGATGAGGTACGTACCTGTATTAAGTAGCAACACGTATAACAACTTTTTCCTTTATTTTTTTATCAATCGTAATTTTTAATGTGTGAAAGATAAAAGGATGTGTTTCAATCATCGCTATATAAGTTACCGTCAGCGATTATTAAAAAAAATATCTTCACGCAATTCCCAATACAGGGGTAGACAGAGGTCTAGCCTAGACAATTTAGTCCCTTCGATCCTCCTTCCACCGAAGATATTTTCGGGACAACGTGACAGATGGTGAGCCCGTCTCCGACTTTATGTCCAAGCCAGCGATATAATTCGTACATAAGTTTTTTTTTTAAATCCCATTGGTACTAACCTACATACAGCCTGGGGATCGAACTCGGGTCTCTCAACTCGAAATTCCACTACTAATTAAGCCATTTTTTGGTTTTATCTCGTAAATGCTATGTAATGCATTTCAATGTTTACCTTTACAAAAAGCAAAACGATTTGACTATGCTGACATTATAAATAATTAAAATAGAGCTTCAAAACACCGTCAGTTAGGTAATTACCGCGTTAAACGAGCAATTCGTCACGAAACGCAATCATTGTAAACATTCTATGATTGTGCTGATGACCTTGTGCTTACGTTTTTTTTCGGACATTTACGTCGATGGTCGTTACGGTAGGGTACGTAGTTACGCACTGTATTTCCCACGCGGCAATTATGTTAATACCTTAGATAGCCAAGTTGTTACATTATTTATATTAATTACAACTGAGGAATTCGGATCACTGCCGACTCGCGAATGATACTTCCAATGTTATATTATTATCGTACGACGCTTAAGTGCAAGAGTAAATTAAAATACATACATGTGTATGTATAATTTTATTTTATTGTTAAGAGATTGATGCATGAGCACTTTAAGTTAGAATTAAGAAAAGGCATTTATTTATTAATTAAATCTTGAGACGTCTTCTTCTACGTCCACTTCGGAATTAATGCAACGTATGTAATGTTGTGTCTTTTTTTTAATGGGGAAGGGAAGCAACCGAGCAGGTGGCTCACGTGATGGTAAGTGATTACCGCCGCCCATGAACATCCGCAATACCAGAGGCATAGCAGATGTGTTGCCGCCTTTGAGAAAGGTATAGGCTCTTTTCTTGAAGGTCGACTTAGGTCGTATCGGTCCGGAAAAACCGCTGACTGGAGCTGACATTGGGGTGCCCCCGCCCAGAGATGCGACCAGTACTCCATGTGCGGCCGAACCTGCGCCTTATAAAGTTGCAGGCGGTGGGTCGGCATGAAGCATTGACATGCTCTACTGAGCACGCCAAGCATCTTAGAGGGCAATTTGGCCATCCCTTCCAAGTGACCGCGAAACTGAACGTCGCTCGATATGTCGACGCCAAGGATTCCGATACTGGCTGAGGCAACTAGGGGAGTGCTCTCAAAATGAGGTGATACGACGAAGGGTTTCTTTTTAGCGGTAAACGCGCAAACTTTTGTCTTTTTAGGGTTAAACTGGACTAAATTTAGTCGGCCCCAATCCGAGACTTTGTCTAACAAAATCTCGACTTCAGACACAAGTTTGTTCCGGTACTCGTCTACGTGTTCCCGAGAAATATTGGCACGGCCGGTGTATAGGGCATCACCAGTACTGTCGTCCGCATAGCATTGAATGTTACTAATTTGTAACAAATCATTGATATGTAGAAGAAACAGGGTTGGCGATAGCACACAGCCTTGTGGGACACCAGCGTTCAAAGACTTGGAGTCCGAGCATGCACCGTCTACTACGACCTTGATGCTCCGATCTGTGAGAAAACTAGTGACCCAATTGCAAAATTTCTCGGGAAGCCCATATGACGGTGTCTATCTTGTAATGTCAGTATATTAAAAAATGACTATCGATAGATGTAATATTTGTTACGTATATCGATAAATAAATGATTTGATTTGATCTATGTAGGTATACTTTTGTTTATTTATTATTTGTTTATGTTCGCAGTCTATCGCCGGTCAAAGATGAGAAAAAGAAGCCGGGAGCAGATAAGAGTATCTACCTCGTTAATTTGAACTTGCAAGAAGTCGAAGAATACGAGCCATATGATAATCGAGTCGTGGAGCACCCCACCACGTGAGTTGCACATGTTATTTCTTTTCTCACATTTACACTTTTCTTTAAAATATAAATAGTAACCACCAACCTATCAAACTCCTCGCACCTGTCACGTAGTGTCTAACAACAGATTGTATCTTTTTATTCTTTACAGCCTTACAAAAGTCCACTACTAAACATGGGCCTCCTCCAAACTTTCCCAAAAGAATAGTCTTCAACCACCAGCATTCATTGACTTTATGATATTTCTTACAGGTTTCAAGGGTTTTCTCTTGGAACGAAGAGTATGTTTTCTTTTGGGTAACATCTTACGTCGATATTACACGTCCGGATGTAAGGTTGTTGCTATAATCTAATGTAAAGTAGTTGTCGGAGCCCAACAGAGCCATGTACAATAATTATGAAGGTGAGAAACCTTCATAATACCGCTTAACACAACAACAACCTAACAATATTAATATTTATTTCCTTATTACCAGTTACCCGCGTAGTGGATAGTTTTCATAAGAATATTAATTTTTATGACTATCCTAGCATATAAAAGTCACGATAGTCGAATGGTTGGGTGGTCGCAATTTCGAGTCAAAAGACCCGAGTTCGATCCCCTGGTGGCAGGCTCGTACCAATGGGTTTTTCAAAAACTTATGTACGAATTACACCGTTGGCTTGGACATAAAGACGGCGACGGGCTCATCACCTGTCACGTTGTCCCGAAAATATCTCCGGTGGAAGGTGGGTCGAAGGGACTTCATTGTCTAGTCTAGACCTCTGACTACCCCTGTATTGAAAATTGCGTGAAGATATTTATTATTATTTTATTTTATGACTTTCTTCAAAAGTTGCGAAATTCCTAATTATTAAATTAAAATAAAGATATGAGCATGTGTGAATTTCTTTATAATCAGAGATTCTTTATAATATATGTCATACATCTGCCTCTGATTATTCGCGCTTCTTATTTGGAAAATAAAACAACCATTCATTTCAAAACATGATATTTCAAAAAATCCTTCCTTAGTCGATTCTGACAATATAAAGGGCATCAAAATTACTAAGCATTTAAAGTAACCCAGCGGTTTAGGTTCAGGTAGCACTCAGGTGGAAATTATTGTAATTATATATCATGTATGGATTAGAAGATTTGTATAGCTGCAAAGCGTTCCTTGTGTGTTATGTGTTATTATTTGTCTTAAGAGTGGATCACTGATTACACTGATGTTGAATCTGTGCGTAAAATAAAGATCGCGATTCGGATATTTATTTTTCAGGTGGTAAGCTCCTAGACTAGACTCCTGACTAGAAGTCGCAAAAATCGTCTTACGACACCTTAACACTTAACATTTTCCGTCGCAGAATTGCAACATAAAACCAACTTCACGTCATTCTCAATTACAGCGAGAGTAAACAGATGTCTAGTCATTTAGAAATAAGTCCTTTCGACCCACCTTTCACAGAAAACTTTTTTAGCCACCTGGGGATCGAACTCAGATCTCTCGACTTGAAATTCAGACCACCCAGGTGGAAAGCTCGTACCAATGGGATTTCAAAAAACTTATGTACGATTTATATCGTTGGCTTGGACATAAAGACGGCGACGGGCTTGCCACCTGCCACGTTGTCCCGAAAATCTCTTCGGTGGAAAGTGGGTCGAAGGGACTTAATTGTCTAGACTTTACCTCTGTCTACCCCTGTATTGGGAATTGCGTGAAGATATTTATTTATTTATTTTACCAGCTGGATATCAAACTCGGGTGCCTCAACTCGAATTCCAATAACCTAACCACTTTGCTATCATGGTTTGAAAGGTAAAGGCGAAAAGAAGTTTAGTTCAATCATTACTTATTGCTGTCTATGGATGTCAGCCTCCTGGGGGACAACATATTTTGAAAATTCCATTTGATTCAAGCTATTTGCAGTTGATCGTGTCCATGGGTGACGTGTACAGTGGCAATTTGCCATCCATTGGATAGTAACTTCTGACCAATAAAAAATCAGATTCAGCAAAAAAAGAATGAATAAAATTACAATATTACAAATAAATACCAAAATAAAAATATTCAGACGAAAACTCATCATGAATGTTTCATCTTTCGGTCAAAAAGAAAGCCATAATTCAAATAATAATATGCAATATTATTAACAGTGTTTCAGTTAAAAACAAACCGGTGCACAAACGCAAACAATTTAAGTCGTCTGATTGTTGTATGTATAAACTATTGGATCGGTATGAGGAAATGTTGGCATTGCTCCCGTAATAATTATGCTGACGTCGATGTTGACAATCGTCTTTATAGGTTCTGCATAACCAAACGTATATAAAGTTATTAAATTAATGAGACATTTTAAAAATCGACTGATACGGTCAGGATTCCAACCCGCAAACTCTACAGTTCCGCAAAACTCTCACCAACGAGCCACTGCTTTTCGGAAAGTGCTCGTAACTTTTGCGTTTGAGATATATAATTCCTCGACGCGACGGCTCGAAAGTAGGCTAATGTTTTTCGTATTTGTGGATTTTTACGAATGCTTTAAAGTATACTTGTTGAATGTAATTGCGTTTATACGTAAATACCTTGTGGCTACGGCATAAGAATTTACCACTGAAATTCTTCCCTTGGTATAGTTAGAGGCCTTGATAACACACACTTAGCTAACGACAGATGACAGGATAACGATTGAAAGCTTGGCGATTAAGGCATACCCTTAGCTTACTGTAGAGGTCCTGCTATAGACTTACTACGGGGCATCCGGACATACACACTAATACTCACCAGCAATCAGATTAGGATAAGTTGAACGTCAGTCCAGAGCCGTGTGTCCTGTTGGTATAATTAATAACTTATTCTAATCTGCAGAGATTGGTGGACCCACAAGCGCGCTTCATTCATTTTTACTATGAAAATATAAGTAAGCTTATAATGATATTAACGTTAGATATTAAAAAGTGTCGTATAATTTCGGAAATGATGCTCTATCGGAAAGGGAAAATCTTTTTCCTCTTCAAAATATAATAAATTCAATATTTTTTTCGAAAGTCGAGGGTAGCAGCTGGTTAACAACAAACAATTAATGTAAAAGCAGTTTGTGGATAACTTATCTCACCGCAAAGATCTTTGTTTCCGTATTGTCAGCTTATTGACAGCTCCCAAAATCATAGTAACTGTAAAACAGGCGTATGTTCACATTTCACCTTGACGTAACCTCTCAGTTATGACTTATAATCGAGTGTATTGAATGTATGAAGTTAATGGAGCTAGTTAACCTTTGTAGCGCGACGCGGTTCCTTTTCCTGCTCGATGGACTAAAGATATTTAATAAAAGTCCCTGTTCCCCTATTGAGCGCATTATTTTAATTTTCACCTGGACTATACTTGAGGAGATTACCGATAAACGAAACCAAATGTCGAATGTAAACTATTAGACGATATCTGTTATAGTTTATTAATTAATGGTTTATAACTTCACGTATTTTCTCAATATTGGTAGACAAAGGTGTAGACCATTAAGTTCTTTCAACCCATCTATCACGGTAGCCTATTTGAGACAACACGACAGGTGGTGAAGCCTAGCGGACCACGAACACGCAACTCTACACTTTGGAGGCAGGTTCACTACCAACTAGTCTGGACGTCAAATATTATTATACCCATAGAAAATTGATGAGAAGTATCCGCAGCTATATTTTCATTCATACACATTACCTACATATAATCTGCGACCCAAACACAAACATTCACATTCATTAAACAAACAACCAACCAACAACCAACCAACGGCTTTTTATATAAATTATAACTAAATTAAATCGATTGCAATTTCTTCTAACATTTCACGTGGTATTTGTTTCTGATAGTTTCCGTCTTTCTCTTCTCAGCATGTGAGCCTGAGATACACTTTATAAACATATAGTTTAAGCCAACAGTATAAATGCGGGACGATGCGTAGGCACTAAAGCCGCTGATGTATCCTTGTAAGTAATGAATGGAGGAAATTTTCCTTAACGCGCTATATCGTCGCACGAGACGCATACCAAGCAAGTGTCGTTCCATGCGCGATTGATCCAACGCGGAATAGACATAGATGCTGATTGTTAAGAAAAACATGCAACTTCGTTAATCCCAACTAAACATTATTACATATTTCTCGAGGCATTAAAGATCGAGCTTTATTTGTAACACGAAATAAAATACAAAAAAATATATTCACGCCGTTCCCAGGAGTAGAAACACGGTAACTGTCACGTAAAATAACAGTTAAAAGAAATTTAATAATTAAAACAATTTACTCCTTTTCAAGTCTAGAAGGAGACTAACAATGTTAAATATGACTCCAACTATACAGAAATGTTGATATATGGAGAAGTTAAATGGCGGGGTCGTACCTGCGACATCGTGCTTCCAGTCTCGTCCAGGCTGCCTTCGTTAGACTATTGGCTCTTCAAATAATGAAACATTCGTGCTATTTCGTCGAAATTTTTCTGAGCGAGCGCATAACCCCAGTTTAGAATTAACAAAAAAAAAGTAGCGTATCATCACAGTATATATCATGTTCAACAGCAAATTGTCAATTTATCTTTTGTGTCAGACTGTTACGCTACGTTCCAAGTACGCCCATAATAGATAAAATATTGTATAGACTCAGGTGTTACTTTGCGAGAATACGCTGCTATTGAGATGTTAGTATAAAATTATGTTGTTTTATTTATTGTTTTCGCAACCGAATTCGAAGTCTCTATGCGCTCAAAATAGTTAAGGAACATTTTCTTCTCTAATTCAATTCAATTTTTTGCTCAAAACATGTGATTATATATTAACCGGTTTTTGTTTATCTTTTTTAAGTTTAATAGAGGCATACGAGCTATGTTTATAACAAAGACAACAGTAGCCTTGTTAAATGGTAAACCTAGGGAAGAAAAGCGGTACAAGTTAATATTTGATATAGACGTTTTTGATTTCATATCAACTTATAGAAATGTTCATCAAATGGAGACTTGATTGTTGGGATTTTCCACATGTTTCCATAAAGTTAGAACGATAATCACTTAAGATATTGTAAGTCGACACACACGACCAATGCTAATTGTTTATCCATGAGCACACTTTGCATACACAGATTCAGGCCGATAAATACATCTGCAAAATGAACTGAATATTTAATAAACGGAATTAATTACATTTATCACAATACATTATTAATTGCATTTATAAGGGCAAGGAGTAGTAAATCTTTAAATCGATAACACACGACACTATATAGTAAATACTATGTACACTACGCACTATTTGGGTAATACAAACCATAAGAATTTATCATATATCATAAATCCCCACTTCCTATCGAAGACATTTTTTGGGACAACGTGACAGCTAGTGAGCCCGTTGCCGTCTTTATGTCCGAATAACCCAACCACTGGGCTATCGTGACTAATATAGGATTTATATTATGCATATATTAACTGTATCCTCCTGAATAGGAAACAAGCTAAACCAACGTGTATTGTTGCAGGAACACGGAAACTCTGCTGCATCTGATGAAGGGCAGCTTGGGGACGGGCATCCTCGCGATGCCGCACGCGTTCGCCAAGTCTGGGTACGCGGTGGGCGCCATCGGAACAGTGGTGATCGGCGTGTTGTGCACCTACTGCATCCACGTGCTCATCGATTCCTGCTACGTATTGTGCAAGCGCCGCAAGGTGCCCTCACTCACGTACACGGCGGCCGCGGAGGCGGCGCTCTCCGAGGGCCCCGACTGGTGTAAAGCCTGCGCGCCATATGCCGCGTAAGTTACCTTGCCTTGGTAATCTCAAATCCTCTTTAAGGATGAAGTCCTAAAACATATTTGAAGAATTCTACATCCACTACTGACATTACTCAAATAAAGATTCTTTGATACCGCGGATTCCTAAATTTACTTTATTTACGATTAAAAACATTAAGGACTTCTTTTTATCGTTTAGCTTCTAGCCGAAACCGAAGTCTTCTACTGTCAAAGTATGATGCGTTGCTGCATAAAGCAGGAGTCCATACCCCTGCTTTATGCAGCATGGTCTACTAGAAGGTCTAGTCAAAGGAAGGAAGGTGTACTGAAAAATGCTAGCCTTGCAATACACACAATACAAATACATAACGCAGTGCTGGTACCGACTTTGTTATATGGTAGCGAAACCTAGGTATGTTAGAGGAAACATAAAAACAAGTTGAATACAGTGGAGATGTGGTCTCTTCGTAAAATGTACGGCGTTAATTGCCCGACCAAAAACGTAACAAAGTGATTCACAATATTAAAGGTTTGAAATATGACCTTATCACTAATATTAATACGGGCGTGCTTCGATGGTTTGAGCACGTTGAGCGAATGAGTTAAGATCGAATGGCGAAGAAAATATACTGCGCGAAAGTTGATATTAAAAGGTGTGGAGGCAGACCGAGACTAATTTTCGAAGATCTAATGAGCAAACTGCTCGAAAAGGGGAGGGTCAAATGTAATTGGATATCTAGACGTGCATTGTATGAAGAAAATCATGAATCTGAAAGAAGCGAAAGAGCTGTATAAGGGTCGTGACACTTGGCGGTCCGTTTTCTCTGCCTACCCCGCGAGGGACTGTGCGTAAAGATAAAATAAAATAAAATAAAATAAATTTTTAAACCTAACACTGCCAATCCTGTGCATAGCGGACGCCAGAGTTTATCAATCGCTGAACGGAACGTTTCAATATTTTCTCGCAATAAAAGTTGTGATATACGGCGCTGACGTCAAAAATTCTCTATTATAAATATGTAAACCGGAGCATAAATTATAGAATTATGGCATTGGCGTTAGCACTGTTTGGAGTTAATAACATGTTGTCCTACTTGCGCAGCCTTCAGTTTCGTCATAATTAAACGTTAAATACATCGTAGAACAGTTATTAGTTTAATTACATGTTTAGTTTTATTGTCTTGCTTTACTTCCCACCGTATTCCGATGATGATTTGAAGGAATAAAACTAAACGTGATTTCAAACCCCATGAAGTTGACTAACTACTTCATAGTACGATAAAAAAGTCTCATGATGTCACCTAACAGAACATAGAAGCTTTACAACAAAACTAACAATGCCGCATTAATGCAAGGCATTTTCAGTGGCATTGAAAGTTAATACACGGGTAACAAAGTTAACCAGTAATAACTAAAGGTTTGTTTTTAAATAAATATAAAAAAAATATCTTCACGCCATTACCAAAATAGACAGAGGTCTGATCTAGATAACTAAGCCCCTTTAAGCCACCTACCACCGAAGATATTTTGGGACAACGGTTAAAGGTTTTTAAGTTATTGCATATTTTTTACTTATTTTACTTTGCCAGAAACTTTATTTGCACTGTTTTTAATTTAAATACATTTTCATGAAAATCGTTTTAGCATCGTTAATAGAAAATTTTATATCGCTTCATGGTTGTATTCATGCTTCGTGGCCACTCAATCTTCTTTTTTATCTCCAGTCTTTTGGGCTCGTAGACCTCGTCACGACAGAGCAATTTCCTTAAACAGTCCAAAAACAGAGAGTTCTGTCTTGCTCTCTAAGTTACCTTGCACCTACTGTTAACAGTCTTGAATACTTCGCATCGATATCGAATAAGTGTAAATCATCCTTCAAATAATAAGGTAAACATAGAAATTTGTCCGTCGCTTCCTATCTGTGGTATCGTAACCAGAAAAAGCCTTCATGATACCTATTCGGCGGCTGTGAACGTGTAGTGTGAATGTGCACTAAAGGTGAGCACTGCGCGTTTTCCTTTTTCCTGCCTCATTGGAAATAATTATATTTTATTATAACGTCGTTTCTAAAAATTATTTAATATCGATTTATTGATCCTAACCAATAACCTCAAAAGTAACTCTCAAACTACCGCACTCGTTTTGTATTTATTTCTTCATCTAAATCGTACAAAGATTAGCTACTGATTGGAGACGAGAGAGATTCCATTTAAGCAGCATATCATACTCGTAAGCCACCGAAATCGGTCCGTTTATCATATTTATCTACTTATATATCTTAATAAGAAGCATCATGAGGAATAAATATGTAGTACAGAATTCTGTTAAGAGCAATCCTCTCATATTGGTGCGTTATCAGCCGTTAAATAAGGAATTCGGAAGAGAAAGCAGAGATAACTATTATACCTATACCTACCAGCCCACCGGACTGGTGTTGGCGAGCAGGGGCACAAGTATGTTTCGCGGGCATCAAGCATCACTGGAGATTGGAGTTACAGCAACAGATACCTCGCATCTCAAACATTGCTGCCCAGTCCTCTGTTAAATTCTAGTCTGGATATTTTCGACATAGTTATCCCGCTACCTGTCACGGGAAGAATGGGTGTGGTTTTTATAGATAGTATTAATATAAAACGATAAGAACGGACCGGTTAAGGGATACTTTAACCATACATACATAAATAGCGGTCTGTAGAGTTCCAGTGGGGGACATAGGGAAATCCGCGAGGAGATTATTGTATTGATTAGTATGTGCTACGATAAACGAGTGGTACTTCTGGCTACCCAAGTATAGGGAAATGCGCGGAGATTATTGTAAATAATTGATTCTAATTAAAACCAAATCCGACGCGTGCAATGTGGAACGGTGTCAACGTGGGAAAGTAGCAAATGAATATTGATGTGCTGAGCAGGCGGCGAGCCTTGTGCCGCTCTCGAGGTCGCAGGCTGCGCCGCTGGAGCCCGTCCGTTATCATTCGGTAGGAGGGGCCGCGCCCGGTCCGGCCGCCGGCTAATTACTGTCGCATACTGCAACAACCTCGACTGTCTTAAATGTTAAAGCAATTTAATTACGGGTTTAAAAGGGCAACAGTGTGACGCGGCCAACAAGTCTTCTTTTCAAACTGGCTGAAAAATAATTGCCCCTGTCTGAGATACGGAGTATCGCAATTTTTCCTTAATTTTGTATATGGTGATGTTTGAATTTAAGACTAGCAGGCCCGGGTATACGCTACCTACCCTGTCCAATGTATGTATTATTTGATGAGAGACCGGATAAAAATATAAATATAGATTATCGTTAAAAACCAAATATTTATTAGATGTTGACAACAGAGATGATTAAAGGTTTGGGCCACTACCACAGTCTTACTTATTTCTATCGCCAAATAGCAGCGGAACTGTTGTTTTTCGCTTTAAAGAATTTAGAGAACTATTTACGAGTGCAGAGGCATTCCATCGTCGTTCTCGAGTGTGAGAACTGCAACTGCATATCATCAATCTTGTTTTTTATAGTTCAATTTGAATATATACATTAATGACAGTAACCCCTGGGAACAAGTTGATCACTCCATTCTATTAATAATTATTTTATGTTCAATTATAAGAAGAAACTCATTGGTATATTAAAAAAGTGACAGTAAATGTGTAATGTAATTGATAAATAATTGTAATTTATAAAGTGAATTAAATAATTTCTTGTCTTCTTTTAGCCCCGAAACTCAGGTCAGACCTGATATTGAGTGCAACAAATTGTTCCAGGCACGTGGTCAACGCGTTCCTACTCATCTACCAGATCGGCACGTGCTGCGTGTACGTGGTCTTCGTGTCGGAGAACATCCAGTTCGTGCTGACGAAGCACTTCGGGCTGCAGGTGGCGGTGGTGGACGTGATGCTGTGGATCCTCCTGCCGCTCGTCCTCATCAACTGGGTGCGAGACCTCAAGTACCTCGCGCCCTTCTCCGCGGTCGCCAACGCCGTCACAATCGTCAGCTTCGGAATCATCCTCTATTACATATTCAGAGAGATGCCGACGGTGGAGGGGAAAGTGCCCGCCGGGAAAATTTCCGAATTCCCGCTATTCTTCGGAACTGTGCTCTTTGCTTTAGAAGCTATTGGCGTTGTAAGTTTTTCTCTTCCTTTTTTTCTTAACTAATGAATACAAACATAAATAGGAACAACATAACATAAATTGCTCTGAGCCCAAAGTTAGCAGCTTAAGCACTTGTATAATGGAATCATAAACATAGAAGATACCACAAATACCCAAATCCGAAAAACTGCAGAAACAGTGTGTTCTACATCGACCTGACCGGGAATAGAATCCGGGACCTCAGAACTGACCACACCATAAAAAAACACCGGTGTGTTCGCCACTCGTCCACGGAGCTCGTTATTTATTAAAATTATATAGCTACAGTATGGGTTATCCACATGTATGTCATATATACACAAAGTTGGTTCTCAACAGTGCTGCCGTCGCAGCAGTCACAATAAGAACATTAATCTTATTAATATTTATTAGCACATACAAGTCTACTGGTGGTGGCCTCGTGATCCTTTTGTAAACATGCGATAAAGACGCAATTTAGACTTTAGTTTTGCAAGAGAGCTTCGCCCAATCTCTGGGCGGAAAAATCTCTTAATTGCAAGAATTTACAATAAGGAACTAGGACAAAGTTACGCCTAAGTCACTTTGGCAGGTACATTTTCGATCAAGGATTGAAGATATTATCGTTTCATTAACATTACGGCACTCTAAATTTTATCATCTCTTTCTCTCATTTATAATGTTGTTTTCCAAGATACTGCCGCTCGAGAACGAAATGAAAACTCCGAAGGACTTCGTGGGCAAGTTCGGGGTGCTGAACCGGGCGATGATCAGCATCATCATACTGTACGTGGGCATGGGGCTGTTCGGCTACCTGCAGTACGGAAACGCTGCGGCCGGCAGCATCACGCTTAACCTGCCTTCCGAGACCGAAACGTACGTAACTCGTGCATACGTCGTATGTAACGGCCTTTAATAATTCACAGCAAGACATAGACACGGCCCTAAAGGGTGGATTTGTCATAGTGCCAAATTTTCCACAGATTTGCTATCAAAATATGCCTAGTAGTAATGTTCTACCTGATTTAAGTCATCTCTCATCACATAATTCTCGTGTCACGTTGTTGTTCACGATGAACTCCGAAACTATGGGTTAGATGCTGTCGTGCCAACGTAGGATATTTCTTAACACGAAACTTTTATTTATTCTAAGGCAGGACCAAGTCTTCCGGGCCCGCCAGTAGTTACTGGTACATAAAACTATATGCAGTATTCGAATATTATATGCCTTTATAGGCATGTAAAGGAAGTGAACGATGGTAATAAAACACAGCCGGAAGCGTGGCGCTAAACATGCCACATACGTCAATAATTTATTTATTAATGTTAGTGTCTTAAATACATACATATACAGATAGGGACATCATCACATACATTGCTCTAATCCCAAAATAAGCAGCTGAAGTGTATTATGGAATTGGAAGCAACGAAGGCACCACAAACACCCAGACCCGGGAAAATGTAGAAAGTGTTTTTTTTTACATTAACACGGTCAGGAATCGAACTCGGTACCTTCGAGCTGTCAACACCATATGCGCCACTCATTCATGGAGGTCGTCATCAAAGTGTGTGTGAGTAATGTGTGCAACATTACTCAAATTACGAATATGATTGGCAGGCTGGCGAGCGTGGTGCAGTGCCTGCTCGCGTTCGCCATCTTCATAACGCACGGGCTGGCGTGCTACGTGGCGATCGACATCCTGTGGAACGAGTACATCGGCGTGCGGCTGCTCAACTCCTCGCACCGGCTGCTCTGGGAGTACGTGCTGCGGACGCTCATCGTGCTCGTCACCTGTTAGTACCGACAGCCTTTTTACATAGGATCGAACTAATGCAGGAAGTATCGCATGAATTCTCAGCCCCGAATGTACAAGAAGTCTAAAAATCTTTTTAACGTTGAAATACGACAAAATTTTAGCGATATTAAAAGTGAAATGGAGGTTAACAGTCCACCTAATGGTAAATAACTACTACAGCATACGAACTTCTGTGTGAATTAATGATTGAATATCTCTCAGCTGATTATACAGAAATTTACAGCTGTTGTCGATACAAATGTGTGAGAGAAATCCCCTAGCTGGTTAGTTATTTTTTACGTTTGACTGTACCGTTATTAACATGTATTCATTTTGTTATAAAATGTAAATAACATGAAAATTTTAAGTAAAAGGTGCATATGTTGCAGTTTTCAATGTTCAAAAGAACTTAAGCTTAAAGTAAAGCTTTTACCGGCTGGACAATGGTATAATGGTGGTATGATGATAATGATTGTATCGGGAATATGGCTTATCGCTTAATCGTCTTTTTACATCGTGAATAATGATAATGTAGATTCTGAAACCTATAGTTCATTGTCAATATATTCTCCCTAACAAGCGTCAAATAAAATATTACTTGCGCAGTCGGAATTGCGGCGGCGGTGCCCGAGCTGGACCTATTCATCTCGCTGTTCGGCGCGCTGTGCCTCTCCGCGCTGGGGCTGGCCTTCCCCGCCTTCATCCAGAGCTGCACCTACTGGTACTACGTGTCTCGCTCCGAACGCATACGCATGATCATAAAGAACGCCATAGTGGTACTGTTCGGCGCCCTGGGACTCGTCGTCGGCACCTGGACCTCGCTCGAGGGCATCATCATTAAGTTCTCCGGCCACGGGCACGGCAACGGCCCCGTTCTCAACGCCACGCAGGTGCTCAACGAAACCAGCCTAGTGCCCTGAGGAGCGCGAGCCGCAGTTAGTGAGACAGTGCTGTTACACTGAACCGTCCGTGGCGTTATTTAAGTACAGTGACAGCTGACCGGCGGGACATCTGACTGTTCAGTAGACCTATGGTCATTTGTTAAATCCATTTCTTATTATTTAATCAGATTTAAAAAATCAGATCTAATCAATACATAAAGTTGTATCAATTAATTATGATATAAGTATGATAAGTTGATTGAATCACAACTAGGTATAACTGCTCATCAAGTACACAATCCTCGGCTGTTCATGTATAATTTTTAGTTTCTTATTTATTAACTTTTGTCTAGCATAAAAGTGTAACACAGTATTTATAGTTGCGAAAATAACTTTAATTCAAGGCCGCTACAATTTTTACAAATTTAAAATTTATTTAAAAATTTCTTTTTATTTTATACCAATTGATCGCTTGCAGGCCATACACCAACACTTTTTATTTTATACCAATTGATCGCTTGCAGGCCATACACCAACACTTATGTTACAGTTGAATTTATAGTTTTATAAACATTTAACCGGAATCTTGCTAAGTCCGTATCGGCTGCTGTTTCGAGGCAACCTATGATGTTAATTTTAGTGTATAAATTTAGCGTAAGCGTAAGCTCCAACGAAAATAAAACTCGCCGCCGACGCGATGAGCCGCCATGTAGGAGTAGGTAGATCCGCGCGCGTACAGTGCAGAGCACCGGAGCTGGTAGCACTCTGCACTGACCCGCACTAGTGATGTGTAAGTATTAGAAGTATTTCTATTAAGTTTGTTAATGCGATAGTCTGTAAGCAACTCTATAGAGAAACTAACACGACGTACTATCCTGTGACAGTGAGATTCTATGTCCAGCTCCGTGGCATTTTCATAGGATAAGCTTTAAAGTACAATTTATGATATAAAATAGAGTACAATTTAAAAAGTTGTTATTTAATTCGATCATAGATTATTTTATTTCTCGAACAAGAACATGAACTATATATTTCAAACCTCGCAAAATTGTTACCGAATAATATGTTTAGAAGACAATGTGTACATTGACTTTAATTCAATGACTTTTCTGTGACATGGCCGGATGTCCAATATTTTAACTTCGTCGTTGGTTTTCTGTTACAAATAGGGCCACATTAGGACTACTAATAGCTGCAGATTAGATCCGCATATTGCTAAGTCAGTAAAGTTATCCGGTCATAAGTTATTTATAAGCTGTGATGTTTGTAGTTTATAAAATATTTATTAGATGTTATTTTTACTAATTACGTTATTGTATTCGATGTGTTCTACACGTCCGTGATATCGTGCTCAGCTTTTTAGAAGGTTGTTGTTAACACTTCCGTATAAAATAAAGCATAATGAATTGAGAAACATTTTTTTATTCAGTTACACAGATACATACAGTCACGCCTCTTTCCCGTAGGGGTAGGCGGAGACCAATTCTTTCCATTTGCTAAGATCCTTACATACTTGCTTCGCTTCGTCGACCTTCGTTATTCTCCGTCCTATTTCGTTATACAGGCCTTTTTTCAGGACGACCCTGATTTGGTGTCGAAAAGTCCGCCTGGGTCTACCTCTTCCAACACTTCTGTTCACACTCGCCTAATGCACTTTTTTCGTCAATCGTTCTTCATTCATTCTTTCAACATGGCCAAACCATCTCAGCATACCTTTCTCAATTTTAGTCACTACATCTTTCAGACTACTGAATTTCCTTATCTCACTATTCTTTCTCCTGTCACTCAGTTTAACTTCTGTCACACATCTTAACGCTCAACTTAACAACTTTCTCAACTGTCTACAAATATCCTTTAGTATTTAAGAATAACGTTACTTTAGCAACAGTGTGGTGTCGCCTTACACTAGATGGATAAGTAGCCGCTAAAACAACTATAAATTCTTATAACATACCAAAGTAAAGGCCTTACTGTCAAAACCTCATAAAATCTTCTTCATGCTTCTGATACGGTTTTCACCTATAGAAAAAGCGAGAAACGACGAAGGTAAGGAAGGGATATTTTGTACATATTTTATACATGATTTTGTGAAACAAACTTTGTTGTACGCTTACTACATAACACTTGACAAAATCCTAACAGGTACATCAAAATGTACTGAGAAATTGTAGATCTTAAATAGGTACGAGTTTAACCACAATGGCCACTATCGATATATTAGTTCAGTAAAAACGACTGGCTATTTGTGAAGCTATTTACAATAGTTAATAGACTCATCCGTTACTTTGCGGAAATTCATTTTTATAAAGTTATTAATAAATACATATAATAAATACATAACTCTGCAGTCGCTCATCCTGGAGTCTATTCGCTTGATACCTTGATTTGAGGCGAAACACATGTAGGGTTGTCGGTGGTGCTATATGTTACCACCTGGTTTCAAGTGTAGAGGTGGTGGTGCATCCAGTAGAATTAGTGCACGCATCTCTACAGATCCTCCTCCTACGAGGAAGGGTAGTATACTTCTTCTCTTCGGACCAGGCAACATATGCCTTTTATTTTTGCATACGGAATGGTGCAATGTATGTATTTATTAACAACTTTTATGAACCTCATTTCCTGTGGGTGTCGTAAAAGGTGACTAAGCCTTAAAGGTCGCATGGGCTGCCTACACACCTCAAAAAATAACACTCAAATCAATCAAAGAAACCAGGAACGCACAGGATACAATACAATAGAAAGAGACATCACATACATTTATGTGATCTGAAAATAGTTTAAGCAATTGTGTTATGGAATCAAAAACAACGAAGGTACCGAAAATACCAAGGCACGAGAAAATTTTGAGTGTCCAGGAATCGAACCCGAGATCTCAATGCTGGCGACGCCACCAGAATTTCCAGAGGTCAACAGAATTTAGGGAGTGAGCTATGTAATCTGCATACCTTACTATAATCACCACACTTAGATAAGAGTGGTGATTATTATTAACAGTGGTAGAGCCTCGCATCAGCTTTTGTTGTTGCATGCATGGGCCGGCTCGACCGGGGAAGTACCACGACCTCACAGAATACCGGCGTAAAGTAGAAGTCTAACAAACTTCTCTCTCTGTTCCCACACTGACCGAGGCAAACGAAGCAAAAAACCTTCGGCACCCCTTACCACGCTTGAAATGAAATGAAATGAAATGAATGAATGAAATATACTTTATTGTACACCTATAAAAAAAATAATATGTGACAAAAAAATAAAAAAAAAATGTACAATGGGTGACCTTATCGCTGATAAGCGATTTCTTCCAGGCAACCCATAAAAAATAACTAAAAACAAGAATAAGGTTAGAGTGTACACTAACACATGGAACAAAAAAAATTTAAAACCAATAAAAATTACAAAAAAAAGGTCACGGTTGCTATGGATCTTTGCAATATCAGGGGACTACACTCCAATCTTAATGCCGTCCACTACCATCTGGAGACGGAAAAGCCCGCCTTGCTTTTTCTTACCGAGACGCAGATATCCTCTCCGGCGGATACCTTTTATCTTTCCTACCCGGGGTACAAGGTTGACATTCTTTTGTGCCACGGGCCGGGGTTTGTGTATACGTCAGAGAGAATATATGTTCTCAGCGCCTCGGCAGCCTTGAAGGTAGGGACCTGTCCACCCTTTGGCTATGCATAGACAGCGACGACCACCTTCGCGTCTATGGGTGCCTCTATAGGTCCCACAGCGGTAATGCCGAAACTGAACGACTCATCGACCACATCCAAATGGCTGTAGATTTCGTGTTACAGCAGATCCCATCCGCAGAGGTCGTGGTACTCGGCGACTTCAACGCCCACCACGCCGAATGGCTACGATCTGACTGATCATGCGGGGAGATCTGTTTTTGACTTTGCCTTAGCATATGATCTGACACAACTGGTTACTTCGCCAACGCGGGTTCCGGATGTCGAAGATCATATACCTTCCCTGCTGGATCTTCTGCTGACCTCTCATCCGGACGGTTAAGTGGTCTCCGTTCATGCCCCTTTGGGTTCATCGGACCACTGCCTGATTCGGAGTAAAGTGCCTATCATGTGCCCATTGCGGTCGCGATATGCAGGCCACCGCCATGTGTGGCACTATAGGTCGGTCAGAAGGGATGCGAACTTTCTTTGCATCCTACCCATGGGGGCAGATTTGCTTCTCGCTGGATAGTCCCGACGCCGTTTCAGATTCCATCGCCGATGTGGTGCTTCAAGGAATGGAACTTTTCGTTCCTTGGCGAGAAGCTGGTTCGTCTTCCTTCTGGAACTCGTGCGTTCTGGTCCCTCGCCAAGGCTGTCCAAGGGAATTTCAGTCAGCCATCATTACAATCTATGCACAGGGAGGACAACTCGCTGGCCCATGACGCCAAAGAGAAAGCCGATCTTCTAAGTCGAAAGTCGTTCTCTTTTGGCGTCCAACTCGACTCACGATGACAGGGGAACTCACCGCCGACCATCCCGTGCAGTCTCTATGCCGGACATCCGGTTCTTTCAGAGCTCAGTGCGAAAAGCACTCTTCTCCCTGGACATCCAGAAGTCGAGTGGGCCCGATGGTGTCCCCCCTATTGTGCTGAGGATGTGTGCTCCAGAGTTGGCACCAGTTCTAACACGTCTTTTTCGGTACTCCTACTCTGAAGGCGTCGTCCCGAGGACATGGAAGTCAGCTTTGGTGCACCCGATCCCTAAGAAAGGCGACCGCACAGATCCGGCAAAGCAGCCGTGCAAATATTTCTCGGGGACACGTCGATGAGTACCGGAACAAACTTGTGTCTGAAGTCGAGATTTTGTTAGACAAAGTCTCGGATTGGGGCCGATTAAATTTAGTCCAGTTCAACCCTAAAAAGACAGAAGTTTGCGTGTTTACTGCTAAAAAGAAACCCTTCGTCGTGTCACCTCATTTTGAGAGCTTTCCGATACTGGCTGAGGCAACTAGGGGAGTCCCTAGTTGCCTGAGCCAGTATCGGAATCCTTGGACGTCGACATATCGAGCAGCGTTCAGTTTCGCGGTCACTTAGCAGGAAAGGCCAAATTGGCCTCTAAGAAGCTTGGCGTGCTCAGTAGAGCACGACAGTACTTCATGCCGGCCCACCGCTGGCAACTTTATAAGGCGCCGGTTCGGCCGCACATGGAGTACTGTTCTCATCTCTGGGCGGGGGCACCCCTTCTTCCATTTGACCGTATCCAACGAAGAGCGGCTCGAATCGTCGACGACCATGTTCTATTTGATAGGCTAGATCCCCTGGCAAGAGATGCAATATCTCTTCGCAATGAAGAGATATTGCATCTCTGCATTTTTTACAAGATTTACTACTGGGAGTGCTCTGAGGAATTGTTCGGATTAATACCAGCCGCTAAATTTCACCATCGAACCTTACGGCATAGTCAAAAATTCCATCAACACCATCTTGATGCTTGGCATTCCACCACATTGCGTTTTTCGCGGAATTTTCTGCCACGCACTTGCACTTTATGGAATGTGCTGCCGTCAGCGGTTTTTCCGGACCAATACGACTTAGGGACCTTCAAGAAAAGAGCCTATACCTTTCTCAAACGCCGGCAACGCATCTGCTATGCCTCTGGTATTGCGAATGATCATGGGCGGCGGTAATCACTTACCATAACGTGAGCCACCTGCTCGTTTACCACCCTTCCCTATAAAAAAAAATTAAGCATTTTTATGGGAGAGACAGGCCTCTCCCAGGTCTATACCCAGTAGTGGAAAGTTACGGGCCATTTTGTTCAGATAAATATGTTAGCTATCTCGGACATTTAATAAAGATACAATAATGTCTCTTACAATTATTATTCAAATAAATTTGACTTGATGATAAGTTAAAGTAATATCTATAGATATAAGAATATATAGACTAAGATTTAGCCTAGCAGACGAAAGTTGGGGTTGTACACGAATCGATTTGTTTTTTTAAGTTTCACTATATAAGAAATTTCTGTATATTTGTGAGCACGTGTGAACTGCGCCCAACTCTTTTTATGGTAAAAATAACCATAGGCCAACGTTGAGTCGCTAGGTCATTTATATGACTTTAGACGAACAAAGTTCTATTAATATTTATAAGCAAATATATAAGTCAAATTCTATATTTAGATGGCCATGGTAGCCCTGTGATCAAACTTTTATTGTACGTGTCTGACCCAGATTCGATCTCCAGACTAAAATTTTTAATACCGATATTGAGTGCTGATTTTCTAACAAAAAAAAGACATCGGTGTAGAACTACGTCTTGAAGAAAATTATGTCAAATTATTTCCTGGACATCTTAAGACAGAGCGGTTCGATAGAACTCCGATCAAATATTATTTAAGATTAATGTAATTTGAGAGAGAAGAGAGCCTTTGCCCAGCTGTGGGCATTGTCTGACTGCTGCACTTCAGTTATAAATTAAGTACTGCATCAGTTGAACGTTGAACTAAATAAGAATAAAACAGTTACCAGAGGTCTTCATATATTAAAATAAACAGCAGTTTTTTCACGATCTTTACTCCAAATGAAAATAAAATGGAAAAAGTCGCAACAATGCATCTACACATAATCACATTGAGAACAAAATATTAAGCGACATAATTACACTCACAGAATTAAAATGACAACCCTTACATACTATATAAAACTTATAAAACACTATTATAAAAATGAAGGCGCCTGAATACAAAGAAAACCTTGATGAATATGTAGTAGTTAACTTTTAACCGCTGCGCGAGAAGGAGAATAAGTACGTATATTTCTTTGGCAGTCTGTTGACAATAAAACTTATAGATTTTAATAAAGTTACATTCAATCTTCTCTTTGGAAGCGACATGCGGTGTACATTAAAATGAAGTATCTTTTTAATGATTAATTCAGTGCTTGTCAAATTTCAACACAGTCTTTCTATTGAGGTGTGGTCAATTTAACGTGGGAACAGGAGAACCGGTTTGCGGGCGGTAAGTCGTCGCAATCGGAATCTTTTCGCGCATCGGCAAGTGTTAGCTTGTCACATTTTTACAACAAAACACATAATTTACCATTGGAAATTAACTCTAGATATAACTGAATAACTTCACTTCTGCGTCACTTCAGACGCTACGAAAGATGATTAAGGTCCAGCATCTTTTAATTTATACTCAAAATATAAAGGCACATTGTTTTGGTCTCTCAAAAGGCTCAATTAATGCAAATTTTTTATTCAGAATACATGTCGACGTGGTCAGTTACTTATTTTAATTAAGTATTATATATGTTACAATTTCTGGTTATTGTTAGGAGATTTAAACTTAATAAATATACAAATTTAAAATACAATAATTTTACTTGTATAGGATGCTATAAACATTCTTTATTTAGATTATGTTGATTTTAAAAAAGAACAGAGTTTCTTTTTAAATGACATGTGCTCAATACAATTACACGATAAGTAAAACTACATTCACACGCAATACATAATTCGCTTCAGCACTTTAGCTAGTTTCTGTGTGTAAATTATTTAAAACCATAAACAAACACAACATAAAATATAAATATGAAATTCCTGAAGAATATTTATTGGTATGCTTAAAAACAAACTTCTTAAATAAAATCAAATAAAACAACCTCTCTGTAAAATACATCACTGGATAAAAAAATTATTTCATTACTAAAATTTTTATCAACAAACAATTGTATTGTGCTAATATGTAAATTGTGCATTGAAATGACATGACAATGCCTCCTTATAACACACATAAGAGAGACCTTGCCACAGCAACATTATTACAAGTAAACCATTTATTTAAAAGGTATTCCTGAGTATTAAGTAAACATTTTTTTGTTATCTGAGGTATATCATTATTTGAATATAACTGAATCTCTTTTCAGAATATTGGGTGGAGTCGATGGATACATATAGCAAGATTCATTCCAGCGCAATATTTAGGGACCAATATTGTTTGGCCTATGTTCAGTAGTGGACTTTAGATAGAGGAATGATTTAGATGCTGAGCGAGAGATGATTACTACAAAGGAGTTTACTAATTATTCACTTTAAGTCAGTGTTACCCGTATGTTTGGTAAGAATATCCGGAGCGGCAGAGGCTCAAATGTCATATATCTATATCCCTCGTGTGGCGTCGCTCGAGGGGTGTTGGTTGGGTGTCGCCGCCCGCCGCGCCGCCCGCCGCGCCGCCGCCGCGCCGCCCGCCGCGCCGCTCGCCGCGCCGCCCGCCGCGCCGCCGCCGCGCCGCCGCCGCGCCGCCGCCGCGCCGCTCGCCGCCGCTCGCCGCGCCGCCGCCGCGCCGCTCGCCGCGCCGCTCGCCGCGCCGCCCGCCGCGCCGCCCGCCGCGCCGCTCGCCGCGCCGCTCGCCGCCCGGCGTCACTTCTTGCCCGCGTCGTAGCCGGGCATGACGGCGCGCAGCGCGGCCCGCAGCGGCTCGTTGACGCGCGGCTGCAGGCCGGCCAGCCGCCGCCGGCAGCACGGGCAGCTCTGCGTCTCGCACGACTTCAACGCGAGCTTCAGGCACGCCTGCCAGCACCAAACACGCGACACCAGTTAGGCCGCAAGGAGAGAGAAGGATATCGGTGAGTACTTAGACTTTGTCGCACCACAGATACTATTTCTGAAGATTTCAATTACGCAGTTTGTCTGAGGTAAACGAAGCGACATCTTGTGTTAAAATCAAGCGATGAACCTAAGTAGGTTTATTGCTTCATCAGGGTTAATAAAATAACATCATCACAGAGTGCATCTGCCCTCCAATAATAAGACCATCAGAAGCTAATACTCCAGAAAATAAGACAGTAGAATAAAATAGAAAAGAGAAAAAATCACTATAATTTTTTTTTAACATTATAAGCTAGCGTTTAAACTACAATCCCACCTGATGGTAAGTGGCGATGTAGTTTTTGTTGGTAGGCACACTAGCTTAGAAAGAGCCTATTCACTCTTCTCTTGAAGACACCCACATTGTAATCGGACGGAAAGACTGATGCAGGCAAATTATTCCAGTCCTTTGCTGTACGCATTATGAACGACGAAGCAAAACGCTTCTCCGAATGCAGGGTATATCAAAATGATAAAACCTATAAGGTTATTACAAATATTACGTTGATTTTCGTCTTCATAATAGTAAATATAAATTTGCTTGTTCTTTGCAAGTGTTCTGTAAAGTTCAGATGCTCACCATGCAGAAGTTGTGCAGGCAGGGAGTGGTGACCGGGTTCACTGCCACCTCTTGGCATATTATACAGAGGAACACCTGCGTCACCCGCTCTATAAACTCCTGAAATTAACAAAAATTTTAATACTTATTTACTTATTTTCACGCACAGTTCCTGACAGGGTAGCCATAATGATATTAAAATATTAATTTATTTGATTACATATTATTGAATAACAAACGAAATTGTCATCACATAAACCATATTACATGACGACATATCGCCTATTATCATTAGATTAGCAACACTATAAAGTAATCTTTTACAAGAGAGATCATATTGGATATAGATGCATAGACGGCGCGGCATTCCAACTCAGTCCTACGAGTTACAGTATTTGCTAACTTAATATAAATCTTAATACTTCAAACAAGCCCATCTTGAATAAATATTGCTGATCTAAAATTAGTGATTTTTATTACAAGCTAAATATTTATTACACAGAATTTTTTTTCTTTACATTAATTAATAAAAATAAAATTAATATAAGACTTAAAAACATAATAAATAAATATATAGATATAATATATATAATACATAGATAGATATAATACATAAATTTTAAATGATGTAACACAGGTCGTCATTATATCTGTTAAAAATGTATTACAGCGCCATCTATTTTTAGCCCTAGCGTATTCCGCTACTAAAGCCACCACTTCGCACCTTCTTGCCCGCGGCGCGGCACAGCGCCAGGCACTCCCGCCACCGCGTGCCGTTGACGCAGTCCGCCTCCACCGCCGCGCGCTCAGCAGCGCTCAGCAGCGTCTCCTCTCCCTTCACACTCTTCTTGTTCTGCGGACTCTTCGCGGTAACTACACTAGGAGCGGTTCCCTTCGGACTGCTGTCGGAGCTCTTCTTTGCACCTGAAACGTTGCATTAATTCCGTAATTAGTGAAGTGGGTGTTACTTATCGAAACAATAGACTTTTATTTTGCTCTACCTCTCAGTAAATGGACAGTAAATTACAAGCAATG
This sequence comes from Sericinus montela, assembly GCA_029286605.1. Classification (NCBI taxonomy): domain Eukaryota; kingdom Metazoa; phylum Arthropoda; class Insecta; order Lepidoptera; family Papilionidae; genus Sericinus; species Sericinus montela. The sequence goes on along the minus strand of JAGSMR010000082.1, from coordinate 238,524 downwards.
GACTTTAGACCTCTTTTTTTTGTTTTCATTCTGATTCTTATCAATTTTGTTTGTACACTTTTACTGTGATTTGTGATTGTAATCTGAAGTGTCGGAATAAATGTCTTAATGTTTTTACATGTAATGGCCATTGTTTGTACTTGCCTATCTGATTTTCATACTTATATAGAGGTTAAGTAACCCACCTTTACTTTTACTTGCGGACTGCCCTTCTGTCTTGCGTTTTTTAACAGGCGGCGATACCTCGGACTCCGATTCACTAGATTGATTGTTCTCGCGGAGCACGCGCTTCTTGCTTCCCTTGCCGTTTTTCTCTTTCAGCGCTTTCTTTTCCGCTTCAGCCTCCAAATAGCCATCTGGATACTGTGCAAAAATTATTAGACTAATTATTTCGGGAAAATTACTTTTCCCAAGAAAATTATGGAAAATATATCCGTTAAAATATATCCGTCATGTTAATTTCTTTTTTGCATTAAGTTCAGTTTTCAAATTATCAACTTTTCAGACAGAATGTTTTTGTATATATATATATATATATATATATATATATATATATATATATATATATATATATATATATATATATATATATATATATATATATATATATATATATATATATATATATATATATATATATATATATATATATATATATATATATATATATATGTATATATATATATATATATATATATATATATATATATATATATATATATATATGTATATATATATATATATATATATATATATATATATATATATATATATATATACATATATATACATATATATATATATATATATATATATATATATATATATATATATATATATATATATATATATATATATATATATATATATATATATATATATATATATATATATATATATATATATATATATATATATATATATATATATATATATATATATATATATATATATATATATATATATATATATATATGAATGTTAGTTTAAAACAAAGTGGTTGAGTCGTACAATGATAGGGAACTGCTTGGCGCCGGGCTCCCAGGGCGCGGGGCTCGGGTCGTCCCTCCGCAGCAGGTACTTCCACACAATGAAGCCGGACAGGCCCCGCTCCGGGTAGTACTTCACCACTTTGTAGATGCCGTCGTATCTGAACAGTAACAAGCAACGGAGGGCGGATTATTATTAAGCTTAGTTGTTAATAAATATAACAAAGGATAAATTTATGTTCTTTTTTCTTTCTGTCTGACCCACCTTTCACAACAACAGTGTGATATTTCTTTTGGGACATGACAGGTGGCGAACCTGTCGCTGTCTGTGCGTCCAATCTATCGATATAAAACGTACAACAATTAAAAAAACCACTGGTACGATCCTACCACTCTTGACTAGAATTCCGATCTGTAGGATCAGACATTACCGGCGTCTAGCACGTACCTCCACAAGGTACGTGTACGTGCTACAGTCCGAGCAGTACCGACCTGATGCCCTCCCTGGGCGCGTACTTGGGGAAGTGCTTGAGCATCTTGTAGGAGCGCACGACGCGCACCGGGCGGCCCGCGCGCCACGCCGCGCCCGCGTCCGCGCCCGCCGCGCTCACCGCCGCCGCCGCCGCGCAGTTGCGCGCCAGCGCCCTGCAAGCCGCAAGTTACACGCACGCACGCACACGCGCCACGTGTACCGGCACGTGTGCGCGCGTACACGTTATTATCGAACTTTTGTTTATTGATAACTTGTGACTATATGCAATCGGTACTTTGATTAAGTATATATATATATGTGCGCATAGAAAGTGACTGTTGTGAAATGACGTTTATGTTAAAAATGCTGAATTTTATGTGGGCACGCAAACAATGTATTGTTTATAAAGAAATATGTCATGTCCGTCATCTCTTTACGCACAGTATGACGCCCTGCGCCTCTTCAGCGCCCATAACATTTTTTTTCTCTCATTTGTCTACGGTGTATTGTTCTATTATTAAAAAAGCACGCAAATATTTAATAAGTCATTCCGAAGATTTAGATAGCAGGATATTCTTCTCGAAAAATACCACACCAAATTTTAACAGACCGGTGACGGGCAGAAGCTAAGGTAGAAGGTGTCTGGTGCTGCAGTCGCCAATCCGCTTGCCAAGCGTAGTGATTATCGCATATCTTCACGTATGGGAGAGGCCTGTGTTTTGTAATGGCCTTTTACATACCATTAAGATTAGGTTAGCAAATATCAGGGTGAATTAGGATTCTCCTACAATATCTTTCTACTTAAATTTATAATTTTCACGCCAATCAAAACACATTTAGGCACCACGAGGATGATCAAGAAGCAATGTGGTGATTGTAGTGCGCACGCACTTGTTCTCCTGGTGAGCGTCTGGTCGCAGGACTGGCCGGCGGTGCGCTTGTTGCCGGACAGGTCGCGCCCGCCGCTGCCCGTGTACGTGAACTCGTTGCCGTTGTCCACGTCGTCCTCGTACCCGCCTGCAGCGCGCGCACACATACATACAGACGAACAGAGACAGAGGTACATTATATACATCGCTCGGATCTCACACTAAGTAGCTAAACCACGCGTGTTATGGAATCCGAAACAGCGAACGTACCACAAACACCCAGATCGAGATAATACAAAAAAATATGTTTCCGTTTTTACTGATCGGGAATCAAACCTAGGTCTCGGAGCCGTACGCCACTCGTTCACGGAGGTCGTCGACAGAACCTTGGGTGACGTATTGAGGTAAGCGTGGTTTTTATGACATATCTTTCTATCGGAGAGAACTATGTCCAGTAGTGGACAGTCGTACGGACCATAATTTATCACCACTTTGATTAATCCAGGTGGAGGGAAACCAGGTGTGAACAATGAACATTCCAGTTGACTTGTAGTTGAACATATTTTTTAAGTACATTCAGAAATACTAAAATCATTAAAATACTTCCAGAATTCCTACAGATAATATCAATAATAGATGACCTTCATATACGAGCGTCGTGCACACCGGTTTTAATGGCACCGTCAGCTGAGGTCACGTGTTCGATTGAACGTGTTGTACGTGTTGTATCGAATGTAAAATAAACACTTTTACACATTACCTCGGATCTGGGTATTTGGTGCTTGTTATTTCTAAATCCATGACACGCTCGCATTAGTTACTTACTTTGTGATCAGAGCTATGTACGTGATGTTGTCCCTGTGTATATAATAAAAAAGTATCTTTACGGAATGTGACAGAGGTTTAGACAATTAAGTGCCTTCGACTCATCTTTCATCAAAGAAATCTTTGGGACGTGACATGTGACCCTGTCTCCGTCTTACGCCCAAACCAACGTTATAAATCGTACAAATTTTGGAAAAAAATAAACCATTGATACGAGCCTACATATCGAACTTGATTCGACCAACCACACGGCTTCCGTGACCCTTATTCTTTCAATAATTGACCATTGAAGTATCAGTGTTGAATCAGTGGACGCAGTACGCAAGCGACGTACCCGAGAGCACGATGCTGTAGGCGCCGTCCACGTCGCGGCCGTGGATGCCGGACACCGGCGGCCGGTGCACGCCGGACTCCGACAGCTGCGCACGCACGCACTTAGCTCACACGTCACGTAACAACATGCCACCGCGCATTACGTCATTACCCACAGATAGGCCGGATGCCGTCGGCGAAACACTACAATATCTTCACGCCATTCGCAACACAGGGGCAGGCAGTGGTCTACACAATTAAATACTTTTGACACACCTACCACCGAAGACATTTTTTTTTTTTTGGGACAACGTGACAGGTGGGTGAGCCCGTCGCTGTCTTTATGTCCAAGTCAAAGATATAAATCATACATACGTTTTTGAAAAAATCCATAGGTAATTCCGATTACCCAACAACTATCGGCTATCGTGATTTTTTAAGATTTTTATTAAATTCTTAAGATATTCTTATCAAATTACTTAATTCATATTTATATCTATTAAATAGAATCTTTTATAACCATTTTTATGGCATGTGAAATTTAGAGAATCATAACACGATAAATTATTTCATATTTATATCAAATCTTATCTCATTTCAAGTTGATGACAAGCCTCGAAAAAACCTCGATAATATTCTAGTCTCGGTATTTAGTATTGCAATCGCCAAGTGTGGCGTTTACGGTGAATGCCTATATTCTGCCGTCGTTTGTCTGCCACGTCTGTAGACTTTTCACTGGTCGTTAAGTAGGTTCAATAGAGGTACAATTTGAAATAAATATATAAAATATATAATAACATTAAATACTGTAAAGGAGACTTTTAATACTGAATTTTAAATCCTGAACTACATCCAAAGACACCAAAGACTCACCTGTATTCTAAATCTCCAACACATACCAACTTCGATGCCCGGGATAGGACCGAAATGATTAGGCGGCATTGCACATGTCTTTGTTTTACCTGAAATCGAAAACATTTTATATTTCACAACAGAAAGTAATTACAATGGCCGACAGTAGTTTACATATAGGCAAAAGGTTACACTAACCTATGATAAAACGTATTCGTGGTAGGATGTTTTCATATCTACTGCCTACCTCTTCTTCTAAAACCACTTGTAGTGTACATTTTAATTTAATTAGGAAATCGAAGTGTAAATCACATCACACTATTATTATAAATGCCAATGTTTGTTTGTTCAATCATAGATCGGGCGCGAATAGGCCAGCACGACTGGAGCGGGACCATCAATACCGCCATGAAATAGATGAATCTTGTGCTTCGGGATACCATCCGGTAAGCCTCACAACCCTACTCCATTCTTTTTAATAAAAAAAAACCTCTACTGAAAAGCTCTAGACAAGTGTCTGAAGCTACAAAGAGACATGCAAGTGTTTGAAAGTGTGTTAGTGGTGGTAGACAGAGGTCCGAAGTAAGAGGTATTAAATCACTTCGACCCCACTTTCACTGGAGACTTATTTTGGGATAACGTGATAGTTGAGCCTGCCACCATTATCTCCAAGACCTGGTGACTTCCTTTTCTTGGATTGTTTTTAGAAATGGTTTACTATATCCCGATTTAATTACGTGGTTACCCATGAAGGGTATTCAAAATTTTCGTACGAAAGATATCTTATCGCGGGCATATCTTGAGAAGATATACCCGCGTGCGCCAAACAGACTGCAATCATCTTATCAGCTCCAACTAAGAAGCGTAGTATAAACACAAATGTAATATAAGTGAGATAAATTGTAATCTACACAATTAACACGGCCTGCAAATGTGTACTGAAGTTATATATGATGTGATATTGGTGTTTTAAAGAAACATTTTTACTTGATGTTCAAGCATAAAGTTGAATGACCTTACTCGTATTCAGAATCTTATGACTTGAACAGAGACTTAATAAAGTTAATTCATTCAAAATATTTGTGTATTACAAAATACAAAAAGTAAACTCTTGAGAAGCAGAGTTGTATTATGTAATTGTTCAGTCTTGATGACATGCGTGTTTTTGTTCATGTCCAAAGAAAAGTAAGTTTGATCGTTTGATTGATTATTGATCGACAAATGTTATCATAATGAGATTATTAATGATACCATTATGTAATATTTAGTTTGTATTATTTATATATTATAATAAAGAAAAATTGAAAAGTTAAAAAGCTTTTCTCTTTCTTCTCTTCGTCTTCGATAGCCGAGTGGTTGAGTTGTCGGAAGATCGAGTCGAGAGATCCGAGTTCTATCTCCAGGTGGCAGGCTCGTACCAATGGGTTTTGTAAAAAAAAACTTATGTAAGAATATCGTTGGCTTAATATGTCCAAACATAAAGACGTCGACGGGCTCTCACCACCTGTCGCGTTGTCCCGAAAATATCTTCGGGGGAAGGTGGGTCGAAGGGATATAATTGTCTACACTAGACCTCTGTCTACCCCTGTATTGGGAATCGCGTGAAGATATTTATTTATTGTATAAAGCTTTTTGCAATGGACAATGGTATCTGGTCAGTGTGCGGTTATTGTGGAGAGTATCCGTGCGGGAGCGCCGTGCGAGACCCACCGACGCAGGCCATGCCGCGGCCCCAGTCGCGCGAGGCGGCGGCGGGGGCGGCGGCGGGGCGGCGCGGGCGGCGGCGGCGCGGCGCCGCGGCGGCGGCGGCGGGCGCGCGCAGCCCGGGCAGTACCAGTCGCCGTCCGGCAGCCGCGCCAGCGCCGGCCGCAGGCACCCCATGTGGTAGCCCGCGTTGCACTCGTCGCACAGCACGATCTGACAACCACGCGCACAACAACTTGATAAACCCGACATTGTTACTAGATAGTACATAGCAATACAAGCTACAATAGCCATGTAGTTAGACGTTTGGATTCAAATAGGTTCATGTTCGTGCCCGAGTTGAGAGGCTCGTAAAGATGAATTTTTTTACCACCATTCACATTGATCCAAACGATTAATACAATAATAATAAAACTAGACAATTTTTATTGGTTCTCTAGACAATTATTATGGCTTAATTAAAAACATGTGTCCATTTTGCCTCTTTTTTCGTTTTAAGATTTTATATATTTTTGTACAGTGTCAAAGTCTCGATAGCCGAATGGTTGGGTGGTCGCAATTTCGAGTCAAGAGACCCGAGTTCGATCCCCAGGTGGCAACCTCGTGCCAATAAATGTTTTCAAAAACTTATGTACGAATTATATCGTTGGCTTGGACATAAAGACAGCGACGGGCTCACCACCAGTCACGTTGTCCCGAAAATATCTTCGGTGGAAGGTGAATCGAAGGGACTTAATTGTCTAAACTAGACCTCTGTCTACCCCTGTACTGAGAATTGCGTAAAGATATTTACTTATTTAACAGTGTCAAAGAGATAACTGTATTTAGGAATTTATTACAAATAAATAATAATAAGCCACCCCACAAACAGCCCATTGAAGTCAACGGTGCTCAAAGTACCGCTCTGTTCCCACACTGACCGAGGCAAACGAAGCAAAAAAACCTTCGGCACCCCTTTCCACACTTGCCGTGGATCTGCAATATCAGGGGACTCCATTCCAATCTTGATGCCGTCCACTACCACCTGGAGACGGCGAAGCCGGCCTTGCTTTTTCTTACCGGGACGCAGATATCCTCTCTGGCGGATACCTCTTATCTTTCCGACCAGGGGTACAAGCTTGAACATTCTTTTGTGCCTCGGGCCGGAGGTTGTGTGTACGTCAGAGAGGATATATGTCCTCAACGCGCTCTTGAAGGTAGGGACCTATCCACCCTTTGGCTACGCATAGACAGCGACGACTACCCTCGCGTGTATGGGTGCCTCTATAGGTCCCACAGCGGTAATGCCGAAACTGACCGACTCATCGAACACATCCAAATGGCTGCAGATTCCCTGCTACAGCAGATCCGTGGTATCGGCGACTTCTCATCCGGACGGCTTTGTGGTCTCCGTTGATGCCCCTTTGGGTTCTTCGGACCACTGCCTGATCCGGAGTAAAGTGCCCATCATGTGCCCATCGCGGTCGCGATATGCAGGCCACCGCCGTGTGTCGCTCTACAGGTCGGCAGATTGGGAAGGGATGCGGTCTTTCTTTGCATCCTACCCATGGGGGCAGGTTTGCTTCTCGCTAGATAGTCCCGACGCCGTTGCTAATTCCGTCGCCGATGTGGTGCTCCAAGGCATGTAACTCTTCGTTCCTTCCTCTGTGGTGCCCATCGGTGGTAGATCAAAGCCTTGGTTTGGTGGCACCTGCAGAATGGCATCTCGCCAAAAGCAGCAGTGCTACCGGGCCTGGGTTAAAGCATTGGCGTCTCGGGATTCAAAAACTAGCGTTTATAAGAAGGAGTATAACTCTGCCGCCAGGTCCTTCAAAAGAGTCATTTCTGCGGCAGAGTCCGAGCACATTGGCAGAAGTGGCGAGAAACTAGTTCATCTTCCTTCGGGAATTCGTGCGTTCTGGTCCCTCGCCAAGGCTGTCCAACGGAATTTCAGTCAGTCATCACTACCATCTCTGCACAGGGAGGACAACTCGCTAGCCCATGACGCAAAAGAAAAAGCCGATCTTCTAGGTTATCTTTTTGCGTCCAACTCGACTCTCGATGACAGGGGGAATTCACCGCCGACCATCTCGTGTAGTGAGTGCTCTATGCCGGACATCCGGTTCTTACAGAGCTCAGTGCGAAAAGCACTCCTCTCCCAGGACATCCAGAAGTCGAGTGGGCCCCATGGTGTCCCCCCTATTATGCTGAGGATGTGTGCTCCAGAGTTGGCACCGGTTCTAACGCGACTTTTTCGGTACTCCTACTCTGAAGGCGTCGTCCCGATGACATGGAAGACAGCTTTGGTGCACCCGATCCCTAAGAAAGGCGACCGCTCAGATCCGGGCAACTACAGACCGATCGCCATCACTTCCTTGTTCTCCAAAATAATGGAGTCCATTATAAACTGCCAGCTCTTGAGGTACTTAGAGGAGCACCAGTTGATCAGTGACCACAAGTACGGCTTCCGTCGGAGTCGCTCGGCAGGTGATCTTCTTGTGTACCTCACTCATCGATGGGCGGAGACAGTAGAGAGCAAGGGTGAGGCCCTGGCAGTTAGTTTGGACATAGCTAAAGCCTTTGATCGGGTATGGCACAAAGCGCTTCTTTCAAAGCTTCCGTCATATGGGCTTCCCGAGAAATTTTGAAATTGGGTCACTAGTTTTCTCACAGACCGGAGCATCAAGGTCGTAGTTGACGGTGCATGCTCGGGCTCCAAGTCTGTGAATGCTGGTGTCCCAAAAGGCTGTGTGCTATCGCCAACCCTGTTTCTTCTGCACATCAATGATTTGTTACAAATTAGTAGCGTTCATTGCTATGTCATCCGGACAGCACTGGTGATGCCCTTTATACCGGCCGTGCCAATATTTGTCGGAAACGTCGATGAGTACCGGAATAAACTTGTGTCTGAAGTCGAGATTTTGTTGGACAAAATCTCGGACTGGCGCCGACTAAATTTAGTCCAGTTCAACCTTAAAAAGACACAGGTTTGCGCGTTTACCGCAAAAAAGAAACCCTTCGTCGTATCACCTCGTTTTGAGAGCACTCCCCTAGTTGCCTCAGCCAGCATCGGAATCCTTGGCGTCGACATACCGAGCAACGTTCAGTATCGCGTTCATTTGGAAGGAAAGGCCAAATTGGCCTCTGAAAAGCTTGGCGTGCTCAGTAGAGCACGACAGTACTTCATAACGGCCCACCGCATGCAACTTTATAAGGCGCAGGTTCGGCCGCACATGGAGTCTCTGGGCGGGGGCACCCCAGTGTCAGATCCTTCCATTTGACCGTATCCAAAGAAGAGCTGCTCGAATTGTCGACGACCATACTCTATCCGATCGGCTAGATCCCCTGGCTTTGCGAAGAGATGTTGCATCTCTTTGCATTTTCTATAAGATCTACAACGGGGAGTGCTACGAGGAATTGTTCGGATTAATCCCAGCCGCAGAATTTCACCATGGCACCTTACGGCATAACCAAATATTTCATCAACACCACCTTGATGCTTGGCATTCCACCACAGTGCGTTTTTCGCGGAATTTTCTGCCACGCTCTTGCACTTTGTGGAATGAGCTGCCGTCAGCGGTTTTTCCGGACCGATACGACTTAGGGACCTTCAAGAAAAGAGCCTATACCTTTCGAACGCATCCGCTACTCCTCCGGTATTGCAGATGTTCATGGGCGGCGGTAATCACTTACCATCACGTGTGCCACCTGCTCGTTTGCCTCCCTCTTCTATAAAAAAAAGTAGTCAGCATAAGAATTGACCTTAGTAGGTCAATTCTTATGCTGAATAGGTAGGTTTGAAAGATGACCTTATCACTAAAATGGATAAGGGCGTGCTTCGATGGTTTGGACACGTTGAGCAAATGAGCGAAGCGAATTGTGCAGAAAATATACAGCGCGAAAGTTAATATTAAAAGGGGTTGAGGTAGGCCGAGACTAACTTTTGAAGATCATGTGAGCAAATTGCTCGAATACGGGAGGGTCAAGAGTACTCGGATACCTCGACGTGAATGATGAATCTGAATGAAGCGAAAGAGGTATGTAAGGATCGTGACACTTGGCGATATGTTCTCTCTGGCTACCCTGTCAGGGATTGTACGTGAAGATAAATAAATAAAATAATCCTTATTGGATAAACCTATCCTGGCAGAAACATGAATATTTTTTTTCGTAAACGCTCTGGACAATATGTAATGCTTTCTACATATGGAAACATCAATTGTGACAATCTTTACAATAATTAGAAATATTTAAGGTGGACGTATGAAACACAACATCTTTTACAATACACTATTTGATAGAGGCTTATAACCTAATCATAAACATGCCAGCCCGACAAATAAGATAAACAACTATGATTATGGTACAGTTGACATGTACAAATATATTATCATTATACAAATATATCCTAAAAATACATTCATTTACGAATATACTCTAAGACTACATACATACATGAAAATGTGAGGTATACAGAGGTAAAGATAATTAAGTCCATTCACCAAAGATTTTTTTTAGAACAAAGTGACCCTGTCGTTGTCTTTATGACCAAGCCAACAAATAAATCGTACACAAGTTTTGAAAAAAACCCATTGGTACGAGCCTACTACCTGGGGATTGAACATGGGTCTCTTGACTCGAATTCCAATCAAATTAAATAATTCCGACCACTAAGCTATTGCGACTTAAAAGTTACTTAATTTACTTTATGACACATCATTTACAATAAGAACTTATCCATGAATATACACATAAATAAAATGCTCTAAGAACACATAGATTTGTGTATAAATCTCAAGTATAAAAGCAAATCTTTAGCAACTCAAGTAACAAAACAGACTGATTATTAACATACCGTCTCCGGTGACTCTTTCCCCAAGCACAAGCAACAGCCGCAGTCCTTACAAGGTGCATCTTCGTCATCGCGACACGTCAAGCAATTCAAAGGCTGAGATCCTGAATGAAGACAATACATTCATAACTAATGTACATAATACCAAGTATACAGATTTTATAACAACATTCCCATAAAATGGTATAAGAATAGCTGCAAACTGAAACTATGACAAAATATAAATGCAGATTTCTCCAACTCTAGTCCAGCAGACTAATTAGAGTAGACAGCAGAATTAAGAGTACCTCCTTGACCACAAGGGGTCACTACCATTCTAGGGGTTTAATAAATAGGTTATTTCACTATTTACTTTACGTAATTTTAAACTTGACATACTTTTCTCAGGCTGGGTCTTCATCATGTTATTATATTTCTCAGTTCTCTCCGCAACTGGTACAACTTCTTCAATAGCAAAGATCTTGTCCAAAACTTTCACTTTGGTTTCATCCTGTGGTACTGAATCGGAACCCAAATACAATGTTCCAACCAATTCATAGCTTGATCTCAATTTCTTTATTTCAGCTACTCGGAAGTCATACCTGTTTATTATAAAATTGTTATAAAATGACAAATATAGGAAAAGAAACTTAAGTTTATTAGTGGAGAAAGTAGACCTAAAATGCCATTTTCATAATTTAAAAGATACATAAAACACAATACTAATTAGTAAAATAACTCTTTATTGATAAATGATTTATCATCAGGAATGGTGGTAGAGTTAAAATGTTTGCTCTTGTAACAGATATATTTATTAAACTTACCAATTTCCCTTTTCATTTGGTTCATCAGTATTATGATTAAGCATAACTTTCTGTCCAACTTTTAAATCCTTAATATCTATGACAGTGCGAGCCCGTGGCCTTATCTCTGACTGATTGCTGTATAAATCTGAATCTTCTTCACTATAAAAAAAGAAGAAAAAATAAATATCTTCACGCCATTCCCAATACAGGGGTAGACAGAGGTCTAGTCTAGACAATTAAGTCCCTTCGACCCACCTTACACCGAAGATATTTCGGGACAACGTACAGGTGGTGAGCCCGTCGCCGTCTCTATGTCCAAGCCAACGATATCAATTGTACATAGGTTTTTGAAAAAACCCATTGGTACTGCCACCAGGGGATCAAACTCGGGCTTTATAATTTAAAAAGAAGTCCATAATTTAAAAAGAAGTCAAGAAGTATTTGGGCTAGACACTAGAAAAAAATTGCAATAAATCACAGACCATGTGACAGTATTAACGCCATTGTGTACATAATATTTTATATACTTAAAACACCAATGTTCTTCATAACCTTAAAGTAATACATTAAAAACTAGAATGGTGTATCACATAAATATAGATAAGAGTTACGATACTCACTCATCGTCAAGTTGTATTTTATACAAAAGATTCCTGCTTGCATCTATTCCATTATTCTTTGATATAGAGGCATCTACTTCCATTTCTTTTTTTCCTTTGGGTGATTTGCTAAAATACTTAGCTATCCCTTTTTTCTTAGTTTTAGGACTACCTTCTTCCTTTTCTAAACTTGGAGGCTCATTTTCAAGATCACTTCCTTTATTGGAGCTTTGTTTAGCGGTTGTTGTCGCAATTTCATTACTTTTAGTATTTGCATCGGTAGCGGGGTCAAAAACAATGCGGACTATCTTCCCCTCTAACCAACAACCTTGTTCTTTATCTCTCAAGTCAATCAGGTCTCCCAATACATAAAGACTGCTTGTTGCATCTGAATCAATAAAAAAAAAATTATCTTGAAAATTTAGACTTTATTTACCGAAAAAATTATTTTATTATTTACAATACTTATTAACTAAAAACAAGAACGATGACTGCATTTCCACGTTGAATGGCTAGACTTAACCGTTGTGCGAGAAAAGAACCAGCCCTCTTGTCACCAGCGGCAACGATAAGTCGCGAATACAATTCCTTTAGAAACTGCATCGCGCGGGGACCCCACGGACCGATTGTCTCTACGGCAATTGGAACAAATATATAGTCTCCTTTCTAAGACTCATATTTCCGCCATATACTCGATTCAGCTGCCTCTGATGCCGCCCCGGCCCTTATCGAAGTGCCCTTGATATGAGAGGCCGCTAATGTATCGACGCAAGTTGCGTCCCACACAAAAGCTTTGCCTCTCTCCTAAGGGACTAAAGTCAAGCCGTCAGGTCTCTTACCATCCTCCCTAAATATTCCACAAGGCTCTAAAACCGAGGGAATATTTATGGAAACAAGAGCCCTTCGGATGATTTCAATCAAGGAACCTTGACGAGACAGTCTGCCGGCACTTTTTGGCATGAAAGTCCGTGGAGGCCTAACTCGCTGCCACAAGGACATCGATGTGGTTGACAAATCGATGCTCCCAATCGTATTGCTACAGCTATTCGTAAACTTTCGTTATCCAGTAATGTACCAAGGTTTCTTCATGGTAAAGCATGTAGCCAGTAACTGGATTCCTTTGTCGAAACACCTAGAAAGCAGGCGCGGTCTCTGTGAAAATTGTTCAGTAAGCAGCAGTTGCACATTCTGAACCAACGGGATATTCCACTGTTTTTGTGAGTTAGGTTCCAGTGGAATATCCTCGCCGGGACAGAGACGTAACCATGCTTCTCTTGCCTCGGAAGCAAAGGTCAAGTCCAAATCATTCTTAAGAATTTTACGTGACAAATCATGAACACTGTGTATGGAGGCAAGGAAAGCCGGCAGCGCAATATTTGAAACCTCTCTTATACCAATACCTTCAAATCTAACAGGTAAAGTAGATTGAGTCCAGCTAGATGAGACTTAAGATAAATTTAGAATTTTTTTCAAAGCTATTTTGAGATTAAGGTCAATTTGTTTTAAAAAATAAGAACATTTCCATGCTGGACTCGAGGGGAGTACATAAGTAAATTTAGGAACAAGAACGCAATATTTTAAAATAGAAAGCGCTATATGAGAATTAAGAATATACAGTTTATTAACAAGTTCTAAAAATTGATCAAATTTTACTTTCAAAAGAGGTTTCATCTATAAATATGAAACCTCTTTTGAATACTCTCTATAAATAACGGCACTCCAAGGAGATAAAGAGAATCCGCCGCAGTTACTTTAATGCCAGGAGATATATTGTTAAAATTTTGAAACAAACTGTGTCTATGAGAAAACAAACAGTCAGGAATGAAAAGTTCATATTTAGTATTATTTAATTCAAGGCCAATGTTTTTAAAATTTTGAATAATTTTTAGAAGGTCATTTTGCACTTCATCTGGCTTTCCTCCTAGGGTTCCGTCATCTAGGTAACATTGAGTTTGGATTTCAATTTTGAAATAATCAGTTGAATTCCCAAACTAAGCAATGCTGGGCCCATTGGATCGCCCTGCTGAACTCCGATGGCTGAGTCAGTTAAATGATTTTCGTAAAATAAATTAGTTTTGTATAATTAAATAAAAAAAATAAATAAATATCTTCACGCAATTCCCAATACAGAGGGTAGACAGAGGTCAAGTCTAGACAATTAAGTCCCTTTGACCCACCTTCCACCGAAGATATTTTCGGGACAACGTGACAGGTGGTGAGCCCGTCGCCGCCTTTATGTCCAAGCCAACGATGAAATTCGTACATAAGTTTTTTGAAAAACTCATTGGTACTGCCACCTGGGGTCGAACTCGAGTCTCTCGACTCGAAATTCCGACCACCCAACAACTCGGCTATCGTGACTTTTTTTTGTATAATTAGTAATGGAATAATTTCCGAGGAATGTTTCGCAACCTTGTTGAAATTATGTTCTACATAATATATGTTACAATTAGTAGCACTCATAAAATAAGTAGAGATACACAAACACAAAATTACATTTTATAATGATTGCTAGCATCACAGTAGAGAATACTCAAAATGGAATATACTGATGTTAAATAAATATTTAATATTTAAGTTCAATATGGATTCATCCCTATGATGAAATATTCAATATTATTCATTATTTTATTTACTTAATAATTTATGTACTCCCAGGACCAAACCAAAACAACAAAATGGTAATATGAAATAGTACAGTATAGTAGAATATGAATGATATCTAGTGATAATTGATGTGTATTGAAAAACAGAAAACAGTGATTGTAACATCTTTGTTGAATAGCAGCAAAACCTGTGTAGGATGTAAATTAATTATTCATCAAAATCTAATTTTTTTTAATAATGTTTTCCTGAATGTTTAACTGAAAACTAAAAACTGATTTGTAATAAAGACCTGATCAGTAAATTGTATCATGTAAATTGTATATATGTATAATATATATACAATTGTATACACATGTTGATTGTTTGTATACATCTAAGAAATGGTGAAAAACATATACAGAACGAAAAAAAACAATAAACACTATACATAACCATGTGCATTTTAAATATGAATAAAATTAAATTGCTCAAAGATGAAGTCTAGTGGTAAAGTCAAGCAAACTCAGACACTGCAACATGTTTATGTTAAAAACCAGCCAATGGCGATAATTGAATTGTATGTGTGTGATTATAAATTTAAATATGAATATGTATTAAAAAAATCAAAACCCTTACCATGATATGATTTCTGTACTTTCTTTGGTTCACTACTTTTTTCATTGCTGTCAACCTTGTTTGAAACTTTGTCCTTATCAGCAGTTTCATCTGGTTGCACTTTGACCATAAGTTGAATGACATCATTGAGTTTTATGTTGTAGTCATGGAATGTGTAACCATCTTCTAGCTGAAAAAAAAAAGATAACTTAAATTATATTAATTTATTTAAATATGTGAAGGCTTGCAATGTGCAGCAAATCCAATATAAAAATGCCTGTGTGAGGCTGTTGTGGATGCCATGGTTTTTAGCACTATAGCTATGTTTGCTACAGCAAGGACAAATGGCTTTAATGCTATCAGGTGCAAGAACAGCCTCACTCGTAGCCAGAGTGTGTAAGAGTAAGAATAGAATACTGAATATGATAGCAGGGAAAATGGATAATCTTCTGATGGGAAAACTTATACAGACTAAATTCAAATTAGATTTTAAGACACATAGATAATAATTTTTTATAATGGTTGTGTGATATAATACAACTATTGAAATTGTATCTTATAATTGTATATTATATGGTCTCATTGATATTATCAGTATGTACAATAATATTTTCACACTAAAGTTTTACACATTAGTGTTTAGCTTTAAGGGGTACTGGACTTGACTATGTCATATTCTCTTAAAGGCCTTTCAAAACGCAACATTATTTGATCATTCATCAACTTCTGTTTAAGATGATTGATGGGGGAGATAGCTGCCAAATACATCATGCTTTTAAACAGATGCTGCTTGTAGGAGCTGGTAATAATATTTTTTCTTCATTCTCTCTTATTCTTTACATTTTAAAATATACTCACAACACAGTAACTGAGTTGGTGATGACCCTACCTTCAAAGTGAAGGGTTGTGGATTCAGGTTGAACAAGACCTATTTAATCCAGTACAAAAACAAAAAAAAATTATACTATGTTAGTCTGAGGGGTATCCTTTAGGGGTCTAGGGTCCTTGGTTACCTGACCCACTTGGTCTCACTATGTGTATATGCATTTCAAACATGAATATTATACTCTATATATTAGTATAAATACTGAAAAATTTTAACACCTACAGTCAGTAAACTGGCATTGTCTTTGAATAGATTGAAGGTGGAATGCTCTCTATACCCTTCAGGTTTTTTTATTTATTTGATAAATGAATTCTCTTGATCTCCATTGAGCACAACATTATAGATGAGGTCTATGATGGACCGAGTTTACTCATATTAAGCTTTAGTACTCACACCTTAAAGAGGTTAAGGTTGCATTCATTCAGAAATACATATGTGCATTATAAATGATGATCGGAAGCGTATAGTCCAAATGTTTGGAATGTTGACCAGGTGTGGGTGGTAACCTGCAATGCGCCTGATATCCCGATATGTTATGGTGATGACAGTATGAGATTATAGAACACCGACAGGAAAAGGACAAGATTGTAACACAAAAGCAGTTAATCTGTTATTTAGCAGCAGAAATATATAAGATGTAGTGCTGATCCCAACAAGTCCTTGGCAGAAAAGAAGTCTACCTTGCCTTAGACTCCTACCACCTTTGATTCTACATTTTCATGGCTACACCCCGCATTAGGCACCATTACATAGTACTCAATATAATTTTGTGCCCAACTACTAGATTAGCATAAAGCAGTAGTTTCTATGGACATAAATCCTTCTAAATATCTCTCAGTATCATTCAATTGCTAAAGCTAATTGATGTGACTTCATAGAATTTATGCCAATCCTCATTCGGGAATACTTCATTATATTTGAAGCTCATTTTTCACTTCTTTAGCAATTAATATATAATGCATAAATGGTTTCTAGATTTCAATTACAATTTCTAGGGAAGGAGTTTTTTCTAACCTTTTTAGTAATAAAGAATTTATAGCAAAAATAAATGGTAAATGTTCTATAAACTAACCAAAGAATAACAATGAGAAATACAATCTATTTTGAAAACTTTACTCAAAATCACGTGAAAAATGTTTTGAAAGATCTATTACCAGCTTCCCGCCATAAAATAGCCGTTGCAATTTTGGTTCTACATCAAACTTCTCTCGTATTATCTTACGAAATTGTTCTATCTTCGTAAGTTTTGATTCTACCACAATTATAGAATCCGGTTTACCAAAACTTCTTACTCGTACATGCATTTTAGTGGCTTAAATTCACAAACAGAACAGAAACATTTCACGAATTTTAAATACCAATTCCAACCCACAACTGCGCACAACAAAGTCCAAACGTCACTCCATAAACGACCTAGAAGCGATTCGTCAAACTCATAAACTTTATAATCTGTGGCTTGAATCAAGCAAATTATAGATAAAACGAAGAATATTTCCAAAATAGTGTAACAACAACAATCTAAAATATAAAGAAACGAAAATAACGATATCAAAACATAATAAACATAATAATTGGGATAACAGAGCTTAGTCTGATTTGCTCTGCAGCTTTTTTACATGTAATGTGTAAGTCTTGTGGTATGGAACAATTTCATTGAATATGATGAAATTGACAACTCTACAATCTCAAGTTAAATTTCGAATCTTAATTATGTATATAACTGAATGTTTGTACTGAAATTTTAGGAGTTTAATTTAGTACTTATTAAATTTAGTACTTATTATTTGAAAAAAATTAATAACCTATTAAGTGATACATTTTTAAAGCACGTCCAGCATAGCTCACTTGCTGTAAAAGTCAATAAAAATGCCTCATTAAGATGTATACGGCGTTATCATAGCGATATAATAACTGTCTGTCTAATCTAAATATAACATTCACCAGCGCCAGCCTCCCTAATTGGCGTAAGAAAAAGAGTTACAGAATTTTAACAGATGCGTGTGGGACACGGTGGCACGGACGTAAGAGAGTGGCCTTAGTAAAGCAGAAGTGGCGATTTCGCACCGTGTCTGATGTTTTTATAAAATTTCTTTTTAATTTTAACACAAACTTAAACACGGCCACAAGAATAGCAACCGTAAACAGTCACATAAAAATTATCTATGTACCAATACCTTATATCATACTAGTTCGTTGGCGCCGCATTTCGGTGTAAGTGTAGTTTGTTTTAAAATATTTTATTTACAAATTTTATAACTTCACTTCCACAAATAGATATTTACTCGTTAAACCCTTTATGCTCTTAAAGATTAATTAAATATAAGTTGCAAAATAAATATACTACGGAGATAAAGTTTTAGTAAATGTGTGTCTATATTTTGCATATTCTGAGTGTGTTTCTCTGATTCTGTCGGTATGATTCGTTGATGTTGATAATACTGTTGATAGTACTGATGGTCATAATATTGTGGTCTGGCAGACATCAACGACTCTGTGCTTGGCGATATGTGTTGCTTCTCTATCCAGTCAAAGGAGAATTCCTTGCCTGATTGTGTTAGCCTGATCCAATCCATATCCAAAACTTTAGTAGGAAATTGTCCATGAAATTGTTTAATTCGCCATCCATAGTTACATTTTCATATATTGCTTCCTTAAATTGTCTATCTGTATGTATGTTTTCTTATGTTAGATGCAGTTGCCGTCCTATTTCTATTGTTTCTTTATGCTGTACAATTTTTAAATGAAAAGTTGTATTTTATACATGTATTCTATGCTCAATAATCTACACTAAAATTACACTTTTTGGTACCGCCAAATATACTTACTTAATTATTTATCTTCTCTCTCTCTCTCTCTCTCTCTCTCTCTCATTCCCTGACGGGGGAGCCAGAGAAAACAGATCGCCAAGTATCACGATCCTTACATACCTCTTTCATTTCTTTCAGATTGATCATCTTCTTCATGCATGCACGTCTAGGTATCCGAGTACTCTTGATCCTCTCCTCTTCGAGCAATTTGCTCATATGGTCTTCGAAAGTCTCAGCCAACCTCGACAACTTTTAATATTAACTTTCGGTCTTCACTCATTCGCTCAACTTGCCCAAACATTCGAAGCACGTACTTATTAATATTTATGATAAGGTCATCTTTCAAACCTGCCATATTGCCAGTCTCTTCGTTTCGTTTTCGGTCTAACAAGGTGACACCGCACATTTTGCAATGAGGTCGCATCAACACAGCATTCAATTTACTTTTATACTTCTTCTGCCTTATCCACAAATACATATAAAAACATACACATAACATATACATAGTACTACACGTGTGAAAGAGGACATGAAAAAGAAAGGAATGAGACATGAGATGACGCGAAATAGAGGAGAATGGAAGAAGAAGACATGTTGTGCTGATCCCATCCCACATACTATAGTATGGGATAAGGGCAGGTAGAAGAAGAATGTACTACACCAATTTTATTTTGTACGCAGTCGACCACAGCATCTCTTCGTTTTACGATTCGATTAATAAAATACCACAAAAAGATTATATTTTATTATTTATGTCGAAGTAACTTTTGTTTTTTGTCGTTAAGCCAATTAAAATCCTACAAAGTTGGGATTGGTCCATAACAAGCAATTAATGTGTTTGATTGCTATTGGGAACCGCTGCGTGTTTTCTACGTTTTCGCCTTAATCTAATATTCTGCTTTCACAATGTCGTTTATAATTTTGTTAAATATTTTTATTTTAATTTTCAACTATAGCTATGCCAAGCTTGCATCTATGGTAAACAATATAACATTAAAATTTTGGTTGCTGTTTGGTTTGAATTTGCCTATAATGTCATCATTTTCAGCACCCAGTTCTTATCGCTCGTTCTTCATTGGATTGGATGCCAAGCAGAATCAATTCACTGTATTCAGATGTCGGAGCGTGGAGCGGAAAATTCGTAAGTCTCTTGATGATTCACTGCGGAATCTAAATGATGTTCGACCAATTTATTCCCACTTAATTTTCATATAATTTTAATATTTATTATAATTTTACAGAGGCCAGTTATGGATGAAATAGAATCGGACGAGGCGTTAAGGTTTTATCAATTTCTCAATTATTTAGACGGTGGTAGTTTTGGGACAGGTATTTAAAATTTTGATTAATTTAAATTAGTCATTTAAATGGATATAGAAAGAGTAGAATTTTCATACAGCATCATCATCTCATATTCTAGACTGTGGTCCACAATTTAAAAGAAATCATCAAAACAGAACTAAACCAACTCAGTAGCCGGGAGAGCATACACTCTATTTATAAAATCCATATTATGGCAAAATATATATTTTGCCTAGCAGAATTATGGGGTTTAAGGACCTAAGTTTTTAAATGACTATTATAGTTACATACAATCAAGCCCGTAGGGGTAGGTAAAGACCACATATTTCCACTTGCTACGATCCTTATATACTTGGTTCGCTTCGTACACTTTCATTATTCCCTCCATACATTCTCTTCGATTTAGGGTACTTGACTTTTATCAAGACTTATTAAAAATGTGTTGAAGCCTCGTGATTTGGCACTTATTCGTATATCGCTACCATTAATAAATGGAAATATAACTTCAAAAAAAGACCTAAGTGTACAACTTGCGTACACACTGGTTTTCATAGTGACGCCAGCTCTGAGGTTCCGGGTTCGATTCCCGAACGGGTCAATGTAGAAGCCCGCTTATCTACCAAGTCAAGAAAATCTTGGTTGTGGGTGTTTGTGGTACCTTCGTTGTTTCCGATTCCATAACAAAAGTGATTTTGCTACTTACTTTAGGATCAGAGCAATGTATAGGACATTGTTTCTATCTAAGTATGATATAAATATTTTTTTATTATTATTTTATCTAATCTCACCATAGCCGAATGGTTGGGTGATCGAAATTCGGGTCAAGAGACAGGAGTTCGATCCCCTGATTCAAAAATTATGTGCGATCTAATATATATCGTTGGCTTGAATGGAATATAAACTTGGATTTGTTGATAGGCGAATTTAGGGCGTATATAGAAAGCCACTAATGTTCTTCTTGTGAAAAAAAAATTCAAATTATCTTCACGCAATTCCCAATACAGGGGTAGACACAGGTCTCGTCTAGACAATTAAGTCCCTTTGACCCACCGTCCACCGAAGATATTTTCGGGACAACGTGACCGGTGGTAAGCCCGTCGTCGTCTTTATGTCCATGCCAACAATATAATTCGTACATAAGTTTTTGAAAAACCTATTGGTACGAGCCTGACACTTGGGGATCCAACTTACGTCTCTTGACTCGAAATTCCGACCACCCAACCACTCGGGAATCGTGACTTATTATTCTTCTTCTCTTTCTTCTTTACAGTCTGTCAAGAGTCCACTGCTGAACTTCGGCCTCCGCTAAAATTTTCCACAGTGAACGGTCCTCAGCTACCTGATAATGTTACCTAACTAATGTTACTAATATATAATTATTTTAGGGCCCATCGATGAGTTTGTTGATGCCATGCACCGGTTAGCTAGTTACATGAAACAACAAAACAGTAGAGAAACACAAGTAAGGGGAATGCGTGAACTTGAAGCGATCAATGGTGAAAAAGGTAAAATTTCTTAATTTTGATCTGTCATATTAAACATAGTGCTTAACATCCAGTAAAGTGATTGATTATTTTTTGATCATCCGATGACTTTTTTTTACATATTGTGTAAAAATAAGCTACAACAGACAGGATGATGTACATGATATCAATCCAATATTAAGGTTTTGTATTTAATTAATATATCAAAATACTAACATAGTCATAGAAACAAGATCTTATTTTTATTATTTCAGGTAATAGTATAAAAACTGTGTTAGAAATAAGCACAGTAATAATGAGAAAGAAGCGTAAATTTTTCTGTACAGGCGAAGTTAAGGAACCAATTGTAAATAATAAAATCATTTGCAAAGTATGTAAGAATTGAATAAACATTTATGTCATGTAATTTTTCATACTTTAGGTATTATGATGATGAAATATTATTCTAGGATAGAATATTATTGCCTATTGCTGGTACTTCATGCAGAGACGCGATTATGTATTGGCACCCTGATTTGACGGAGGAGCATTACTGCGTTGGTGCTTTAGAATCAAAAAGTCCAGTTCATGTGATGGACATCGAGGGTAAATTAATTCAATAAATTATTATAATATACAAAAGTTTAAAATAAAATCCGACTGAAATCATTACAACATAGATTGCTACACCCTCGTTAAAAAATCGAAATATTTTGTGTCATCATCATCATATCAGCCTATCCGAAGTCTGCTGCTGAACATAGGCCTCACCCAAAGATTGTCACATAGACTCCCCGCTATACTATTCAGATCGTCGTTCCATCTTATGGGGGGTCGTCCTACACTGCGTTTGCCTGTACGAGGTTGCCACTCGAGAACCTTTCTTCCCCAATGGTTGTCAGTTCTACGAGCTATGTGGCCAGCCCATTGCCACTTCTACGTACGTTTTATAAGTACTTTATTTGAAACAAAATTATTTCATTAGTCATTCACAGTACTTAGTAGATAGCGTTACTTGTTATTTTTAAATATAGCATATTTTTGCTTCGAATTTTTTTATTGCTACAGCTATATAGCTCGTAAAATATGTTAAAACCATACTTTATTGCAAAACCTGTAAAAATCAGTGAGTATGTTCTCATTGCACATTGTACAGTTGTACTACGAGGAGGGATCAAAAAGTAGTGGGAATGAGATAGAATATAACGACTATTGATAACTTAATAATTTATTTTTCTACAGTCTCCGAGTCTCTCACATACCGAAACCGAGTCCAGCACTTTTCCGAGGTTTAACCCTTTTCAAAAAAAGTCTTGGTCATGCAAAGCTCTTCACGGCATCCATCACCTCGTTATCTTCTTCGTACCTGTTTTCCCTTCAGTATTTTTTCAATTTGGGGAACAAATAAAAATCATAAGTTTTCAGATCTGGTGAATAAGGAGGGTGGTCAACCAATTCGAAGCCACCTTGCTGAATGGCAGCATCGCAACTACCCACCTGTACGCGGGTGCGTTGTCATGATGAAACAGCACGCCCCTTCGAAGTTTCCCTCTCCTTTTCTCTTTAATAACATTCCTCAACTTGTGAGTTAAAGCTGCATAATATTGCCTGTAATAGTGGTTTCACGCTCCAGGTAATCAATCAACAATATCCTTTCTGAGTACCAAAATATTGAGGACCTTGCCAGCCGATGCCACGCCACGAAACTTCTTCACGGGGTCGGTGATGACGACCGTTTCCATTGCGTGGATTGCCGTTTTGTCTTGGGTTCAAGACAATGAATCATATTCCGTCCATTGTTACGAAATGAGACAAAAATTTTCAGAATCTTGAAACTTTTCCAACAATATCTTCGAAATGTCAAGTCAGTTTTGTTTCTGACTGACAGTTAACATTCTCGGCACCCATCTTGTGGAGACTTCTCATATTTAAAGATACTTATATATATGGATTGAATACTTCCATATGAAATGCCTTTTTCTTGATTTAAATATCGGATGGTAACTCTTCGATCGCTCAATACAATTTTCTCGACTTTCGCAACATTGTCTTGGGAGACTGACGTCAATGGATGGCCGCAACGATTTTCGTGTTACGTCCTATATAGCGAATATGGCGGAGCAGATTCTCCTAATGTTGCATCTAAATCGCAATGAATCTCTTACGTCGTTAATTTCTTAAATTTAATTAATTAATATCGGCTCGCAATTCGTTTTACTCCATTTTCGAAAACACGTTCCGACACGAAGCAAACAAATGATTACCAAAGAGAATATAATCATTACGTTAATGATTACATTCAGAAAAAAACAAAAGAGAATTGAAGATTTCTTTCTTTATTAATGTTACAAATATGTATCTGTGCTGTGACTGCCAGTATTTATTTTTTTTCTTACCAAGGAGTATGTCATTCTCACTACTTTTTAATCTCTCTTCGTATCTGCATTAAATAGTATTTTATTCTTTCTGCAAACGTTTTGGCGGAAGGCTCAAAGTTTATATTTATCATTTACATTTTGATAAACTGTAATAAACAAAATAATGTACATAATATTTCAGGAGAAATGTTTTGTAAAGGAGACGATTATTCGAAACGAGAGTATTTACTAGCTTGTGATTTTTATGAAGATCAAGAAGCACCCGTAGCAGATTTACTTCAGTATTATCCTGACCCTGATCCAGAAATAAGTCCCAAATTGTATTAAATACATATATTAAAATTTAAAAATATTAAAGTGTTGTTTATTCATGAAGAGTGACGTATTTTTTTATCCATTTAGCAAATTGCAGTATTTGGCATTATGCCTAATTGGCTTTACGTCTAGTTGGCATTAAGTCTAGGTGTCCCTTTTTATGTGTCTAGGTGTCCCTTTTTTTATTTAATTAAAAAGGGTAGACTGAGTCTTAGATAATTAAGTCCTTGCGACTGACTTTTCATCGAAGTCTTAAAGTTTGTGGTGAGCCTATCTCCGTCTTTATGACCAAGCCAACGATATAAACCGTACATAGGTTTACATAATAACCAATGGTACGAGTCTGACACCTGGGAATCGAACTAGAGTCTCTTGATCCAAATTCTGATCACGCAACCACTCAGCTATCGTGACTGGATCTATAATTAGTCTGGATAAGTATCGTGTGGTATTGATGCAGACTAATTATAGAGAGAAAAAATTCTACTACCTTTGAAAACTGCCACTACTAATACACCAACGGCATTTTTAATTTATTACATTACAATACACATTATATTTTACCAATTGGATCGATTGGTGTTGCTAAATTACATCAACATTGATAATGTTCTTTCTCCCAAAATTATTAGTGAGCAAATGCAAATTTGAGTACTTACCACAATCTGAGCGGTGCAGTGAGTACTCTTGGACAATCAAAGAGTATATAATCACTACGTGATGTAATGTAATAATAATGATGATTCTTACAATACAAAATAATGAAATATTGACCTAGACTAGTTAATAACATATATTACATTTATATTAATTATATATATAACTAATACACCAACTAATAACGATTTCTATTAATTATATATCAAAAGTAATAATTTCAGTTATTGTTATCACGCATTGTGAACATAAGTCAATAGGCAGATTTAGCTATGTCAAAATTCTCATTAACGGACATTAGTGGGAAGACCTAACGGGCAGGAGCATTTAAGGCGTGTAAGGAGGGAAATGTGAAGAAATCACGAATTCTTTATAAATGAGATGCAATCCAGTATTGGACTATTCAGAAATTATTCAATATGAAGCATGACAAGTTTCATATATTGCACTTTAGAAAACACTATGTAAATACTCAAAACCATATATGTGGTACTTATACACACATAAGTACACATGGTTTATATCAAGATGGCACATAAATTACATGGGGCTATGCTACATCAACCTTTGAACCATAGGCTCACAACCCGTCACGTTGTGGCTACGGGGAAAAGTGGGTGGAAACAACTCAATTGTCTAAGCCTCTGATACCCTAGTTTTCGGAAAGTGGTGAAGTTAAAAAAATCAACCTTAAATAAATGAATAGGCATACAGAGAAGAGGAAGAAAATACCGTGATTGCATATTTGAATCTCTATTAACGCTCCGTTTTTAAAGAAGAACTAAGTTTACTAGGAGACGTATTCACAACTACATGCATCTTGGCAAATTAAATACTTTACTGTACGATTATTAAGAAATCAATCTTAACTGATAAAAATTATAAGAACTTGGGCGACTGAACTTCGCTGTAAATGTTAATTATTTGGGTGAAAAATGTTGTAAAAATTGTCCTACTTATCTTTTAAATATGTTTTATATTTGAAAGACGTTTGGCGTCCACTAATTGCCACAAGAGCTTCGTATTCTGCTTCCAAATAAAAGAAATGATGCTTTAAACAGATCGGGTATCAAATTCAAAGTATACGTCACTCTTCACAGCTACGGCCAAGTTATTGTATTTCCATTTGGCTATAGAGATGAATTATGTCCTGACTACATACGTTTACTCGAGGGAGCTACTGCTATGACAAAGGCCATCTTCGCATCCACCGGCAATACATACAAAGTTGGAATATCAAAGGACGTAATGTACGGAGCATCAGGAACTAGCACTGACTGGAGCTATGGCTCAGCAAATATACCATATACATACTTAATAGAATTAAGAAGCAAACAGCACAAATTTAATTTACCCAAAGAAGAAATTTAAGAAACTTGTAACGAAATATTAAATTGCATAAAAGCCTTGATGGAATTCGTGGATAATTATCCAATATATGATTCATCATATTCTTGAAATAAAAAAAAGTTCTTATAAATAAAACAAAAAAAGTTCTTATATGAATTTTGATATTTTATGTGAATTTTACATTTATATGAATAAGTTGGATTTTCTCAATCTCAGCTCGCGCCTGGTAGGACTTACTTTCGCACCTTCATGTAATTTAGAATTATTTGTGTATAATATTGTTAATAATACGAATATATTATTTATCAAATCACCATAGCCGAGTGGTGGTGGGTGGTTGGAATTTCGAGTCGAAAGACCTGAGTTCGATCCCCAGGTGGCAGGCTCGACTAATGGGTTTTTCAAAAACTTATGTACGAATTATATCGTTGGCTTGGACATCAAGATGGCGACGGGCTCACCACCTGTCACATTGTCCTGAAAATATCTTCGGTGGAAGGTGGGTCGAAGGGACTTAATTGTCTAAACTAGACCTCTGTCTGGGAATTGAATGTCTATTGAATTAAAATTGATTTTTATTTATTTATTCTATTTATCAATGAGTAGAATGGACAGCCTGTCAATTTATTACCAGAATTGCCGGGGTATGACAAGTAAATTACATACTTTATATATGAACATTTTGTCTTACTCATACCACGTAATAATATTATCAGAGACTTGGCTAGTTCCAGAAATTAATAATAATGAATTTATACATCGTCGGTATATTGTATATAGGCGTGATCGTGATCGAAATGTTACTAAAAAACTGGATGGGGAGGTGTACTCGTAGCGGTTCAGCGTGAATTTCAACCTTTCTTGTTCGAAGTTCCTGAGAGGTCTTGGCATCTAACTTCACCTTTAATCGAACACGTTATGTTTGCACTTCCAAATATGATCGAACTGGGGTTCACGTTCTTAGTGCTGTATACATTCCTTGGGTCTCCTTTGATGTTTACTTTTCTCATTTTGATTTACTTCAGGACGCGCTAAATGGGCCTAATATTGAAAATATTTATATAATAGGGGATTACAACCTCCCAGGTATAATATGGTGTTCATCTTCTAATGTACCTGCTAGTAACGCCTCTGGTATGACATGTGAAGGTACTTCTCCTGTATATCTCCAACTATTGCAACTTATGTCATTGTTAGAGGTTTATCAATACAACCACATATATAACAACAGTGGTAAAATACCTGACCTTTTACTAGCGAACACTCCATGTTCCGTTGACCTCGTTGCTGATCCTTTGTTACCATCTGATCTCTTTCACCCGCCATTTGTAATTAATACACCTTTTACTCAATTGATCAAAATGTTAAATAGAAATACTCTGCTTAAATATAATTTTCATAGCCAATTGCAACCTTATCAATGAACGCATCAGTGAAACTGATTGGGCAGCTGCCCTGGATCCGCATGGATGCGAGGATGCCCTGGATACATTTTACAGTATGCTAACTCAAATAATAAAACCACACGTTCCCCTTACTAGAACCCTTTCAACAGACTTTCCCGTCTGGTTCTCTCAACAAATGATTTACATTTAAAAAAAACAGCACTTTTGGTATCAAATAGAAGAAAAGTCGTAACAAAACTTATTACGATAAGTTTTCCGAGATGAGGTCAAATTTCAAGGAATTGTGTAACAGCTGTTATAGCTCTTATATTAAATCGGTGGAAGACAATATCACAACCAATATATAATGCTTCTGGTCATACATCTCCCACCGTAAGAGTACGTCTAGTATCCCAGCTTTAATGCAGTACCGTGATTATAAGTCAAGAGATCCAGAGACCATATGTGAAATGTTCTCGGAATATTTCATGTCAGTTTTTGAACCAAAATCTTCTTCCCCGCAGGCTTGGAAGCCGTCTTCTAACCAAGTCGATGACAATACAGCAATCAGTGATGTGTATATTAGCGAGTCCAAAGTACTAAATGAATTAAAAAAACTTGACTCTAGCAAAGGTCCCGAACCTTTACCCTGTCGGCTTTTCTGCATTATTTTTCAAGTCTATTGCCCCCAGTATCTGTAAATCGCTGAATATAAAAGCTTAAATGAAGGTGTATTCCCCACGAAGTGGAAGATGGCAAATATAACACCCATCCATAAAAGTGGTTCAAAGCAAGATATTAAGCAATATCGCCCTATATCAATCCTCTCCACTTTGTCAAAACTCTTTGAAAAGCTGGATCATAATGAAATATGTAGTTCTGGGATAATAGTAGTACTCCGTAATACTATTATCCCAGAACAACACGGATCTATTAAATGGCGATCCACTGCCACAAATCTATTAATTTTTACAATTGAGCTTTTCGAAAATATTGACAAACGTGTGTAAGTTGACGCTATTTATACGGATTTCAAGAAGGCTTTCGACAAGGTCGACCATGATATCTTATTAAATAAGATTTCATTTAATGGGATAAGGATAATTTACTACGATGGTTCTCATCGTATATTTCAAACCGTACACAAAAAGTAGTAGTGAATGGTTATCAATCAGACACTGTTCTTATATCTTCCGGTGTCCCCCAAGGATCAATACTGGGCCCACTTTTATTTATACTTTATATAAATGATATTAAAATCTGTTTTAAAAATACCAAATTTATTTTATATGCAGATGACTTAAAAGTTTATAAACCCATTAAATCCGAGAAAGACTGCGAGATGTTGCAAGAAGATTTAAACATACTCACAGCTTATTGTAAAGACAATTACATCTTAGTATTCCTAAATGCAACTATATACACTTTACCAAAAATTAAAAAAACATTGTTAACTTTAATTATAATCTTTGTAACACTGTCTTGAACAATGTTTCTACTGTTAGAGATTTAAGTGTTTTGATTGACAGTAAACTCACTTAACCAGCATGTTGAGTCAATTATAAATAATGCATACAAAATGTACGGCTTCGTAATGAGATCATCTTCTGAGTTTAAGAGGCCGCAAACATACCTTTATCTCTACAAAACTCTTATCCACTCTCAACTAGAATACGCTGTTGCAATCTGTAACCCGTTTTATAATAAGTATGTGAGCGAGATTGAGATGGTGAGAAGGCTTCAATTAAAATAACATTATATATTCAATATGTGGATAATGTAGTGGGCTGCAATATTATTACAACCTTAACGCAGCAAATTTTATGTGTACTTCATATATTGTAGTTGTTTTTTGTCCCTAATAAAATAAAATAAAATACGTAAGTACTACTTCATTAGTATGTAGTGATTATGATAATTATTTATTCTTTGACAGCAGCTATATAGTTCATAATTTGTGGTTATATTCTCTTTGAATATAATCACACAGCCAGCTGCTGTTCGTACCTCGTTCATTTTTATATTCTTGTCCTAAAAAGAATTAATTTAAAATCTTTATCAATTTGCCAAAGAGTTTTTCTGTTTTAAATTACCGGTGTAATATCAATTCAAAAAATATGATACTTTTGAGGAGGTTAGGTGAATTTTGTTAATAAACAATAATACTTCAGCGAGAAATAAATATCTTATGTTATAGCCGTCGGAGAAAACTCACTTTTAGAATCTTTTATTAGTTCAAGCATACCTGAAATAGTGCAAAATGGGCGAGGAAAGAGTAAAAATGCGCAAGCAGTTAGGGCTTTTAGAAGGCGTTGCTATCATTTTAGGAATAATTTTTGGCAGTGGCATTTTTATATCTCCTAAAGAAGTGTTAGAAAAAACAGGGTCTGTATGGGGTGCTTTATCAGTATGGGCTGCATGTGGAGTTTTGGCGACTCTTGGAGCAATGTCATATGCTGAACTAGGTGAGTATTATTGAGTATAAAATAAACTATTTCTTTTTTCTCATATTCTTTCAATAAACTTTATTACTTTACCGTGGGTGACCTATGTTCAATCGGTGAAGCCAGTAATTCTCTAACATTATTTACATTAAGTTGTTATAACTACACATTTTTTTTACAAACTGCTTGAAATTTATTCATTGATAATTATTTTTAATTATAACCATCTAATTTTAGTAATCATTTGTAAATTTATTTACCACAGTTACAATAAAAAAAGATTTAATTATTATATGATCATAATTATATTTTCATTTACAGTCTACTGATTATCTGTATTTAATTCTATATTAGTGTATTTAATGCCAACATTTAAACCTACTTTCTAATTTATGATAATTGAAATCCTTGTATTGGTTGTTGGATTAGAAAGTATTGTCTGAGAGTAATAAAAATGATGTTCATATATATCTGATATAAATTAAATTTAAATACAAATGTTTATATAATGTCATATATTTTGTCTTAAATTTAATTCAGATGATTTTTTGCAATCCTTTGTATGATATTGAATAAAGCCTCTGTAAGGTATTTGGTTATATTATATTATTGACTAGACTTATATCATTGACTAGACTAGGCTCATGGTTTGGCTATGCCTAGTTATGACAATTTCTCAATTTGTATATATCTCTAGTCCTTCAATATCTCAAACATAAATCCAATGAATAATAACATGTTTCAGATCTATCTTGTAGGAGGCATGAATTTTTGTGGGATAATAAGTATTGAGTTAGTCCCAGTTATGTTATTTGTATGGCATATTTCATAAAATCATTCAAATCTCCTTTTTTGAGTAACAAACATAGAAACTTTCACATTTATATTATTTTAGTGTAACATACACTAGTAAAATAAACAGGTAAAATTTGTTAGTTAAGATATGGTGAGGAATCTTTGGAACTAACCATTTTGAAGCCACAATATCCTTATTTGTATATCTGCTATTAATTATGAATATAATATAACAATATGTTATATATTTACTTCTACTGTGTGGTTATGATGTAAGAATATACCTCCTTATTTCCTGTGAGTGTCTTTAGAGGAGACTTACAGAAAAGTATTATGACTTACAGAAAAGTATTATAAATGCTATAGACTTCCTATAGATGGCGGGACAACCATCTAAAAAAATTCCAGACCATATGTAGCATGATAGTATTATTATATATATATAATTGCCAATCTGTGTGTCAAGTCTGGTGATTATGGAAAATACATATGGG
The DNA here is from genome assembly GCA_029286605.1 of Sericinus montela. Lineage (NCBI taxonomy): Eukaryota > Metazoa > Arthropoda > Insecta > Lepidoptera > Papilionidae > Sericinus > Sericinus montela. Next base: position 206,809 of record JAGSMR010000082.1, on the reverse strand, counting down.
GGAGGCCCAAGTCCTGTAATAGACTTGTACAGGCTGTTATGATTATGATGATGAATATATTTACTTCTAATGTAATTGTAAGGAGAGTAAATGAGAATTCCAAAATCCATCTTCAATAATAACAATTACATTTTTAAAGTCATGATAACCGAGTGGTTGGAATTTCGAGTCAAGAGACCCGAGTTCGATCCCCAGGTGGTGGGCTCGTACCAATGTACGAATTACATTGTTGGCTTGGACATAAAGACGGCGACGGGTTCACCACCTGTTACGTTGTCCCGAAAATATCTTCGGTGGAAGGTGGGTCGTAGGGACTTAATTGTCTAGACTAGACCTCTGTCTACCCCTGTATTGGGAATTGCGTGAAGATATTTTTTTTACGTTTTTAATACACATCAATGTGTAACAAAATTTTGAAAAAAACCCTTGGATATATAGAATATTGGTTAATACAAGGAATCATAAAGAAAATAATGTAGTTAAAATAAATAAGTTATAATTTATAAATAAAATATATATCATAAAAGATTAATGATAATTGTAATTTAAAGGATATAGATTAGTAGATCTAAGGATAGGGTTGTAGGATTAAGGATATTGTAAAGAGTTTGCTGATGCCTATTTTGCAGTATAAAAGTATGTTGTGTCTTTGTAGAAGGATCATTATTATTTTGTTAGAACATTTAATATGTTATGCTACTGTTTTCAAATGTTTCATTTGTTATTGATTCTACATCTGTAACAATGTACATAGCCTACAGTATCATTGGTTTAAGTATTCAATACACATTACACTGCAGGACTCAGTGTAAAAATAAATAAATAACCATAAGTATTGATGTACATTCTCTCATATGTATTCACTTTGTTTAATTCTGTAAATAATAACCCATTTCTACCTTTTATTTCTTATAAATTAATAATTTTATATGACTCACCAAAGTAAATTTCCTTAAAGGGACAACTCTAGCACAGAGTGGTGGAGATTACCATTACATACATGAGGCTTATGGACCACTCCCTGCTTTCCTATATTTGTGGGATGCAAATCTTATATTTGTGTAAGTGTTATTTTTTTTCATTTACTTTTACATCTTTAACCCAATAGTCAATTGGTAACAAGCCTTCCATTTATGCTAAGGATTGAGGATTCAAAACATGTTTGTGCCAAACATATAAATATATAAATTGGGCATTAAGATGGCAATAGACACCTGTGAAGGTGGGGAACCTGTCACATTATTCCAAAATAAGCTTCGGTGTAATAAAAATAAGATGGTTGAAAAAACTTCATTTTCTAAACCTCTACCTACCCCGATATTGGAAATATTGTCATTCCACCATTCATTTAAATCTATTGTCTTATTATTGTTACCTGAAACAAAGTATATTTATTTCTTCATTAGTATTGCCTCTTGTCAAGGCTGTCAAGACAATCGCAATTATATTTCATCATTTGATTGTTTCATAGTAATTGACTGCAATTGTTATATCAAATATAGCGTTTGCACAAAAATGCCTAATATGTTGTAAAATTTTATGATATCAAATCCCAAAATTTTAAATTACCTTTAGTGACATTGGATTATAACTGAAAAATATCACATTGTGGTCAGGAATTCGACTTTTCACTTCATCATCATTACATTATAATTTCTGTATGTCAAAATATGTTTGTAATTCTTGTAATGGTTTTAGTCCGAGCACAAATGCTATAATGGCTTTGACATTTGCTAATAATTTATTGGAACCAATCTTCCCCAACTGTCCAATAGATGCTTTGAGTAAAAAGCTGATAGCTGCAGTTACAATTTGTAAGTATGGATGTAATATTTTTATTTTGATATCACAAACATTTTATATTGCATCATGCATCTGCATTACATGTCATTATACAAGAAGTAAGTTGAGATATAGTATGGGATGGGTTGTATGTTGCATGTATAACGGTCATGCGGAGAATCTTTTTAAACACAAATAGAGGATGTTCACTTTGCCTATCAATAGCCCAATTTAAAAATATTCGATTAATATTAAGTGGGAGGAGGAAAATTGCAATCATATGGCTCCTTACCTACTTTGTGTAATCCTGTGACAGCAATTTGGTTCTCTTTATCACCTGACATTTTAATATAACATATTATATTTAATGGAGAATTAGAACTACAATGAGGAAAAACAATGAATATATATATGCAAATGACAAGTTCCAAATTCAAATGTATTGTTGTTTACATGTTTTTATTCTAAACATATTCATGGTTGGGCTTAGTGTAACATATGGTTCCATTTTTGCTACCATGTAAAAATAGTATAAGAATCTTCTGTACCTTTCTTCCGGGTGTAAGCTTGTACGATGAGATGGTTGAAGTCTTTAAAAGAGCAATATCTGTCGTCAGACGGCGGCATAACCGTCTCATAAGTCAGAGCAGACCAAAATTAACCCAACCGGTGACAAGCAGCAACCTCTAAGCTGAGAGATTTCTGATACTGAAAATGCCAATCCGTTTGCCATGCTTTGCGATTCTGCTGGCCAACCTTCAGAAATAGCTCATGGTCTGTAGAGGACTTGAACAGGCCATTAAGTAAGGTTAAAGTTTTAAAATTATGTGATAATCATGTAACATTTATGTGTATCTTATATCTGTCTATATTATATATTTCAAGTAAGATAAAAAGTATCTGAGAATGTTTGAACACAAATGACGTCTTTAAGATTTAAGATAAATACAAATTCTTCATATAAATGAACTTGCTACATTTGTTTTCAATGTGCATAAACATGAAATTTATATACCCTAGTCCATGAAACAGAATGTGGTGTTGACTTGTAGAGTTAGTATAGGGCAGAATACTATTTGTTTCAGGTTTTCTGACTTTCATAAATGCATATGATGTGAAATTCACAACCCGAGTGCAAAATGTTTTTATGTTTACAAAGATATCAGCACTTGTTATTATAATCATTGGCGGCATAGTTTGGATGGCTCAAGGTACTTTGTTCTTTTCTCTTGATGTCCTTTGTCGATGTTAGTAACTTTGATTGATAATTTTAGCCAATAATAATATGTTACAAATGCAGGACGAGTGGAACACTTCCAGGATGGTTGGGCTGGCACCAAAACTTCTGTCAGTGATTGGTCTGTGGCTTTTTATTCAGGAATCTTCTCCTATTCTGGATGGTGAGGTTATATTTTCTGCTCTATTAATGTGTTGTTGTTAAAAAAAAGGTGATAATCAAATAATATTACTCTATATTAACAGGAACTACTTGAATTTTATGACTGAGGAGCTACGGGACCCATTTGTGAATCTTCCCAGAGCCATATACCTCTCTCTACCATTGGTGACTGGTATCTACTTGCTGGCTAATTTGTCTTACCTGGCAGTGCTGGGGCCTATCGGAGTCAGGGCCACTGAGGCTATTGCAGTTGTGAGTACAATATAATGACCATTTTGGTTAAACTGAAAGTTTTTATTATTATTATAATTAAATTCGCAAAAAATTAACCAAAACCAACATGTAGGTAAGACAGCAAAGAAACTATTAAGAAAGAATTAGTGCCGATAGAATGTATATAATCTTCGGGTTGCCCGAACTAGACCAATTTTTTTATTGATATTTTTATTTAATGATATTCAGTCTTTCAGCCGGTATCATTGCTAGACCAAGTACCAGTGTAATTATAGTATAGTAGAAGCTATTGCATTTAGTATTCAACGTTGGTTAGGTAGTAGTACTAAAGTAGTCGATGTCGTGTAGGACTTCGCGGGCGCGGCGCTGGGCTGGGTGCGGTGGGTGATGCCGGCGCTGGTAGCGGTGGCGGTGCTGGGCGGGCTGTCGGTGCACGTGATGACGTCATCGCGCATGTGCTTCGCGGGCGCGCGCAACGGGCACATGCCCGAGCTGCTCGCGCACATCAACACGGCCTGCATGTCGCCGCTGCCCTCGCTCGTCTTCCTGGTAAGTAAGACGGCGCAATGGCACCCTTCACTGGACTGTCAAGACCGACAGTTGTTTGTCTGAACATGAGTTCATTGTATTTACTTTAATGCTTAAAGGCATGTACATTTTTATAAAATATAATTCTTACATTGCTTTTGCTTTAGAATCAGAGCAATCTATTTGATGTTGTTCCTATCTATAAATAAATATCTTCACGCAAATCCCAATACAGGTTAGACAGAGGTCTAGTCTAGACACTTAAGTACCTTGTTGTTCCTATCTGTGTATATATTTATTATATATGTTATCAATTAAGTAGCCACTGTAGCCGAGGTTGAGTGGGTGGTCGGAATTAGAATCAGGAGACTCGAGTTCCAGCCCTAGAAGGCTTGTACCAATAAGCTTAGCATAAGACAGACAAAATTTGTTTTGACCTCGCTCCCAACCCGCGTGAACTGGCAGATGCTGATATCGCTGGTGATGCTGATCCCGAGCAGCCTCACTTCGCTGATCACGTACTGCACGGTAGTGGAGTCCTTCTTCACCACGCTCAGCTGCAGCGCGGTGCTTTGGCTGCGCTACAAGAAGCCGGACCTACCTCGTCCCATCAAGGTAATTAATGTTATTCAATTGAAATCAAATGTTTATGCTTTAATCAAAACGTACGCGCGTGCTATTATTTTGAGTTCGTAAAATAAATTAAAATAAATAAATAAATAAATATAAATAAATATCTTCACGCAATTCCCAATACAGGGGTAGACAGAGGTCAAGTCTAGACAATTAAGTCCCTTTGACCCACCTTCCACCGAAGATATTTTCGAGACAACGTGACAGGTGGTGAGCCCGTCGCCGCCTTTATGTCCAAGCCAACGATGAAATTCGTACATAAGTTTTTGAAAAACTCATTGGTACTGCCACCTGGGGATCGAACTCGGGTCTCTCGACTCGAAATTCCGACCACCCAACAACTCGGCTATCGTGACTTTTAAATCGTAAAATAAATTAAAAACTATTTATCATATTAAGAAATATTAACACTTATTTTGTTTTCAAATCTTTCAAGTTGTTATGTTATTGGCATATTCTCGCTAGTTAGCTTCTTATAAAACTAGACAAGACAAACATTATTGTCAATAAAAAAAAAATTCAAAATCAACTGTTTCAATTCAGTGTTACTACTAGTTGTCATGATATTATAGTCGAGATTCAAAGAATATTAACGCATTAAATAACCTGGAAATAGAAGCTTGTGAATGGTCTTATTGCTTTGATATAATTTAATTTATAGTTGCTGTACTACTTCTTTTTGTATTATTTCAAGAATAAAATGAATCAAACAAAGTTAAGAAGGGTACTTTTACATATATCAATGTGCTTCTATTTTTCTGTTTTTATTTAATTAGCTTATGACAGTCCTGGTCATAGCAGAGACAGGCAAAACAGAGGCCTCGTCCATGTTTCTGTCACTAAATTCAATTTTATGGGCGGACATTTTTAGGACGTGAAAGTGCATTGTTATGGTAAAACAAGCAATATACAAGCCTGTGGCGACTATGTCTTCACATTAGAAGCTCGCGCTAGTGGCGGGCAATTCAGGAAACACGTCGACATTCTGCAGTTATATGTGATAACTGCAGAATGTCGACGTGTTTCCTGAATTGCGTTCCGTTGATGCTGATCACACAAATGTTTGATCTTAGGGGAATCCGAATCGGCAACCCTTACCTTCGAAGGCAGGGTCACTGGGCATTGTTAATTCGGCATTCGATTTGTTGTCTTGAATTGATTTTTAAAAAGTGTCCCCTCGGCATGGGAGTCACACGCGCGACTCTGGTGGTGTGTGTGTGTGTGTGGGGTGTGGTGCGAGTGAGCGCGTTGGTGCGTGCGCGCAGGTGAGCCTGTGGACGCCGGGCGCGTTCGTGTCGGCGAGCGCGCTGCTGCTGCTGGTGCCGGTGGCGAGCGAGCCGGGCGCGGTGCTGGCGGGCGCGCTCATCACGCTGACGGGCGTGCCGGTCTACCTGCTGCTCGTGCGCCGCCGCCCCGCGCCGCTCGCCCGGCTCTCCGGTCAGTCGCATCCTTACATTAACCACAACATCATCATATTCCATAAAGTGACTGTATGAAATTTGTTAAAAAGTTCAGCACCACGGCATTTACAAGTTACATTCATGAGTAACATAGGATGGCTAATGAACTTTAGTCTGGTAAATTGTCGATATTTGAAACCTTTTCCGTCAGTCGCCTCTTAAGACACCTAAGAGAAGAAAAGGATGGCATAACTTTGCTCTGACATCACTCAGGAACTTTCTAATATTAATGTAAGTTATTACCATAAATAAGCAAAGGTTTTCATTCTTTGGCAAAATATACTACAAAAATGTTATAAAAATATACAAAATGTACTACGGGGAGTGCTCCGAGGAATTGTGCGGATTGTTCGGATCCCAGCCGCTGAATTTCACCATCGTACCTTACGCCATAGTCAAAATTCCATCACCACCATTTTGATGCTCGGCATTCCACCACAATGCGTCTTTCGCAAAATTTTCTGCCACGCACTTTCACTTTGTGGAATGAGCTGCCGTCAGTTGTTTTTCCGAACTGATACGACATAAGGATCTTCAAGAAAAGAGTCCATAACTTTCTCAAAAGCCGGCAACGTATCTGCTATTTCTCCAGTATTGCGGGTGTTCATGGGCGGCGGTAATCACTTACCATCACGTGAGCCACCTGCTTGTTTGCCTCCCTATTCTATAAAAAAGAATCAAGTCATTTCGACCCACCTTTGACCGAATATTGTTTGGGACAATGTGACACGGCGGTGAGCCTATCGCCACATTGTCCTAAATTATACCCGACCAATTAATGTTCAATCCAACCAATCGTAATTATTTACACAGGTACGGCTTTCTTCTTCCTTCGTGTATTGGGTGAAAACAGAACATGCGATGTGTTGTATAATCTGAAAGTTTTAGTTGCAAGCTGTGTCGCATCTGTAAAATTGATAGGATAACCCCTCTGCTAGTTACCACACCACTCTTTATTGAACAGTCTCCTGGAATTCGTTTATTGATCAAAAACTAATTTTGAATCTGATATTTGCGTTTGTGTTGATAGTTTGTTTACATTGCAGTCAAGTTCACCCACGTCTGTCAGAAGCTGTTCCTGTCCGCCGTCGAGGACAAGGAGGAGTGAGTCGCGAACTGCAGTGGTTGGCGGGCCCTCGACCTCGGCTCCCACTGCCCCTCTAGAACAGATCTGGTATGACTGCTCACTGTTCCTACGCGACGTGACCGCACGTCACACCGCCCTGTGCTCAGTATCATTATGTAATCACGGCATTTACTTAAGTATTCCTACACTCAGTCTGCCAAGTAACAATGTGTGTATGTGCGAATGATGTCCATTTAAACTTACGGCTATTTTAACATCACAATACAAGTCAGATCCCATCATGAGCACATCTTGTCCTTTTTTCATTAAATTTGTTGTTTATATGATTGTTAAATATTAATTTTTTTGCCACTTGTAATCGTTTTTATGTACATGTAACTACATGCTCTCGTATTTGTGGTAAAGATGGTGAGAATCTCGATTAAGAGTGAATCTCTTAACGGAATCTGCAATTATATGTACTCGAAAATCTTAGATTAAGTAAAGTTTCATTCATAATGTTATTAATTGCTGAATAAAAAGACAAGGCGACTTTCGGATTACACATGAAGCCCGGCCGCGGACGGGACGTGGATCAAACTGCAACTGGTTTTACCTACGTTTGCGTAATAGTTTTAAGCCACTATATTGTCTTCCAAAAACTCGCAATTGCATACAAAATGCAAATGCTTGTTTGTTTATTCATGTGTTGTGAAAGCTGAGATCCTCAAATGTACCTAGTCGCTAGCGACCTGTTTCAGCCTAGTCAATGGCCCACTTTGCTTGTTAAACTAACATTATATATTTGAATGTTCTTATAATTTTACGATTGTATTTTTTGTTTTTGATTTTGTCTATAATGTGATATGTGCAATGTTTTAACAATTTTAAAGCGAAACGGACTAGTCTATCCCGCGCAGAATATATGTTAGGGAATATTTGCGAAATAACAGAAAATATGACGTAGATACGACATACGGGAGGTATGTTGCGTCTCCCGGAGACTTGAACCAGGAGAACCACAGCTATAGATAGCCACAATAGCTAGGAATAGTTCATCTGCTTGTAAGCTACATCACAGATACAGACATAATAAATACTGTTTCTTTGAAAAACTGATCTAATGTAAAGAAAATTGTAAAGAAACCATATCGAGTAGACGTGAATACCATGAAATGTTCTCTATAAAAGTATAAATGTGTCTGTTATTCCGTCATATAGATATGACGACATCTAGTGGCAGCTAGAGACAAAGAGGATAGCATTTTTATAAACATCCGCTTCTATTTATACAGAAGTAGTAAGATTTATGTTCGTAACCGGTCCCCTAGCTTTTAACAGCTGATATTTTATGCTCTGATACTCTCACTGTAATCTTTTCCGCTTATTTTTGCTTAGACATGACTTATCCATGAGCAAATATGGCTCGTTCACAATCTTTATTATGGTATGGATATGCTGTGTCCGCACGGAAACATCTGTATATTCTAAATCATACTAACTTCTCCTTGCTTATACACAGACAAACGAGGATTAAACCTTTAAAAGATATATCAGTGCCTTACATAGATGTATTAACTATTTCTCCAAAGTGTCGCCCTCGTTCTTTAGCAGTGGCGTACAAGTAGGGCCGTCACGTACTAATTATAATAAATAAAATGATAGATAGCCTGTCTGTTTTATGATATCTTTTCTTCTAATAATATGTTTAAACGTAAACATCAAATAGATTGCTAGCTTTGCTTTTCTAGCTTCGACTAACATGCTAATCACAGCGTTCTTTGATCAAACCCCCATCCCACATCTTCTGTAAAGCCTAAAAATTGCTAATATTACGTCGAAGTGGTTTGTATAAATGCTTGAATTTCGCAATTGCTAGAACAAACTTTCCGATGTTACATCGGCATCATTCTTGTACTTTCGAGCAACCGCCGGAAATCAACAAAAAAACTTTTTTGAATAATTTTATTTTCCATTTTTTAATCGCTGTCAATAGACAACGAAGCGGCAACTTGTTACCAGACTTTTCTTCTGTGGTCCGTTTCATTGCTTTAAATCAAAAAAATCATGTCTGCCAAGTGTGCAATTCATGCAGTTTATTAAATCACAAAAATAACTTAAAAAATTAATACTATGTCTGCCGCTACTATTTTCTGTATTTACGGAGTGACTGTGACTATCAGCTCTAGGGGCAGCCATGAGCGCATGATATAGCACACGTTTCTTAATTTCTTTTTCTTCTTCCTGCGTAATTTACGCTCATCCCATAGTCCGTAATTCGCATCTTACAAACTGAATAATGCGCTTATAAAGAGCACAAATTTCTTCATACTTTGTACATATAACATATCTATGATTCCTGACCCTCATGTATATATATATATACATGGCTCAAATACTCAACTACGAAAAAGTATTACTTGTAAACGATGCTACTAACGTGTTTTTTTACTAAATCTCCTAGAAAATTTTACATGCGGAAAGTATTTAGACATCACAATATTTATTATTAATATTCGATTTTAGTTTAGTTTGAATTATATCTGCTGTAGAATTATATAATTGTTAAGTATACTCTACTTCGGTGTTGTTTACGCCTCGTGAAAGTAATCTATGGAGATATACATTTTGTAAAATTGTTGTTGTGCCAAAATGAAGCTATTTATACTTTTTGCTTTTTTTTACAAATACATGTTTTGATAATGAAACGTGTTTTATTGGAGACAGACGAATACCCAACACTATTTCTGATCTCTTCATACACGTGACACACACACTTCATACATGGTGAATATTAAAATGTAGACCTTTTCTCTCATTTTCAATGAAAACTAAATGAACTGACGGCTAACATTACACGTACTTTGTTCTACTCCTGATAACTTTAAAAAAAGGCACGATAACGAGTGGTTGGGCGATCGCAATTTAAGTCTAGAGTCCCGATTTCAATCCCCAGGAGGCAGGCTCTAATGGGATTTTTCAAAAACTTATGTACGATTTATATCGTTGGCTCGGACATAAAGACAGCGACAGGTTCACCATCTTTTGGTCCAAAAAAATGTGTTCGGTTAAAGGTGGGTCGAAAGGAACTTAGTTGTCTAGACCTCAGTGAATACTTGATTGATTCTTTATTTGATAGCTGGCTTGTAATGCCTCAAAGTTTGCAACTGTTCCAAAGTAGTTATGAAATCAGATCATAATAGTTATGGAACTTCTGTTGAGTCAGAAACTCAATTGTACTAATTGTAAGAGGCTTGCCTTTATCACTACACTTGGCAAGCGGATTGGCGATCGCAGTGCCAGACACCTCGCGCCTTAGTCGCTACTACTCAATACCGGTATGCTGATATTTGGTCCGGTATTTTCCAGAAGCTTGTCCCACCATATGTTAGTATTTAAATTTTAAAAGTTTTTCCCTTACGACACCAGCAGGAAGAGAGGAAGAGGTATGTATATCGAGTATATCTTTCGCCGATACCACGCGGTAACTACAAATTTCTGTTTCAATACCACATGGAAACTGTATGTATGTAAACTACCTTTACATTTCATGAGAAATCTACAACTTTAGTTAACTTTTAAATTATAATTAATGGAAGCCGAAAAACCTATTAGTTTTGTATAAAGTCCAGATTGTTTGGTCAGTCTAGATTAGGGTTGATGACGAGGTATTTATTAAGAAAAGTAATAGAAAGAGAAATAAACATAATACAAATGCTTTTTGGGAAAATATATCAGTGCCTTACATAGATGTATTAACTATTTCTCCAAAGTGTCGCCCTCGTTCTTTAGCAGTGGCGTACAAGTAGGGCCGTCACGTACTCATTATAATAAATAAAATGATAGATAGCCTGTCTGTTTTATGATATCTTTCTTCTAATAATATGTTTAAACGTAAACATCAAATAGATTGCTAGCTTTGCTTTTCTAGCTTCGACTAACATGCTAATCACAGCGTTCTTGATCAAACCCCCATCCCACATCTTCTGTAAAGCCTAAAAATTGCTAATATTACGTCGAAGTGGTTTGTATAAATGCTTGAATTTCGCAATTGCTAGAACAAACTTTCCGATGTTACATCGGCATCATTCTTGTACTTTCGAGCAACCGCCGGAAATCAACAAAAAAACTTTTTTGAATAATTTTATTTTCCATTTTTGAATCGCTGTCAATAGACAACGAAGCGGCAACTTGTTACCAGACTTTTCTTCTGTGGTCCTTTTCATTGCTTTAAATCAAAAAAATCATGTCTGCCAAGTGTGCAATTCATGCAGTTTATTAAATCACAAAAATAACTTAAAAAATTAATACTATGTCTGCCGCTACTATTTTCTGTATTTACGGAGTGACTGTGACTATCAGCTCTAGGGGCAGCCATGAGCGCATGATATAGCACACATTTCTTAATTTCTTTTCTTCTTCCTGCGTAATTTACGCTCATCCCATAGTCCGTAATTCGCATCTTACAAACTGAATAATGCGCTTATAAAGAGCACAAATTTCTTCATACTTTGTACATATAACATATCTATGATTCCTGACCCTCATGTATATATATATATACATGGCTCAAATACTCAACTACGAAAAAGTATTACTTGTAAACGTTGCTACTAACGTGTTTTTTTACTAAATCTCCTAGAAAATTTTACATGCGGAAAGTATTTAGACATCACAATATTTATTATTAATATTCGATTTTAGTTTAGTTTGAATTATATCTGCTGTAGAATTATATAATTGTTAAGTATACTCTACTTCGGTGTTGTTTACGCCTCGTGAAAGTAATCTATGGAGATATACATTTTGTAAAATTGTTGTTGTGCCAAAATGAAGCTATTTATACTTTTTGCTTTTTTTTACAAATACATGTTTTGATAATGAAACGTGTTTTATTGGAGACAGACGAATACCCAACACTATTTCTGATCTCTTCATACACGTGACACACACACTTCATACATGGTGAATATTAAAATGTAGACCTTTTCTCTCATTTTCAATGAAAACTAAATGAACTGACGGCTAACATTACACGTACTTTGTTCTACTCCTGATAACTTTAAAAAAAGGCACGATAACGAGTGGTTGGGCGATCGAAATTTAAGTCTAGAGTCCCGATTTCAATCCCCAGGAGGCAGGCTCTAATGGGATTTTTCAAAAACTTATGTACGATTTATATCGTTGGCTCGGACATAAAGACAGCGACAGGTTCACCATCTTTTGGTCCAAAAAAATGTGTTCGGTTAAAGGTGGGTCGAAAGGAACTTAGTTGTCTAGACCTCAGTGAATACTTGATTGATTCTTTATTTGATAACTGGCTTGTAATGCCTCAAAGTTTGCAACTGTTCCAAAGTAGTTATGAAATCAGATCATAATAGTTATGGAACTTCTGTTGAGTCAGAAACTCAATTGTACTAATTGTAAGAGGCTTGCCTTTATCACTACACTTGGCAAGCGGATTGGCGATCGCAGTGCCAGACACCTCGCGCCTTAGTCGCTACTACTCAATACCGGTATGCTGATATTTGGTCCGGTATTTTCCAGAAGCTTGTCCCACCATATGTTAGTATTTAAATTTTAAAAGTTTTTCCCTTACGACACCAGCAGGAAGAGAGGAAGAGGTATGTATATCGAGTATATCTTTCGCCGATACCACGCGGTAACTACAAATTTCTGTTTCAATACCACATGGAAACTGTATGTATGTAAACTACCTTTACATTTCATGAGAAATCTACAACTTTAGTTAACTTTTAAATTATAATTAATGGAAGCCGAAAAAACCTATTAGTTTTGTATAAAGTCCAGATTGTTTGGTCAGTCTAGATTAGGGTTGATGACGAGGTATTTATTAAGAAAAGTAATAGAAAGAGAAATAAACATAATACAAATGCTTTTTTGGGAAAATATATTCAAGAAACCTTTATAAATAAGACAAAACCTTTGTATTTTTCTGAAAATTTGCCCAAGCTGTACTAATTTAATAATACACTGGCAGATTATTTTACTGACTAGTTTGACGTATTTATTAAATACATTCGTAACTACATCCTTCTAATAACGCAATTTTTTATTGAATTTAAAGCATATAAGGAACTATTTTGTATGCTGAACTTTTGTTATTAAATTAAAGAGAAAAATGTTTTGCCACGGTTCGGCAAAGGTCGCGGGTTTGAATCCCGCCCGTGTCAGTTGAAATTGTAAACATTTTTCTCTTTAATTTACTATTACTGCTAAATTTAACATTTGTTTTCACTAAAGCTGTGTGAAAAGTTCACGCACGATAACGAGTGGTTGGGCGATCGCAATTTAAGTCTAGAGTCCCGATTTCAATCCCCAGGAGGCAGGCTCTAATGGGATTTTCAAAACTTATGTACGATTTATATCGTTGGCTCGGACATAAAGACAGCGACAGGTTCACCATCTTTTGGTCCAAAAAAATGTGTTCGGTTAAAGGTGGGTCGAAAGGAACTTAGTTGTCTAGACCTCAGTGAATACTTGATTGATTCTTTATTTGATAGCTGGCTTGTAATGCCTCAAAGTTTGCAACTGTTCCAAAGTAGTTATGAAATCAGATCATAATAGTTATGGAACTTCTGTTGAGTCAGAAACTCAATTGTACTAATTGTAAGAGGCTTGCCTTTATCACTACACTTGGCAAGCGGATTGGCGATCGCCGTGCCAGACACCTCGCGCCTTAGTCGCTACTACTCAATACCGGTATGCTGATATTTGGTCCGGTATTTTCCAGAAGCTTGTCCCACCATATGTTAGTATTTAAATTTTAAAAGTTTTTCCCTTACGACACCAGCAGGAAGAGAGGAAGAGGTATATATATCGAGTATATCTTTCGCCGATACCACGCGGTAACTACAAATTTCTGTTTCAATACCACATGGAAACTGTATGTATGTAAACTACCTTTACATTTCATGAGAAATCTACAACTTTAGTTAACTTTTAAATTATAATTAATGGAAGCCGAAAAAACCTATTAGTTTTGTATAAAGTCCAGATTGTTTGGTCAGTCTAGATTAGGGTTGATGACGAGGTATTTATTAAGAAAAGTAATAGAAAGAGAAATAAACATAATACAAATGCTTTTTTGGGAAAATATATTCAAGAAACCTTTATAAATAAGACAAAACCTTTGTATTTTTCTGAAAATTTGCCCAAGCTGTACTAATTCTAATAATACACTGGCAGATTATTTTACTGACTAGTTTGACGTATTTATTAAATACATTCGTAACTACATCCTTCTAATAACGCAATTTTTTTATTGAATTTAAAGCATATAAGTGAACTATTTTGTATGCTGAACTTTTTGTTATTAAATTAAAGAGAAAAAAATGTTTAAAATTTCAAATGACACACAACTTGCCACGGTTCGGCAAAGGTCGCGGGTTTGAATCCCGCCCGTGTCAGTTGAAATTGTAAACATTTTTTCTCTTTAATTTACTATTCCTGCTAAATTTAACATTTGTTTTCACTAAAGCTGTGTGAAAAAGTTCACGCACGTTAATGAAAGCCACAAAGTAGAAGAGAAATAAGTCCCTTTGATATTACTCTTAATGTGAGGAAGAGGAATTTTTAATATTTATTTAGTGGAAACTAATGAGGAAAAGGATTCGTGAAAAAAAAAAGAAGTTGAATACACTTTTTTTGCACACCAACACAGAAAATATACAACAAATAATTAGTTTAGAAACATAAGGTAATAAAAATTGTAAAGGTAATACAAAGCGATTTCTTCCAGACAACAACAAAGTTCCGCATGAGGACGTGGAATCACATCAAGCCTATTCCAGATCGAGAAAGGCTAAAATGTTTGATTTGACGCGGTGGCGACTTGTAGCACTCGTCGTAACTTCGATGTAATAACTCCGTTTGTTAATTGCATTTTGCACTTCATGTTAACGATCAATTAAGCGCTGACAAACTTTTTTATAGTTCTATTATTTACCGATACGCGAGTTCTTCGTTAAGGCGCGTAGGTAGGAGCGCCTGGGTGCACTCGCTTTTACCATGTGGCTTTTAATTTTTTCATTTCTCACATTATGGATAACAAAGGTAAGGACTTAGTTTGACTTACTATGTATTGCTATAGACAAGATAAAAAAAATCTTCACGCAATTCCCAATACAGGTGCAGACAAGGGTCTAGTCTAGACAATTAAGTCCTTTCGTCCCACCTTCCACCGAAGATATTTTCGGGACAACGTGACAGGTGGTGAGCCCGTCGCCGTCTCAATATATACAGGATTCTACAAGTGCACTGGCAGACAATCAGAATAGTCAAAACTATATAGAGCTGTAGAATTCATAATATAAATAATTTTAAAGTCTAAGTCCGTCTTTATATCAATATCAGTGTAATAATATTGGTGCTGGGAGATACAATTTACGCGGTGACATTAATTTAAAATAATTAGCACATTTTAAATAAAACGATTTTCGGATTTTATCGCGTTTTTAATTAGTTTTTATAAACTACTTCTATTTCCCGACGTTTCGGAGGCTTCACAAGCATCTATAAAGGAAAAAAAAAATCTATAAAAAAAAAGGAAAAAAAGCTTAAGCACGCTTGTTATGGAATCGGAAACATCGACGTAACTACAAACATCCTTAATAATAATAATAATAAATAAATAAATAGCTTCACACAATTACCAATACAGGTGTAGACAGAGGTCTAGTCTAGATCATTAAGTCCCTTCGACCCACCTTCCACCGAAGATATTTTCTGGACAACGTGACAGGTGGTGAGCCAGTCGCCGTCTCTATGTTTATGTTTTAAGTTTAACAAACTTCTGCGTTTCGTCTGGCGAGTGCAGGTATCCCGAGGCCCACACACACCCCATCGCCTCCCCCAATTCTGGGGCCGGCAACGCATCTGCTATGCCTTTGGTATTGCAGGTGTTCAGGGGGCGGCGGTAATCACTTACCATCACGTGAGCCACCTGCTCGTTTGCCTCCCTTTTCTATAAAAAAAGGAAAAAGCTTAAGCACGCTTGTTATGGAATCGGAAACATCGACGTAACTACAAACATCCTTAATAATAATAATAATAATAATAATAATAATAATAATAATAATAATAATAATAAATAAATAAATAAATAAATAAATAAATAAATAAATAAATAAATAAATAAATAAATAAATAGCTTCACACAATTACCAATACAGGTGCAGACAAGGGTCTAGTCTAGACAATTAAGTCCTTTCGTCCCACCTTCCACCGAAGATATTTTCGGGACAACGTGACAGGTTGTGAGCCCGTCGCCGTCTCAATATATACAGGATTCTACAAGTGCACTGGCAGACAATCAGAATAGTCAAAACTATATAGAGCTGTAGAATTCATAATATAAATAATTTTAAAGTCTAAGTCCGTCTTTATATCAATATCAGTGTAATAATATTGGTGCTGGGAGATACAATTTACGCGGTGACATTAATTTAAAATAATTAGCACATTTTAAATAAAACGATTTTCGGATTTTATCGCGTTTTTAATTAGTTTTTATAAACTACTTCTATTTCCCGACGTTTCGGAGGCTTCACAAGCATCTATAAAGGAAAAAAAAAATCTATAAAAAAAAAGGAAAAAAAGCTTAAGCACGCTTGTTATGGAATCGGAAACATCGACGTAACTACAAACATCCTTAATAATAATAATAATAAATAAATAAATAGCTTCACACAATTACCAATACAGGTGTAGACAGAGGTCTAGTCTAGATCATTAAGTCCCTTCGACCCACCTTCCACCGAAGATATTTTCTGGACAACGTGACAGGTGGTGAGCCAGTCGCCGTCTCTATGTTTATGTTTTAAGTTTAACAAACTTCTGCGTTTCGTCTGGCGAGTGCAGGTATCCCGAGGCCCACACACACCCCATCGCCTCCCCCAATTCTGGGGCCGGCAACGCATCTGCTATGCCTTTGGTATTGCAGGTGTTCAGGGGCGGCGGTAATCACTTACCATCACGTGAGCCACCTGCTCGTTTGCCTCCCTTTTCTATAAAAAAAAAACCTACAATATATAGACTATTCATTATGGGCTATTTGTTAATACAATGCACTCTCATTGTGCATGTTGTTTATGGTTTCGCATCATTTTCCCCATAGTGCAATGGCTCGCACGCGCACTTCAACAACATGTCGGCGCACGAGCTGACGACGCCCGCGGACGAGGTGGGCCCGATGCTGCCGGACGAGGGCTTCCAGACCTCCACCGTCATCGCCGGTCTCATGCCAGACTCATTTGGCGAAATGTTTAATTTCCTCGACGGTGACAGCTTCGGCATAGGTTCGTAATATTTGCTTCAGATAACTTTTGCACTATTTTTCAATGTGTTACTTATAGCGAAGAGTATGAAGCTTGGGAGAAAATTTTGCTACTAAATGAAGTATTTCGCGCCTGAAATGATTTTGTGCAAGCGTATCTTTCATCCTTTATAGTCATATCTTCCCATTACTAAGGTAAATTTATTGTGTTGTCTTTTACTGGTCACCAACTACCAATGGCGTATATAATTATATATACAAGGAAAGTTCATTATGCTCATATTCTTTATAAAGCCAATGTGGTCTATAAACACCGGTTTTTAAGGTGTCGCCAGTTCTGAAGATCGATTCCCGAATGGGTTGGTGCAAAAAATAAATGCTTATTTCAGATTCTCCGGTCTAGGTATTTGTGGTACCTTCAATGTTTCTGATTCCATAACGTCCATATAAGCACGCGTGTTTTAGATACTTTGGAATTAGAGTAATATACGTAAAGTCCCTATCTATTTATATTGTGGTGAAACTGCTGGTGATGTTGACCATTAGGGCCCATGCACGAGTTCGTGTACGGATGGCAGGCCATCGTGAACACGATGAGCATGAAGAACAACGTGGAGGTGCGCAAGCGCGCCGGGCTACAGCGGTTCGCGCTGGCCGGCATCAACGGCATCACGCTCATCTCGCACATCGGCGTCACGGAGATCATGATCAACGGCACGCGCTCCTACTGCTTTGGCGGCGTGTCGCGCCCGCCCGGTCGCCGCAGCGTCATCTGCAAGGTCACCTCTTGATCTACTCCATCACATTCACCTCTCGTGTTTCTCTTCATTCAGGGTTTGTTACCGAGTGGTGTGCTCCGTCTCTGTCACGAAGTATATTTACAGAGAAACAGAGACAGAGAGAAGTAAATATTTATTTTTACTCTGGAAGTTTGTGATTTAGATGTGGACAGGCGTGTCGCTGCCGGGAACAGAGTCAATGGTGCCCTGACTGCGTTAATCAAAAGGCAAGGCGTTGTGAAAAGTGCACGCCTTGCAATACATAACGCAGTGTTGGTACCGACGTTGTTATATGGCAGCGAAACCTGGGTATGCCAGAAGAAGCATAAAAGCAGGTTGAATGCAGTGGAGATGCGATCTCTTCGTAAAATGTGCGGCCTTACCATGGCCGACCGAAAGCGAAACGAAGAGATTCGCAATATGGCAGGTTTGAAAGATGACCTTGTCTCAAAAATGGATAAGGGCGTGCTTCGATGGTTTGGGCACGTTGAGCGAATGAGTGAAGACCGAATGGTGAAGAAAATATATAGCGCGAAAGTTAATATTAAAAGGTGTCGAGGTAGACCGAGTGCATGTATGAAAAAGATGATGAATCTGAAAGAAGCGAAAGAAGTATGTAGGGATCGTGACACTTGGCGATCTGTTCACTCTGGCTACCCCGTCAGGGATTGTGCGTGAAGATAAATAAATAAATAAACTCTAGAAGTTAGACCGTAATTTAGCAACTCTCGGCACGCCCTAATGTCTTTTTGTTTCAAGATGTTATTTATGCCATCGAGATCAAAGTCAAAGATTTCGTGTTTTAAAATTTAGCAGGCTTAAAGTTTTAACTGCATAAAGTATGTAAACTGTCGATACCGTTACGAAATATTAGCTTCTCCGTAAAACTAGTTACTTTGTACGAGGATAGTGTGCTTTTTTACGCCCATACTCTTAATTCGCAATCATTATGATTGCTTGTAATTGTAACGCAATTTTTAAATGTCTACTCCACACTTAATGGTGTATAATAATAGATAAGTTCTACGCATGTAATGTAAATGACTAACTCGCAGTATTGAGAGGATGTTTTAACTGTGATGTGCGCGGCGGTGGCAGGGCGCGATGTACCAGGAGGGGCGGTTCTCGTGCCGAGTGCCCTACCTGCGCTACCCCACCACGCTGGGCTACCGCTACTGCATCGACAAGTACGCCGCAGTCAACACGCTCGACGGCACCTACAAGAGTCAGTACATACGTCAATAATTATTAATTAATTCTTAACTATAAATTTTAGGTATTTGTTGGTAATTTCATAACGTTATTATTCCTTCTTAAGAATTCTAATCTAAGGCATCAAATATAATCTCTCTTGTACACAATTTTTTTAAAGGTAGTAATTATTTCTTTCATAGCTTTAACGGTTTTTTCGGCATTAGTCGACATGTCGTTAATTTAAAAGTTTGATGCTTCTTGATGTTGACTCTATTAACTTTTTCTTCAGAATACTCTTTTTAAATAGCTTTATGTTAAAAGCTTTCAATTAGGTATAAATTGTTTAGTGTATGAGTGAATGTAACCTTGTCCTTTTTTTATTTTGATTTTAATTTCATTAGTTTTTTACCCTTTTCATACACCAATAGATTACGAATGATTGTAGCGTCAGTAGCCTGTTTGGACGGTGTTTTAGACTACGTTAAATTGTTAATGGTTTAGGTTGTCGACTGCGAAACTTGACTTCATAAAACTGAGTTTGCTGCATTTCAACTATAGTCTGAAACTACACTAGGCAAAAGCATTGTAGCTTAGTTGGAGTAATCATAAATAAATAATAAATATCTTCACGCTATTCGCAATACAGGGCTAGACAGAGGTCTAGTCTAGACAATTAAGTCCCTTTGACCCACCTTCGACAGAAGATATTTTCGGGACAGCGTGAAAGGTGGTGAGCCCGTCAACGTCTTTATGTCCAATCCAACGATATAATTCGTACATAAGTTTTTAAAAAACCCATTGGTACCAGCCTGCCACCTGGGGATCGAACTCAGGTCTCGAAGACTCTCGGAAGAGTCTCAGTACACTCGAAATTCCGAAAACCCAACCTCTCGGCTATCGTGACTCTATTATAAAGTAGTCGTAATGTCATTAAGAACATCCAGTAACGTTTTAGTTTGAACTTTATGAACATACCTGTGACCGTCGCAGCCACGTACTGCGCGCGCGGCGAGTCCGTGCCCAAGTTCCACTACGACTACATCTGCGAGCGGCGCGACGTGCGCATCAAGCGCGTCAACCTCACGGACCCCAACGAGCGCTTCAACGTGCGCAACCCGGTGGTGCGCCGCGCGGAGTACTACCGCGCGCCATACGACATACTCAAGGCCTGCCCCGACTGGTCGGTTGGACTGCATCTCTCTTGCTCTCCCGCTCTCTCGCGCACGCACACACACACACACACACACACACACACACACACACACACACACACTCTAGTGTATTAAGTACTTTTAATTGCAGGCTGCGTGCTTTAGTTAATAGGATATAAACCTAAGTTATAGCATGTAAATGATCACAGCTGGGCCAAAACATTTTCTCGAATATCGAAGAGTCGCAAAAAGACAGCAAGGCAATATCTGCTATGGTGCTCCAGTGCGGGTCGGAGATTATGAAATGTCATTATGATAATTAACGTATATTTTTATGTATTTATTTATTAGGAAATCCTACAGCGATTAGCAAAACAAAATACACAATACTTTTGACAATGATTACACCGTGTGTACGTGCGTGGCTGCTTGTGTGCAAATGTATATATATATGTTTGTGTGACTATAGTAGTGTCCATGATTCTGACACTTTAAATTGAAGAAGATGCAGCTTCTCCTGTGGTATCCCACTACAATATTGCGACTGCTTTCATTATCAACGGCCGGTTCCAGCTGGATGTTGATGTTTAGGTAGTCGGACGTCTGGACGACTTAGACATTTCGATCCATTCCACGTAGGTGTCGTCCTCATAGACACTGATGACCGGGAATAATTTTTTTAGTTTGAAATCTACAAAACATTAATTGTTTCGCTTTTTTATAGCAGATATAGATAGAGCGATATAGATAACATATGCAGTCAGTGTGTAGTTTGTCAAGGCGAGATTGGTGTGTGTGCAGGTACGGATGCAACCTGCGCATCTCTACGGAGGCTCTGCACCAGGAGATCCCCACGGCGCTGCTCGACGCCAACGAGACCGCCTTCGTGGGCCACGGCGGGAAATACTGGCTGGCTCTCTACTTCACACAGGCATACATTATACATTATATATATATACATTATACAAACCGCCAACCGCCACTTTATAATAATAATAATATATATTCACATATTCCCAATACAGGGGTAGACAGAGGTCTACTCTAGACAATTAAGTCCCGTCAACCCACCTTCCTCTGAAGACATTTTTCGGGATAACGTTACAATGGTGAACCCGTCGTCGTCTTTATGTCCAAGCCATCGTTATAATCGTACTTAAGTTCTTGAAAAAACCAATTGGTACGCGCCGGCCACCTGGAGATCGAATCCGGTTCTCCTCACTCGATATCCGATCACCGAACCACTCAGCTGTCGTGACTTACATGCCACTTTATGCGGAATATTTTTTTACCCGCTATTTACCGAAGACCGCTATGTATTACTATTGGATCACATATCAAATATAAAGGAAAATGTGAAATGTGTCTCTGACGTAAGAGAAAAATGATTTACTCAACACGATTTCGCTTATGTAGTGTATTACAGTATTACAGTAGTCATTACATGAACAGCAAATTTAGGGGAGCGATATCTCAGAAGAAAGTGTTATAACAATTTGTACTGGCTAATAAAACGGGCTGGTTATATTCACTTTAATATTAAATGAACCATAAATAATTTTTCTTAACTAAATAAATAAAAGATGGTCTAAAATTGTCCCGGTAAAAAGTAATAAGTTAATAATAAATAAATACATATGTAGATAGGGACAACATCACGTACATTGCTCCGATTCCAATGTAAAATGCTAAAGCACTTGTTGTATGAGAATCGGAAACAACAAAGGCACCACAAACACCCAGACCCGAGAAAATGTAGAAAAAGTGATTTTGTACATTGACGCGTCTGCGAATCGAACCCGAGACCTTGAAAACCGGTGTTTTCAAGGTGTCGCCATCTCGTTTACGCCACTCGTCCGCGCAGGTCACACACACACACACACACACACACACACACACACGCACGCACGCACGCACACACACACACACGCGCGCACGCACGCCCTTCATCGCACGCACATCCTTACAGAGAAGTGGGAGCCTGTTGACTTGTAACTCAGGTTTTGTAAAACCTACAACGGGCAACAGTCCCTCACATTACAATAAATGTTTTATAACTGTTCAAACTAAATGTGGACATTTAAGTTATATGTGAGAAGGAAATAAATAAAGAATTTTTTTTACTCATCGTAGATAGATAAATCGAATACGGTTGTTGTTTACTGTTGTATTAGTTTAACATTAACAAGCTGTGCGAACCAGATAGTTAAGTTACCGTGACACGTTGCAGCTGTCGACGTACGCGATCTACTTCCAAGCGCACGGCGAGTACCCGTGGCAGTCCAACCGACCCATCGTCTCCATCGACAAAGGTGGGGCTTCTGATGTTCTCTGGTCAACTATTTGCAGAGTCATCTCATAAACAACAACAACAACAACAGAGTTATTGGCTGAATTCGATTCTGTTATCTTCATCATTCAATCATTTAGCGACAGGAAAAAATGCGAACTGAACGCCCTTGAGTTGTTACAACTCCGGTACTAGGGTACAAACTTGACACTGCATTTTATGTATTTTACCTTCATGTCATTTTCTCATACTGGGGTAGGAAGAGCGTCAAATCTTCCATCCCACCAATTTTAACCGAAGCTCATTCGGGACAATGAGACAGGTGGTTAGTCTACCACCATTCTTGTGTTCAAGATAACGATATGATAATTGACAGTTCTATAATATATGTTAAACCTTATTTTAAATTGATAAATCATAATAAAAAATTATATAATTCCATACACATTTATTTACACTAATAAATATTCATAAACATATATAAATATTCATACTCGAGTACAAATATTCACAATAATGACAACCGCAGCCCTTAGCTCCGATGGCAGGTTCGCTACCAACTCCGTTGTTAAGTTGTTTTCTATATTTTGATAGTATGATAATGAGAACCTGATCAATTGTAAGTTAAGGATATAGATCTCTACTTCACTTGCTACCGACTACCGCACTGTTTTAATAAACGTATTGATAATATAATATTATGATTAGTTTTACTTCTGTGGAGGAAAATGCTCTATATACGCTCTTTTCCTGACCGGGAGGCCACGGAAAATAACGGTATCGGATTCGAATCTTAGAAGGTGAAACATACCGATTAAAAACCATCCACGTAATGCTGTTGGCCCGGAGGCCTCATCTATAGAGACTTGTGAGGACAGAGGCTCGCAAGTTAGAAATTTGGTTACGGCGATGGTTGCTGCTGTGAAGCGCTGTGTCCCCAATAAACTAAAGTAGAAGTAATATTATGATACTTGCTCCCCTTTTCAATATGTGCAATATCGTACGCAGGTGGCATCTGGGAGCAGCTGCTGAAGGCCAACATCGGCCCGGACATGAACCTGCACTACAACTTGAACGGTATCTACAACCGCTTCCCCGGCGGCAACGTCATGCCCGACCTCATGAGGAACGACGGACAGGCAAGTCGCGCACACTTCATTGTATAATCAATTCATGTGAACGAGTGGCACACACGCTGGTTTTCAAGGAGTCGCCGTCGCTAAGGCCCCGGGTTCGATTCCCAGACGGGTCAATGTAGAATAACACTTTTTCTACATTTTCTTGTAACTGGGAGTTTGTGGTACCTTCATTATATCTCATCGGCGATTTTAAAACGTTAACACTATTTATTTACAAAACACTGTAATCAAAATCGTTACAGTAGTATCCGAAATACAGGTGTATAAATTAGAATTAACATACACACAAGACAATTTCATGTACTGAGTGGTGCCGCTCGCTGCAGGTGCAGCCCTCGAACTTCCGCACGGAGACGCGCGACACGGCGCCCGAGGACCTCATCATCGGCAACTCGCACCTCGTCAACGGTCCAGGTCATATATTTGAACTTTATTTATACAAAAATTTATTAAAATTAAATATTAAGATTATGTACGGATTTTATTGCGTTTTTATTTAGTTTTTTAAAACTTTTTTTTTTAAACTTTCCGGCGTTTCGGATGCTTTTACAGCATATTTCGCGTATTTCGCATATTTCGGCGTTACAGCACTTGTGGTGACGGGGGAGCTGAGGTCTTGAACTTCCCGCTGTCATTTTTTGATTAGTTAACATCATAAAATCCGTAAATAATCATTAATCTGTAAATTAACATTTTTATTGAATTCAGCTGACTTTAAAGAGTCGCGATAGCCGATTGATTAAGTGATCGGAGTTCTAGTCGAGAGACCCGAGTTCGATCGCCAGGTGGCAGGCCTCGTACCAATGAGTTTTTTCGAAACCAATGTACGATTCTTATCGTTAGCTTGGATATAAAGACGGCGACGGGCTCACCACCTGTCATGTTGTCCCAAAAATATCTTCGGTGGAAGGTGGGTCGATACGACTTAATTGTCTAGATCTTTGGCGACCCCAGTATTGGGAATAGCGTGAAGATTATATATTTTCTCATATCCTACATTAACGAAGTGTTTATAAATCTGTAGGTTCGGAGACGGGCGGCGCCAGTTACAACAAGTTCATACACGACAGTCAGATACAAGCCACCTTCGACCACGGAAAGAACGTCTAGAATTATATTAGATTTATTATTTTAGTAAAATATTTAAATATCTTTTTGTTTTATTTATAATGGTATGCACTTACGAGTTATAAATAAATATAAACTTATGTGTGGTGAGTTAAAGAATAATCTGTAGAACGCATTTGTAATTTTTTATTATTGACTTTTTACCCACAGTTGACGTAAAAACGAAATCTGATTTCTATTTTTTTCAATGTTTAGTAACTAGATTCACACCAATATAATATTTCATCACATTTTAAACCATTTATTGCTTATCAAGTGCATATGTTGATAAAGTTATTTTATCCATCAAATTACTTATGTTACTGTCACTGGTCTGCAAAATATTTGTCTGGTATTTTTCCCACCATCTGTCATCATGTGGTAGAATTGGCTACCGACAGATGACTTCTGGCTTCTTCAAAGACTTCCCTTTGTCGCCTCTTACAACACCGACAGGATGGAATGGCCACACGCTGGCATTCTTATATTCTTCTATTATTGTATATATTTAATTATAATGAATAGAATATATGTATTGTATTTTAGTGGAGAAATCATGATTTATGAAAAACTAGATTCTGAATATATAGTTGCGATGGCGAAGTGGTTAGGTGATCGTAATTTACATACCAATGGGTTTAAAAAAAACTTCTGTAAAATTTATATCATTGTCTTGGACAGAAAGATGGCGACGGGTTACGTTATCGCAAAAAGGTGGAAGGTGTGTCGAACGGACTTAATTTCTAGACCACTGTCTACCCCTATATTTGGAATGGCGTGAAGATATATATTATGTTTTTTAGATTCTGTCCGCGACATATTTCGCCCTTTATATCGATATTACAACGCAATATCTAATTATTATATGTACGGCCTCTTCATATTTGATTTAGGCAGACGTGGCACAGTTTATTCTAATACGGCTGCCGACGTTAACCTCTCAATGTAATTGATGTTACTTTTTATTAAATAGTGTAAGTCGCTATGTAAAATTTTTGGAGTGAATAAAGAAAATATTATTATTATATACCTCTCACCGGATCCGATCAGCCGCTTTGCCGTATTTGAGTATAAACGTAGTATAAACATACAAACTTACACTTCTTTATGACCAAAATAATAGTGATGCGGGAATAGCAGCATAATTATTATGTTAGTGTTATTGATAATTATACTTTTAAATTAACTTACAAGTTAAGACAATAACTTAATTGTTACTTCAGGCCTAAATGCGATTTTAAAGCTATAGCATCAACGTTCCTTCCTAACATTATCCTTGAGCATCAACTCCAAAACGAATTTTAACGAGATGATATTAATTCGATGTTCAAAAGTCCAATAAGTAACTGCTGCTGGAAAAAATCTAGAGATCTTCTTTGCTATACAGTTAAAAACTCATCATTTAGCTTTTAGTTATAATTAGTGTTAAATTTCGTGGAAATTTCATTGGGTAATGGAATATAAGCAAATTCCAATCAAACTAAATGGACATTATAATATAATTATCGTTTAATAATAGATTAACTTCGTCGTTAATGCTATGCGAGTATTATAGTTTTCATACGCTCTATGTCCATGGGTGTAGTTGAACGAACTGGAGAAAAGCCTCGAAATCGATAGAAAAAAGTGGAAGACTCTTTCTTTGTCTAAGAGTTATTTCGATAATATGTTATTTTAATATATTAACGGTTTCTTCTAAAATGTTAAATCTTATTTGTGTATCATCAGATCTTTGTCATCGGGAGTTACGAAAAAGTACCTAATCTTGAAGGGTGTATAAGAAAATATTTCTAGAGTTCTCTTTGATCCATCAGCGAAAATAAATTATTGAATTGTCGTCGGTTAAAAGCGTGATTAAATATATCTAATCGATATTGTAAAATCTTCTATCTTGGGGTCTGTGGTTTGCTTCAAGCTTCATTATTAAAACCATAGATTGTGTAGGTATTCTAAGAAAAATAATAAACGTTATGTTTAGTCTGTAGCATTATTCAAAGAGTTATAACATCTGTTCATTTCATATCATTTGTCTGACATCTTCCTTTGTGCAATTTCTCGGATCGCTCGTAATATATCCCGTTATTTCACTTTCGTAATTCAGTTTACAAAAGCATTAACTATTTACGACGATCATTTGTTACCTGTACCAGAACTTTGCTTGTGTGTTGGCCAACGCTAAAGCAGTGGCCTTATTCTAATTTTCTCTTATTGTGACGGTTTATTATCGATTTTAACCTTTTTGTGAAACATATTGTTTTTATGTTGTTTATTTACTAGTATATACGAAAATTGGCTTAGCAGCAGCAAAATTTTTCTCCCACAGTCCCATTTAAGGTAAGTATAATATATTGGTTTGCATATTGAAGAAAATTGCGACAAGTCGAATATGTATTGATGACCAATCTTTGGGTCTATAAATATACTGCTGCGATTACAATTCAAACTAGAGATTGGTGCCTTCACCTCGGGTCAAACAGGAGCAATGATTGTTGTATGTACCTACTGAATAGTTTGTCATTGAGCTTGTAGTTACAAAGAACATATGTGTATGAAATATATAATAATCAAATATAATAAATTTCTCATAGTTTATTGATATTATAAATTATTTACAATGTCTCCCTTTTTTAAGCCTAACTTCTTTATTTTAATTTTTATCTCCTAACACACACTGTAATATATTTTAAGGTTAGCTAAATCATGGAAAATGGTATTTAGTAACTAAAACCAAATTCATAAACCATGAATGCTATTGATCTCCCGCTTTTTGTACATATTGTTACAATTAACACATTGATTTATATTATAATTGTGGTTTTAAAATTTAGGGTTTTAAAGTAGAATTTTTATATAGATCGACAAAATTAGTGGATTAAATTAAAAAGGCAACAATATATTTTGCTTTAGCCACAGTCTATTGTATGGAGTGAAGGCACAGATTAGGTACTATAAACTTACACAAAAGCAGAGAGTTCCATTTAAAAACATTTAATCTAAGCTTGAATGGGAAAAGAGTTATGTTTGATCTATTACAAAATCTAATTTAAAATACTACTTAGATGACAACTTTACTAGGTTACTGTTGTCCAGTTGTTTATTATAAGTATACATATATCTTCATGCTATTCCCATACAGGGGTAGACAGAGGTCTAGACAATGGAGACCTTATGACCCACCTTCTGCCAAAGAAATTTTTTGGGACAATATGATACGTGGTAAGCAGTTTACTGTCCTAGCCTATGATATAAATCATACATAAATTTTGAAAAAACCCATTGGTATGAGCTTTGGAGATCAAACTCTTGGCTCCAATTCTGATTACCCAATCACATGGCAATAGTGACTGCTTTTATATTAAGCCTATATGTATGTAGTCTGTATTAACATTCTTAATACAGAAATTATTTTAAAGTGTTGAGTTTGGTCTCTCATCATAACTCAACCTTTCTTAAGACAAAAAAAAACCATCATATTCATCCTAAAATTTGTAAATTTAAAGGCAACATTGGTACAGCTTAGTTGCTGCACATAGCTTCATCTTTCATGATATTTTTTCTTTTTTGCATTTTTCCCAATATTAATATCCCAGGTAGTTAAAGTAATGGACAGTTTAGTCCTTTTGACACTCACTTTTATGTGGAAATTGGAAAGGTGTCCTGTCATCTATATGTTCAAATCCAACATCAGTTTCAAAAAAACTATTACATATATAGATAGTGAAAACATCACATACATTGCTCTGATCTGAAATTAAGGAGCTAAAGTGTTAGAGTTATTAAATCACAAATAACAAAGGTACAACAAACACCCATACATTGGAATAAGCATTCGCCTAAGGCATTCTAGCAATCTCTGTTCTCCTGATTCCGATTCTGATTACCCAAACACTGGGGTATTGTGACTCTTTGTTCTAATATCATATAACCAGATATTGATCATACCACTTATTGCATAGTAGTCACCTTTTGGAATAAGCATGATTATGCTTCTTCTTCTTTATCTTGTCAATGCTAATGGTAATCAGTTTGTCAAATTATAAACCCTTGTCACTAACACTAAAAATCATCAGGAAGCGCTGTTACCAATGTTACTATAGTTCTATTTTATATCTCTCTTTCTTTATATCATAGTCATGGCTACATCATGGAATTGATGGGTCTTACTGCAAAAGTCTTTTTATACTATTACATCTGTGAGTATGAATTTGATAAATTCATAGCCAAATGCTGGTTTGTTAGCCACCTACACCACATGCAGTTGAGGCGTACATTGTTTTGTGTTAAGTTCTATAACTATGTTTTAATATCTGATACAGAGTGCGCCGTGTCTTGGGGGAAAAGCACCCCGGGCACTACGGTGGCCCCAGACACACCAGCACCAGCGCCCCAGCCCCCGGGTAAGTGTACACATTTTCTTAAAACATTTTGGAAACTAAAACACATATTGTTTTCATTTGTATTAATACACAAAATTAGTCATAATGTTGAAGCCAATCTCCACACATCACTGCCTCTAATAGTACTCTGCTGGATACAGGGTTTTCTGCTCTTCCGTGGGAGGGTTTGACATAATCGCCACACTCGGCAAACGGTTTGGAGAATTCGATACCAGAGTCCTTGCACCTTAGATAAGGCTGGCCGTCAGTGGTCTTATTAATTTTCGTAATCTTTCATTATCTATAGCCTTTCAAGTGTTTTCTCTCAGTTGCCTCTTATGTAACTATGGAAAGAATGGAGGTGGCATATTCTTAGGCTCATTCCACTACAACCAAACGCCCGTAAGATAACATTCATAATTAAAATGACACTCCTTACAAAATGTTTAGATTGGCATATACAAAGCATTTTTATAGTCCTGGTGGTAAGTGTCTATTGCAGTGCAACTTCCACTGAACATACATTTTAATACCACTGGTTTATAAAATATATTCATCTATATATTATATTATATATGGAATTCTGCCAGTATTCTAGTCATGGGAGTGACAAACAAGGAAAATAATGATAATGATTTAATACAAATGATTACAGAAATAGATGAATTTTTCTACTATATTATTAAATTGCTTAAAACCCTCTGTCTGTACCGCAATAATTCCATTAGCATCGGAAGACCTCTTTGGATGAGTTGCATACCTACTTTGGGATCAAAGCAATGTATATGATATTGAACCTTTTTTATCTATATATGTTTTTATTATTATTAGTAGCGCATATTTCTCTGTAGATGGATTTAACCCAATATTGAGCAAAATATTGTAATGGTGTAGTATTATAAAATGTATTTTGTCGATGGTTATGCTGAACTGTTTTTGCTTCTTAAAAATGATAGATTCTTGAAATTAAAATAAGTACATAAACTTACATAGTATATAACGACAGAGGTTATCAGCTCTTGCAGTGGTGTCACTGCAGGCGCGGGTCAAGCTGACTTTGCACTATTATACCTATAGTAAGCTGATTACAGTGTGTGGGCGAGAGCACATCGTTAATCGATTCATACTAATTACATAATTAAAGTAGTAAAAATTATAATACAATTCTGTAAATAAATAAATCAGCAAATCATAATGCAAACTCGAGTATGCTGATTCCGAGGCAGGTGTGACGCCCTTTAAATAGATTTAATTTTCGGAACTACCGTCAGTGTTGGAAATTGTTTGGTCTAAGCTACATTATCTTAATGGTTGTAGCGCATGTTATTCAGGATTGTAGGCATACAATCCTGAATAATAAACAGTACTTATTGGATCAGTATCAAGTCATCAGTAGGAATACTGATTGCTTAATACTCTACTGTGGGAACATAAGTACTTGCAGATTCATATGCCGAGGTTAGGTAAAGTAAAAAAAACTCGGACGTATTTAAACCATGAAAGTTAAATATATCTATCTGCTTAAGAGATTTTAATAGTTGCTACTACAGTTGAGATGTCTTGTCTTTCTGTCGGACGCTGCATTACTTTCGTTGTCGTCCGTATGCTCAATACTAGGGTTAAGACCTTTCGACCGACATTTCGCCGAAGTTTTTAAAAAGTTTTCTAAAAATATTCTATTCGATTTGTTAAAGAGACATGATAGCCAGTGATTGGTTGATCGGAGTTCGAGTCAAGAAACCATAGGTTGTCATCACCAGCCACGCTATTCAAAAAAATGTCGTCGGTGGAAGGTGGGTCGGAAGGACTTATTTATCTATTCCTCTGTCTAACTTAATATTGGGTGAGATTTTTTGTATAATCGAATTCGATCATCAAACTACTGTGTTATCGTGAATATATATGTAATATTCGTGTCAGTCATTGATTCTTTGCGGTGTCATTAATTATAATAATTCCCTTAAGATTTTAACGGATTTTCCTTTTCACGAGTGACTAAGGGGGAAATGTAGCGGTGTCATTTACGCCATCACTGCGAGATTGTCGTTATTATTAGGTTATTGATTTGGGAATTACCAGATTCTGGATTGGCGGCGCCAACGGTTGCGCGCGTAACGTTTCTTGCAATTATATTTAATGCATATTATGATATTTCTCATCATATCATTTTGCAAATGCTGGGATTTTGTTTTTAATGAGTGCATATAAAAATTTATTACTTTACAATTTTTACTTTCTTGTATTCGTTGCAGCATTCCATATAAAGGTGAGACAATAAACTTTCAACGCGACAGTGTGCTACACTCGTTGAGCGACACTGTAGTGATTCTTCTGTAAATAATCTGCTCGGTTTATCATAGGAATGTTAATTCGCGCTACCGACTGACTGAATGAGTACTAATTCTCCATCATTAGAATGTCTACGTCATACTTGTTGTTGTCTAATATTTTCGTTAGTCGTAGGAGTATGTTTCGCGTGGCACGCCCGCTTGTGAGAAAGCTCCCTAATAAAAATAAAGGTAATATTACTGGTACGTAAGCCGGCCGTCGCCGTAGCAACCGCACGAGCTCGCTTGCATCATTATTGGTCACACTTTGTGAACAATAGGCCACAGAGAGATTGTTTGTTGGCGACTCATACGTTCACACATCAGCACTTTCAATTGGCAGGTGTCTCAGGTTGTAAATAAATGACGCTTATTTACGTCAGTTCAAAAAAGTGACTGCGTGAATCGAAAATAATTATTCATTTCAAACCTTTCCATTGCTTTAACGGAATTCTAAAACTCCTGTCATCTCAATGTATTTACATTTTACATTATATCTTCGAACATGGTTTGAAAATCAACATCACATTTAAAGCAGTGTATATACTTGCTTATCGTAAACTCACAACATATATACCTACTGCTACATTAGTGCGCTTCATTAAGCCTCGTGTTCAAAGCTTGGAAGCGTTTCTAACACTTAGTAAGCTACCGAAATCCATGTATGAAATGCTTTTGTTGGTAAAATAATTAAGTGAATTTATAAGCGACTAAAGATCGGTGATATGAAGTAGTGCACGATGTTGCAGGGGTGCTGGAAATGACGGGAACGGATAACGTCCGGTTCAGCGGCCACACGCTCGACAAGGCCACCAAAGCCAAAGTCACCTTAGAGAACTTCTACACGAATCTCATATCGCAGCACTATGAGAGGAAGCAAAGGTAAGTTTAGTCCGTTGCCTCGACGGTGTTAAGTTATCAGCGAAATATTTATGTCCGTCTTCATTTATTTCAGGCTCGAGAAACTCGAGGAGTCCCTTAAGGACGAGGGCCTCACAGAAAGTCAGAAGCAAGAGAAGCGGCAGCAGCACGCGCAGAAAGAAACAGAGTTCCTCAGGCTAAAGCGCTCCCGCCTCGGCGTTGAGGACTTCGAGCCTCTCAAGGTTGGTCCCCTGGTTCCTATTCACTACGTGAAGAAAAGATATTGTAAGAAAATCTCGTCAGCGCATTGTTTGGTATGCTTGTGTACTTCGCAGGTAATAGGACGAGGGGCCTTCGGCGAGGTGCGCCTCGTGCAGAAGAAAGACACAGGACACGTTTATGCTATGAAAATACTCAGAAAAGCTGACATGCTCGAAAAAGAACAGGTATGTTTTACAAAACTGCAAGCGTTACGTTACTTTCTCTACCTTTGATATTCCTTGGGTTTTAGGTAAAATTTTAGTTAAGTATTTAAGTAAATAGAGGTCAGGAATTCCTTATGTTCATTATCATTTATCTTCACGCATCACGGTGTAAACAGAGCGAGCAGATCATCAAGTGTCACGCTCCGTACCTACCCCTTCGATTCTGACAAATTCCTCACTTTTCTCCTACACATTACTTCACACACTTCTTCATTTAGGTACTCATTACTTGAGTGCCAAATTTGATTCAAATCTTTTCACCCTTTTACGGGTTCGTTCCGTTGGTTGAGAAACATATTTTCAAACTAAACAAACAAACTCACATTAAAAATATTAGTAAGATTATAAGTTTATTAATTCATCAATATAAAAAGAAATATTTTCTGTGTATCAGTCATATCAGAAAACTACCAAAATTTAAGTACATACCTACATGCATACATAACGGCCTGTTAAAGTCCACTGCACAACAAAGGCCTCTCCTATGGAGGATTAGCCATAATCGCCACGCTTGGCAAGCGGATTGGCGATCGCAGTACCAGACCACTCGCACCTCACACACTGCTGCCCATCCTCGGCCTGATTAATTTGGTCTGATATTTAATAAAAAAAATGTACCTGTATTGGAATTGCGTGATATTTTTAGAGATGGTTATTATATATTGATAATGATATTTATCGCTGTTTCCCTTAGTCGCCTCTTAGTCACGAGAAGAAAGAGGGTGGCAATATTCTGCCTGTGGTGGTGTTAGCAACACTGGAGTAGCTACACGCATCATGAGTGGCTTGGTCGGTATGAGATTGTAAATCGAATAAGTCACGATAGCCGAGTGGTTGGGTGATCGGGAGTCCATTCAAGAGACCCGAGCTAGTAGATCCCTAGGGGGTAGGCTCGTACCAATGGGCTTTTTTTTAAACTTATGTATGATTAATATTGTTGGCTTGGACTTAAAGACAGCCTGAGGCTCACTCTCTACGAAAGTTGGGTATTGATCCTGTATTGCGGATAGCGTGAAGATATTTTTATCATGTACAACAAACAATTGATCATAAAAATATGTACAGGTGGCGCATGTACGCGCCGAGCGGGACGTCCTGGTGGAAGCTGACCACCAGTGGGTGGTGAAGATGTTCTACAGCTTCCAGGACCCCATGAACCTGTACCTAATCATGGAGTTCCTACCCGGTGGCGATATGATGACGCTGCTCATGAAGAAAGACACGCTCAGCGAGGACTGCGCGCAGTTCTATGTCGCCGAGACCGCGCTTGCGATCGACAGCATACACAAGCTCGGCTTCATACACAGGTCGGTGCAGGCGCACTAAACACAGAGGTCGCGCGTCCTCTGGTGAGACGTGGCTACTGCGACCCGTGCCACTCAACTGTGGTTACACCTGATTAGCATATCGAGGCGATCGCAGTGTGGTATGTGGCTGCCACCAGCCCATGACGTGAACGTTTGACAAATAAAACTGATTGTATGTTGCTAAAATATTGTCGGTATTCTGGCATCCACTAGAAAAGGATTCCTAGAACTCGCATTAGAAGCTTTACCATATTTCTTTTAAGACAATATATTAAACTGTTAATATTCAAAAAGCTGATATTAATGTTGATATTCAGAAATAACAGTAGCTCTTACTTGCTGTTTATTCTATTTATTTTCTTCGTGATATCGCTATTACATGTTTTTAGTATTGTGTAAAACTGTGAAAAACTAAAACGAGGTGTAAATTAGAGCCTACACTTCAGTTTTTTGAGATACGTTATATGTTTGTATAGCCTGGAAGATGAATCGTATGCATTTTTATACAAAACGATCATTTACGAGCCAATCATTACACATATAAAAGGGTTGTTTTCGTAAAATCAATTTCTTTAAATGAAGTTTCTAGAAATGAAGTCTGTTTCACATTTTGCAGTTATAAAATTTTGCAGTTCCATAATTGACATTCTTTGCAACCTAATAATAATCTCCTTGTATTTAAAGTGATTTTGAGTAATTAGCATTGATGAAGGAGCTCATTAGCTGTAAGATATATTTTTTTATCAAAAAAAAAAAAAAAAAAAGAAATTAGCAACAATAGTCACTTGTAGTAGTAAATTATATATCATCATTTTTAGCTTTGCAATAGAAAAATGTCACCTAAAACTTATTGAAAAACGTTTCTTCATTAAAATATTATAACGTAAAATTAAAAAGGTTGTAGACTGAGAGTGGCCTGGGTCAGTACGTATCGTACTTACACATTCCAGCCACGTAATATCAGTGCAACAACTGTTCTGGTTTGAAAGGTTGACATTCTGAGAATTCCATCCTTTTGGTGCCCGTTCGATTGAAATTGGTGTGTTCATCATCAGCTGTCTGGAGGGTTGTTGGCTCGTTTTTTTTTCCCCACTGCAATGAACAAAGCTGTGGAATAGTTTGGTCCTTAGCAGTGAATTGTTGTGTCGCGTTGCAGGGACATAAAGCCGGACAACCTGCTGCTGGACGCGCGCGGGCACATCAAGCTGAGCGACTTCGGGCTCTGCACCGGCCTCAAGAAGAGCCACCGCACCGACTTCTACCGCGACCTCTCGCGCGCCACGCCCTCCGACTTCAGTGAGTACCACACACACACACACACACACACACACACACACACACACACACACACACACACACACACACACACACACACACACACACACACACCTCTCACAGCACGCACGCAAGCACGCACACGCACACACTGCACGATTAAAGTTTTCCTTATATTTTTTTATTTAGTATGGTAAATGGGTTAATGGTGCAGTCCTTTCACAGTGTATTTACCTCTGATGTGCCATTGAACTCTCACAGATTATACATAGGTTGATATTACTTGTTATCAAACTCCTCGAATTTTTCCGTTTAATTGATGATTATTTAACACATATTATGCCGAATAGAATTAAAAGTAGCAGCAAAAAAAAGTTTTATTGACAGTACTGAATATAGCCTCAATAATTTTATTTTCAAAAGCTATTTTCATCACTGCTATCGAGGTCACGGTTTTTGATGTTAATGGGGACCATAAAATATGTATAAAACAATTCAAATTGGCGCTTTTTTATAATTGATCTCAAAACTGTCATAAGAGGCTAATAAAGGATTTTTTTTTCTTTCTTTTTTTATTATTTTTTTAAACGTGGCGATTAAGGTCTATTATTATATGGTGTATAAAATAGGATTTAAACACCATTACACATGTATGTAAAATTTATTATTATCGAAAGGAAAAAAAAAAGTACAAAAATGAAGCTCGAACACATGTGGAGAAAGCTTATAATATGAAATAATAAGAGAACATAAAACAATTTATTAAGCCTGATAATTTAATTTCTTGGACTGAATCAAAATAAAACGAAATAAAACATTTCGTTTATTAATAGGTTTCTGGTTTAGTTTTTTAATTTATAGTTGAGCGAAAGACTTTCCGGAGAGTATATAAATTGAGGTAGCCACTTCTTTAGAAAAAAAAAACCTGCAAAATCGATCGAGTCGATGGATACAACTGGCTTAGGAACTATTCTTGGTGACAACTCTGGGAAGACCAATATTGATAAATTGATTAGAAAAATTGTAAAGAAAGAAGATACTTTAATTTCAAAACGAATTCAATTATATCCTTACGTTACATATTTCTTTATTAATTACAATAAAGTACATTTTTCGTTAACCTGCAATTACTTTATTTCTATCATATTTCTATTTTATTTCTAAAAATTTAATACGATACGAGAAATGTTATCTTTTTGTAAAAGTTATTTCATTAATATTCGAGGCTTAATGAGGTGATGAAGCACTTAATTACATGAATGATTTACGTGAATTCCGTTTAAATTTGAGTGATGGCTAGGTTTAAGAGATCCATGTGTAAGTTAGTGATTTGAGTTGGTTTACAGCAAATTATATTTAATTATATAACCTACTACAATGTTAACCATTGGTATTTAGAAAAGAACCGACTGAAACGTTTTGAACAGAGGAGTTATAGCTGTGAACGGACAGCAGTGTCTACTGTAGACAATGCTCGCATGCTAATTACACACAAGAAAATTTGCATGGCTTCTTAACAGCTAAGGAATTTCTGACAGCCACAATCTATGTACCAAATGTAAATAATATGATAGAGCGACCTTGGTAGAGCAAAAATATACTATCTAGTAAAATGCTGCACTTGTAAACTCTTATTATTCTTTCTCTTATTATTCTCTTATATATTCTTTTTTATTGTGTATATATATATATATATATATATATATATATATATATATATATATATATATATATATATATATATATATATACATATATATATATATTACCTTTATGTTCATTACATTTTAGTACCTTACTGTTATGTATTATAATAACCGGCTTCGATGTTTTTCCACTCCCCAAGGTTGACAGGTAGAGAATGCTTTAAGCGTTATGTCCGCCTTTTGTACTTATATATTTTATAAGGTTCATAAAGTTAAATAAATAAATAAATAAAATACACCTTCCGCTACACTAATAGTACCTAATACATGCATGATGGCGTTAAAGAAAATATCTTCATGCCATTCCCAATACAGGGGTAGACTGAGGTCTAGACAATTATATCCTTTCGACCCATCGAAGATATTTTTGTGGTGTCCGTTGCCGTCTTTATGCCCTAGCAAACGATATAAATGTTGTAAGTTGAAAAGAGTCATTGGTACAAGCCTTGGGGATCGAACTTTCCGATCATCCAACCACTAGGCTATCGTGATGGCATTGATAATCTGAGGAAACTCATATAAAAGTGTAGATAAAGAAATTGCGAAGACGTAAAACTCATCCACACCTTTCACAGTTCTTAAATATAGCCATTTGCCTTCTGCCTAAAAGTTTTCATATTTCTGAATACCGTGTAATATTCGAGAGGGAGTGTGCTTTCGTTTTTTCCACGAGTTTCAGGAACCCCTGAAACAAAAGTTTTGACAAAGCTTTTCTATGGTTATCTTCAGGTGAAAAGATAGCTTTCTAAATAAGTATTAAATGTAAGAATGTAGATTGGTTGGCCGTATATGGTGTTTGTGCCAATTGCTTCTTATGGCAAAAGTATGACCCAGGACCGATTCACGGATTAGTTATCATTAAAATTTTGAGCTTGGTGGTGAAGGAAAACATCGAAAGGAAAGCATTTAAGTAATAATATTTAAAAAAATGAATATTATTTTGAGAACATGTGTCGTTTCCCTGCTCTTATCTTAAAAAATGGTACGAGTAAGTGTTTAAATATTAATTGTGCAATCATCAAGTAACATCTTAGGTATATGTATGAATATATCGGCTGGTGATGGAATAATTGTCACAACTCGCTTTAAATTTCTGTTTGATGAGGTTATGTTTGAATATATTTCTTCAGTAACAAGATTAGCACTACTGATAATAGAGTAAGGGTCACTGGGTCCGAATCTAAGTTAATAATTAAGTATTTGTGTAATTTCGCTGATTGGTACTTTAGATGAAATTTTTGTCCTGTAACTATGTCGGGTCAATAAAAAAAAATAAGTCAGTGCCCGGGTAGAAGTGCCGTGGTGAATTCTTTTGATTAAGAACCAGCTTTGCATTGCTAAGGTTTGCTTTTTCAAGATTGTAAAGATATTAAATGTCGTAAAAGATAATGTTTCCGTAAGATTCGTACCACTTGCCACTTTTCCCGTGGGAGTTGTAAGAGGCGACAAAGGGGAAAAAAAAATATCTTCACGCAATTCCCAATACAGGGGTAGACAGAGGCCGAGTCTAGACAA
This sequence comes from Sericinus montela, assembly GCA_029286605.1. Classification (NCBI taxonomy): domain Eukaryota; kingdom Metazoa; phylum Arthropoda; class Insecta; order Lepidoptera; family Papilionidae; genus Sericinus; species Sericinus montela. The sequence continues at coordinate 167,898 of JAGSMR010000082.1, read as the reverse complement.
TTAAGTCCCTTCGACCCACCTTTCACCGAAGATATTTTCGGGACAACGTGACAGGTGGTGAGCCCGTCGCCGCCTTTATGTCCAAGCCAACGATATTCGTACATAAGTTTTTGAAAAACCCATGTGTACGAGCATACCAACTGGGGATCGAACTCAGGTCTATTGACTCGAAATTCCGACCACCCAACCACTCGGCTATCGTGGCTTATTGGACAAAGGGAAAAGCCTTTGAAATGCAATTGGTTACCGATCGGAAACTATCACCTGGTACTCAAATCGTCAATTCCCTTGCCAAGCGTGACGATTATATTAAAACCCTTTCTTATGGGAGAGGTTTCTGTCTTGCAGTGGCCATCTATCGACAGTTATGATATAATATGAAACAAGTACCTTTGCTAACTGAAATTTTATATCTTTAGGGTCATAAACACAGTGTTAGCTAACTAGTATAGTATAGTAAAAGTAGTGTAATGGTGTGAGTGAACAGACGAGATTTGATGATGACGATGTCGCTGTGCCAACAGTGACTAAAAATTACCAACTGTTTGGTAATCGGTCGGCAGTCTCGACGTCGTCCTCCGCGATGGACTCGAAGCGGCGCGCGGAGTCGTGGAAGCGCAACCGGCGCGCGCTCGCCTACTCCACGGTGGGCACGCCCGACTACATCGCGCCGGAGGTCTTCCTGCAGACCGGCTACGGCCCCCAGGCCGACTGGTGGAGCCTCGGCGTCATCATGTGAGTGCACCCGCCGCACCCCTCCGCACCCCTCCGCACCCCTCCGCACCGCCGCCTCGTGCATCGTTATCATGAGCAGCAATAAATCGATTCATATTTAAATGGCGTGCGTATAACACGTAGAATTATATCGGTAACTGTATCAGATTGCCATGAGAATAGTTCGCACCAATGTATTTTGCGTAGCTTGCGTATAATTTGTAATGTCGCCTTGGACGCTGTGATGGCGACAGACGTCTCACATGTGCTCCGGTGAAATGTGGGTCGTAAATGCTAAACTGACTAGAAATTTGACTACTCCAGAACAGGGAAAATAAGAAGACAATTTTATAGCTAGACGAATAGATAGTTTGAAAAGCCATTCACTTGTAGCAGCAATGCGAAAATATATTTAAGGTATTAGATACGTTAATATCTACTTTTTCCATATAAAAAGATCACAATCTTCCGTGATACGACTACTTACGAAATAGAATGATTTTTGTCATATATGTCATCAGGTTTTACATGTATAACTGTTTCAAAGTAACTTTGAAACGTCCTTTTTAATGTAAATGTGTCGATGCGAGTGCGATGCACTCCGGCACTGCTCGCCCGTCGCCAACCGAAGCCATTGACGTCACGCGGAGCCGTTGCTCCCGCGGGCTCGCATAAATAACTGTTTATTCATTCAACGAATCAAAGATTCAATAAATACATTTGAATACGCTCCATCTCAATGTCTAACGACATCGCATTTGCTGCTTACGTAAAAGTGAAGCGGGATTTGAATTATTTAAATGTAATTGACTACACTAATAATTCATGAACCATTGCTGGCGCCATCTTGCTAGCGCGCGATCGTTCTTATTTTTTTTTATACGCGTGCTGTTTTTTATTTTACATTTACTAGTATTTGATGCTTGTACAGCGGATTATTGCCTGAAATAAAACAATTTTATTTTTGACTCATGTTAGGTAATGGAAATTTCTACAGCAGGGACTTATGTTTAGTATACAAAATGGTCAAACAGCACGCAAATCGTGGTGAATACGATAATTACTCCTTTAATCGAGGCCTCTATACGCTGCCTACTTAAGTTCAATAAACAATGTAATAATAAATAACTAAATAGATAGGCACAACATCACACAATTGCTCGTATCCCAAAGTAAGTAGCTAATTTGCTTGTGTTATGGAAACATAAAAAACGAAAATACCACAAACACCCAGGCCCGAGACTATGGAGAGAAAGTAGTTTTCAACATTGACTCGTCCGGGAATCGAATCCAATACCTCAGAACTGGTGGCATCATGATAACCGCTAATACACCGTACACCACTCGGACGTCTTCAAAAGATTATTTTAAAAGAAATTGTACAGTGCTGTACTTTGTTATACGAGTCTATTTTATACATGGACCAGCCATGCAATGTAAAGTATGGAATCAGCTGTGCGTTTACAACTAGAGATCTTACTAAATAAGCATTACAACATGGGGTGCAGGTCGCTGCTGAACATAAGGCAAACACAACTAGGCAAACATGTGTTAGCGTGGCATCAATGAATGAATATCGCCGTAATATTTCATAATATATATGATATAACACTTGGCGATTTCCTACCCCTGTCTAACATGCCGGGAATAGTTACTAAACACTAGTACTAAACACTTTATGCCTCACAAAGTCCCCGCTGGACAAACGTTATGATCGGCGTTCGCAATAACAGACATCAGCTCAATTTTACCAGTCTACGCAATTTTATCTGATATTTAGAGATGGTTATCTCGCCAACGCCGGTTGCCGTCGACATTTCTCCGTAGTCATTTTGCATCATGAGATGAAATTATGAAATTCTGAGCTGTTTTATAGGAAAATATGGTGTTCTTTGCGTGAGCTGATTGCTCTTATTTACATTTTGCTTCTGCCGCCTCTGTTACTCCTAATGTCTTCTATATTGCTGATAAATTGTCGTTACGCGAGTTTCTATAGCTTCTGTACGATTTGTAATTTAGTCTTATGTAGCTAACGTTCAGCTTATAGCAATTTATTTGTCAAATTTACAAAGTAATGAGAACAGAATGTGATATTATTCTGTGACCTCGACTTTGATTATATTAATAGCATAAATCTGAATATCATTTCTGTTTGAAGTAGAGTGAACTACAAGGTAACTCCCATCTCATGGCAAGAAGCTATTGTAGTTTATTGTCTGAAAGTGAAATGTCACAGATGCGTCGCGCTCGCAAAATTAAGGTGGAGTAACTCACGGTTATACTTAGGCTTTGTTTACCCGAGAGACACGTAGTGTATGGGGATAGAACTAGGTGACGCGACACCTACCCAAAACTCTGGGCGGTTAGGTTAGTATGTACGTGAACACTAGCGTGTAATTAATAGTTCGATTAATTTGAATATACAATGAATTTTCAAATACGTCCACTCTGGTTTTGTGTATCGTGTTCGAAGATGATAATTGACGGACGCAGATGTGGATACTGAGGTTCGTGGCTCTGTGTGGTACAGGTACGAGATGCTGATCGGGTACCCGCCGTTCTGCTCGGAGTCGCCGCAAGAGACCTACCGCAAGGTGATGTCGTGGCGCGAGTCGCTCACCTTCCCGCCGGAGATCCCCATCAGCGAGGAGGCGCGCGAGACCATACTGCGCTTCTGCTCCGAGCCCGACCGCAGGTGCGCCCTTTTGAAATAAATACGTCACGGTGGCCGAGTGGTCGGGTGATCGGAGTTCCAGTCGAGAGACCCGAGTACGATCCCCTGGTGGTAGGCTCGTACCAATCGTTTTGTCGGATTTATATCGTTGGCTTAGACGTAAGTACGGCAACAGGTACTGTCACCTTGCCAAAAAAAAATTTTTTACTTTGACTTACTTGTTTACACCTCTGGTTACTCCAGTTGGGAATGAAATGGCGTATAGGTATTTTTTTAAATATATAATTACGTACATACTCGACCTCTGTGGACGATTGGCGTACACATCGGTTTAAAATGTGTCGCAATCTCAGAGGTCCTGGTTTTGATTCCCGGACGTTTCAATGTAGAAAAACTATTTTTCTCTATGATTCCATAACACATGTGTTTTCATTGCCTAATTTTGGGATCAGAGCCATGTTTTTGATGTTGTCACTATCTATGTAAGTGTATTGTACTGTTAGCTTGGAAACTAAGACGGCAATAGGCTCACCACCTGTCACGTTGTCCCAAATAAGTTTCGGTGAACGGTGGGTTAAGAAGACGTTACTGTTTATCCCACTACCTACATTGTTATGGGAATGAAGATGTTAAATACACCTAAATGATTTTGTCAATAAGGTATCTGGTACATTCGAGTTAACATCGGATAGCATAAACATAATAATTGATTATGTGGCATCATTCTGTTGCCAGAGCTCCTCTTGCTAACCAGTGGGATACACCGTGTGCATGTGTGGTCGGCCTTATGATTCTTTTATGTACCTTCAAAGCTTCGAAGGGTTGTAAAGTGTAGGAGTTATGGAGTTTCTATAAATTCCGTTATAAGTGTTTGCTAATTTTTTATATAAAGGTAATAGAGAGGTAGACGGAGATCTAGACAATTAAGTGGTTTCAACCCACCTTCCACCGAAATTTTTTTTGGGACAATTTGACAGGTGGTGAGCCCGTTGCCGCCTTTCTCGTCGTACATAAATTTTTGTAAAAACACATTTGTCTGCCTTGGTGATCGAACTCTGGTCTCTTGACTCGAATTCCGACCACCCAACCACTCGGCTATCGTGACTTCTTTATTTCGAGCTGAATTTTCGAAAGTAAAAATAGCGATGATGGTCGCCGACCTTCGTGGAGAAGAGGCAGCCTAAGAAAATGAAAGAGGGTAGATTAAAAAATACTATTGATAAAGGAATGTATATTCGGTTGTTATTATTTCGGTGAACAATTGATTTGATTTGACACGTGCGTCGCAGGCTGGGCTCGCAGCGCGGCATCGAGGACGTGAAATCGGTTGGTTTCTTCCGCGGCGTGGACTGGAGCCACGTGCGCGAGCGCCCCGCCGCCATCTCCGTGGACGTGCGCTCCATAGACGACACCTCCAACTTCGACGACTTCCCCGACGTCAAGCTGGAGATACGTGAGTCCATTCTATCGGTTCATTTGTTGTCAATCTCTCTATCTCTCTTTTCACCTCATCGATAATCAGGATTATTCTCACTTTTCTATTTGTACACAAATGCCATTTTTAGTTAGGCCAGAAGACGTCTCTTTTTGTCAACATATCTGAATATACTTCTATATCAGTAATAATTTAACTTTAGTAATATTTCAATATAAGTTTTGTAATTGCAAAGCACCTGAAATATTCATATATAGTATATGAACAAACGATAAGCCACAAGTTTTTCCTAAATTATCGCAGTTGTCACACTTAAACGTAGGCATTATATGTTTCACAACGTAATAGTTTTGGTATTTATTGTCTTGGTGTGGGACTTAGTTTTCGGGACGTTTCTTCCACTATCCATTAAAAATATTTCAGTTGTAGTTTTGCTTAATTGGGTCTCATCAAAGCATTCACTGGTAACATTGAAATGTCGCAAATTACCGAACTCAAAAACAAATTTTACGTGTTTTATTACGTCTTTCGACCTTTCGAAATGCGCGAGTCGTACCGCATCTCCTTGCGTGATGTTGCTGTTTCAGAATCTTTACTTCCCCACAGGTGTGTGTACTTTTACGCATGCATTGAATTTTATGGTATCGGCTTAAGAGTATGCCAGCGCCTTTCTTCTTGTCCGTCTCATAAGCAGTAACTAAGAAAAAACCTTCACAGTATATTTATAACTACTAACAAATGGTGTAGTAATCATCTCCAAAAAATTCAGACTGCCAATCAATTTGCCGAGGGTGATAATTGTGGAAAAGCCTCTGACAAGATCCTCTGGCCTATTTCCAGCAGTTATATGTTACAGGTCCTTATGTGGGTATGTTATCTATGTGTCTGTGTCCATATAATGGTATCGTAACATAGGGGTGGTAAGGTGAGGCTCATGCCTTTGGAAGAGGACTTAGATTAAGAACGAGATAAAGTTATAAATAGAGACTTGAGATTCCCCGGGAAGTATTCCTCTATATACACAGGAAGAAGTTAAAGGCACTTATAGGTTAATGATGGTTCAGGAATCAAGTTTGATGTATTAACGTTTCCGCTTGCGTGTTGCAGCCGCGGCACCGATCTCTCAGGAGGGGGAGGTGGCCTACAAGGACTGGGTGTTCATCAACTACACGTTCAAACGCTTCGAGGGACTCACGCAGCGCGGCACGCCCACCAAGAAGTGAGCGCCCGCCCTGCCCGCAGTAGATCGCGCTGCTGACTTACTGCCGCCGCTGCCCGGACCCTCCCGCACCCCCGCGCCCCCCGCGCCCCCTCCGGCGCCCCCCGCGCCCGCCGCACCCGCACCCCCCGCGCGCAACAAACGCGTGAACCGGACATGCCCGTTTCAAAAGTTCAACGATACTTGTATCATTTAAACAGTGTTGATCGATTTAAAGTGAAATATTTAAAGTGAAGTTTAATTTTTAATTGCAAGCTACGCGCAGTACTTTCTACCGTTGTTCATTAACACAGACAGTGAGATGAATCGAAGCATAACCACCGGGAGATCAATATTAATTACAATTTAAAAAATGTTTCCATGGATAATTTTTTTTGTTAACCTGATACAAGAATATTGTATTTTTTAACTTCCGTCGTACACTGACCTCCTCCGGCTATGGATCTCCAAATTCTATATCCCTGTCAGTTATATACAGCTGTAGAGAGATCGTCTAAATAAAAAAGAGCATATTTTTCGAATTGTGGTTACCTACGTCTATTACAAAGAATTTATTTACATTTGACAGCAGCGGAAATATTGTTTATTTATATACATCATATTGTAATTATAATTAATGTAATGTTAAGGTAAATGGAACTAATTTTGGAGGTGATGTTATTAGGCGCACTTCACCGTCCGGCTCGCCGCGCGCCACAGCAGCGCACAGCTCGCTGGCGCATACGAATGTTGTAAATCGTTAGATGGTCATTTCATTTACATTGAAAATACAGCGCCAGCTCACCATATTTACGAAGTATAAGTTTTAAAGTGTAAGTGTAATTCCATAACGAAATGCCTCCTGCCATGCCTCTTGAAATCCGAATTTTGATCAAATAACTATCGCTTGCCACGAGCAAAACAATGTACAAATCAATTGTGTAGATAATGTTGCAATGTAACCGCGTATACAGAGTTATATTAATATTATTGACTCGTAAATAAAAACAATGCCCTCTAACGATTTAAATCATTGGTACAGCACATGTAAGGCTCAAGTCGGCAGTACCTTGCTTCACGTGAAAGTTCCCTTTGCAGCAAGCTTGCGCTCGCTGCGTTCTATTGTTTGCAGTCGCGCGTGCGCGGCGCGGGCCCGGCTGGGGGAGGCACGCGCGTCTATTGTCGATGGAGCGTCTATTGTCGATGGAGCGTCTATTGTCGATGGAGCGTCTATTGTCGATGGAGCGTCTATTGTCGATGGCTGACGAGCCTCGCCGGGGAACGCTCGGGCGCTCGCAGTTCTATTTAGTTGTAAGTGCTCAGAGAGGAGAGTGTTGCACACGTCAGAAGTGCTTGTTTCGCTTCACGCGGCGCGCCCGACGGCGGTCCGCCGGGGGAGCGCTCTCATATTTATGTACATAACTTTATTAGATCTCGTATCGGACAGCACTCGGCCGGCTCTTAGATCGCTTCAGACAGCATTCCGTCCAGAGGTGAAGTTACTACCGCAGCGGAGCTTCATTTTGTTCACAAGCCAACCAAGTGTTTAACCTTTAAGTAGTGTGCCCAGATTAATGTGTTTTAAATTGAATTCTAATACAATACAAACGTAACAAAGAGAATATAAATTAATACAGAAGAATATTAGATGTATTGAAGAACGGCTCGCTCGCTTTATATTATATTCGCATATCGTTACGTTCTCACAAACTGCTTATAGAAATATAAGGTTTGTTCTTTTCACGACAAATGACAACACGGCTGATTCGATGAAAAGGGCTTTGTTATTTACCTATTTTATGATTTTTTATAAGAGATGAGAGACTACAAGTTTATGTAAATAGAACGAATAGAAATTATCTGAAACATTCTGGTGTTGTAAATTGTACGTGATAACAATTGTACTAGTGGCGTACTACAAATACAACACAACATGTTTTTACTTTTTAGAAAAGTTTCTAATGTTTTTATAAATTTGCATGTTTTTTTTTTAATTCAATTTTAACCCTAAATCCGTTTAATAAAGTGAAAAATTAAATATGATCAATCAATTACTACAAATTCATATGTTCTGTTTTTGAATTTGTTATAATTACTGTAAATTTTTTTAAAACCTGTCAAACTGGCCTGTTGTGAAAATGATTGAATATAATATAATGCGGAAAAAAAATATTAGAGAAACAAGCATTTCTGATTATAAACAATGATTCTAGACATGATTTGCAAATATAGAATCAATAGATATAAATAATTGAAGTATGCTTGTACGTGTTTTGTGACGAGCGGTGGTACCATTGTGGGCGCGACGTCAAGCACACCGCACCGCGGCGCGAGTCTTGCCGGTATAGTCTACGTATAACATTGTAGCTGATGCCTTCGGAGGGTACGAAGCAGAGACTTCAGTGACTAACAGTGTTCCTTAGAATGAGCGCGTGCCTGGCGGTATCAGCTCCACTACATGTAAGCACAATAAAAGACGATTCTGTGTGTTAGCTGCAGAGAGGTTTAGATGATGTGATGTCTCTCGAGTGTGGAGTCCCGCGGTCGTTCGTTTGACACGTAGAGGCTCCAACCGACCCTCAATACAATTTTGACTTGGATGTTGGACTAGCAGACGAGCTGTGTACCTCTCATGACAGTGTGTTGACGTAACGAATAGGTTTAATATTGGTACTCGGCGGACGTTCGGCGTAGTATTATAATGGCAACATATGTTGAGAAATATGTTACAAATCCCATTTCGGATTTTCAATTGTATTGTAAACTGAGCGGTCGCGCTCTGGCTGCACGGAGCATTGTCTGCTGCGTCGCAGTACAGCGGCGAAGCTTTCGTCGTTTTCCTTTCAGTACATTTTTATCGTACAATTGCGCTTAGTATCTGTAACTAATATTAAATAATTTTCATGTTGTATGTTAGTTAATTTCCCCGGTATGGCCATAAGTTATGTTATATTGTAAGAGAAATTTCTACATATCAATCGGGCTAAGCCTAAATGATTAATTAATAACTATGTTATGTAAAGTGACCGGTATTGGCTTTGCCAGAAAACTCGGAATTTTTCTCTAACTGTCTACATTAGTGTATTGTAATGTTCAACTACTTATATCTGATTTGATGATAATCATTTGTCAGGCCCGTGATAAAATTTAAGAAATTGTAATGACAAATTATTATTTAATACTAGAAAAGTATAATTTAACGTTGGTTATGGCCATACTGATTACATTATAAAGTTTTCTCCCGTAATGTGTATAATTTTATTTAATTTAGGACTAATCTAATGTTAGTTTAGGTAAATTATTTAGTTGTAACGCAAGAGCGCTGTAGTTAATACGTCAGTTTGTTCTCCCTAGTGTTATCTGCCTACCTTGACGTAATTGTGTACAGACCGCTTGTGCGGACCCCGTCGTCCCGTACACAACACACACACGCACACACACACACACACACACACCAATGCTATACAGAAACGCATACAGCTGCGATCTGTTCTCTACACGACGCTTACAGAATCGACCTTTGTACAAATAACAATGTTTTTGTGGTAAGTTGCGATGTGAGTAGTTGTTCAGAACGCAGCGAAATGTGTTGGATATAGCTGTCTCTCGTACTCACAAGGCTAAACTGTGAAATAAATCCCCGTGTCTCCTGTGATCCATAGACTCTGTCGCAGATGCGAACAAACTATGAAACACCACATGTCCAGTTGCTAAAATGGACAGATTCGTAATATAGCATCTCGCACAGGAATGTGGGACTTCCGTTGCTTAAATCTGTACATGGTGCCTGGAGGATGTGTGAGCGGAGAGCAGCGAGACTGGCACGGAGCAGCGTAGAGCGCGCCGGGATCGTAGCTGTGCGAGTCGAGTGTTGCGCCTCATTGAACTGTCCGAGACTTCGGCAGCGCCGCTCGGGAGGGCGGAGGGCGGAGGGAAAGGGGAGACGCGACACAGTTTTACTACTTGCATCCCGTCTCGCTCTCGTTGTTCACTTTTCGCCCGGCGGGAGCTCCCGGGCCGCGCCTGCGACGCGCGCCGAGTGTACATTAGGTTACGACCGCTTACATTTTAATATTTCTTAGCTACTTGCTTTGTTATTGTTAATAAATATTAAAAATAAGAGAATTATTTAATTTCCTTAATTGTAAGGTTACGAGATATTTTCTTTAAAAGTTATTGTTTCTTCCATGTGATTTAAGAAAGGTGGCAATACGGATAAGCATTAAAGCGATATGAAATTAAAGTTCTACGTTCTTTACAAGCTCCTACCTGTTTTCCTGATTTAGTCAATTTAAGATCTGAACCAGTCACGGTAACCAAGTGATTAGGTAATCGGACTTGAGACTCGAGTTTGATCCCCCAGGCTCTTAGCAATACGTTTTTCAAAAACTTACGTACGATTTATATCGTTGACTTGGACATAAAGACGGGGACAGACTTCACATGTCACGTGTTCCCAAAAACGTGTTCTATGGTAGTCCAAATACTTAAATTATCTATACCTCTGTTTTTAACAGTCACGATAGCCGAGTGGTCGGAATTTCGAGTCGAGAGACCCGAGTTCGATCCCTAAGTGGCAGGCTCGTACCAATGAGTTTTTCAAAAACTTATGTACGAACTTAGACATAAAGGCGGCGACGGGCTCACTACCTGTCACGTTGTCCCGAAAATATCTTCGGTGGAAGGTGAGTCAAAGGGACTTAATTGTCTAGACTAGACCTCTGTCTACCCCTGTATTGGGAATTGCGTGAATATATTTATTTATTTATTTACCTCTGTCTTCACTTGTATTGGGAATAGCGTGAAGATATTTATTAATTTTTCTACACTCGAACAATAAAACAAAATTGGAATTCAATTAGTGGTCAACGCGAAATGAAACAAGTATGTTTTGGACGTATCCATTTTATTTATTTTGGCAAATCATAAAATATAGCACATCCCACGTATATAAATCGAAATTATAACAAAGTTTATATTATACTCGACAGAATCAGAATAAGCCGGCCTATACATGGCCAGAATGGGCACAAGTGAAATATTCAACTTTACAGAGCTCACAGACGTGTCGAATGATACCTATGCCGCTATCCCGCAGCCTTGGAAAGTGCGTGTCGCGAACAGACCTCCGAACTAACAAGCTTCAAACTTGGCCCTTCAAAGCAGTTCAATGATTCTGTCGGTTCATTTTTATAATAGACGACATATTTAGGACTGTTCTATTTCAGAGATTATGAACACCATTTTACTCAATAGTTCGCTTCACTTCAAGGTATTATGAAGTTTTTATTACCAAGTCAATCGTTCCTCTTATCAGGAACAACTTATTCAAAGTTACTATTTCAAAACCAGTGCCGTAACATCGTCTAGTATTAAAAATTATATTAACAAGATAGTTTTTATATAATATAATATAATGAAAATATAACAAATAAATCACTCTACTAACAAAGTTAAAGATTAAATGCATTTAATTTGAAGTACACCTTAATATTACAATACTTAATGTAACCTGTCGAATCATACGCGCCACCATGTACGTACATGTGTACTTAATACGGCTCGGCGCTGAATCGTTGCGGATACAACAACAGCTACACAGAGAGAGCGAATATAGAAACACATTGAAAACGGAAACTATGTTTTTAACCGTCCACTACACATGAATTCAAATTATAAATCTAGTTAGCTGTGTGTCAACCTCATTTGCTCACACGTGATATTGCCGTTATTAATAGCATCACTTAAAATAGACAACTATATAGATTAAACAATAACTATGAAGTAATTATCCGTAGATCCGGGCGTGCAGTGCAACTTGCGACATTATTACATTGATGTACAATCACAACACCGAAAACAAATCATTCAGTCCCTGTGTCAACGTTTGCCTTTTAGTTTGCCGTTCAGCTTACACTGCCACACCTTAGTATGGTACCTAAACCCCGGGCCCCTCCACGAAGTTACTACACGTTACACCTCTACGTGAATATATAATAAACACTAATTCTATAGACGTACCTACTATACGGCACAATAATAACGACACTTATTAAAAGTAAGACATACATTTTAATAGCTATACCTAATGAATTCACAATACCACTTATAGCAATCAACTTTTTAAAAACAAGACATGTTGCAACGATGTAGACGACATGTAAAAGGGTTAATATATCTTTTATTTTCTGCTTTTCTTTAATTTCTGTGTGACCATGAAAATCTAACGAACTGAACAAAAGTAAGCAGTTTATGCCAAGTAAATTGAATTTGTTCGGTACCGCATATCGGGTAAAAAATCATGGCTGTGGTAATCATCACTGATAAATTGATGTGATGTTTGAACAGGATTTTCATACCATAAACCTTCGATTAGGTTTTTCAGAACAAAGAACAATTCTATGGACTGTGATGGTTTTTTTAAAGTCGGCGCGAAGTTTCTTATTTAATAATGGTATATTACAAAAAGTGACCCTGGTTTGGATTTGGAACGATTTGTGCAATGGACTTGTAAATGTGTTTAACACCCAGGATTTATCGTTGCAACACATGAAGTACTAACAAAAGTACAACCAGACTGTACTATTAACATAAATAAACTAATAAAAATATAAAAACACGAAAAGAACCAATAAAACTCAAGACTTTAACTTCAAGAATATAAATCTTATGTCATTGATAAAATTAATGTAAAATTAACAAATAACTTACTGCTAATAATAAAAGCTTTTTTTACTACAAACAATAAAAATTAAATGTATATTTAATTCATATCGCTCGTAGCAAATAAAATAATACAATTTACTCTGTGTACTTTTAACTAAAATTATTTAATATTTCGAGCAGTAATAAAAAGTTTACACAATAAATTTTAAAGAGGATCAGACTTGGCTTGTGAAAACTAATTTACAAGAACGCATCGTGTTTAATTTTACACTTATTTAATTATGCGAAAAGGACCAAACAAACTCAGTTTAATGTAATCACTACAAGCATATTGTACACCGAAACTATTACACTATAACATTTACTTGTACGTGTACACAGTTCACAAATTGCACATAACATGCATAACATATACCATTTTTTTTTTATTTCCATATAATTTTTGAAGCGAATTACCTAACATTGAATATTAAATTACACAAAACTAAGAGAGTGTTCAAGTTAAAAATTTACACAACGAATATATAATTTTTTTATTTTCATTATTCTTGTTTAAAGATATGGGTTTTTAAAACTTGTATTTAAAGTAACCACAATCACTTAGTCAAGAGTACAGATAGTAAAGATAAAAAGAGATTTTTAAATATTATTTTGTCTACGATTCTGCAAGTATTGTATTACTTCCAAATCTTTCTTTTAATAGTAATTACTGTGCAATACATAAGTTCATGTCAAAACTATTGTATACTTCTTATTCGGACTTTTTTCATAATTTTAATTTAATGCCATTTTTGAAATAACTGTGTTATTAATCAGTCAAAAGTACCTGTTTATAAATAAATCAGTTTTACAGCAAGGTAAGTTAAACACACAATAGTTAATCAGCTATCGGCATGAATTAAAAAAGCTATATATTTAATGTTAATATAGTTATACATTATTCACTAACTATTGCACCCGCCATTGTCCGGATTGTAATTTATGATGTGGCCTGCATAATGTAACCAGTTAGGTATCATGGTGTGATTGATGAGGATATCAAAAATCAGGGCTTCTGGAAACACTGATTTTAGTTTCGTAGAATCATTTGTTCAATAACTTTGCTGAGATTCACTTAACGTGCTGCTAACTATAAACCCTTTGGTGAGTAGTTAACATACTACTATTACACTAGTTGGGTGCGAAATATCGAAATTATTCAAGATAAAAACTACTTTAACCTAAAACAGAAAAATGCTTAAATAATACTCTTATTTATTAATTTAATTAAACTTAAATTATTAATGTATATACTATATTCATATGCTATAGGAATTAAGATTATGTTAATCTATATTAGGTTCACGAATATCTAAAAAATCTATGTATACTTGTAATAAAAGTAAAGTTCTTTCGCATTTTTGCAATTAACGGGTTTTAAGTGTACGTTTGGAGTTTTTGTCTATTATTTGACCGCTCTTTGCGTAAAAATGGTAAATCCCAATGAAATCATAAAAACGTGGGGTACTATTCGGAGTTATATCAGGTATTTATTCCATCATAACGATGGTTTCAAAACGGAACCTATGCTTAAAAAATAATCACCAATATTCTTAGAACTTAATAACAACCGAAATAACCCGAACAACTAAACCAGATTTCTTTCCTACTCTACATATTTATTGAACCTTAGTAACATGTTAGTTGATGGAGTTTTCACTAGATGGTGTTACGTTTATATAAGTCAACTTAGCTATTATATACTATTTATAAATAGTAATAAAAATGTGATTACTTACAAGTTCATGAAATACTAGTTGTGCCCACGAGTTCAATTTTATTACAAAGGAGAAATTAGGTCTTTGTGGCGTTCGACACATAATATTTATGAGTTAATACATTTCCCTGAAAGAGAAGCCGGGGAGAATAGATCGTCAAGAAACGCGATTCCTCCATACTGTCATTGCTTTTATCAGATTCATTAATTTATCGCAATTTAAACGCTCAGCGACTAAGTATTATCACTTGCGTTGCACAAAATTAAATACCTACTTACCCTTTTAAATATTGCAACAGGGGCGTTGATAGTTGGCGTTGAATAGGCGTGATCATTATTTTTTTTTAATTTGTTATAGACTCTATCTATCGATTTTTGTATTTCACGGCTGATATTATTTAAAATATCTTCTCCATCCATGCGAACACCAATATGTAATTTCTCTTTTATCACGCGTACGAACGGTCGCGGGCACAGCTAGTGTCAAATAAACAAACAAATACCGCATAAACAGTTGAACAAAGTTGTAGATAGGCTAGTACAAAATCACAGGAGTGTACACTACATGTTAGATGTTAGAGACATTGATCGCCATACACAAAGAGATACTACATGTTAGAGACATTGATCGCCATACACAAAGTCAAGTTACTTTTTGGTCTGATGTAACTAATTAAATAATTCTATAACTATTGGATGACTACCAGCAATAATACTACGAAAAACAGATTTCGACGTGTATAGAAAATTTTCTTTTTGTGAATAAATTTATAATTTTGTTTAATTCATTACGGTGCACAATGTTGAGATCATGACGATGACGCTAATAGCTGCGGCTGAGTACACTTCAGTTATACCAATTAGTTGTTTTCTGTCTCATTGCTCACCTGCGGTACGTTTTTTTTTGCTGAATGAAGTTGAACATGTTCTATTTTCGAGATGTGTGCCTAAATTCCTTGTTATATAACATGTGAGAGGTGACTTAAGTTCTACTTTGTTGTAGTGTTTTATTATTATTAAGTATAAGTAGTTGTTACAAATTTCCACTAAGTCTACTTAGTCATATAAAGACATTTGAACACATCGTGTATCTACTTTCAATTCATACATAATAATAGGTAGAAAATATTAAACTTATTACTTCTACTTTTACATAATCGATTAAAAATAGTGTACTTACAACTACTACGAGATTTCGATCTTGAAGCGAAATCAAGCGGTTTCCTATCAAAAGTGAACCTGGACAACCGGGGCAGCAGGTATAGGAAAGTTTTAATAAGGTGTGAAAAGTATCTTCATGTCAAGGCGTGTGTATAGCCCGGGAGTGCTAACTCGGTCAGGGCGGGCTGGTTAGCATTCCGATGAGGTGAGGTGCCAAGTAAGTTGGACTAGACGACGAGGCGAGGGCATTGGTGCAGTTGGCGAAGGGAGGTCGGCGTGCATCGTTGCTGAGATTACTCGTGCATGCCTGTGCGCTCTTGCGCCTCGCTGGTGGAGGGCACGTGCTCGGTGTCCTCCTCCGTTTTGGGTATGTCGAAGACCTCGGCGAAAAGCGCGGGCAGCACGAGGCGCGCCCAGTTCGCGCGCGGCCAGGCCAGCAGCTCGTGGTGGCGGGCGCCGAGAGCGCGCACCGACCGCGCCGCCGCCTCGAAAGCCTCCAGCCGCGCCGCGCTCTCTACCGCGCCGCCCTCGCACATCTGCGCCGACATATCGCAGTTAATATTAGCCGAAATAATATTAGCCCCGGGTTGCAGTTAATTATCTTAGGTTTTTCTGTTTGTACCTGAGTTGCTTAGATATTTCAAAACCGAAAAAGAAGAAATTTTCGATTATTATTCTGTTCGCTAATTAAAATGAATTTAATACATTTGAAGTTTTATTACAAAATCAGGGAATGATACTACGTAAGCCGCAAAAATTGTTTCTTTGACGGACTTAATGCAGCGCCAGTAAGAAGAGTAGCACAAAATTGTTGAACCAATTGCATGCATTTAATTCCAGAATTTTTATGTTAGCTCGCTCCGGAAGAAGTGTTGCTAGGTCATATTTGTAGTTATGACATAGATAAAGAGTTAAAGGTTCAAAGAAACATAATGAATCATATATTCTTATTTGATGCGACCGAACCAGTTTTGATAAGCACATTCGAATGGGCTATCAAGGCAACAGACTATAGACAAATTCGGATTATTTCAGGCGACGATGATGCTGTCCACTACAAGACTTAGGCCTCTCCCATACTGTAGGATTTTCTATAATCATTTAGCGAGCAGATTACCATACAACTCGTATTTTGGTCGAGTATTTTTCGAGATGATTATCCCTCCACCTATCGGTAGCCCACAGTAATTGTAGGGCTTTTGCTTAAGCACCTCTTACTAGTACAAAACCCACGGGAAGACAGGGAGTGGTATATTCTTATGCCGTAACCATACGGAAACAGTTCATTATTAATTTTAACCGTCTGGTAAAATCATCTGCTACAAACGGCATTACTTATTGCATAAAAATGTGGCTAATGGCAATTATAACACCATGCTACATACATCTCTAGCCCTTCATCAAAATTGAGACACTTTGGTTGGGGAGTGTTTATGCATCCACCAAAACCGTTTACCCGCGGAGTTACATCTGTTTCGGTCTCTTCGGAAATCATTCTCTTTATGTTAACAAATCCGTACCTGAGTTGGTTAACATGAAGAAAAGATTGTAATTATTAATTTTCGCAGTTTATGATCAGAAGTCCCAAGATTTCTACAGATTATGCCACTTTCTACAAAACGACAGCAATTAAATGAACAAAATGTACACAAGTGTATTGCAATCAAAGTATGATATTTTTTATAAGTGTGATAAAAACCCTCATCGCTCTGTTATTATGCTGTTAATAGCACACTATCCTGTCTGCCCGCTATCGCGTTAGTGTCTTTGTAAAATGAACCATATAATTAAGCGAGCCTAAAAGGGCTACGTACGATTCTACATTTGCTCAACAGCAAGTTCCGCTTAAGTACGTATTTAAGTGTTAATTAAGTTCCCCATTTATGATCCTATTACGCTTTATTATTATTGAGTTTTGGCGTCAAATTTAAAAGAACTTTAAATAAATACTAAATGAATCCAAAATTTCCACTGAGGCATGTAGGGTACGGTGGCTCGGTGGCAAGAGCGTTGCAACTGTACGACAGAGGTCGGGGGTCGAATTTCGCTCATGTCAGTGTCTCAGTTTAAATGAAACTATCAAACTTAAAAGCCAGTAATGAGCGAGGTGTGAAGCTGTGCAAACTGACCACGACGTGCCGGAAGGCGTCCGCGAGCGCTCGGTGCAGCGAGGCGATGCGGTCGCGGTCGCAGAGCGCGGCGCGGTGCGGACTCAGCAGCAGGTGGGCGGTGAACAGCGCCATCTCCTCCTCGCTGGCGCGCAGCTTCATCACCGACTGCACGTACACCAGCATGCCCGTAGCGAACTGCGTCTGTGCGGTCATTGCGAGCGTGAAAAGAAACTAGTGCCGAATGAAAACGAATACAATAGCAAATGGCAAGTCACACATTACGCATATTGTGTTACTAAGAGATCTAGACAATATTTATTAATAATTAGTCCTTTCGGTACACATTTCACCGGAATTTAGTTGGGATAATGTTGCAGAGCCTGTCTTCGAAGTAGTGCCCAAAGCAACGAAATAAATAGCACATAAATTTAGAAGCAACTCATTAGTAACATCATTCTTCTTGGAACTAGAACAAGGAGCTCCTGACGGAAATTACGATTATTCCATTACTCTGCATATCGTGGTTATGTTTTGATTTGAGTATGAATTTGCACTCGATGCTTGACGTAACTCAAATGACGTGTTTCGTATACCCCAAAGCCCCTATTTAGGCGCGGGGGATGAACTCGTGAAAGCATCTATTCACCCTACAGGTACACATAGACAGCACTGGGCTAAATCTGTCATAGATTATCGATATGTGACGTTAGTGAATTAATATAATTAGTTGTTGGGCATGAACGGCGGAACAGGGCGACGCGCCCCCGTGTCATAGCCTGCGGGCGCCGGGACAATCCACTTAACCGGTAGCCATAACCTCATCAGCCTATTTCAATAAGTAAATGTTTTGTTACTAGCTATATTCATTATAAACGAACAAAATCTAAACCGGCAAATTGCGCGGAACATTTCTTAAAGTTGTACAGAAGTACTTAAACGGCTTGTAAATCTCCAACAAAACGTAGGCGTCTGCGCCAGCCATTTGAAGAGCTACTCAAGACAAGAGGATTAGCCGCAATTAAAATATTCCCCTTTTATATTAAAATTCTTTATTTAAACAACTTTAGATATGAATATATCCTGACATTTTTGAAAATGTTACGTCTAAGGTTTTTATTGGAAATTTCAATTAAATATTTTCGATGGCTTTTCACGTTGTCACAAATAGGCTTCAGTGAAAGCTGTGAAAATTTTAATTGTCTTGTCCAGCCCTAGTATTAGGAATATGCGTAAATATATATTTATTCATTTCAATTAAATCAATAATACATGTCCAAGGTAACTGATGCCATTATTAGTTATCCGAATAATGATTGATCCGTTTTTTTTGTCAATCTTAAAGTAGGCAAAGACGCTTAGTATGAGGAGCATATCTAAGAAGAGATGCTGTTGCGGATTATTTTGTAGACCTTTTGTGTTCTGCATTTTTCTTGAGGCATATCTTAAGGTTAAGCTTTAGTGAAACAAAAATTTTTTATTTTTTCTTACTAGTAATAAAAACTTTACAAAATCCGTTGCAGCGCTTAGAAGAGGTTTATCGGGCAAACAGAAATTAACAGAAAGCGGCTTTGTCTAGGGTAGCTAGCTAGCAAAATATTGGTAGTCACGATAGTCGAGTGTTTGGGTGATCGATTCGAGTCAAGAGACCCGAGTTCGATCCCCAGGAGGCAGGCTCGTTCGTACTTATGGGTTTTTTCAATACCTATGTACGATTCATATTGTTGTCTTGAACGTTAAGACGGTGACGGGCTCACCACCTGTCACGTTGTCCCGTCCCAAAATATCTTCGGTGGAAGGTGGGTCGAAGGGTCTTAATTGTCTAGACTTCTGTCTATACCAGTATGGGCAATTGACGTGATGATATTTTTTAATTTTTTTTATATTTTTGAATAAAGGAAAGATGGTGTAAAAAAGGAATTACATCTTCATTATGATAGATCGTCAAAACTTTAGTAGGTTGTATGTTTTTTTTTTACTTTTTAAAGAATTTAACTTCGAGTAAAGAATTACTAAATTATTTTTTTGTGTCAAACTTTTGTTTCAAATGTAAACGATGAAATAATAATGGTAAAAAGTTTTCACATTAAAATATTTCAATGGTCTCAAGTATTACATTTATTTGTAGTTTATATCCACTGGAAAATACCATCAAATACGTATCATAATGTAAAATTTATAATGGAATAATGTATGGGATTCTATACTAACATCATAAATCATCTCCAATTGGCTGTGCGTGAAGGTGGTGCCGTCTTCGAAGATGATACTGGTCGCCGTGGACAGCCTCGAGATCCTCGTGAGCCACACCTCGAAGAACCCTAGCTGCAAATATTGTGAAAACTGCAACAAATTCTTTATTGCTCTCAGAAGGCGCAGCATTGCGTAGCAAATTCTTTCTAAGTAAACTAATAATTACATTAAAGTTAAATACATCGCAATGTACCATCGCCATGGCATTTGAAGTATATTCCAACTTCGCTTCGCTGAGTCGCTCAAAAAAATAAAGCAACGCAAAAAATATTCTCAGACTACCGGAGATTTCGCAGCGTTGTGTCCAGTGGTTGCGGTTGTACCTTGATAAGTATAAGCTGGTCGTCCTGCGGCAGGGTGTGGAAGCCCGGCAGGCGCTTGGCGAAGCCGACCACCTCCTGCACCGCGGGCGTCATGCGCGTCGCCATGTTGTACCACAGCAGCGACAGCGAGTCCAGCTCGCGCCTGCCGCCCGCGCCCGCGCTCGCGCCCGCGCCGGCTCCGCCCCGGCACTTGCTCGCTGCGCACACACAGCCCCTCTTTACATCAAGTTTAAACATCAATGCTGCACGTAGCTACAGTAAGTAGTAATTAAGTACTTTTGAGCTTAGGTTTCATAGACGTCTAGACAGAGGTGCTTTAGAAAGAACGACTTGGTGTTTCTTAGCGTGATAATAACCATAATGAAGAAATCAGGAGTGAAACCAGGGTAGTTGACCCAGGTAAAGGTTTGGGGTGGATGAAGCCCTGCCATATTTCGACATATGATTTAATTGGAAAAATTTGTCATCAGACCTTCGGCACAAATTTAGTTACATAAGGGAATTCTGGACACGTTTTCAGTATTTGTACGATAGACCTATTGCTAAACGACATTAGTCTAAGGCGTTACATTTCCATTGAAACCCCAAAGTTGTACATTTGGTGGATTGTTGGATTTGCATAAGTTTACTTAATCGTGTTTGTGCTAAAAATTTATATTTAAAAAAAATAAGTAGCAAACAGGCAAGATAATGATTTTCTAAAGGAAAGTTGTTTTATAGAAAATTTGAAAATTATAACCAAACAATGATTGTGTACGCTTTTATTTTTACACCAGAATCTCGTCCTCAAATAAAATGGATAGGAGCCGACATAAATGGATCGTCACTTTCGTATTCTGACTTTGTCCCACTTAGTTCACCTGAATGCATGAAATATTGTAATTTTTGAATTTTCAATCAGGTAACCCTGACTAATATTTATATTCATTTATACTACGTATACGTTATTTATTATATAGTTCTTCTAGGAAAAAGCGATCAAATATGGTACAGAATTTATCAAATCAACTTCTTTTTGCTTAGTGGTCTTGATATATTTAAATAACGTCAAATTATTACTAATTTAGAAAATTTCTGATATTATGTGGAATATAATATTAATTTAGGATGTTAAAAGGAACAGAAATTATAGTAGTTATGATTATTTAAGGATAAATTCAAGTAATTAGGTAAGAAGAAAATATTAAATGACAGAAAATTGTCTCATAAGAACGTCGTTTGGGATCAGTCGCAGTCAGATCAATCGCAGAAAATAAAATTTATTTGAGTTGGAAAAATGATTTGTCCTTGACGCCGTGGCTGGGTTGTTTTGATTTTGATGGAACGCATCGCGCATTAATTTCAATATTGGAAAGCAACAGCCTATGGCGTGCCGGCCTGATGAATGTAAATGCGCTTACGGTTTCAGAAGACCCACTTTTATGAATTTAAAGCAGCTGTTTATTTCCTGCAGTCGAATGCATAAAAATGAAGGACTTATCAGATTACAAAGGTTAAGGTGAAGTTTTTAGGGCAAGGGCACGTGCGGGGACGTGGTAAACAAAATGTGAATTAATGATGTTTTATGTTCTTTTTTTATTTATTTCCCTTAGCTAGTACATAGGTTATGGTTTTGATTGTTGTAACAGCTGCACCGTTTCCTTAGTCGTAGCTGTAGGTACAGCGTTTGTGATACAATTTTGTTAAAAGTTCTCTACCCGGGTTCCCGGGAGCAGCATGTATTAACTATTCAAGTACAACTAAAGTCAAAGTTGGCCAAAAGGGGATAGGCATGACTTGCGCGGGACCTATACGTTTCTAAAAAATAAAGATAACTATATATAAACAATAAATCATTAGCTTTTGTTGTACAGGCCCTCAAGCTTATGTTACTTAAAAAAAAACGAAAATAAAGAAATTTAAATTACAATATATGCCACTTTGTTCCACCAACTCAGCTAAAAAACTACCTATAAAGCTGTTGGTATAACAATTATCAAGGTTTTAAAAAACCAACTAATTACGTTTGGTGTCTATTTTGTCGTTCATTAAATATTTTATCGGAATTTAACGGGATAATCCAAATGCTGCAGATTATTGTAAGCAATATCTTAATAGGTAAACAATCGACGACGTGCACGCTTCATATTGTAACAGTACACTATATAATTAATTAACATGAAAACATAAGCAAACAGTCACCTTCGCTCTCTATGTCGTTAAGCATTAAAATGGTGGTCAGTTCGAGCGTGCGACACAGTTGCTCGGTGTAGGAGTTGTTGTTGCGGTGCGCGGCGACGACGAGTCTCGCCAGGTCCGGCGCAAACTCTCCGGCGTCGGCTTCCGCGAGCTCGATGGGCGGCGCGGCGCCGGAGTACTGAGCCACTGGCGCGCCCGCGGCCGCACTTCCGCTCGCGCTCGCGCTCGAGGCTGCGCTGGTGGAGGCCACCGGAGCGGGGCCGACGCCGGCGCCGGCGCCGCGCGACAGCTCAGGCAGCACGTCCGCCTCGCGCGGCCGCTTCGGAACGCGTCCGTATCGCACCGCTGCGAATGCCACCACCTTCTTACAACCGCCGGCAAAGCCTTATTCACATTAGAGCTACTTCTTGAATATTACATATATTACGTGACGGCCCGATAGCTTAGTTGGCAATAAACCTCGCAGCTGAGGGTTGATGCTTCGATGTTTGTTTTTGACTTGGTAACGCCAAATGTGGTGAATAAACTTTAATGAAATTTGGCTGGTTGAGATCTGGATTCGTTAGTGGTGAACAACGTGGTGAGATGTGTCACCTAACCACTTCACACCACACCATTGGAAGTGTTGAGAAGGATATAAGCTGATTTTTACTCCGGAACATAAAAGGATGTCGCGGAAAATTATTCATTAATATTGCCATTCGGTATTTGTAGTCTGAGGCTGGGTGGAGTGTTCATCTGTTCAATACATTCAGTTCAGCAATACATTTCATTCATACAATATTATAAGATATTGAATATATTATAATATTAATTTAGGATGTTAAAAGGAACAGAAATTATAGTAGTTATGATTATTTAAGGATAAATTCAAGTAATTAGGTAAGAAGAAAATATTAAATGACAGAAAATTGTCTCATAAGAACGTCGTTTGGGATCAGTCGCAGTCAGATCAATCGCAGAAAATAAAATTTATTTGAGTTGGAAAATGATTTGTCCTTGACGCCGTGGCTGGGTTGTTTTGATTTTGATGGAACGCATCGCGCATTAATTTCAATATTGGAAAGCAACAGCCTATGGCGTGCCGGCCTGATGAATGTAAATGCGCTTACGGTTTCAGAAGACCCACTTTTATGAATTTAAAGCAGCTGTTTATTTCCTGCAGTCGAATGCATAAAAATGAAGGACTTATCAGATTACAAAGGTTAAGGTGAAGTTTTTAGGGCAAGGGCACGTGCGGGGACGTGGTAAACAAAATGTGAATTAATGATGTTTTATGTTCTTTTTATTTATTTCCCTTAGCTAGTACATAGGTTATGGTTTTGATTGTTGTAACAGCTGCACCGTTTCCTTAGTCGTAGCTGTAGGTACAGCGTTTGTGATACAATTTTGTTAAAAGTTCTCTACCCGGGTTCCCGGGAGCAGCATGTATTAACTATTCAAGTACAACTAAAGTCAAAGTTGGCCAAAAGGGGATAGGCATGACTTGCGCGGGACCTATGCGTTTCTAAAAAATAAAGATAACTATATATAAACAATAAATCATTAGCTTTTGTTGTACAGGCCCTCAAGCTTATGTTACTTAAAAAAACGAAAATAAAGAAATTTAAATTACAATATATGCCACTTTGTTCCACCAACTCAGCTAAAAAACTACCTATAAAGCTGTTGGTATAACAATTATCAAGGTTTTAAAAAACCAACTAATTACGTTTGGTGTCTATTTTGTCGTTCATTAAATATTTTATCGGAATTTAACGGGATAATCCAAATGCTGCAGATTATTGTAAGCAATATCTTAATAGGTAAACAATCGACGACGTGCACGCTTCATATTGTAACAGTACACTATATAATTAATTAACATGAAAACATAAGCAAACAGTCACCTTCGCTCTCTATGTCGTTAAGCATTAAAATGGTGGTCAGTTCGAGCGTGCGACACAGTTGCTCGGTGTAGGAGTTGTTGTTGCGGTGCGCGGCGACGACGAGTCTCGCCAGGTCCGGCGCAAACTCTCCGGCGTCGGCTTCCGCGAGCTCGATGGGCGGCGCGGCGCCGGAGTACTGAGCCACTGGCGCGCCCGCGGCCGCACTTCCGCTCGCGCTCGCGCTCGAGGCTGCGCTGGTGGAGGCCACCGGAGCGGGGCCGACGCCGGCGCCGGCGCCGCGCGACAGCTCAGGCAGCACGTCCGCCTCGCGCGGCCGCTTCGGAACGCGTCCGTATCGCACCGCTGCGAATGCCACCACCTTCTTACAACCGCCGGCAAAGCCTTATTCACATTAGAGCTACTTCTTGAATATTACATATATTACGTGACGGCCCGATAGCTTAGTTGGCAATAAACCTCGCAGCTGAGGGTTGATGCTTCGATGTTTGTTTTTGACTTGGTAACGCCAAATGTGGTGAATAAACTTTAATGAAATTTGGCTGGTTGAGATCTGGATTCGTTAGTGGTGAACAACGTGGTGAGATGTGTCACCTAACCACTTCACACCACACCATTGGAAGTGTTGAGAAGGATATAAGCTGATTTTTACTCCGGAACATAAAAGGATGTCGCGGAAAATTATTCATTAATATTGCCATTCGGTATTTGTAGTCTGAGGCTGGGTGGAGTGTTCATCTGTTCAATACATTCAGTTCAGCAATACATTTCATTCATACAATATTATAAGATATTGAATATATTATAATATTAATTCAATACTTTACACATAATTTATAATATAATTTTCAATGGTAAATAAGGTAGACGGGCGAAAGGATATTTGAATTACTTTACTCTAAATACGTTTTGAAAGTATAATGGATATAAAAGGTGAAAAGATGGTGCAGAAAAGGTAAAAAATAAAGATACAAAGGGTGCGCCGGCGCAGCGTCACTCACAGTCTCGGCTCATGCCGACCGCCAGACACTTCTTGAAGCGGCAGAACTGGCAGCGGTTGCGGTTGAGGCGGATCACGTGGCACTTGCCGTCGCGCAGGCAGCGGTACTCGATCTGTTTCTGGATGCTGCGCCGAAAGAAGCCCTGCAAGCGAGACACGTGTACGCCGGTGGTACTGCTTGGTCTGTCTGTCTGTCATTGCACCCTCATCCCCTATCGCTTAGATCTTGTACGAAGTTTGCATGCAGTGATTAAACAAATGTCGCATATAAAATGTAGACAAATGGCAAAGTCCAACTCAGAATTGATTAATATCTCTTTGCCAGATTTTCCGGCCTATATTGGCTGATTGTCGAGTTTTAGAAACAATTAAAATGCTGGTTTTATTTTGAGTGTTTCATAGATGCAAGCAATAGTTGCCTAATGAAATTAAGTCGCATAGTAAGAAAAGATTTAAAAATATGGTTAATTGATAAGATGTTTTACCTAACCACTTCACACCACACCATTGGAAGTGTTGAGAAGGATATAAGCTGATTTTTACTCCGGAACATAAAAGGATGTCGCGGAAAATTATTCATTAATATTGCCATTCGGTATTTGTAGTCTGAGGCTGGGTGGAGTGTTCATCTGTTCAATACATTCAGTTCAGCAATACATTTCATTCATACAATATTATAAGATATTGAATATATTATAATATTAATTCAATACTTTACACATAATTTATAATATAATTTTCAATGGTAAATAAGGTAGACGGGCGAAAGGATATTTGAATTACTTTACTCTAAATACGTTTTGAAAGTATAATGGATATAAAAGGTGAAAAGATGGTGCAGAAAAGGTAAAAAATAAAGATACAAAGGGTGCGCCGGCGCAGCGTCACTCACAGTCTCGGCTCATGCCGACCGCCAGACACTTCTTGAAGCGGCAGAACTGGCAGCGGTTGCGGTTGAGGCGGATCACGTGGCACTTGCCGTCGCGCAGGCAGCGGTACTCGATCTGTTTCTGGATGCTGCGCCGAAAGAAGCCCTGCAAGCGAGACACGTGTACGCCGGTGGTACTGCTTGGTCTGTCTGTCTGTCATTGCACCCTCATCCCCTATCGCTTAGATCTTGTACGAAGTTTGCATGCAGTGATTAAACAAATGTCGCATATAAAATGTAGACAAATGGCAAAGTCCAACTCAGAATTGATTAATATCTCTTTGCCAGATTTTCCGGCCTATATTGGCTGATTGTCGAGTTTTAGAAACAATTAAAATGCTGGTTTTATTTTGAGTGTTTCATAGATGCAAGCAATAGTTGCCTAATGAAATTAAGTCGCATAATAAGAAAAGATTTAAAAATATGGTTAATTGATAAGATGTTTTACCTAACCACTTCACACCACACCATTGGAAGTGTTGAGAAGGATATAAGCTGATTTTACTCCGGAACATAAAAGGATGTCGCGGAAAATTATTCATTAATATTGCCATTCGGTATTTGTAGTCTGAGGCTGGGTGGAGTGTTCATCTGTTCAATACATTCAGTTCAGCAATACATTTCATTCATACAATATTATAAGATATTGAATATATTATAATATTAATTCAATACTTTACACATAATTTATAATATAATTTTCAATGGTAAATAAGGTAGACGGGCGAAAGGATATTTGAATTACTTTACTCTAAATACGTTTTGAAAGTATAATGGATATAAAAGGTGAAAAGATGGTGCAGAAAAGGTAAAAAATAAAGATACAAAGGGTGCGCCGGCGCAGCGTCACTCACAGTCTCGGCTCATGCCGACCGCCAGACACTTCTTGAAGCGGCAGAACTGGCAGCGGTTGCGGTTGAGGCGGATCACGTGGCACTTGCCGTCGCGCAGGCAGCGGTACTCGATCTGTTTCTGGATGCTGCGCCGAAAGAAGCCCTGCAAGCGAGACACGTGTACGCCGGTGGTACTGCTTGGTCTGTCTGTCTGTCATTGCACCCTCATCCCCTATCGCTTAGATCTTGTACGAAGTTTGCATGCAGTGATTAAACAAATGTCGCATATAAAATGTAGACAAATGGCAAAGTCCAACTCAGAATTGATTAATATCTCTTTGCCAGATTTTCCGGCCTATATTGGCTGATTGTCGAGTTTTAGAAACAATTAAAATGCTGGTTTTATTTTGAGTGTTTCATAGATGCAAGCAATAGTTGCCTAATGAAATTAAGTCGCATAATAAGAAAAGATTTAAAAATATGGTTAATTGATAAGATGTTTTACTCAATAAAAGAATTATTTGATGAATGTTGACAATAAGACTACTATTTGACAATTACTGAATACTAAAATTACTAAAAGTCTTCTTTAAATTTGTATAATGGATTAATTCAATCTAAATTCAGAACATAACAAATTTCTTTATATGATTATTGTAAAATGTTTATTTTAATTGTTTTACTTTTTTTAATGTTTGCCTCAATCGAATAACAATTTAATTTTCGAATATATATCAATATTTAATTATAAAAGTTGTACGCCAGAAATGGTTAATGTGATGAGATCTTATGTAATGTTATTGTGTCACCCTGTATACTCACATTATACAAATAAATAAATAAAAAAATAAATAGACTGAGGTTTATTTTGGTGTTCTAAAGGAATTTTTTAATCACTTATTTTGATTGTAATTTGTTAACAGTTGCTGTTTAACTTCACTCACCGTGTGTTAATGGCGTAACACTATTGCCACTCCCATTCTTCGCGTCGTAAGAGGCGATTAAGGGAAGCAGCTTCAATATCGTTATGGCAACCGTTAGAAGACGGGATAACCATCGCTAAAAATATCAGATCAAAATAATGTGAATGAAGATGGGCAGCAGCGTCTGAGGTGTGACTGGTCTGGTACTGCGAACGCCAATACGCTTGCCATGCGCGGCGATTATGGCAAATCCTCCCCATGGGAGAGGCCTTTATGAGGGCGTTATATATGTATGTATTTGTTTAACTACAAACAGCGCATTAAATCCGTTTAGCAGTTCGTAAGCAATTAAAATAAATGTTTATTTTAACTTAATCTTTCCGAACAATTATTGCACACGTTTCTAACAATTATTGCAATAAATTATAATCTGAAAAGCCTATAATCTTAAGATTATTTCGATACAGAAAGAAAACAAATGATTGTAATCTTAAAAGTCAAAAGCCGCCGAGTGGTTGGGGTGATCGGGATTCGAGTCATGTGACCCAAGTTCGATAACCAGGTGGCAGGCTCGTATGAATGTGTATTTATCAAAAACTTAAGTACGAATTATGTCGTTGGCTTGGACATAAACACGGCGACGGTTTAAACGCCTGTTACTTTATCCCAAAAAATTTGTCCGGTTTACCTCTTCGGTCTATTGGGAACGACGTTAAGATAGTTTTCTAACCATAATAACTAAGTAAAGAACAAAGTTAGACCGCTATGAAAGTTCGTTGTGTGACGCACCCGCACCCGTCTGTCTAGCCCTTGTTTGTGGTGCATGTTACTTGCGGTATTTCTTGTGTGATGGTGACGCATAGTGGGAGGAAGGGTGGTGTCCTTTTTTTAATAACTAGGTAATTACCTAGGTAAACTCAGCCACGATTCGCTGTCGTTTAGTAAGTTATTAAAGTAATTAAAATATGAATCTTTTGAGATTGTAATAGAACAATATCATTTATAAGACAAATACGTCTGTTACCATGGTAATTTGTAAAATAAAATACATTCACTGATGCTTATTTTTAAGAAAATATTTTTTTGATGTCGTAATCATCATAACGGTAAATAAAAAGAGCGTCGCTACGTTACACCGGACGTCGCGGGTTCGAATCCAAAGTCACTTTAATTAAAAATATTTTATTTTCCTTAGAATCACAATAGACAACAAGCCATTAATTATTTTAACTTGAATTAGAATTTACGTGTCAAAATTTAAAGTTAATCCATCGAATACTTTAGAGTTTTGCGGCTACAGGCATACGAATACGTATATATACTCTCAAAAGTCTTCTTTTAAAAATTTGCGACAGATTAGAGCAGAGGAACGTCAACAACACCGCTCCAGTGCGTGTTTATGAACTTAACGTCGCACGGAGACAAAATAGTTTTTTATTTTTTTATTTCTCTGACGGGAAGATTTAAGAATGAAAGAAAACACCCGTTTATTCACGGTATTGATAACGCATTATACAAAAAATAAAGTATTCTATTAAAATGTAACTATAATAGCAGTAAGTATAAAATTAAATAGTATATACAATACAACCGTAAGTCACGATAGCCGAGTGGATGGGTGGTCGGAATTTCGAGTCGAGAGACCCGAGTTCGATCCCCAAGTGGCAGGCTCGTACCAATGGGTTTTTTAAAAACCTATGTACGAATTATATCGTTGGCTTGGACATAAAGACGGCGACGGGCTCACCACCTGTCACATTGTCCCGAAAATATATTCGGTGGAAGGTGGGTCAAAGGGACTTAATTGTCTAGACTGTACCTCTGTCTATCCCTGTATTGGAAATTGCGTGAAGATATTTATATTTATTTATATTTATTTACTCAGTTATAGCCGGGGTTCTATCCGGGATCTAAATCCCGACACTGATTTTCAGTACAACCTGATATAGACATGACATTTAAAAAAAAACTACACTCACAATATTTTCCTGCATCGCCAAAGTTGTGCTGAATTCTGCACTAAAATTGCATTTAATCATCTAAGATGTGGTAAAAATGTTGATAACGCGGAGATCGAACTCTGGTTACTCAACTACCTCGGTATTACTAACTATAACTATAATTTGCTGCTCCCCAGTAAAATTGTCTTTTTGACCCGACAGTGGAGGTTATAATTGTTAAGCGAGCGATGAAAACAACTAAATATCCGCGTCTCCCAGTGATTCTATTCGTGGTCGAAAGTGCAACATTCCAGTAACAGGATATTTTTAATGCCATGCAGACATATGTAATGTATTGCCCGTTTGTTGTCGTTATATATATATATATATATATATATATATATATATATATATATATATATATATATATATATATATATATATATATATATATATATATATATATATATATATATATATATATAATATCTGATCAATGTTATATAGTCTAGTCAAGCCAGGAGACGCGAGGCGCCAGGCCTCGTAATAATTGATGCTATTGGGCGATGGCGTACCTTGCAGCCCTCGCAGGAGGTGACACCGTAGTGGTACCCGGATGCCTTGTCGCCGCACACCTTGCAGGGAACCGCCGCTTTGCCGCCCACCACAACGCTGCTGTCCGCCGCCTGTTCTGCACTCACAAACAATCACCAGTTAGTGTCGCGCCTTTGTACCAACAGAAGACAAAAAAAGAAAAGAAAAAATAATATTACTTGGTACATCAAATGAAGTAAGAGTAGCTATCACAACATTGAATACTTGAAGGCGACTCATGAAATTTTAGAGCGAATATAGTTTATGTAAAGTCAGTTTAAGATCTGGCGATCGCATACAAGTCATCCCTCACCCTAAAAGCTGTTGCCGACTATCGATCTGTTTTGATTTTTTTTTAGTTATTTTCTAGGCTATTGCCTAGAAAATAACTAAAATAGAGAATAACTAGAAAATAGAGTTGGCAATATAAATAGATAGCCTGTATACATCTTCGGTTCAGATGCTGTCGGTTGCTCTTACACAAGCAGTTGCATAAAGCCTTTCACTGGATGGCTAGTCTTCAAATAAATCTAGATTACACTTGAGCATCGTACAAGCATTCTTTGAATCACTTTATCGCTCATTTTTAGAAATTACTTTGAGCCGCTTTTATAATATAATATAATAAGTTTCGATTTTCACGGCCCTTAGTGGCGTTTTACGGGAAGAGAGCGGTAGCAGATATGGTTCGTCCGCATCAAATATGACTTAATTTCATTGTTTTTTCAAGACGACGAAAAATTTATGAACCAGTTTTTTTAGTAGGTATAATAACAGGCAACTTGCACCCCATAGAGTACAAGTTGCCTTTTGCAAAATCTTAAAGTTATATTTATATTTACTTTTTAGCTTTGTCTTAATAGTTATTCAAGAGTTGAATTAATGCTCTTTGGCAGTCTTTGCCAGTCAAAACGTGGCGTGGAGAAATATTGTTATGGTGCAGTAATTGATTGTATACAATACAAAAGATAAATAGGATGGCGTACAAAACATAAATATACTAATACAAATATAATATAAATAAATACGAAACATCAAAAGCCTACGGACTGTGAAACATAATGTCGCAGGTTTAAGCCCGGCATTCGACTATTGTAGTGAACCACTTAAACTTAGTTACGTCAATATTACGTCATATATACATTGTTATCACTGCAAAAATCGATGGTATCAATTGTGCCAAAATTCCCTTTTTTGAACAAAAATTAAAGAAAATTATCCTGATGTTTGAGGCAAGTAATTCCAGAACAGTGATGAATCCTGAATGTTGGAGGGGTTACCAAAAAAATTTAATAAAGTATTATGAAACGTTAGTCTTGCATATAGATGGATAGGGAAGAGATCAAAAATATTTCTAGGGCTTCCTATTTGTTGAAAACTAAATCATTAAAGTATTATGGTATTTTGTAGTGAGTAATAAGGTCGGATATAAGTAATAAATTAGGATATCGAAATATATCTTACACTGAATGAATGATGGAAATTAAATGAATTATTGTACACCGATAAACAAAAATAAAATACGTATATTAATAAAGGTAAAAATAATCTTTAAATCATGAGAAAATCATAAATCACAATCATGAGAAAGAAAAATCTCTCTATAAAAGGTAACATCAATCTCAATATGCAGTGGATAAATATTCCGCAATATGATTTCAGTGCTCCACTAGTCCTGGTCTTGAATATTATTGCGTATTTCTCAATATTATACAATATTTCAATTTAGGCATCTTTTGTTGAAAAATTATTGCAAAGCTATTTAATTAATACGAACGTCAAACCCCTTCCAGATTTCTTATATCGTTCTTAGGGTCTCAAACTATCTTCATACTACATTTCATCTTAATAGGATAGACAGACAGATAGACTGTGATTTTCGAACTAAATATATATAAATTGGATTCGGAAAGTGGTCTCTCTCTAAACTTTGTAAAATATCAATCGTATGTCCACAATATAATAATACATTCCCTTGGTTTTAGAGCCCTGTGATCCAACAGGCGAGACAAGGCCTTTACCAAGGACGGCAACGTGTAGGTTGCTCGTTGCGTATACAATAGTGGCTGCTAAATCGGATAAATGGCAAAAATATGATGTATGACGAAGAGTTCTATATTTGTTCCATTTTAAAAATGTTGGATCCGTGTGATCCGATGCAGTCTCTAAAGGAATTGTATTTGCAAACGTTAGTAGCCGCTACCGAATGACCGAAGTTCGATCCCAGAACGACACTACTAAAGCTATTTAATAGCTGAATTTATTACGTACCCGGTAAAGGTGTTTCATCATTGTGAAAGCCTAATGTCTAAGAAATAATAATAAATAAAATAATCAAGCAAACGGTAGTATAGCAGCGCAGCGGGCCTATGCAGATCCTATCTATGTGAAAAGAATAGAGACCAAGTCAGAGAATTAACCTTTACCCGGCAGAGATCACCCACCGCCTCCTATTTTATTTTTGTATGCTGCTGTGCCTTGGGTCGCGGATTCGTGTTCGCTTCAGGAGCCCTGAAGGCGAGTTGGTGAGGCGGTGAGTGTTCGAAAATGCCATAGAAGAGACCTCTGAGAAAGAATGGGCCCACTGATTTTCTCAGTGGTTCCATAGAAAGCGAAGATGTATAGGGAGGAATTGAGACTATTTCTTAGAACAATAATAAATTGGCAACTTTCTACATTGACAATTTTCGAAGGGATTACAGTGCGACCTACGTATAATACTTTTGTGCGATAAATATTTTCTAAGTAACAAGTGTGTGGGAGAGCCACACGTGACTGTTAGTTGTAGTGACTCATTTAATAAAATTATGTAATAGTACATTGCATAAAATAATCACGATAGCCGAGGGGTTGTGTCATCGGGTTTCGACTTAAAATACTCGGGTTCTATCCCCAGGTATGCTCGTACCAATGGGTTTTTTAAAACTTATGTGATATTTTTCAAAAACAGGCTAACCACCTGTCACGTTGTCCCAAATATGACGTGAAGATAATTTTTTACATAAATGTCTCATAATGTTAATGTGTAGGGTAAGGGTTCATTTAAAAGTGGCGGCACAACGTCAACTTGAGTTAATGTCAACGAGTCGGATCCGTTGCTACGAGCACTCCTGTTGCCTTTGATGGCTTTCCCGCTGAAGCCGAAAAATTGTTTTCTATTGCAAACGCAAAACTTTTCCCCTTCCCCTTACTCCAATTTCGTTCTCATTAAGTTGAATGAAACATGTACTTTTTTTGGAACAATAGAAACAAGAGTTAGAATTTATAGAATGAGGGGTTTCATGTAACTATTAACTAGTACCCGCGACTTTGTCCCAATTAAAAGTTCATTTACGTGATTAAATTAAAGAGCAAAGAAAAATGTTTTTAAAATTTCAATTGACACGGGCGGGATTCGAACGCGCGACCTCTGCCGATCCGAAGAGCATTCGAACATAGTTATCAGACAATAACATTCTCAATCTTAAACGCTGCTTCCGTCAGTCTGTGTAATTATCTCGACATCTGTCGTATACATTGCGGTTTTCAAAGCTTTTCCGTAAGTCGTCTCTACGAAACCGTTGAGGCGATTTACGTCGGCGTCGGCGAACATTTTTAAGCTAATCCCACTTCGTTTAGAAATCTACTCACTAAATCATATGTTTATAAAAATATAAAAAAAGATTAAACTAAGCTCCATGTAAGGGCTTTTATAAAAGGATTTTATTTCAAAAATAGAATAATAAAATACCCTTTCATTGTGCATTTGTGATATGAATTAATGAGTTAAGTGGTGTGGTGTATCAAGTGAAAACTGCTTACAATAGTACACGATGCTGAGTGAAAAAGTCCACCGCAGAACAGAGTAGCGATGAATACGGAAATCTAATTGTAGCGTGTGTTTACAGTTAATGTAACTGAAAGAAAAACAATGGAATAAAGGCCAAATACAACTACAAAACGAAGTATGTAAATATTACATTTTACTGTTTGAAGAAAGAACATTAACCATAATACTATACCGTACTCATGTAATTTACGTAACGAAATCGCAAGCAAAATCTAGTTTGACGATAAAAGTGAATTACTACTACAGACCTAGTCATTATAACTACTATGTAGTCTGGGAAAATTTAATAACATAATAGATATCTTTGTGAGAGATATTGATATTAATTTTCCATCAGATACTGTACTTTACTATATTTATACATACCTATGCTTATGTCGTGAATGGAAATATGCGCCAGTCCTCATTTCTCGATGTATCTTAAATGCATCTTAAATCTCATACCATCTCCAACTACTACATATATTAATCTAGGAATAGTGCTTCTTTCATGCTATAAATTATCTCTGTGTAATATTTAATTGTTTTGACGTCACTTACAGAAAATCAAACGGCTAACTTTACGGCTAATTTAACGACTGAAACTTCTTGAAGATTAAACAATAATATTTGGGGAAACATTGGTTGCAGTACACCAGCAGCACCATGTACTCACTGTTACAGAGCGCGGGCAGCAGCGGCGCCAGCGTCATATGGTGCTCGAGCTGTGCGCGGCGCTTCCCGCAGTCGCTGAGCACCAGCTCCGTGAACAGCTGCGCGGCCTTCACGCGCCCGCTCAGGATCTCCTGCAGCGTCCACATGTCCAGCCCCAGCATCCGCCGGGGCTTTTCTTTCAATAATGCGTTAAGTCGCTGAGTTCGTTCTTTCTCCAGTTTCAATTTCGTTTCCTTCTTGTTGGTTTTATTAATGTTCATGATGTCGGATTTACAGACGGAATTTTAGCCAGCCTTCATTCAAAAGAGTTTTGAGTTTGAGTATGAAATGTTCGATCTTTTAAGACACTGTTTAGGCAATGAAACTCGGGCTGTTTATTGCCACTTCTCAGACCTCTTGTCTCACCGGAAAGATCGAGAGATAATTCCTCCACTGTAGAAATAATTTTCACTATCTTCGATAAACAAGCAACACGGATTTTATTTTAAATATCTGCGCAAATTTACATACTGTATCTAGCTTTTAGAGCAAATAAGTCAGTTTCTCTAGTGAATTGAACACTTCACTATGTAATTGCACGCCGCGGTCCGGAAGAAGCGATTGCTTGTGGCAGCGGCTTGCCCAATCACGTGGAAGCGTTTGCTCTTGCGGGCGTGAACGGAGTGAGCTGCTCCAACGCCGTCCACGGAGTCGCGAGTAAAAGAAACCTTAAACACTTTTCCAACTTTTTTAACTTCCCCAGCATGAATATTGTGCGCTTAAAATTTCCCTAATAACGTTTGTTGTGCTTCTCTTTGCTCCCAATTGAGGTCCTTCGATAGTAAAGAAAAACTTCACGTCGACATGCAACAGTTCATTTAAAAATAGCGGATTGTATTGAGCAGTGTGCATTGTTAAGAAGTCGTTTGTATCCTTCATTAATTTCACTTTCCTTTTTTTAATTTTAATGCTTTAGGTTCTTCTAAGTTTAACTAAAGGTCTGGATAGTATTTTTAATCAGCTTATTTGAATAATATACTCAGCAGCTATAATACTTATACCTATTCTGATATAAAACATTATAAATATCTTCACGCAATTCCCAATACAGGGGTAGACAGAGGTCAAGTCTAGACAATTAAGTCCCTTTGACCCACCTTCCACCGAAGATATTTTCGGGACAACGTGACAGGTCGTGAGCCCGTCGCCGCCTTTATGTCCAAGCCAACGATGAAATTCGTACATAAGTTTTTGAAAAACTCATTGGTACTGCCACCTGGGGATCGAACTCGGGTCTCTCGACTCGAAATTCCGACCTCCCAACAACTCGGCTATCGTGACTTTTGAGGCTCTGACTCTCTAGTCACCATTCTGCTTCTATTTTTCTATTATCTGTAAAGACCTTTGGGCCAACAGCGTCATTCCGTGTTATTCATTAGCCAGTAACTGATCTCTTTTAAGTCAAAATCAAAATAAAAAATATATAAATAAATATCTTCACGCAATTCCCAATACAGGGGTAGACAGAGGTCTAGTCTAGACAATTAAGTCCCTATGACCCACCTTCCACCGAAGATATTTTCGGGACAACGAGCCCGTCGCCGTCTTTATGTCCAAGCCAACGATATAAAAATCAAAATGTTAATGTAAAAGTTATAAAATTAGCCTCGTCTGATTTCGTCATTGTTTTTTAAATTTTATATGACTATAAGTGGTCCAGAAACTGCACGAGGAGCTCGTATTTTCGGATTGTGTTTGGTAATTTGAGATTCGCACAAAAAGTAAAGTGTATTTAATTGTGTAGTGTCGAGTGTAGATATTTAAACAATGATCTCAATAAAGTTTTTGATTAAAATCTAATAAAATATATTAGTTTGCAGGTAGCAACATAAAGTTAGTTCGTGTACACTGTAATTAAAACTAGAACTATTCTTTTAAGTGAAGCTAGCCTAAGAAAATGTTAAGGTTTTTGGTCTTAGGCGGTGGGCATTACTTTTATCTATATTTTAGACAATGCGTTTCGCGTTCTTAAAGATTTCTGCCATCATCAGATGAGTCGTACTAGTAATTAATAAAAGCAACTTTATTCGTAATTAGTGACTGTCATCATAGTCCACGGTTAAGGTTGAGACGGGAGACGGTTGGATGTAGAAGGAAGAATATCATCGAATCAAGTAGTTGGCAGGTTAATTTTGTAAGATGGGTATGTAATCCTATTCTGTAAGATGGGCATTTAACAAGTGGCGTGTTAAAAATCACTTAAAAAATAACTCTTTGTAAACAATTTTGATAATAAAATGCGATACAATTTGCGAAATGTATCACAGGGCTGACGAGCTTCCAGACGTCAGCGCCGGCAGCCCACGCACATGTACTCCGGCGACGGGCGCAGGCAGTCGTGCGGCGCACGCGCAGGCTCTGCCGCGCTGTCGCGGAGATGGACGATAATATAACAAGTTACGTAACTACTTTCTTCCGCGAACCTCCTTCCTCCCCGCCGCGTCGCACTGCAGCGGGATGCTCCCAGGGTTGCCGAGCCTCTCTAACCCGTTATTCAAAATACCTAACATTTATAATACCTAACTACGTCATCTCTTGGCATATATGTGACAATCGTTTACATTGTTACATTATTTATTAAGTTGAATGATTATTTTTATGTCGTAACTTTTTTAATTGTCCTATAATTAATTACACCAAAGTGATAATAAGGACGCGACATTGTTTGTTAATATGTTATTTGATTGATGTTATTATTAAAATACTGATTTTATAGTGGTAAAACAGATTATTAAAGTAATAATTAAAGACATCACTTAAATATAAATATATTTTATTATTATGAGTTTATTTAAACTCCTAATAATCATCGCGTCATGTTATATCATGCAATCTCATGCCTCACTTTTTACCGGTCTCCATGATACAGGCTTGCCCAGTGCGGAGATCACTGGTATTACTTCCGGATTGTTAACTGTTAACAAACAAATACCTTCACGCATATTTCCACCACCTTCCTCTCGAAGGTTGTTTGAAACAATTTTATTACAGTAAATAAATATTATTATGATCATATAAGTAAACTGGGTTTAGGACGAACTCAGGACTATGATTTATTGATTCATCTAGGTACTAGACAGTAAGATTTTTTTTTGAAATAAAGATCTTTTAAAATTTAGTTAAGGAATTAGTGCTAAAGTGTTCTGCAGTGACCCTATGAATTTTCCAAAGGAATGATTGCAGTTCAACAAACTGCGCGCGAGTCGATCGTTGAACCTGCACTAACCGTTAGTCCTTCTCGCTCGCGCACAACGCGACTCTTTGTCCTATCTCTGTCCACACCGTGATAAAGGTTCTTCGACTATTTCCATTACAAGCATCGCTCTCTGGGAAACTTGCAGGGACATAAT
The DNA here is from genome assembly GCA_029286605.1 of Sericinus montela. Taxonomy (NCBI): domain Eukaryota; kingdom Metazoa; phylum Arthropoda; class Insecta; order Lepidoptera; family Papilionidae; genus Sericinus; species Sericinus montela. The sequence goes on along the minus strand of JAGSMR010000082.1, from coordinate 129,456 downwards.
GCGCGTGCGTGCAATGTTAAGTTTAGCATCTCGTGCAGAAACATCGTAAAACTTGATACGGACCCCAGTCAATGGAGCCTTCCGAGTCACTGGTGCCAGCGGACATATTATTAAATGTTAGAATCAGAATAATTATGCTATTTCTATTAATTTTAAAGCGTAGAAGTTATGCTGAATTTATCGTTTTAAAATTAAGTTAATTATTAAATTAATTTTTAATAATAATTATTTTTAATAATTAAATTGAATAATTATGGCAAAAATATTATAAAAATATTTCAAGTTTATCGGGGCTTTTTTTTGTCATATAGCAAAGATTTTTTTTTCGGCGAAATCAAACCATTTTTTTAATTACATTGTGTTAATTTGATAACTGCGGTATGGTGTTGGCGTTAGAATTCACCCTCTTTGTGGGTGTCGTAGGAGCGACGTCTAAAGGAAAAGCTCTTAAAGTCTCAAAAGCTTAATTTCATATTATTGTACCATGATTCCAATTTTTAAATGCCTTCTCGACTTTGATGAATGATTTAAGATACAGGGACGACGAAAAAGGCAGATGTAAGATACATTAAATTCATTTAAAAATTTTACCTTACACAGGCAGGACACTAAAATGAGGACGGTGATGGCCAAACCTCTTGTCAAACTCTTTACATGACAGATCTATATCCTGCAGTAGATTTAGATGTGCATGTTGTACTTTATTTCTATGCATACGTACATACATATACTTAAGTTTACGAATATGGTATCTTGTACTTATAAAATGGTAAAATAAAAAAATGTATCTTATATTTTTTATGTCAATATAAAATACTAGCTGCCCGCAGCGGCTTTGCCCGTTTAACACTTAATCGGAACCATAATTAGTATTCTAAAATAAAATTTGCCATAGTTATCTGTTAAGTGTCACTGGCAGATAGCTGAATATAACTTCAGTTATCTGCAAGTGATGAAAGTCACTTAAAATACGTTCAGCTGTTTTAGAGATTAGCCAACAGAAACAGACGTCTGTCTGTTTGTACCGAGACAGAGAAGAATTTAAGAAACCTTTTTTTATGTACATCCTGTACGTACTTTCAAAAGCATGTAGTGAAAAGCTGTAAATTTGGAATTAAAAACAGACACTTCAATTTTATTTATATGCATAGATAATAATAAATGAACGGACGACTTACACACTGCCAGAACGATGGCTTATTATTTAAATCTAAGTTTCGTACGCCTCGTACAGGCGTAGGTGTCATCTGTTAAAGTTATGCATTTGCACTGTACTTCTAGCTCAATGCTCGTAACTCTACAGCTATGACCAAACCAATACGATAACGTATAGCTGCGCGTATAAAATTCGCTTTTGTGACTTTTTTAAGCCATATTTGGTTTTTCATATTGAATGAAATCTAAACAAATTTAGTTTTTCAGATAAAAGCAACTTTTTATAGCGTTTACGTTATTATTTTCAGATTTGTTTTGTAAATATTGATAGATGTTCACCATATGTTTTTGTAATCTCCGGCTAAAGTGAATTAAAAAAGTTAGTAAAAGCAGCTATAAAATATTATTCTATAAATTTGTCATTAAGTCACGCTGATTCAATTTGTGTGTTTTTAAAAATAGAAAGTATTGGCATTCGAACGGACACGGGGTCTCTTTAGTTATTAAGTTAATTTTAATTAGGTATATTTCGTGGCTTACACATCACTAATCTATTCTAATTTCATCAAAGAAGTAAACTTTGTTTTTGTGATTTTTATTTGTAATGAATAATCTCTGAAAACAGCTCTCCGATTTCATAAATTTCTTTTACGTTAGATACATTTGTCGCGAAGAAACAAGATCTGTATAACATTAAGCAAAGAACAATAGACGCGGCACGACGTATATAGAAAATAGTTTTAAAAACCACGAGAAAATGTCACTCTTGAGACCTTTCGCGATGTGCGCTGTTTAAATAGTTAAAGTTATTCGAAAATAATGTACGGTGGGGTTGTTCCCCTTAAAATAAAATGTCTTCGATACTCGACGCATATTTTTATTTCCTGGCTTACAATAACCACTTTCATAATGATATATATAGCGTCGAGTATCGAAGACATTTTATTTTAAGGGTAACAACCCCACCCTACATATACATATATATATATATATATATATATATATATATATATATATATATATATATATATATATATATATATATATATATATATATATATATATATATATATATATATATATATATATATATATATATATATATATATATATATATATATATATATATATATATATATATGTATATATGTATATATAGTATAACAAAAAGTATGTTGTATGTATTTAATATGTAATAGACATTGTTTAAAAGATATAACGAATTTCAGTTAAGTGAGTCGCAGCGGAAAATTTTGTTAGTAATTGATAATATCTTTCCATAAATAAATACTTATTTTACTAATTTTATGTAATTTAGACCAAATGAATATACCTTAGAAATCGTATCAATCAGCCAATTACAATTTATATAAGAGTGATCTCAATAGCGATGGCAAATTGCTACGCTTCAAACATATTGGTTCAATGCGGCTAAATTATGTAGAAATGACTACTTCTACATAATTTACTTCTACATAGTTTTAGTTTATGAAATTAATAAAGAAAAGAGGGTTGAATCTTTCAATTGCATTCTTTGATATAATTAGTATGTGGGAACATTTTGTAATTATTTACCGACAATCTCTACTTTATGTGACATGTGTGCTTATGTAACAGACATATAATATAATGATAATATCGTTTATTTGCTAGAATGTAGGTATAAAATTAAGGTATTATCATTACATTTAACCATTACATTGTACTGCAAGAACAGCGTGCAAAATATAATGTTTTTTTAAGCAATTTGACATTGCCAACTCATAATTTCATAAATAACCTAAATGAATAATAAAACCAAAAAAGAAATGTTATTCATCCCAAACACGCAGCTGGAATATTAATTTTTAAATTGTCAGTTATCATGTCAAATTACGCAAATGTAATACAAAAATAAATTAAATTAAATTATTTAAAATGTATGAAATACTCTTAAGAATCAAAATTAAAGTAGAAAAAAATCATTATTCATACATTTAACACTGACAGCTGATATCCGATTGTCATGTCAAATATAAATAAAAAAGACATAAGTTATAAAAATCCATACAGAACAATTAAAACAAAATATAATATTTTTTTAAGCAAATTGACATAAGCACAAATAAAATCAAACTACATTGTGATTATATATTCTTGATATTGGGCAACTGTGTTTTAATTTACTTAATTTGATATGATAAATAAATAAATATCTTCATGCAATTTCCAATACAAGGTCAAAAGGACTTTGTCTAGACTAGTCTAGGCAAAGTCTTTCCACCGAATTTCCGATTCCACCAAAGATATTTTCAGAACAAAGTGATAAGAGGTGAGCCCGTCGCCGTCTTTATGTCCAAACCGTCCTTATTTTAAACTCCAATTGGTACGAGCCTGCGACCTTTACAGTGTAGTAACTAGTTTTAATAGTGGTAGAGCCACGCATCAGCTTTTGTTGTTGCATGAATGGGCCGACTCGACCGGGGAAGTACCACGACCTCACAGAATACCGGTGTGAAGTAGAAGTCTAACAAACTTCTGCGTTTCGTCTGGTGAGTGCAAGTAACCGAAGGCCCACACCCTCCCCTCCCCCAATTCGGGGGGGGGGGGCACACTAAGGCCGACAACGCATCTGCTATGCCTCTGGTATTGCGGGTGTTCATGGGTGGCGGTAATCACTTACCATCACGTAAGCCACCTTCTCGTTTGCCTCCCTTTTCCATAAAAAAAACCGGTTTATCGAACACGGGAACACTCTTGACTCGAAATTCCGACCACCCAACCACTCGGCTATCGTGACTTAATTTGATATGCATTTTATTAATATTTCTAGTAGAGCTATTCTTGAAAACTTTTTGTTATTATATAAATATCGGTGAACAGTCCGACGAAAAGTCTTCATTGCATAGACCTACGTCTACCCATGTATAAAGAAGTTATGTGAAGATAAAAGGATAGTGAAGAAAATCTGCCCTTCTCACTAAGCTTTAATATCTTCTGATTGACATGAAAACTGCGCGCTAGAACTGCAACGGAATTTTTAATAAAATTCACATAAATCAAACTGAATAACAAATTACTGCCTTTTTATTATTCCTACTATATTAATACAGAAAATAATAAAGAATGCAAATGATAAAAATAATCTTAAAATATAAGTGTATAAGGAAAATAAAAATCTTAAAGAAATTAAATGAAGGTGAAGTGCTGTGCTCCATTCACAGCGCAAGTGTATTTCAGCGTGTATAAATTTCTCAAAACAGTCACGATAGCCGAGTGGTTCGGACTTCGAGTCAAGAGAGTCGAGTTCAATGCCCGGATAGAAGGCCTATGGGTTTTTTCGAAAGCGTTTTTGGACGTTAAAACAGCGACAGGCTCACCACCTGTAACGTTGTCCCAGAAAATGTCCTCGGTGGAAAGTGAGTCGAAAAGATTTAATTGTTTAGACCTCCCTGGGAATGGCGCGAAGGTATATATTAAATACCTAATGTGCGTGTCCAATACAAAAAAAAATAGTGACAGCCATTGAACATTGTCAGATTAGCGATCGAATTGGCAAGACGGAAAACGTGCGTTATTATAAATAACAACAACACAAAGTCGACGATACAGACTCCCCGAATAATGCGTTAAGTACACAAACAATGGTGCTACAGACGACATGAAACGAACCTGCGTAACACGTAGGTGTCGAATGTCTCAGATGATCTTTTAAAAGCACCTTTTGTTATGTAACAAAGAGAGTTTGATATTAATACTTTGATTCCGATAACGTTATGTGATTAGCTTCGATCCGCAGAGTGCTGTCAATGAAAGTCCTGTCACCCTTTTAACATGAGATTCTGTGGGGGCCGTAAGTGAAATGTAAAAAAAAAAAATATCTTCACGCAATTCCCAATACAGGGGTAGACAGAGGTCGAGTCGAGACAATTAAGTCCCTTCGACCCACCTTCCACCGAAGATATTTTCGGGACAACGTGACAGGTGGTGAGCCTGTCGCCGTCTTTATGTCCAAGCCAACAATATTCGTACATAAGTTTTTGAAAAACCCATTGGTACGAGCCTACCAACTGGGGATCGACTCGGGTCTATTGACTCGAAATTCCGACCACCCAACCACTCGGCTATCGTGACTTTTTTTTTAAGCGAAATGTGAAAAGAACATTTTGATGGTGAAATTTCGTACTTAATTATGTGGACCATTGTAGGGCGACCGAGTCTATGAAGTCTTTAATAGATGCGCAGGTGATGCCGCCCTTTTCAATCAGCGAGGTGACATTGCTGGAATTGTCAATAATATGTTTCTCCCATTTATAGTTTATTTATGGCTCCGTCCATTAATAAGGGAAAATTTATTGGGTGTATTGTATTGTATACTTTATACGAGTATATATATATATATATATATATATATATATATATATATATATATATATATATATATATATATATATATATATATATATATATATATATATATATATATATATATATATATATATATATATATATATATCACATCTTACCTAGTACTGAATTCTTTGTAAATATGTAAGTACTAGATGTGAATATTACATTATAAGTGATAATAATCTTTACAACTGTGTGTTATCGTATACATGTAGAACACGCCACATTTCGTCGCAAGTGACGGCTTCTACAGACCAACAGATGACGAGGCAACAATTTTGAAAAATACCAGATAATATGTCTACTTCTAAAATTTTACCTGTCCAGGAATATCACAAATATTGAGTATGTCGCGAGTGGTGCTACGCGTGTTGGCGGTGTGGTGCTCACGAGGGCAGTGCCACTCACTGTCGGAACTCAGACAACATCACCTACTACTATTTCGTGTGTGACGAAGCATTAGCGAACAAGCAACACACACAATGGCGACATGTCAGCGATACAATCGAATGATGGATCTTAATGCACCTCTGCTCGCCGCGCTGCCTGTGTTTTAATTGCAAACTATTGGTGTCGAGTAAATTTTTATGTTTTAAAAATTTGAATGAATTTCTTTTATCAATAATTTATTTCTGAAGTCAAGTGGCTGAGTGATCGGGATTCGGAGTGATCAGAGAAGATTATTTCGTTGACTTGGGCATTAAGACGGCAATGGGCTCATCCCCTGCCAAGTTGTCCCCAGATGAGAGACGGGGAACAGTTAGTCGAAATAATTTCCCGTCCACCCTTCCGGGTACCACCCAACTTCAAATACAACAAATTTCGAGAAAACATCAAAATATGAAATTCTTATACAGAATATTAAATTCCGATAGTTGGCAGTGCACTTTATAATTCTTTTGAAATTGTTTGTCATATAATTCGATATTATTGACGGTACGATTCTTGGAGGGGTTTTTGCATGTCACAACTTACGAACTTTCCAAAAAAGCCCCAAGTTCAGTCCTCCGGTAAACATTCGTGGACATTATAATCCCTTAGAGGCGAGATGCTAGTTCGTTTACCTTTTAAAGATTTCGTTATTGAAAGAATAAGCTTAAATAGCTTTTAACATCTTCAATGTTTTTTATGGTTTTTTTCTGTCTGCCCTTTAAAATCCTTTTATTTAAGTACGATACTTACTAACTTGATTAAACTGGAATTAGTGAACCGATATATTTTTTATTTAGTACATTCTACAATTCTTGAATTTACTGTAACACAAGTATCACTATTAATTCTATTGCTTTAGAACAAATAAGATAAGGCCTGTTTATATCTCATTGTGGAGTATTTAATAATTGCTTATGTTATATATTTTTAGAATTCGAGTCGGAATTTCGAGTCGAGAGACCCGAGTTCGATCCCCAAGTGGCAGGCTCGTACTAACGAGTTTTTCAAAAACTTATGTACGAATTATATCGTTGGCTTGGACATAAAGGCGGCGACGGGCTCACCACCTGTCACGTTGTCCCGAAAATATCTTCGGTGGAAGGTGGGTCAAAGGGACTTAATTGTCTAGACTAGACCTCTGTCTACCCCTGTATTGGGAATTGCATGAGGATATTTATTTATTTTATTATTTATTTATATGTTTTTAATATAATATCTTCGTTGGTTATGTAATATCTTCACGCCATTTCTCAATACAAGGATAGACAATTAAGTCTTTTCGACCCTCCACCGAAGATATTTTTAGGTGACAGGTGGTGAGCCCGTCGCCGTCTTTATGTCCAATCCAACGATATGAATCGTACATAGAAATTCGTTTGTTTTTGAAAAATCTAATGGTATGAGTCGCCGTATTATACAAGGACATTGATATAGTTGTCAAATCGACGCTCCTACATAAGACGCTCCTAATTCGTACATAAGTTGAAAATAACCTGCCACCTGGGAATCGAACTTGGGTCTATCGACTCGGAATTCCGACCAACCTTCCACACGGCTATCGTGACTTTTACGGATGCTATAAAAGCGGGTAGTGAAACCTCTTTTATGTATACGGTGCGTCCAAATCCTATGTCCCCGCTTGCTCATCCGCAAAGTTTGTTTCTAATCGCCGAAGGTTTAATACGTATTATCATGGAGTAGACGGAAGTAAATTGTTTGAAAATTTACGACTAGTATAGGGAAGCAAATGAAAGTGCTTAGAAGCAAATGAAACTGCTTACTCTCAAGCTGCGCTATACCAGCCTTGCATGAGTGGCGCTAAAGAGGCACGCCTAACGATTGCTGTAACTGCACGCGTGCTGCTCGTGAGCGGCGATTTGCGGCATTTTGCGAAAATAAGCTTTTCTTATTTGCAAATGAGTAATGTATCCTTTACGGTTATATATTTTATTGATCATTCAATTATAACAATTAGTGGAAGTTTATATGAATTTTCTCAGTGACACTACCGTTAGAGAAGTACATTAATTAAAATAAAATCAATTAATTATAAGAATAATTGGACACGCTCAGTGATGCGATAAAGTGTACGCATTAAGGAAACTATCATTACGTGAGAATTTCTTTTTTCTTTGTCCTCGTGTACAGAAAATAAATAAGGAAAAAACAAAGTAATATTTTTTCGTGCAATATTCTCCGGGCGAATAATACAAGTAACAGTTGACTCGGCGGGCGTCGCACTCGCGTCGTCGAGCGTTCATTAAATTTGTTCGTTTTATGCATTTGTAGATAATTATTGGAAATATAAAAAAAAAAAACAAATTAATTACTGTAAAGATGATGAAACAAATAATTTATAAAATAATTAAAACGTTCTCAAAAGAAGAACGAACGAAGAAGAGAACGCTCTAAAAATGTAGAAAATATTTTTTTAGCTAAACCTGTTACGGACTAATCTTTATATATATATATATATATATATATATATATATATATATATATATATATATATATATATATATATATATATATATATATATATATATATATATATATATATAATTGTTCTGTGCGTCTATATGTGACTAAAATCCAAGACATCTGATCCGATTTTGGATCAGCTGTCTTGGATTTTATCCGATTGTGGATTGGAGAATGGTTAAGATTCATTTGAACCCGGTAGGTGGCGCTGCAAAAAGGATTCTAGGGGAAGACTACACTGAGCCTATTAATTAATTAACATAGTTTTACTGCAAGAATGCTGCTACTCAAGGGATTAGAGCAACATCTCTAAGTAGCTCAAAATGTAAAAAGTATCCACTGTTGTTGGGTTTTGTTCTGTTTTTTATAAATAAAAATGGTATCAAATCAGGCGACTTCAGGTCCACATGGACAAAGGAATTTAACGAAGCAAAGCCGCGTGTGGCTCTATGAATGACAAGGAAACTTATTGATAAATCCGAAGGCCTGATACACTGGCACTGACATGAACACGTGTGTGAAAAATTTGAACGGAAGTAGAATTAATTTAGCAAGAGAGCGCTGCGTGGCGCGGTGCTGCAGCGCGCCGCGGCCGTGGCTCCGCGACCTTTGCATCCGTCTCCATTAAAAAGTAAGGTACGTCGCGACCGCGCCCGCGCCCGCCCTCTTACCCGCGCCCGCCATCGCGCCCGCCACTCGCAGGCAAAGAGCTCATCGTCGTCAAAGATTAATTGCTATCTGATTTTTAAATACAACAAATAAAACGAGGAAATATAAATGTTTTAAAAAGAAACAGTACATAGTATACCGATAGACTAAATTTCACAAGTGAATTATTTTTTGGCAAATAATTTTAAAATTAGAATTTTACGTTTATGAACTTTTAGATTTCGTCTAGGTCGTTTCGGATAGTAACTAGTGAATTGTTAAGACAATATTATAAATATTGCCATACCATTGCAATACATACCTTAAAATAAATAAAATACAAGAGTTCTTCGGTTGTGTCAAAATGACAGCTTTAACGGAATGTATATGATAGTTTATATGGTAACAACTTATAAAAAATAGCAATATAATAATAAAATAGCTAATCTCCAAAATGACTGGATATTATTAAGAATAAAATGGGTAACTTAATAAAATGGGTTTTTATTTTAGACAAAAAATAGGCGGCTAGTTTTAACTAATTCTGTGATGAACGTAAAGCCGCGGGTCGCAGTTAGTTTGTTAATTTACGCGGTGTTGCACAATGATCAAATCATATCACAGAAATTATAATTAATAATAATAATAATACAACTCGTTTTGGTCCGCGATTCTGTTTTTAACGCACTATTTTAAAATAATTGCGGCATACTTTAACTTCCCGGAGTAAGAAGTAGTCTGTCTCACGAGACACACATCTAATCACTTTGGAAGCGAAGGAGGTATGAAATTGTCGTAGCACTTGGCGACCTGTTCTATCTGGCTAATTCGTCAGAGATGATACATAATGTATGGACAATAATAAAAATTCGTCGTAAAGCGTAAAAAATTATAATTTCTTTAAGGTGAACTCACACATTCATCACAAATAGTATATATACAAAATTAATAGTATATTTGCAAAATTAACTAAATTATTATTCTAATTGACACAATTCATGCTAGCGTCCACCTTAAACGTTATCTCGTGAAGAGTTGCTCGAAATATATAACAGTGTAGCATCTACATAATTATTTTTTGTTTTAATTGATTTAAAATTTCCGGAATTAAATGCCGTTACGAATAAGAGGGTTTCATGGCGTTAAACATGCGCTTTTTGTCGTGAAAATTCCGTGTCTAAGAATTGACGATGGGAAGATGAGGCTATAAGTATGCTGTCTTTACAACACTACGGTGATTTTAATTTTCTCGACAAGATAATTGAGGTGCTATTTTTTCAAATTAATTCTGCGTGACGGAAGACCAGTAGCGCTAAGAAAGATAACTACCTATTACGACCGAATTATTGCTAGAGTAGCCTCCTTAATTTTTTTCGTCAAAATGAGTTATATCAGAAATAGTTTGAAGGAAAGACTGCAACAAGGAAGTAAAGTTCAGTTGTTTTATCCTTTCCCTTCCTTATCCTGTCATCATTTATTATTTACTATGAGTGTGAGATGGGCAGGGCGTCAATATGACTGTCCCTCGAATTGGGTGTTTTGCAGTTCTTTTTAAGACTTTAATTTTCTAATAAATTGCAAAATGTATAAAGACTGCAAAAATATGTAATATGCATATAAGTTTATAGAATATTAACAAAAACATCCATATAAATCACGCAATTGCTTCTCCTTAAGCTGGATTCGAACCCACAGCTATTAGCGTCGAATGTAGAGTCACTGTCAACTTGACGGCTCCAGTTCGTGGGAAATGCCCCACCCCTTGTGAAGCGTTTATTAACTAGTTATGAGTAAGTTCCAATAATATACCAGTGAAATAAACAAAGTTTTTAACTTTTTCATATGTCACTTTCATGTCAAATTAGTTCGTTCATGACGGCCTAATAATACAACGGCAGCGAAAAAATAACAAAATAAATATTACTTTTAATTTATACTGGTCAGCAAGTGCAGCTGTTGTACATTGATGGACTACCTTACATATGTTAGGTATGAGCAGCCTGGAACAGTAACATTGTCTTACCAATGCTCTCGTAAGGAGAATTTATTGCGCTCTTCGAGGAATGTTCTCAAACATATATATATATATATATATATATATATATATATATATATATATATATATATATATATATATATATATATATATATATATATATATATATATATATATATATATATATATATATATATATATATATATATATATATATATATGTGAAAATATACGAACGTGAAGTTTAGTATGTTTGTCTACACTTTAAAACTAAAACAGGTGTTCATAAGCTTTGGAAAAATTACTTTAAAACGAGTAATCATTCGACCACGGATGCGGAGAGCTATTACCAAAAGATAATCTTGATTACAATATGTGCCGCCGTGAAGTAAATTATTTCTAAAATACTCAAACATGTGACGGTGACAAACATTTCAAGATGATTGCGCGGTAGGCACCACGATCTCACTAAGCTTGCGGAGTAATCCTCGTAACTTTATCAAACGATCGATAGCTGCCGTGCTCCCATATCGCGCCTACGACCTACTTACATACATACAATGTGTATGTCACAATTTTATCTACTTCGCGAATCCTACTCATATGGAAATTAGGGTTTATTCTAGGAATGCACTGTCTTTACAATACCAGGTACAACTCAGCCTTGCCACGTGCGGCATGAGCGCATCTGATAAGAGCACTCGTTCCTAATGCTTTGACGTCGGATGTAAGACCAACTAGTCTATTATAATGTAACCGTTGTAACATGTAATAGCAATAAATAAAATAAAATGCGTTTGATAAAAGGATCTCCGATGGCGAGTCGCGTATATACCGGTTTTCATGGTATCACCAATTCTGAGGTCCCGGGTTTGATTCCCAGTTGATTCATTGTACAAAAACATTTCAGGTCTGATGATTTGATTTTCTAAAATTTTTCAGGTCTGATGATTCCATAATACAAGTGCTGAAGCTGTTTACTTTGGAATCAAGGCAATATCGTCCCTATCTATGTACGTTTAAAAAATTTTATTTATTTATTTATTTAAAAATGCATTTATATGAAATGTAATATAAGATGATACGATTTTAAGACTAGATGAGAGCATTAAAAAATTTAATACATATGTAATATGTCAACTGCTTATAAACTTCCCCCAAAGACTGCTTAAACCATTAACACCTGCATTCAACTTCCGAAATTGAATACTCGTCCTTCAATAGACTTACAGTATAAACTCATCAACGCTGTGAAATTCCAAGAATCTATTTGGCATCACTGAATAGATCGTAGCACCGCCTAAATTTCGAGTAAATCTAGGGCTTCTTGGAATCCGTAAAGGCAAGACACACATTTTATCAGTAAATATATTTCTTAGTCTTGCTTTAATTTGGCAAATTACTACAGTATTTTGCGAAATCTCCATAATCGATGAAATCGCAATCCGCGCGGACTGCCCTGGGTGCTTTGTTAAGGCACAGTAAAACTTTACCTACGTCTTACAAACAACTTCAATGGTTCATATATTTTTGATACCTTGTCATACTTTCTTAAATAACCATCTTAATTTTACGGTCTTATTCCTTTTAAACGGCAACATGCAGAATTACATACGTGGATAGGGACAACATTACATATATTTCTCTGAATCCAAAGTAAGTAGTTTAAGTATTTGTGTTATAGAATCTGATACGACGAAGGTACCACATTTACAACTCACTATATATAAATATTACATTTATTAATTTTAAACTATCCACACAATTTGACTTATATTTTGTTTAAGAGTGTTTTTCTTGCGAATTATATCCATATATACATACGAGCGGACCACCACCAGGCATTAAGTCCGCCCATTGTAGCCCTTAGTATAAGGTAATGGCAATAAAGATGGCTTTGAGAAAATTAGATTCGGAAAGTCATTCCTGTTTAAAATACGTAACCAAAAAGCAGTTTAAGAAATTGCCCTTTTATAAACTGTAAAATGTTTGTATTTTTTTTTTAAGATATACGGTAGAAAGCGAGGTTTCCACCAAGGTATTCATACGACAGCCCATGTATGATATGTTACTAAGACAACAACTCTGAAGATATATAACAGTTCCCCAGGGACCTTAAATAGGAAAAAATACTCGCTTTGAACATGGCGTTTTAAAGGATTTTTTCTAAGCTGCCTCTAACGACACCCACGGGTGTTACCGCGTTAAAGGGGCGTCAATTCTGACGCCGACACCGTACGGCCTACATATGTCTTTAAATAAACTTTCTAAAATAATTGAAGATTGAAAATTATTGATTAATTATGTATTTCATATGTGAAAGCGTTCAATTGTAATATTTCAAGTAAGTATTGGATAAATAAATGTGGAAAAAAAGGTTTCCTGCATTCGTACCTCATTACGAAACGGTTGGAAATAAAACAAAATTACAGTCGATAGATGTAATGTACGTCATTTATATAGATGAATACACGATTGGATACAGCTCATCCCGATAATAGAAGGCCTCAATTAACATGTTAAAAGTCTCGTAATCCTGCTTACTCTACTTTTCAAATATTTGTTGTTACACTACCATTCGGTGGCAGGAATGCAGTAAGGATGCAGTAGTACTGCGTGGAGTGCACTTCATCAAAATACTATACAGTTAGTGATTAATGTTTTTATATAGTTTCACTTTCACTCATCATCACATCACAAGTCAAGTACTCAGAATGCCAAACATTAAAGCTCGCTATTTTACATTAACCCAACGTAGCTGACAGTGATGATGTGTTGGACTCGATCATAGAGTTCTAAATGTGCCAGGTGCCGCGGCGCGCACCGCCGCGGACTGTTTTCGTGCCACGAAAATGTCGCCGGCCTATAATTATTTTTAATACGAGTGTGCAATTGATTGTCTTTAAGCAAATCTCTGAAGAAGGCGAATGCTTTGATTAAATGTTTGAGAATAAAATGAGGCAGAAAAGAGACAAGTGTTACGTAGGTATAAGTGCACGAAAAGTTTAAAAAAGTTGAAAAGTCGTTAGCTTTGCACTTAAAAAGTTCGGCGTTTTAAGTTTTTTGCAGTTAAGTTAATTTCGTCAACATTAATATAATAAGAAGGTAAAGTTTATAGATTAATAAGTATCTTTGTAAGAGGAAATAAGCTTTTGAAAATTCCTTTAATAATATAAAGCTACTGGCTACTAATTATAAGAAGTTGTGTTTTTGCAGAGCTGTTACAGTTTTCATTACAAACGCATAGTTACATGGGTTGTTCATTTGTGGTGTTGCACTCGGGCGTATTCGGCAGACAAACACTGTGTAAACATCGCAAAACATATATTGGAAACCGTATTGGACTCTAGAAATACACAAATTATCGATAAAGTATCATATTCATAAAATAATAAGCCGCAAACTTACTTTATTCGCGAAATCAGAAAGTTTGTACGCAATGGTAAAGTTTATGAACTGTTAGTTTCGAACCAAAAAAGATACGACCAGCAATATTTTAAAAAATATTTAACAACACACAACAGGTATTGTCATCATTGAATCAGAATGAAAACTTTTTAGAAAACTCTCAGTAAAAAAAATGAGATTCAACAACTCCTAAATCGAGGTATTTAACTAGTGTACAGTTAGTAAGATAGAAGGCATACCGATTCAGGACACCTAGTGTTGAGCTGAGCAGTGCTGCACGGACGCCGAGGAGATAGTGAGCGGAGCGGCCGGCGCTACGAGTATGTGATGCGGAGCGAGAGGAGGCAAGGCGGCGCGGCACGAGGCGAGCGACGTTCGAGAACCGACAGCCGCCGGCGCGCAACTCATCTCGCCTCCGCCGCCGCCGCCGCCGCGCCCGCCGCCGCGCCCGCCGCTCCTCCGCCGTGCACGAGTGACATCGTTACTAAGCCGTCGGCACACTGCACCGATTGATGCATATGCGGCCACGACCTATACGGCAACAATGCTCTCTGGCCGACAACTCCCAAACTCTGCCCTAAATCCAATAGAACCACTGACATAAATAGGTAACAGGTTTCCGCAAAAGTTCGACACTGTTTACTAACCAACCGCACCAGACTATTTGCGTCCACATTAATTTTGTTTTAGTGACCTATAGTTATTACAAAGATTGAATAGCAGAGCAGTTTATCATTTGTGAATGTATGAAAACTGTTACAACTGCATAAAACTGTTAGTGTAAGTTGTTTAAGTTTTTCTGAGAGATGCATAATGGGAAGGTTTTTTAGAACATAGAGAGGAAGATCTCGACAACGCTGAGAAGAAGACATGATACAAATAGCGACTAAAGACTGGATCAGTAGAGCTAAGAATAGGGACCAGTGGTCACCTCTGAATGATCTCTGCCTTCACCTTCTTATAAGGAAGGCTTTTTGCTAAAATAATAATAAATAAATTCACTTTACTGTTTATTTTTTTCTTATCTACAAATTTTTATCGATATTATTATAAAACTTGTTCTAATTGTATTCTAGTATATAAAAATAAATACAATTGTATCGCAAAAAAAAGTTATTATTTTGTTAAGTACGAAAGAAATAAAATTCTATAACTAATGCGAGTTACATTGGTGCATGTAAGTGGGTGCAGTCGCGGGCAATAGCAGTCTATGTACATGTATAAAGATCATGTATGTTTGTCCGGAATAGACTCCTAAACTACTCAACTGATGTTAGTGAAATTTCGCACATTATGTGCATCTTGGTCCAAAATGAGAGATAGGCTATAAACCATAGTATTTGTAACTATAGTATATTATACAAACTATAGTATATTTTGTATAATATATTATTTTGTATAATATATTATAGTATATTATGTATATTGTAGTTTGAATGCACAAATCATTTTGGTAAATGATTTTTTAATTATCTTAGGTACACACGTTAAGACACTCACATACACACAAAAGCGCTACTACCATCCTACAAATACTCTTGTATCACAAAACGTAACAGTATATAGAGCAAAACAATTAAGTTTTTTTTTTCACATTTCGCAATCGTAAGTACTATACAAATAATTCGTAATTGTTTATATATTGATTTGTCTGGGCAAAGACACTGACCTTTGTAGATAGGTTATTAACGAGTACAAAAGTTTATCATTTAATACAGAATTAGTGATCAAATTCTTTGATAATAAAATTCATAATCATGTTTGGGATATTTATTTATATAGGAACTCATGTGGTTAGCCTATAAATAAACATAAAGTAAAATAAAATAAATAAGACCAAAAATCAATAAGATCCAACTAGACGCGAGCCCTCGGCACGGGAGAACAGAAGGCCAAGATTAAGGAAGAAAATGAGAGTAACTGTGTGAGAGTTTGTGGCGGAGTTCCAGTCGCCATAAATTCTTGGGGCGACTGACTAGGATTACCCATTCGCAGAAGCGATACTTGGGATAATTTCAGGCGGCCTGACTCACGAGCTAACTGACATGGGTGGTATACCACCCCAGATGTCAGTCATCTCGTAAGCCAGGTCCGAAGTTCATGTCTCTTCCTTGTCCTTGTTCTTGTCGTACGAGATGACTAAAGAGGCGAGTCCACTAAAGAGAGGGTGATCGAATGTCCACTAAAATACCGTCGACCAAGCTCTGACCGTGATTTTCATCTGATCCCAATAGACCAGGGTTCTGTCTTTTCTAGCATGGACTTTGGGGAGTACTTAAAGTAAGGCAGTCTCTGTTCCAGGTGACTGTATATCAGAGTGAGGTCGTGATGTAAGATCAGCATAACCGGAGATAGCGTGCCGAGGCTATTCTTCTGGATGCCGTCAAGGTCGTCAGATGCCGACTACCATACTTCAGGTTGTATCTCCGATAGTTGTTCAAGGACGCTTTGAGTCCACCCTCGTATGTCAAAGTATACATGAAGGCTGTACAAGGCTATACATAGGTTAAGTCACGATAGCCGAGTGGTTGGGTGGTCGGAATTTCGAGTCAATAGACCCGAGTTCGATCCCCAGTTGGTAGGCTCGTACCAATGGGTTTTTCAAAAACTTATGTACGAATATCGTTGGCTTGGACATAAAGACGGCGACGGGCTCACCACCTGTCACGTTGTCCCGAAAATATCTTCGGTGGAAGGTGGGTCGAAGGGACTTGATTGTCTAGACTCGACCTCTGTCTACCCCTGTATTGGGAATTGCGTGAAGATATTTTATATTTTTTTTACATGAAGGCTGGCGTGATACAACCGTTAAATCGGTGTACTCTGTTTCACGCCCAAAAGTAGTTGTACTAGAGTACATTTTTGCCAGGTGTACACAAAAATACACCACGAACCGATTGTTTCGTACCATCCAGTCATTTATGTGTGTCATATCTTCTCTGGTTTTCCGCTCGCACTCGCCGAGATGACAAAGGATCGACTCCATTGTCCCACATAGTGTCAATGAAGTCTCTAACTGTACCACTGACTTTGTACAGCTCGAGGACCCTGTTTAATCATGTATGGTATTATCGAGTCGAACTCCTTTCTGTAGTTTATCTACAAAGCAGAGCAGTTGCGTCTAATCATTATGTCCATGATGTCCATTATGTCCATTAGGTCCATGACCGAGTCAACGAGGTTTTTTGATTCTTCGACCTGACATCATGTCTAAGCACGAGACATTTTCTGATTTACATTAATCTATCATGTGATTCTAGAGTTCCCCACAGATGTTTTATGGTGGGTAGATAAGTACTTCGTACCGACGGAATTTGGGAAATTAAATAGCTATTTAGCTATCCCATCACCATCTATCACACTTTTTTCTTAGTATCGTTTTTTATACTTTTTTATACTAGAATTTAAATTTATATACGAATATGTTATATACAATAATATACAGATTATATATATGAAATAAATTCCTTAAATCATAGATAATATCAAAAAAGTTCAATTAATATTTGCTGTGCTCAGAAATGGCTCACAGATACTCATAATCTCTAAATCAACATCAAGCTGTCAAAATTTAGACATGTTAAATTTGTTTTCATTTTATTTTAATTGTTAAAGTTAAAGAGTTTTATTGTGGAAAATCCGATACAATTTAGATTTTGAGATAAAAGGCGATAAAACTGTCATAAAAGTGATTGTTAATTATTTTGAAGACCAGATAGCCTTGTTAGTAGTGATCCTGCCTCATTAGCTAAAGGGCGAGGATTCGGACACCGCGAGGCGTTTGTGTAATAAATGTGAATGTTTGTGCTAGAGTCATGGATGTATGTATGAAATATGTATATGCATATTTATCTTTTCAGGTATGTTTGTACCTACGGCTTCGACAATAAGATGGCGATTGGGTTAACACTTGTCGTGTTCCCAAATAAACTACGGTGAAAGATGAATAGAAAGGACTAGAGACTTCAGTCTTTTTTGATTGGGAAAATGCGTGAAAATAGAGAAGACAAAATAAGATATCAACCAGATACCAGTCGTGTACATATGTACAGATGCAGAGGTAGTCAGCCATCACCGACACTAAAAAGTAAGTATAGCATCTATAGGTCTGAATACCGTTCAGTAAGTGTGCTCTGTAAAAACATATCAGCATAGAAACATAATTTTTAATTCCCGAAAGGAAATGCATTTCGCATGCATTTTTTTTTCTTTTCAAATGTTATAACTATGCAATACTGAAACGACAACGGCCTCCGGGTTCGATTCGGCCTCGGCGACAACTTTCGAACGCGAACACAACAGTTTAAAATTGGACAGTTGTTAATTGCTTTTCCACTTCTGTTTTTCTATTCCGAAAACATTCGGAATCAACAGAAACAAACTACAAATTTGAAAATGGAAATGTTTTATAGTTTATGACGCTAAAGAAACAATGATTTAAGTTACGGTATATGTTGTAATCATCAAGTAAAAACACAAACTAATGATGGGAATAATGGTATCATATTGTCTCTGTTAGTACCCACTAACTGACTAAACACTACTAAAAGAATATAAAGCTGAGAAGGTTTTTTTTCTGTCTGAACGCGCTTATTCCTGAAACTACCAATCTAATTCTAAAAATTCATTTCGCATTAGATAGTCAATCTCGAGGCAGGTTATAGGCTATTAAATATTACGCTGCAGCCCTTAGGAGACGGCGAAAAGAAAAAAGTCAGAGCGCTGAGCGAAAACGAAGTAATAGGACAGGCGGCTATGCGATGCGACACGGTGGGTCGGAGGCCGAGTAATCGGATTTCTTTTGAAGTAAACGGCGGACCAAACCGAGGGGAAAAGCTATGTGGCCATGATACTAAAGCAGTATTTAAATCCAAAGCGCATACTTCTTTCTTTACTTCTTTCAGTGCTCACATAGTATATACGCGGATGAAATCATAAGCAATATCCATTGTTAAATAGTACTGTTGTTAATCTCGATATTATTAGGAGATTGGAAATAAAATTAGTAGAATCGAGTTCACTTCATGGGATAAAGATTCTTCATTAACAGATATTTTTTTAACTTACTGACGATGGACAAAAAGTTTGAGGACGGAACTTCTACTTCCGCCTCAATAAATTCCTTTCCCAAAAATCTTTTCGCTTTTTTTCTTTTCTCTTCCTTTCTCGAAAGGAGTTACAATGAAGAAGTTTTAAAGACATTTAAGAAGTACGTGTCGTCGTTCTGATCTCACCATAGTATTAGTTTGAGCGCTCATATCATATAGGACTAAAGACCTATTATAGATGGAGATTAGACCTATTATAGATGGGGTACACAGGAAAACCGTTGCGGGCTACTATCGTACTATGGAGTGAAAAGTTGTTCAACATGGCGTAAAAAATAAAATAAATATCTTCACGCAATTCCCAATACAGGGGTAGACAGAGGTCGAGTCTAGACAATTAAGTCCCTTCGACCCACCTTTCACCGAAGATATTTTCGGGACAACGTGACAGGTGGTGAGCCCATCGCCGCCTTTATGTCCAAGCCAACGATATTCGTACATAAGTTTTTGAAAAACTCATTGGTACGAGCCTACCAACTGGGGATCGAACTCGGGTCTATTGACTCGAAATTCCGACCACCCAACCACTCGGCTATCGTGACTTTCAACATGGCGTGATATTAATAAAAACCTTACATCGAAATAATATCTTTATAGCCCTAGGGAGAGTTGTGAGTTGACACTGGCGCTGCTATATCGATATATTGCGAGTGCTCCGGTACTGCTCCGGATGCACTAATGCACGAGTCCCCGTTCCTTTACAACTGCGCACCGACACCGCCCGGTCACTCACCTACTGCGCCAATCTATTAACTAATATCCAATATTTTACGCTGGCGTATGTGTTAGAAAGTGTTCAGCAGCGCCAGGGCAGTGTCGTTGTGTCCTTGCGCCCAGCGCTAGAGTTGCTGCTCACCATCACTGACCTGCGCTGCTTGTACTTTGTTGAGTGTAGTTTTTCGTTTGTTTGTACAGCTATTTGACTGCGTGTACAGCTATTTATTTGGTTATTTTGATCGTCTTTACGTTCGACTCCTAGCACATTACGTGGCGATGGAAGTGATATTATAATAACCCTCAGTTAAAGGTAAAAATGTACCGCAATTTTGAGCTGTGAGGTTTCTTTTCAATATTGCCCGCGGAATATGTCATCAGCACCACTACAATATCGGGCATGGTTTCCTTTTCTGTAACTCCGATGCAATACTAACGGTGGCATTTTTCATTAACTAGTTTCTAGGCAAGTAAATAAAATTGTTTACTTTTTTATATAGTTTGCTTACTTTATTTATTTTTTATTGACTTTTTAATAATTTTAAATTCTAATTTCCTCTAAAGTCGCCCTCTGGTGTATCTGATCAGTTATAACGAATTTTGTAAATAAATATTTTATTTCTTTATATTTCACGAACGATTCTTTCAGTGTCTTTAGTGTCTAGTAGAGGTCACGACAGCTTATACGATAGGTATGCTTGGATGATCGGAATTTGAGTCAAGAGATCCGGTTTCGATTCCTGGGTACAACCCGGGAATCGTACCAATAAGTTGTGTCAAAACTTATGTACGAAAATGAACGGTGACACGATTTCTACTTTTCTTCTCTCCACGCTCACTTTTCTTTTGGGACAACATGACACGTTGTCCCAAAACATCTCATCGACGAAGGGTGGGTTCAAAGGATTTAATTGTCTGGACCTCAGCCCACCCCAATGGAAATGAACGGAGTTCTTCTAAATCTCGTGAACGCTATCGCCGGTGACGCTGGTGTTTTTAATGACAACAAACTGAGTTAATTTTATACTTTTTGGGGACGTAAATGCTGAGTTTGTTAAGAGGTCATGTAGGGCAAGGTAACGTACCTTAAAAGGATAGCAGTATCCGCCCTATTGCTGTTGGTTCCACTTTTAGACGTTTGACCACAAAATTAGCATACAGGCACATGGCCTCTGGTCTATAATAAAATTCCAGCCTACTCAATGAGGCTTCTAACTGGGCTTTTAGACCCGACTGCGGAACGCTTCGCACCGGAAATTACTTTTAACCTCGTTTAGGTTTTCTATGAACTATAGGAGAGTTCTATTTTTCTCAAAGAAAATATTTTCAAAGTAAATGTGGGGTGGAGCGGTTGATGTTTGATGTCATTATAAACTACCCGACAGCCGAGTTAATAGAGACTCTACCTTCAAAGCTATGATCTGTGGGTTCGAATCCCGCTATTGGCAAACATTTATGTGATGAATATTAATGTTTGTGTTCGAGACATGAATGCTTATATGTATATATAAATATCTATCTATGTTTTTAGTACCTTTAGCTGGGAAGCTAAGATGGCGATTGGTTCACCGCATGTGACGTTGTCTCTCATAGGTTTCAGAAAAGTGGGTCGAAAGGATTTCATTGTATAGACCTCCACCTATCCCGTGAAGATAAAAAATAATCTACTATTATAAATAGTAAAAGATTACAAACAGTGAAGGGGAATACTATAAATAGTAAAAAAGTCATGTATTCATGTAGTGTAGTGCATTCTAGTAATTATGTTAAGATCTTTGAGTGACAATAATTTAAATAGATACTTAGCCGTGCCTGAGCTCAAAACTACGTTTTTTTTTAATTTTTCTCTGTTTGTCAATATGTTCAAGGTTGACGTTAAAAGCATTGAATGGATTTTGATCCTTTTTCCACGTATTATTTTTAAATTATAAACAGGGAATTATTGAAATCGGTTCAGATACAGCATGACCTCTAGTTAGGACGTGTCATTATTCAGAAGAGAGGTCGAAGTAAAATGGTCGTTATGTGTATGTGAATAACAAGGTATTGACCTGATTTAAATGCGGTCTTCAATGTTACAAATCTTAACGTCTGGATTAAAAACTACTGGGTTAAATTTATACCAAATAGGAAAAATTTCTTTGCGATGCATGTGGTCATCACTGAATTTTCTAGCATTTGAAATTATACTTAAGAACTGCAGTAAATTTTATCCTCCTATAGAAAATATAGAAGATTGGCCTTCCGCCCCAACTACGCACGGATAGAAATGCGCTTCTTTCTTCAAAAAGTAACGAATTCTTAGAGTAAAAATTAAAGCCGATTCACGTTTGTATAGAATTTTAAGCAACACTTGTATGAAATAACGTGCTTTTAACTTTGAAAATGTCGGGGTTTCTTAGAATAGTTAATTCCTTATTTTACCTTCTTCAGAAAAAAAGTCACGATAGCCGAATGGTTGGGTGGTCGGAATTTCGAGTCAAGACACCCGATTTCGATCCTCAAGTGGCCGTACCAATGGGTTTTTCTAAAAACTTATGTACAAATTATATCGTTGGTCTGGACATAAAGACGGCGACGGGCTCACCAACTGTCATGTTGTCTCGAAAATATCTTAGGTGGAAGGTGGGCGAAGGGACTTAAATGTCTAGACTAGACCTCTGTCTACCCCTGTATTGGTAATTGCATGAATATGATTTCGACTGGTAGGGTTTATATTCATATAAAATAAAAATGTATCAAATACAATTAAATATCAAAAGCATATATACGTAACTAAAATTATCGCGCTATATTTACCACCAAAATCAAAATTCAGAATTTTTATTTTTCAACAGAATAATATTTACAAGTGCTTTTGCTACCTATTTTAGGATAGTATGTGTTTTGTTCCTAACTTTGTATTTATTAGTTAAATAAACCTGTTTGTGTTAAAATAAAAGTATAATTAAAATATATTCTCCTTTTCCATAAACGAAATAAATACTGAGACGGCGGCAAGCCGACACGTTGACCAAACAGGCTTCGGTGAGAGGACTTAATTGTTTAGACCACTGTTTACCTCAGTATTGAGAAGATTAAGTATTAAAGATATGTATATTCCAGAACGTTGAAAAGTTATTTCGACTTTTAATACTGTAAGTAATACACACAAATTATATTCACCCACAGGAGACGACCATGAGCCCAATGACTTATCTCACATATGTAAGTACTTGCTGCATGTGTATTATACTAAATAAATATAAGTATTGCATTTTTATTCTTAAATGATAAACATTGTCTTAGATGGCAGTAAATGTTTACGTTTAATAGAATGCGAAATGGTCTCCTGTATATACAAAATTAAAATATTGTTTATTGTAATTCAGGGTCTTTATTCCACTGAGTATACCTCGGTACCTTCTTTGAGCAGATTTAGGTCGCCTCTTCTTATTAGCATACGAACGCTTTGAAATTTGAATCTTATTTTTAGAAGGTAGGTAGTTATGTAATATAATAAATATATTATTATATGAGTAATGTTATGAATTATATAAATATTATAATCTAAAATAGACACGAAAATCTTGTGAGTTTGTAGTATTTGTAGTAAAAATCAAACTAAGTTCGCCATTTTTGATGCATCTCTCTCCTGTGAGACTACTGAGATATGAGATATTTCAGTATAGGAACAAGTAGTACCCTTAGTTATACCTATTAAACTCACACTACTTCGTAGTTTCTCATTCTACGAGTATAACAACAATTCCAAACCTATTGCTATTTAACAACCGAAGCTTCACTGTATAGTTTATATAGTTGGCACTGTGCTTGATCTAACACTACTTGGAAATTACACAGTGGAAAGTACAAGTGCCATCTTGTGTGTATAATGTTAAACGCAAGTTATCAGTTTACGTGAATATTCAATATTACAGCAAACTTCATTTATGGAAGTTTATTGCATATTAATTAAGTGAACATTCAGCAGCCGAGCTTCGGCATGTTAAGCAAGTTCTGCACAACGAAATGCGTCACAACATCACGGTGACCGCGTGAATTGGGTGATCGCACTAAAGCGCAATTAGAGACTTTACAAACAACACAGGCGGTAATTATGTTGACGAAAGCTTCTTTTAAATCCAGTGAGGAAGTTATTAAATTTGTGCCAAATATCTAGTACAATATCCCTATACAAATAATTCGTGTAAAAAAATTGAAGTCAGCTAAATTTTTGGAGTTTAAAATTTGGGAAGTATTCCCAAATATGGTAACGACGACAACTTTGTTTTCAACCGATTTTTACAATAATGGATTTAAAACAATGTCAACAACTGTCAACGCCAAAATAATGATTTTTGTATGTTAATAAAATTTCTAGAGCTGAAAGATGCTTATGTCACAAAAGTTATACAGTTCAATGTATTCATTATCGTTCCAGTCATGTGAATTCCTCTAAGGAGCCGTTGCAGATCGATACTTAATATGTATATGATATGGTTTTGTGCGACAGTATCAGCACTATGCCGCACTCGCCGAGCAGAGCGAACGCTTCAAAGATACCGCACCAACGGCCATGCCTTACGAATGCCCAGCATCCTTCGATTGCAAGTGTTAATATATTAAAGGATTGGTCACGAATGCCACCGAATGTGTGAATGTGATCGGGACGGATCCGGTGTACGTGCGGATATACGTTTGAAACTGTCTTATCGGAGGGACATTGTTTGTTTATACTGTTATATTTCATATTTCTTAGGCAATTTCCATATCTTCGGACGTAGTGGAGGTTACTTTTAAGAGCAACGTTCGATAAAGCACAAGGAGATGTAAGGAAACCCTAACCTTAGTTAACCGGTGCGCGAAAGCTAAGCACGACGTGCAATTACAAGGCGCTGCGGCGCTCGCGCGCTCGCCGCTTGCGTAACACCATGGGTCAGTGACCCGCGCCCCTCCCCGCCCCCATCCTCCCCTGTCCGTCCGCACCGCGCGCACCACGAACCACCCGCTGCCGCCGAGATTTGCGACGGACTTACGAAAGTAACTTAACTAAGCTTGCTTTACTAGTGAACGTTTTTGATTGTTAAAACGACGTGACGCCACTATTCACTAATAACCTAAAGATTTAATTCGTGCTATAAATTAATGCAGTGGTATGTGCTGGAACTACGTAGATGCCCTTATAAAAACAGTAAATTTTGAAAGGGTTTCGGAGACGGCAGAAGTTTGCGGACGTGTTTTGTTATAATATTGACCAAGTAGGAAATGCTCAATAGTTTTTGTAGAGTTCTAATCATATAATCATACATCTTTGAGACATTCAGGAACAGAAATACAAAAAAAGTTTATTTGGATAGAATCATCGTAAACAAGACCCGCAGACGTAAATTTCGGATCAGTTTTGGAGGGAGAGTGGTGGAAAGTCCGCTCCATAATAGCGGGGGTTAGACGTTACACAATTCGCACAGGAGCGACGTACTTAACAGGACTGCCGGCGAGCGTTGCGGACGCCACGCCGATGAAAATGTAAAAGCAACACTAGCCCGAAAATAATTTTACAAACGTCATTACAAGCGTGCAGACGTTTGTTATGTCTGTTACTGTAATAATTAGCAGTAGCAAACACACGCCAGCGAACATGGTTAACGTTTAAAAAAACTCGCTTTAAGTATCGGCTGTGGACTGAGGTGTGCTTCTCGGAGGCTGTATTATCAATACCTGCAGTATTATGTTATTTTGATACAGAACAGTAAACACAGAGCAGTACAGATTGAATATTATAAGTAAGAAATAATTAATATACTTAATATATTATATTAAATAAGAAATAATTCTTCATCTTTTTATTATTGTAAGACATTTGCAAAACATAGGGCTTTTGTAGCCCTATGTTTTGCAAATATTTAACTGTCTTAGACTGTCTCCCTTGTAAAATATAAAATTTGATTTAAATTTCTTTGTAGCACAGCAAGACAATTTTAATTAAATCTCGAAGAAAGATATAATTCATAAAGTTATTATAATATAGATGAAAAGCATCGTCTCGTGTCAAGACGACGCAAACGTTATGAAGATATAAAACTTTTTGTTTGAATTATTGTATAATGATCTCATATAGATTTTATTATACTTCTTACGTTTTAAAATTTTTTATCATTATAAAAAGATATTTGAAAGTAAAGTTAGTGATGTAGCCGTCTGGTGTTGTGATGATTTCCCTTTCTTTTCACATGCGGCTGTCTGTAGATAGCGGACTCGTCATCTAAAAAAGCAAAATTAAACAGATTGGTGACGGCTGCAGCGACGAAGTTGCGTGACGTCATGAACAGTGATCGCCAATTCACCAGCCGATCGTGGCGATTGGATATACACCTTTTAACAAAGGTTTTCGTCTTGCAGTTAAACTAAGAATTGTTTAAACAGAGCATAGTATACGTGTAACGAATCGTATTTAGAAATTTACGCCACAAAAATTCTAATGAAACATTGACATTATAATACAAATTAACTATTGCAATTATACACTATTTATGCAATTATTTTACTTATAAAAAATAAATCAGGCTTACAACTATAATACTTTACGGTTAGCTATTGCCTATGTCGTGAAAAGTCACAGCGCGCGCGTTGAAATCCTTAGCAAGCAACAATGGGTCGGGGCGCGCACATAGAGATCTTCATTACTTCATTCGAGAGCTTATGTCTATTGCATAATTTAAGCTTTGTAGTTTTTAAGAAAATTAAAAGGAATGCAAAGGAGAAGTGGTTTCATAATTATTTTGAAAATTGCATAAGTTGCCCTAGCCGTTGTGAATAGAGACACGCTGCAAACTTACCGGTGACATGCGAAAAGGCTGATGTGTACCGAGAGTACATGATGAAGAAACGCACCTTGCCTGTAGTGCGGATGCGCTTCAGCGCTGGGAAAGTACGCGAGCGTAAAGTCGGCGGGCGGCGCGGCGCTCAGCGGGGGCGGCACGGCGCACATAGCGGGCGAGCCGCTCCATACGTGCATTCTGTAGGCATCGCTCGCGAGCTCCGTCCGCCGCCGCGGCTCGGCGCGCACTGACGGTGGCGCGGGCGCAGGCGCCGGTGGCGCGGGCGCAGGCGCGGGCGCAGGCGCCGGAGCCGCGCTCGGGCGCACCGCGGCGAGCGGCGAGCGGCTCCGGCCCGCCGCCGCCCAGGGCGCGCCGCATCCACATGCGCATCCGTATCCGCGGACATGCGCGCCGCCTCCACTCCTTTCCGGATCCATTACAGCAGCGAGCTTTTTCACTATCCGCGCATCTGTAGCTTTACGCACGTTTCAGCACGTTTACACGTCACAAACAAAACTACAAGAAACGTTAAGTCCGAGTCACTTTATGCAAGCACCTCTTGATACGACTCTGTTAATCACTGTCAATGTGTCAGGTTAGTATAAAATTAGGCCACTAATAGTTAGAACATAATGTAAATCAGTAAGGTACCTGCTTTAATTAGCTAGTATCGGACGGGGATGCAGCCACGGTGACAGACATTAGCCGTATGAGTAGGCAAGGGCCGGCGCGCTGTGACCTAACTCGATAAGCGTAATAAATATTAAACGTTTAAATGTTTTCAAATATTACAAAACAAACTTTACTGTATAACAATCATACTTTTATTTTATGCATCAATTCTTAAAGATTATGCATTTTATTATCAACTTGCGTCGATTCTAGTAGTGATCGATTACCTCAATACTTTCTTTAAGATTCGCATATCACAACAAAAAACTAAATATAATAGCTGCTCTCTTACTGTTCGGTCTACACTACTCTGGAACCTTCTTCCCGATAACACTACACTAGCAGCAAATCAATTTGCGTCCAAAAACCCAAAAAGCAGGTACAAAATTTTACTTGAGAATTTATTAAATTCGACGACTTATGCACTTCAATTAATTTAAACTTTTTTAATTATTGGTTTATATACGCCTCAAAGACTAAATTCTTATTTGTTTATTTATTTATTAACACTTCTGCATGACCGAGCAATAGCGGTCGCCACTGACGTTTTTGACGGTGACAGTTTCAGCAAAGACTAAGTATGACATCTCGTGGAAATCTTAAGAACAAAATGAGACAAACAAACACTTTTAAAAGCGTAAAGTACTCTTTGTTTGATAATGGCCTTGATTGGAGCAGACTGAGAAAGAAGAAGAGATTAATGTAAAATAACATTCCCACACGCTTCCAATGTGATTTGGTTAACTTAACAGATCTTCGGATCCTTTTTTTATTATTATTTCTTAGATATGCAAGTTTCCTCAGGTTAGCTTTTCTCACCTCCAAGCACGTGATAAATTCAGTACTAAAAATTGCTATTGATAATTCCAGTGGTTCCGGTTCGGGATGGAAATTGAATTACTCTCTTTCTTAAGCGAGAACAGTGACCAATAAACAACCATGGTTATAATCAAAATTTCTTCTTAAATATCTGTATTTTTTAATAAACAGTAACGATTAGATTTTGTTGGCAACCGGATAGTTCTTTTCATATTTGTGCATTGTGTCATAGTAAAATTATTATATTGATAACAATTTTACTATGAGACAATGCACAAATATGAAAAGATGTATTGACACCCGATAAAGGTCACGATAGCCGAGTGGATGGGTGGTCGGAATTTCAAGTCGAGTGACCCGAGTTCGATCCCCAAGTGGCAGGCTCGTACCAATAGGGTTTTGAAAAAAAAAACCTATGTACGATTCATATCGTTGGCTTGGACATAAAGACGGCGACAGGCTCACCACCTGTCACGTTGTCCCAAAAATATCTTCGGTGGAAGGTGGGTCAAAGGGACTTAATTGTCTAGACTAGATCTCTGTCTACCCCTGTATTGGGAATTGCGTGAAGATATTTTTAATACATCCGATAAAGCAAAATCATATCATATTAATCATATCTTACGTTTCAATGATCATGTCTCTGCCTTTAAGGACATGGTTAGTAGTTCTTGAATCGATTAGAAACAATTATAATGATTTAAAAAGGAAACAAATTTAATAGATAAATGATCGAATAAGGCTAATCTAGGCTGACTAATAACTAGGAACTTCTGCGGTGACACCGCGAGTGACATCACAGACAATAAGTTGAAACTAGGCGGTAGAGCTCGCGGCTCTAGCGCGAGAAGTTCGAACTTAGTGGCACCAGCAGTAACTTCTAATTGTTATCCATCATTCGTGTCGCAATAGTTAATACAATTATATATGTTAATATAATGTTCTCGTGCCGCATACAGGTTTCCTATCTATCACTAGCGTTGTGCAATTTCAGTCGATTCAACGAACTTATTATGAGATAGAACTTTATAAAATAGAATTGAGAAATTCTTGCTTTTGCGAATCGGCATAGTTTCCGGTTTTTATTAAACACAGCATAAATTTAATAAAATATGGTCTTTCACCCTGAATTTATCGTAGCCTCAATTAAGGTACAGGTAGCTCCCAAGGGAGTTTAGAGTTCGAACTCCGCTCGGGCTCAGCAAACATCTAATTCAATGGGTAATTAATAATTTTTTGAGTAAGTATATTATATTACGAAGTTTAGTTGATTTTTAAAGCATATTTATGCTGAACTTTTATGTGATTAAATTAAAGAGAATTTTTTTTTAATTTCAACTGACACGGGTGGGATTCGAACCCGCGACCTCTGCGATCCGTGGCAACGCTCTTACCTCTGAGCCACAGTGTCTTACACGCATCAGTTGAAATTTTAAATCTGTATTCTCTTTTCTTTACTTATGCTTTGTTTTGGCATGCGCGCCATCTATTATCCCTTTTGCAAGTGACAATTTGACGTTACTGACTTTCAGTTAGGAATTATCGATATGATAACGCAAA
The DNA here is from genome assembly GCA_029286605.1 of Sericinus montela. NCBI lineage: Eukaryota > Metazoa > Arthropoda > Insecta > Lepidoptera > Papilionidae > Sericinus > Sericinus montela. The sequence continues at coordinate 99,274 of JAGSMR010000082.1, read as the reverse complement.
CAAATTTTTTTATTACGCAATTTCATAGATTTTTGAAAAAAAAAAAATTTTTTTTAAACATTTTTTCTTCTCTTCAATTTAATCACATATAAGTATTGTATACTGTATGACTGCGGATTTCTTGTTAACAGTAGATAACTCTGAAGTTTTTGACGCGGTCACCGGAGCTCGCGCCGCTCGCAGTGCTCCGCTCGCGCACGCGCACTTACGTAAATAATTTCGCATTAACATTTAACATATTTAAAACAATTCACGAAATGTTCGACGACGCTCCGTCTGCGGTGATGGTTTCGCTCAATCTCGATCATTTACTTGAATTGATTATTTATTTGTCGCCGAATCAATTTCGTCGGTTACAGTCCGTTGCGTCAAATATTTTACAGAAAGATCACAGCTCTGAAACATAATCGATTCAATCCGGATCAATAAATGTTAACAGTAGCTAAAAGAATCCTTACTGAGGTAAGCGGAGACTTACTTTCGAAGACCATGTGAGCAGATTGCTCGGAGACGAGAGTGTTAGAATACTCGGATACCTAGACGTGCATGTATATAGACAATGATCTGTTTTCTCTGGCTACCCCGTCAGAGACTATGCGTGAAGATATTTATTTATTTAGCATTTACCGATCAACGATTTGCCTTGAGTAATAACAATATTGGACTATATCCCCAGTGAACACTATGATTCAAATTACAGGCCGACTTAGCGCGGACAAATTCTAGTTTCATTCGAGCTGGAGTTAATACAGTGCCTAAATATACCCGTACAAGAAATCACAGATGCACTCGCTTGCTCACTGCTTTGCTCTGCCATATATGTAGTGCCTGTGCATTAATACTGCAGGAAAGACCCAGAGCTCCTGATGCCCACGTCAGTATGGCCCACAACACAAAACAACACAACTCTGCTGGTTCATAACTTTACAAAATTTTTATTATTGTTTGTTATTTTACTTTGTAACGTGCATTTCGTAAGCATCTTAAACACTTTAAAAAATAGTTCTACGGAGACTACTACATAAAATTAGATTTAAAAAAATATATTTAATAATTGAGAATTAATTGATTTTAAATGTTTCTTGCACACGAAAAAACCATCATTCAAGGAAAAAGCATATAATATTATTTATATTATCAAAAAATGTTTAGACCTGACGTAGCTTTTGTGTTTGTATAAATATCTATTTCGAATGATAGGTGAACTCGAGACGAAAGACTCAGCAGACAGTTTATATTTAAACTTGAGCTCGATCGGCCCCAAATACTCAAAATAATCTCAAAAAAGAATTATTGTTACTAAGTTTTGTATTTTGTATGCTGGAAGGTAAACAGATCTTACATTTGTGATGGACTGTATTGTTAGATGTTATGTTATGATTTCATTATATACTGAACATGCCAATAATAAAGTTGAAAGGGAATTGTGACACTTGAAGCAGGAAACATAAGCAATAAAGATACCAGAGATCAGTATAATAAATTGTCTGGAAGTAGCGAGCTGTATGAAATCTTTAATGTTACGTTATGAACACGAATCTGTCTACAACGTACCAATTTTTTTTATTTGATTTGGTTTTCCGACGGCGAAACTAACAACATACATTTAATTTGAATTGATCATAAAATAAAAAAAAACTTATGAATATCAAATGTTGGTTAAGACGGCAGCGCGAGGGGAGCGGGAGCGGCGCGGGAGCAGACCCACAGCGGATCGACAGCGGTACGGAAACGATATACACATATTATTTTACGGAGGCGTTCACAACGATAGCGGAATTGTTGCACCGTTTTGAAAGCAACATAAAGGAGTTGACAGTCATATTAAAAACGCTTCAGTAACTATTTTTTTCAGTAACTATTTGGTTTAGAGAAATAAAATATAAATGGTAGAGCCACGCATCAGCTTTTATTGTTGCAGGAATGGGCCGGCTCGACCGGGGAAGTACCACGACCTCACAGAATACCGGCGTGAAGTGGAATTCTAATAGGCTTCTGCGTTTCGTTCGGCCCCTCCCCCAATTCTGGGAGGGGGGGGGGGTGGTCACTCAAAGGCCGGTAACGCATCTGCAATGCCTCTGGCATTGCGGGTCTTCATGGGCGGCGGTAATCATTTACCATCACGTAAGCCACCTGCTCGTTTGCCTCACTTTTCTATAAAAAAAAATAATCTTTTTGATCCGAATTTTATCCAAGCATATTTGGATTAACTTGACTGGTTAACCCAAATATGCTTGGCCCCCTGTCTGCTTGCCTGCCTGAAGATGTTTTAGGGACAAGACAACGATATAATTCGTACATAAGTTTTTGAAAACCCCATTGGCACGAGACTGCCACATGGGGATCGAACTCGGGTTCCTTGACTCGAAATTCCGACCACCCAACCACTCGGCTGTATTTTATACTTATAAAAGTCACGAACTTTATATAGATCTTTCTACACGTCTATGATTTTTATACAAACGTTCATGTTCATCACACAAATGTTCATCACAAGCGGGATTCGAACCCGCGCCCCTTAGCTTAGAAGGCAGGGTCACTGCAAACTAGGCTGTCAGGCTGTTGAATATAATAACAATATTGGGCTTTCTGGGCCATTTTTAATTCGTTATACATAAACGAAACGTCACTCAAAGATACACTGACTGATAGGAAACACTGGGAAGAGATTGATAACAGCCGAATAATTGTTAAATAAGAGCAGTTTTAGTTTGTTGAAGGAGTTTAACAAGTTTTTCTTTAAAAATTCATACATATGTTTACTGTTAAATTTAATTGTTTAAATGTTATTCCTAAGCATGATGTTACTTTCTTAATTTCCAAGTGTCATTTCTGTTTTAATCAATTCCATGTTTATATAAAACTTCATTCAAACCATTTTCCATGCTTAAGCGTTTCAACAAAATTTTAAAAATGTCCAGAGAGCCTTATTATCCCATTAAGCAATAATTTTCCAAATTATTTTGAGTATATATAAAGTAGATTAGCAAAGATTGCTTTCAAACAATGAGGGAGTTATTAAGAGGCAACTTGAAAAATTCTATTGTTTTCTATTTTGACAGATAGTGAACTAATGTGCATTCGCTGAGCCTGCTGTTTATTTGTATTACCATAGCTGTTCCTAGACAAGGCAGGCTGAGCGTGACGGGAGAACAGTGTCGGGCGCGAGTGCACCATGTGCAAAAACTAGCTGCAACTGCACGCTGCCGGGGAAGCTTTGCTGACGTGGTCATTGACACTGCAGCGCTCAGTCGCAAGTCACTAAGCTTCCAAACACGTACCGACAAGGTTTTAAATCGGACGGGCCCGAAGATATACGAGTACGGCCACCGACGTTTGATAAAACTTATTGCTGACGCAGGCTTATAGCAATTTTATGATGCTGAACAAGAGTCCGCGACTGGTTGCGGGTGTGTTTGAAAAGGTGTAACATTAGCAGATAGGCTGAGATGCCTCATTAATTTATGATATAGCGTTTGTTTTGCATCTGGCCTACTTGGTCCAGATAAAATAAATTCAATCATGGTAAATGTTTATTAATGTAAGCTTATTATAATTGTATTAATTAAAAAAAAAAACAACAACAGCTACTATTTAGATTTTGTGATGTATTAAGTATACCGTACTTTGTATTATCAGTACTATGGTGTAGTACATATTAATTAATTTAAGAATAACCACTTAGAGAATCTGAGAAATATCTAAGGAGTATATTAATGAACAAAGCGTGTTGTTTATTGTAACGATTTCAAAAGGTTTCTTCGTATTCGCCCAAGCACGTTGCTAATGATACGTAGTTGCGTGTTAAGCATAAGAGTTTTTGTGTCCGTGCGCGGCGCTTGAACTCGGAAGTCTCCAAAGTCGCCTCCCGCGCGGCTCGTCGCCGTGTTGTCGCCGGCGCCGCGCTTCCCCGCGCCGACTGCGAACCGACTGCAATCCGACTGCAATCCGACTGCGAGCCGACTGCGAGCCGATTGCTAGCCATTTCAATACGACAGCTGGGACCGTATTCGCAATGCCATATAAAAATTCAAGCGATGTGTGCTGCTTTTTGCACCCGATTGCATAAGCACATAATGTCCTTGATTGATAACTAACTACGTCTTCGATAACAAATATGCGGAATGATTTGATAGCGGAAAATTGATAGACAAATTTTATTTGAAATTGTTTCTGTCCTCGTGAATATAGTTCCTAGTTTTTGGCAGTTAGAGCTAAAATACATTTCGAGTTTTGGAACCGTTTGTCTTTGTCATAATTAAATAATAATCATATCTGTGTTTTTTTAAATACAATTTTAACAGACAATCCGACTGATAAGTTGGCGGAGACCCACTTCAAAATTGGGGGTAACAACTTCCGAGTCAAGCTGGGCTGGAGTGAAAGGCTTGATTTGATATTATTCTTAATCTTCTCGCTTCTTCTTAAATTAAGTTATGTGTTATTTAATCAAAAAGTCACGATAGTCGAGTGGTTGGGTTAGGTTAGGATTTTCGAGTCAAGAGACTCGATTTCGTTCCCCAGGTGGCAAGCTCGTACCAATGGGTTTTTCAAAAACTTACGCATGAATTATATCTTTGGCTTGGACATAAAGACGGCGACGTGCTCGCCACTTGTCACGTTGTCCCAAAATATCTTCGGTGGAACGTGGATCGAAGGGACTTAATTATCTACACTAGACCTCTGTCTACCCCTATATTGGGAATGGCGTGAAGATATTTTATTAAAGTTGTAACACTAATGTTTCTGTTTGGCTTAAATCATCGGAAGTTCGTGAGTTCTAACTATATTTAAGTAAGTGCTCATGTTTTTATTAAATATTTAAATCAATTTTAGCTTTTATTTATACACATCCCAATAATAAAAATCTAAAAGTTGTTTCGTAGTTATTAAGTACACAATCTCTGACAGGGTAGCCAGAGAGAACAGATCGCCAAGTGTCACGATCCTGACATACCTCTTTCACTTCTTTCAGATTCATCATCCGGGTACTCCTGACCCTCCCCTCTACAAGCAATTTGCTCACATGGTCTTCGAAAGTTAGTCTCGGCCTACCTCGACCCCTTTTAATATTAACTTTCGTGCAATATATTTTCTTTAAGCACATAATGTCCTTGATTGATAACTAACTACGTCTTCGATAACAAATATGCGGAATGATTTGATAGCGGAAAATTGATAGACAAATTTTATTTGAAATTGTTTCTGTCCTCGTGAATATAGTTCCTAGTTTTTGGCAGTTAGAGCTAAAATACATTTCGAGTTTTGGAACCGTTTGTCTTTGTCATAATTAAATAATAATCATATCTGTGTTTTTAAATACAATTTTAACAGACAATCCGACTGATAAGTTGGCGGAGACCCACTTCAAAATTGGGGTAACAACTTCCGAGTCAAGCTGGGCTGGAGTGAAAGGCTTGATTTGATATTATTCTTAATCTTCTCGCTTCTTCTTTAATTAAGTTATGTGTTATTTAATCAAAAAGTCACGATAGTCAGTGGTTGGGTTAGGTTAGGATTTTCGAGTCAAGAGACTCGATTTCGTTCCCCAGGTGGCAAGCTCGTACCAATGGGTTTTTCAAAACTTACGCATGAATTATATCTTTGGCTTGACATAAAGACGGCGACGTGCTCGCCACTTGTCACGTTGTCCCAAAATATCTTCGGTGGAACGTGGATCGAAGGGACTTAATTATCTACACTAGACCTCTGTCTACCCCTATATTGGGAATGGCGTGAAGATATTTTATTAAAGTTGTAACACTAATGTTTCTGTTTGGCTTAAATCATCGGAAGTTCGTGAGTTCTAACTATATTTAAGTAAGTGCTCATGTTTTTATTAAATATTTAAATCAATTTTAGCTTTTTATTTATACACATCCCAATAATAAAAATCTAAAAGTTGTTTCGTAGTTGTTAAGTACACAATCTCTGACAGGGTAGCCAGAGAGAACAGATCGCCAAGTGTCACGATCCTGACATACCTCTTTCACTTCTTTCAGATTCATCATCCGGGTACTCCTGACCCTCCCTCTACAAGCAATTTGCTCACATGGTCTTCGAAAGTTAGTCTCGGCCTACCTCGACCCCTTTTAATATTAACTTTCGTGCAATATATTTTCTTTACCATTCGGTCTTCACTCAGTCGCTCAACGTGCCCAAACCATCGAAGCACACCCTTATCAATTTTAGTGATAAGTTCATCTTTCAAACCTGCAAATCTGCCAAACCTGCCAAATTGTGAAGTGGTTTGTAGAACAGTTTTAATATGCGGAATGATTTGATAGCGGAAAATTGATAGACAAATTTTATTTGAAATTGTTTCTGTCCTCGTGAATATAGTTCCTAGTTTTTGGCAGTTAGAGCTAAAATACATTTCGAGTTTTGGAACCGTTTGTCTTTGTCATAATTAAATAATAATCATATCTGTGTTTTTTTTAAATACAATTTTAACAGACAATCCGACTGATAAGTTGGCGGAGACCCACTTCAAAATTGGGGGTAACAACTTCCGAGTCAAGCTGGGCTGGAGTGAAAGGCTTGATTTGATATTATTCTTAATCTTCTCGCTTCTTCTTTAATTAAGTTATGTGTTATTTAATCAAAAAGTCACGATAGTCGAGTGGTTGGGTTAGGTTAGGATTTTCGAGTCAGGAGACTCGATTTCGTTCCCCAGGTGGCAAGCTCGTACCAATGGGTTTTTCAAAAACTTACGCATGAATTATATCTTTGGCTTGGACATAAAGACGGCGACGTGCTCGCCACTTGTCACTTTGTCCCAAAATATCTTCGGTGGAACGTGGATCGAAGGGACTTAATTATCTACACTAGACCTCTGTCTACCCCTATATTGGGAATGGCGTGAAGATATTTTATTAAAGTTGTAACACTAATGTTTCTGTTTGGCTTAAATCATCGGAAGTTCGTGAGTTCTAACTATATTTAAGTAAGTGCTCATGTTTTTATTAAATATTTAAAGCAATTTTTAGCTTTTTATTTATACACATCCCAATAATAAAAATCGAAAAGTTGTTTCGTAGTTGTTAAGTACACAATCTCTGACGGGGTAGCCAGAGAGAACAGATCGCCAAGTGTCACGATCCTGACATACCTCTTTCACTTCTTTCAGATTCATCATCCGGGTACTCCTGACCCTCCCTCTACAAGCAATTTGCTCACATGGTCTTCGAAAGTTAGTCTCGGCCTACCTCGACCCCTTTTAATATTAACTTTCGTGCAATATATTTTCTTTAAGCACATAATGTCCTTGATTGATAACTAACTACGTCTTCGATAACAAATATGCGGAATGATTTGATAGCGGAAAATTGATAGACAAATTTTATTTGAAATTGTTTCTGTCCTCGTGAATATAGTTCCTAGTTTTTGGCAGTTAGAGCTAAAATACATTTCGAGTTTTGGAACCGTTTGTCTTTGTCATAATTAAATAATAATCATATCTGTGTTTTTTTAAATACAATTTTAACAGACAATCCGACTGATAAGTTGGCGGAGACCCACTTCAAAATTGGGGGTAACAACTTCCGAGTCAAGCTGGGCTGGAGTGAAAGGCTTGATTTGATATTATTCTTAATCTTCTCGCTTCTTCTTTAATTAAGTTATGTGTTATTTAATCAAAAAGTCACGATAGTCGAGTGGTTGGGTTAGGTTAGGATTTTCGAGTCAGGAGACTCGATTTCGTTCCCCAGGTGGCAAGCTCGTACCAATGGGTTTTTCAAAAACTTACGCATGAATTATATCTTTGGCTTGGACATAAAGACGGCGACGTGCTCGCCACTTGTCACTTTGTCCCAAAATATCTTCGGTGGAACGTGGATCGAAGGGACTTAATTATCTACACTAGACCTCTGTCTACCCCTATATTGGGAATGGCGTGAAGATATTTTATTAAAGTTGTAACACTAATGTTTCTGTTTGGCTTAAATCATCGGAAGTTCGTGAGTTCTAACTATATTTAAGTAAGTGCTCATGTTTTTATTAAATATTTAAATCAATTTTTAGCTTTTTATTTATACACATCCCAATAATAAAAATCGAAAAGTTGTTTCGTAGTTGTTAAGTACACAATCTCTGACGGGGTAGCCAGAGAGAACAGATCGCCAAGTGTCACGATCCTGACATACCTCTTTCACTTCTTTCAGATTCATCATCCGGGTACTCCTGACCCTCCCTCTACAAGCAATTTGCTCACATGGTCTTCGAAAGTTAGTCTCGGCCTACCTCGACCCCTTTTAATATTAACTTTCGTGCAATATATTTTCTTTACCATTCGGTCTTCACTCAGTCGCTCAACGTGCCCAAACCATCGAAGCACACCCTTATCAATTTTAGTGATAAGTTCATCTTTCAAACCTGCAAATCTGCCAAACCTGCCAAATTGTGAAGTGGTTTGTAGAACAGTTTTAAAGTTGCATGTACCAAGCAGATGAAAGAGAACTCTAAAATTCAAAGTATTTGTCGTAATAGCATAAGTCGAACGAATGTAATGAGAAGAAGTGGCGCGAAGTGGCCTGGCACTGAATGCACACAAACTGCATAGTATATATATATATTTTATATATATATATATATATATATATATATATATATATATATATATATATATATATATATATATATATATATATATATATATATATATATATATATATATATATATATACATATATATATATATATATATATTTTATATATATATATTTTATATATATATATATATATATATATATATATATATATATATTGCGATATTGCTGGACCAGTATTGCGTAAAATTAACAATTACAAGTAGTTGGAGTTGCAGTTAGATGTTGGCGTGGTTTGAGCAGAGGACGAAGTTTTGAGAGGATGAAGACGAAATCAGATATTATAACAAAGGATCAGAAAGATGTACTGTACATTTAGCTGAGCTGAATTCATTATTTTATTTAGATAACAAATAATTATCTAAAAGCAGGCACCGACCGTGCCGTGGGTTTATAGTTGGTGCAACTGCTTACGTTCACGCGCGTGGGTACGTATTAAGTTAAGCTTTCGTCTATAAAGAAAAATCCTTGTAATAAAGAAAATACTCTTTCAATTTAATATTAGAATTTTTTAATATAATTTTTTATATAGAAGTCACGATAGCCGAGTGGTTGGGTGGTCGGAATTTCGAGTCGAGAGACCCGGGTTCGATCCCCAGGTGGCAGGCTCGTACCAATGGGTTTTTCAAAACTTATGTACGAATTATATCGTTGACTTGGACATAAAGAAGGCGTCGGGCTCACCACCTGTCACGTTGTCCCAAAATATCTTCGGTGGAACGTGGATCGAAGGGACTTAATTATCTACACTAGACCTCTGTCTACCCCTATATTGGGAATGGCGTGAAGATATTTTATTAAAGTTGTAACACTAATGTTTCTGTTTGGCTTAAATCATCGGAAGTTCGTGAGTTCTAACTATATTTAAGTAAGTGCTCATGTTTTTATTAAATATTTAAAGCAATTTTAGCTTTTATTTATACACATCCCAATAATAAAAATCGAAAAGTTGTTTCGTAGTTGTTAAGTACACAATCTCTGACGGGGTAGCCAGAGAGAACAGATCGCCAAGTGTCACGATCCTGACATACCTCTTTCACTTCTTTCAGATTCATCATCCGGGTACTCCTGACCCTCCCTCTACAAGCAATTTGCTCACATGGTCTTCGAAAGTTAGTCTCGGCCTACCTCGACCCCTTTTAATATTAACTTTCGTGCAATATATTTTCTTTACCATTCGGTCTTCACTCAGTCGCTCAACGTGCCCAAACCATCGAAGCACACCCTTATCAATTTTAGTGATAAGTTCATCTTTCAAACCTGCAAATCTGCCAAACCTGCCAAATTGTGAAGTGGTTTGTAGAACAGTTTTAAAGTTGCATGTACCAAGCAGATGAAAGAGAACTCTAAAATTCAAAGTATTTGTCGTAATAGCATAAGTCGAACGAATGTAATGAGAAGAAGTGGCGCGAAGTGGCCTGGCACTGAATGCACACAAACTGCATAGTATATATATATATTTTATATATATATATATATATATATATATATATATTTTATATATATATATATATATATATATATATATATATATATATATATATATATATATATATATATATATATATATATATATATATATATATATATTTTATATATATATATATATATATATATATATATATATATATATATATATATATATATATATATATATATATATATATATATATATATTGCGATATTGCTGGACCAGTATTGCGTAAAATTAACAATTACAAGTAGTTGGAGTTGCAGTTAGATGTTGGCGTGGTTTGAGCAGAGGACGAAGTTTTGAGAGGATGAAGACGAAATCAGATATTATAACAAAGGATCAGAAAGATGTACTGTACATTTAGCTGAGCTGAATTCATTATTTTATTTAGATAACAAATAATTATCTAAAAGCAGGCACCGACCGTGCCGTGGGTTTATAGTTGGTGCAACTGCTTACGTTCACGCGCGTGGGTACGTATTAAGTTAAGCTTTCGTCTATAAAGAAAAATCCTTGTAATAAAGAAAATACTCTTTCAATTTAATATTAGAATTTTTTAATATAATTTTTTATATAGAAGTCACGATAGCCGAGTGGTTGGGTGGTCGGAATTTCGAGTCGAGAGACCCGAGTTCGATCCCCAGGTGGCAGGCTCGTACCAATGGGTTTTTTCAAAAACTTATGTACGAATTATATCGTTGACTTGGACATAAAGAAGGCGACGGGCTCACCACCTGTCACGTTGTCCCCTAAATATCTTCGGTGGAAGGTGGGTCGAAAAGACTTAATTGTCTAGACTAGACCTCTGTCTACCTGTATTGGGAATTGTGTGAAGATATTTATTTATGTTATTTAATTTTTTATATGTTATATCTCATTGACAATTCTTAATTATTTCCTATTAAAGTGTCATGTATAACACTCTCCCGTAAAGAAGAATTGCCATAATCGCCATAGGTGGTCGCAGGGGCAGAAACAAGTTAAATGTAAATGTATAGCGTATTGTACCATTTGCTTGGACACAAACAAGGCGATAGGCTCACCCCGTGTCACGTAGTCTCGAATAAACTTTGGTGATAAGTGGGCTAAGAATATTTAAGTGTCTATCCCAGTATTGGAAAATTTTAGGGAAACGCAAAAATATAAAAAACAAAAGATAAAATTTACCGTTTATCTGTACTTACGCTTATGTTCCAAATTTATCTAAGTTTGAAACTTAAGGCACTATATTATAATAAACTATATAAAAAAAATATTAAATTGTTTAATAAGCTGTAGTAGTTTTCGGGATGCCAAGATAAATAGGTAAACAAGATTAGATTTAAAGATATTATGTTTGGAAGAATGATTGGAAGCGAGGAACGGTAGGTCCGCTCAAAGGTATGGCCATAATAATAGTTCATGCTTATTACACTATTATAACGAGTATATATTATATATTATTTTATATATACAACGAGAATGATTTATTTCTATAAATATGAATCGTAAGTAAAAGGAAAAGTGAAGAAGCTGGATGAAATACTACAACATGGAATAACTACTACTGTGGAACTTGACGGTGTAGTTACAGTCGGCGTACTTCACAATTGTATGTGCTTGAAGTTGAGTTCCGCACAATGCTACAGTGCACATGCTGCGGGCGCATGATCACAGATTACCTGGAGACCTGTCGGACGCCGGGGACGAGGAGTCCTCCTTGAAGCTGCGGACAAAGATTCATATTTATGTACCTTTTCTAGTTTTCCGCGAAAAAAATAAAATAAAGTGGCAGCAAGATGTTCTCTATTACTAGAAAATATACTACAATGTTTGAGATCCAGCACGTAGATTTGGTGCAAGCTGCACATATCTTACAATTAAAATGTTCTATTATTTGACAGACAAGCACGAGTTATCACTACCATCTGCTTCACTACCGAGTATGAAAGAAATGCAGCACTTAATTTACTTGATGGAGAACTCGATGGCATCCGCACCGAGAACGCAATGACGATGAACAAAAGAAAGTTACACTTTTAATAAATATGTAATAGCGTTATTCAACTTGACATTAATACGTACATATATAAATGACTATAATAGGTTACTGCAGGTTATGGTCTCGTCCTGTAAAGGACATAATCGTCACGTTTAGCAGACAGGTTGTTTCTATGCTGTATTGATACATACTTACATTATGATATAATTATATTACGATACAGTTTTATATTATGTTATATATCATAATATTTAATACATGACATAATATAAAGTCAGTTTTAAGTTTTGTTTCAATTTATTACGCAGGAACACAAGTTAAATTTAGACGACTTTCTTATTTTAAACAGTCAGGACGGAGTTTCGTGCTGGTAAACATTAAAATAGACAAAAAAAAACAGTTTTAATTTAAGGTTGCTTTCGTCACCCACTGGAATCGGATCTACAAAGTAACTTCAGAGCAAACATGAAACCGCCTGAGTTGTGTAACAGTGATAATGATAATGATGTCTTTTGAAAATTTCAAAGGAGACGAGCGCAAAAATAAACTAAGAAAAATAAATTTCATCCTTTATTATTACAAAATTACGTAAGCGGATCATTATTTCTATAAATAAAATAGTCAACAATTACGTATTCCTCCAGACGTGCTTACGTCATCGATGTAATGATCCAACTCATCACTATGAAAAATAACTGCTATGTTTTGAATTATACAGATACTCATACCGGGTTTTTGTTGAAAGTAATTTTAAGGACAAAAATTTCTACACTCTTAGATTCTAACGAAAACATTGTGATAAAACTTGTTCATTGATTGATTGAAGACCTGCGTGGACGAATGGCATGCACACCCGGTTTAATGATGTCGCCAATTCTGACGTCCCGGGCTCTATTCCCGGACGGGTCTATAAAGAAAACCAGTTTTTCTATATTTTCTCGGGTATTGGTGTTTAGGTTCCTTCGTTTTTCTGATTTCATTACACAAGTGCTTTACCCACCTACTTTGGAACACTCTTCGGAATCTCCCCGATGGAGTAACCTGTGTGTGAATTATCCGTTTTTTCCGTTGTGTGTGCATACGGAAACTCACGGGTGGTACAATACAGTCTTAAGGTTTTGATTTATTTTTTAGTCATGCCTTCGAAAATCTCACACAATCGACGTATTCGCTATTATGTTGAAACCTTCATTTCTATTTTAGACATATGTAACAAACTGTAAAAGTATACTGCAGGAGATAGTTTTCATCTGAGAAGGATATTCATTATGATTCCGCATGGCAAGTTGATTAGTGATTGCAAAAATGGCACCTGGTGTCTTAGTCGCTTCTGTTCTTGTTCGCTGTGGTCTATTATTAACTATAAGTATTAAACATTATAAATGGATGTTTCTACGGAATCACATAAAACATTTATTTTCGGAAGAAGTTATATTGACAGTATATAGGAGATTTTTTATGGCTCTAAGGAGTCACGATAGTCGAGTGGTAGGGTGATCGGATTTTCGAGTCGGGAGACCCGAGTATGATCATCAGGTGGTTCTACCAATGGGATTTTTCAATAACTTATGTACAATTATATCGTTGGCTTGGACATAAAGACGACGACGGGCTCAGTCACGATGTCCCGAAAAATGTGTCGGTGGAAGATGGGTCGAAGGGTCTTAATTGTCTAGGCTAGACCTCTTTCTACCCCAGTATTGGAAATGGCGTGAAGATATATATAAAAGAGGCAGAGAATATCAGCATAAGCAGTAAGTTACAGTAACAGGAAAAATATTGACGATACTTCAAATAAATTGGGTCTATTAGAGATAGACAAAAGTTCAGAAATGAGATCACATTTAGTATTATTTAATCAAGGCCGATGTTTCAAAGTGTTGAGTAATTTATTGAAGGATATCCTGCACATTATACATATCTGTTTGATCTCCCGAAGTTATCTCTCCTGGGTGCTGTGCATTGAGTTTAAATTTCAATACAGAAGTGTATACTTGTATCCCTAAAGTATAATTAAATTACGTTGCATGTGCCTCTTCCGAAAAACCGAAAGGATTTAACCACTGCGAGGAACGACAGTGTCTTAGTGTCTTAGTAAAATATCTACATGACAGTTGAGTTAATAAGTATAGTAGCAGTTAATTAGTAGTAGTATTGTATATACGTAATGTTTAAGTATTATCATACATACATGTGTATAATTGTTTAAAACTTCGTTCACCCCAGTATTGAAATATGCGTGAACACCTTATTTAAAAAAAAAACAATTTTTCATCATTGTATTATATTATTATAAATCAATTAAATAATAATTAAATAATCTCTATTATTATGTATTATGATTAAACATTTCATTTAAAATATGCATTTCACTTAAAGTAAAGTCACGATAGCCGAGTTGTTGGGTGGTCGGAATTTCGAGTCGAGAGAACCGAGTTCGATCCCCAGGTGGCAGTACCAATGAGTTTTTCAAAAAACTTATGTACGAATTTCATCGTTGGCTTGGACATAAAGGCGGCGACGGGCTCACCACCCGTCACGTTGTCCCGAAAATATCTTCGGTGGAAGGTGGGTCAAAGGGACTTAATTGCCTAGGCTTGACCTCTGTCTACCCCAGAATTGGGAATTGCGTGAAGATATTTATTTATTTATTTTACTTACAGTATTGTACACATGGATAAGCACACATTTTTATAATTATTTATCATGTCATCTTTTGCCGACCTCCGTGGACGAGTGACGTAAACAGGATACGGGTCCGATTCCCGGTCGGCTCAATGTAGATGTTTGTGGTGGCTTCGTTGTTTCCGATTCCCATATCACAATTGCTTTCTGGCATATTTCTAGCATCTGTGTGTGTTCATTGTGTTCGAAGCAATGTATGTGATGTTGTCCTTATTTATATATGTATTTATTTATTTATCTTTCTTGATTTTCTTTTTTATATAAATATTTAGAATTACAAATAATGATATTAAACGAGAATCTCTAATTGGCGTAGGTGTGGTGTTTTTTGTCTTATTATAAGATTTTGTGCGGCGAACCTATAGCACGTTTAATATAACATGAAGTTTCACGATTTGTGACGTTTGATGATGAGTTCTTTTCAATTATAAGGACCTTCTGAATGACAGATTCGGAAAAAGATCTATGCAAATTGGTAAGACAGGTCGCTCAGAAAGACGGTTGATATCAGGCCTAAATTAATTAAATTTTTATTCATTTATTTCATAAATTATTTAAATTCATCCTAGATTTCTGCTCATCTCTGCCAGGCGTTATTGATGACTTTGTTCAAAAAC
This sequence comes from Sericinus montela, assembly GCA_029286605.1. Classification (NCBI taxonomy): domain Eukaryota; kingdom Metazoa; phylum Arthropoda; class Insecta; order Lepidoptera; family Papilionidae; genus Sericinus; species Sericinus montela. Next base: position 83,911 of record JAGSMR010000082.1, on the reverse strand, counting down.
ATTTGCATTATTAGTTTCTGAATGCAGACAGACGCTCAAATACTTGAGAGTATCGTGTCAAAGCCTCTCAAGTGTAATGTGTTTCGCCGAATATTATACGTTCCAGTTGAGATTTATTGAAAAAGACGGACGCCTGGTAGTTTAAATAACCAAAAACTTTTTGAACCGTGTATGTCTCAGATCTTCTGAGTCTGAACTCAGTTACATAGCTTGTATCGAACCACATCGATTTTTTTCATATTGAAATTGAATGTATACCTAAATTTTCTATTGAGATTTTCTACTTTATGTGAATAGAATAATCTCTTAAAGTTGTACTAATAACGAGTTAGTGGCATAGGCTACCACACTACCCGGTGCTGCAATCGCCGCCCACTTGGTTGTTACTGCGCCCTGGCCACCGGACTCAGGGGTTGCCAATGGCTGGCTCGGGAAACTCCTCTATTTTGAGCTTATTATGCGCGACATAAAGGAAAATATATTGCCAAATAGCAGCGTTAGAAAAAACATTAAACTTATGCTATTTTAAAAACAATTTTAGGTTAAATCTTGGTTACTATTCGATGAGCTCGAAGCTAATGGTAGCGTGTTCGAATTCAACTAGTGGCCACATATTTTGTTACCATTTATTGATGAAGGTACATGGGTATTCCCTGTTTCGGATGATGGGCGATGAGTGTAATTGCTCAATAATTAAAAAAAGTCGTTATGTCTTAATGAATAATATTGCGATTTTTATTCCCCGTTTAGTTGAATTTAAGACTATTGACTAAATATCACAAAATTCAGACGATTCTATCCGGCCAAGGTAAATATGTCCTCTAAATCCGGCCACTAGGTTATTGGGAAGCTATATTTTCAAGGTCAAGGATCAGTTTTTGTCAAAGTTTTTTTTGAGACAGCAACGAGCAGGGGCGGACGAGAGTCGGGTCATCTGAATTGTAAAGTCAACTGACCAAAATGTCTTATGCATTACTTGTCGGCGGTATCTCGCGCCGCTGCCCAATTATATTAACAAATGTCCACCGACATCATATCATCGGGACAAAAATATTTTCGGTAAAGATTTCGATCGAAGTGAACTCACTTTAAATGTTGAACATTCGAGAATGACATCTGCATTGTACACATTAAACGTAGGCAGAAAATGTTCAGAGACGTAGCTCGGAGAGCGGAGGGCGCCTGCCCATACACAATCCAATAACCTGCGTTAGATTGCACTCGTGATCTTATTGCTGCTAAGCTTCCAATAATTGCCTCCTTCCTACCAATTATCAGAGGTGATTGAGCACGGACACGTGACAGCAAGGCCCGGATTATAAAGTGATTAGAATTTGTTTTACATAACCCGCGCGGGTTTAGAAAACCAGTGACCATGTCCAGTCTATTCTTATTCATTCTTGGTCCTTTTATCCTACATTTAACTGGGGCTTATATGTGACTAATTAATAGGTGATCTTCCGACTAATCGATAAAACCCGTACACCCGAATAACCTATTGGTATGAGCCTTTCTCTTGGACATCAAATTCGAGTCTCTTCATTGTAGTTCATATCACCCAACTACTTGGATAGCTTAATTCTATAATAATTTTTTTAATCAAATATATAATCTTAAGCACATATAAAAGTTTTTATCGTCTGTAAGAAATGAACATTGACAATAATAATATAATAATAAAAAGTCTACAATGTAATAAATAAAAGTGTGACATTTTTCATTATACCATCCCTTGTTCTCTTCACCTGAATCTAAATAATTACCTCTTGACCTTAATGACTTTATGAAGGTGTTGTATAATAATGGATGTTATAATTGTTTATAAGTAAAATTAAGTAAATGCATTAAGGAAATAATTTTGAAACACGAGTTAGGAAACGACTTTTAGTAATAATAATAAATAAATAAATATCTTCACGAATTTCCTAATAGGGGTAGACAGAGGTCTCGTCTCTACCTATCTTCGATCCACCTTCCATCGAAATATTTTCGGGACAACGTGACATGTGGTACGTCGCCGTCTCGATGTCCAAGCCAAAGATAAATCCGCAAATAATTTCTTAAAAAACCCTGCCTGCCATCTGGGGATCGAACTCGGGTCTCTTGACTCAAAATTCCGACCACCAAGGCAGACGGCTATCGTGACTCTTTACTACCTTTAGTAAAAATAAAAAAATTAATTAAATAAAGGAAAAGTTAAGAGCATAATCGGGAAAAAGTGAAGAAACGGATCGTAGTAAGTGGAACTTTGTACACCCTGCTTGGCTCTTGAAGAAAATTACATCACTTTTAAAATATGTGCAAATTAACCAAAGCCCCTCCCTGGTAAATAGTACTCGGCCATCTAGACGGCGTGAATTTGAAAGGAGCGAAAGAGGTATGCGACGATCCTGACAACTGATACATACTTTGATATTTAAATAAAAATTGTTTGGTTTTTTATTCATTGTTTTCACGTAATATAAGCTAAAAGCACAATGAAATGTACAGCATGCCATCACAGTGCATGGGAATCAGTTCGTGAAAAAGTGTTTTTCACACCAGGAATCGAATTCGGGACCATAGAGCGATAGCGATAACTGTGTGTACGCCACTCGTCCACGGAGGTCGTCTTAAAGGGGGACACTTGACGTGAGATATCACTTCGGGCGACGGGCGTCTAAGGGGCGATGTTTTGTTATGATCGCCAGTTCGCTTATCAAACGTAGCTTTTTACTAATCCTGTAGTAACGATCTTTCCATACCTCTTTCAATCTCAATCAATATGAAATGACAGATTAATAGTAAAACTTTCCACTTTCAATTTCAAAGCCTTTAAAGGCTAAATTACACACCTATTAAAGGACCTCGGCAATAGACGATGTTGTTTAAAAATGTATAATCTAATCATCATTAAATTTTCGTTATCATTAATATTAACCTTTGACCTCTAGTGGATTTAGATTATACATACTTTATCACTTGGTTTCTTATATTCGATACAGTTCATTTCTGTCCATTTACGTTATCTGGCTCACGTTACACTGTCACCGTGCTCCGAGTATAGTAATTGGTTATTCCAGCCCGGGGACAACTGCAATCAACTTAAAATGCAAATAAATACTTTGACTTTAAAACCAGCTTGAATATTAAGACGGAATTCCTAATAAAGGACATAAGTTGTATTGACTTAAATCCTTCAAACGAGATCATTTTCTCCATTATTTAATCGAATCAGACGTTTTTTTTGTACAAAATTCAATTATTTTACTATCCGTTTGGTATCAACGTAAAATTGCCACGTTTCTTCCCTTTTCGTAGCCTTAAAAATTGTCCTAACTACGCTAGTTAGGACAATTGTTTTAAGTATAGGTTTATGTCCTACAGTGGACTTTTACTGGTCATTTTGTATGCATGTATAGGATTATTGGATTAAGCTAAATTATAACCTTGCACTCATCAACACATCTACACAGACAGACATATTTCACAGATCTCACAAATTGTAAAGGAGTCGTTTATGTTCATTGAATATATTTAAGAGAAAAGTACAAGAGGATTTAAGAGGAAATAACTTACTAGGACGTCTCTGAGCACAAAACAACAATTTTAAGAATTCTTCTTTGTTCAAGGTTGATGCGGAAACCACTGAACGAATTTTGATTTTGTTTCCATTGTGTAAGGTCTTATTTTCCAACACACTAATAATTCTTACATCGGTTTGATGTAAGAATTATTCAAGAGAGTTCAGTAATACAAAAGACAGTTACAGTCTTTAGTACAAGAACTCATTCATTAGAAAGGTGAAGTTAAAATAAACTTTTTATTTGTATGTGAATTACAACCGAGCGTGGCTCGGTGGGTAACTCCGAGCTTCCTCATTCTTTCTATAGTGTAATACCACGTTTCAATCCATAAGTTATCACTGGCAATACGCACTGGTCAATTGTACTTTCATCTGGAATGTGTCGAAATTTCATGAACACTTCGGAGTTGGATACGTTGATTGATATCTGGGTTGAATGTTAGTTTAGGTGAAGTTGCACTGGTCTAGTGTGACAACAATTTCAAACATTCGTAAAAATAGACAAAGGAGAGGGTGACGAGATAGGCTGCCGGCATTTTTTTGGCATTAAAGCTCGTGAAGGACCAATGTCACTGCCACAAGGACATCGGCTTGGTTAAAAAATCGATGCCCCAGAGTCCAGACCTAAGCGTAAGCTTTCGGTGTCAAGGATGTAGCCAGTAACAATTTTTTTTGTCAAAACACTTTGATAGTGGGCGTGGTCTCAGTCTCTCAGTATAAGTATTTCTGCATATTTTGAATGAACGGGGTATCCCACCGTTTTTGTGAGTTAAATCCCGGTGGAAAATTTCCCTTGCCTCGATGGTATAGATCATTCTTAAGAATTGTACTGGATATATATATATACATATATACATATATACATATATATATATATATATATATATATATATATATGTATATATATATATATATATATATATATATATATATATATATATATATATATATATATATATATATATATATATATATATATATATATATATATATATATATATATATATATATATATATATATATATATATATATAAAGTACTTGGAGTCCAGATGATTTTCTAAGACGTTTTAGAGACTGAGGTCAATTTGTTTTAAGCAATCACAACTTTTTCGCGATCGGCTCAAGTGTAAATACGTAAATTTAGTAACGAGAACGTATAACACTTGAAAACAGTACGCGCAATATGAGAATTTTAAATATATAATTGACTAGTTTTTAAGTTAATGATTGCGCTCGCATTGATGACAAAGATAATGAGTTTTCTCATTAACATTTGAAAGTAAATAGAATAATATGACGACTTCTCGGCTTTCTGTCTCTCTGTTTATTGCTCGACTGGGATCATCAATTGAGCTTAGTTTAATAACTTAAAAATAATTAATTGATTAACAACAAAAATTTAATAACCTTAAAAAAAGATAAATATTTTACAAAGTTTAAAGGATTTAAGTTTAATAAATGATTCTCTTATTAAAAGAATTATATATTGTACAGTATAACTGTAATATTTTGCAACTATATTTGTATTTGTATAACATATTACATGTTTACACGTCAAATAATTACTTTTATTTACATTATAGTCATACGATTTTTCAAATTGTTTTATTAATGACTTACGTAGTCGAGGAGTCAGTTCTGAGATACCAGGTTCGATTCCAGGACGGGACAACGTTATTATATATATTAGTGTTATGATCTATGCTTCTGATTCCACAACACGTGCTGCTGAACTTTGGGGTCCAAGCAATTAACGTGATGGTGTGTTTATCTATTTGTCTATGTTATGTAGCAATTGTAATATCAGTAAGATTTCTAATTGAAAAAATATACCACATTTTATACGTAACTCGCTTATAACGTAGCTTTCTACTGCTGAACGAATTATTAAAATTGGTTTAATGGTTTAAGCGTTAAAGGGAAACTTAACAAATATACCTTAGTTCAACTTCAACAAACAAAAAATCAAACAAAATCAAACAAAAAATTTAATTCAACTTCAACAGTTATCAAATTTTATTTTTAAAGGTTCATATTATCTATATATAACGACGCTCTAAAGAGGTAAATTAATCCACATCAATTATTTTAATGCCCGAAGCAGGATAAAATTTTGAAACAAACAGTCTCTAAGAAAAAGAAAAATGGTCAGGAATAAAAAGTTCACACTCAGTGCTATTTTATTCAAGGCCAATATCAATAATAAATTTATTACAATTTGTGGTGTCACACCACAAATTGTACTAAAGTGGGTCGTCACTGGCAATTAATTCTCAATTACACGTGTAATTTTCAACTTCCATATTCAATATAATTAAAAAAAAATTGTGAATATAATTACAACTTAGACGGTGTTGACGGCAATTATTACTAAAATAATTTTGAAATTGTAATAGACTTTGCTATAATCTCATTTATAGTTATACAACCAGTTGGTGGGGTTAAGATGTAAAATCGTAGTCCCTCTGTATCAGCAATAACATTTTTTAATAAGTCACTTAATGTATTAAGAGCTGAAGAAAATAAAAATAAATAATAAAAAAAAATTGAAAAATCTGTTAGTACAAAAATGTTACTATAATTGGAAGGAATACTCTAATGAGAATCTAATTAATATAAAAATAATTTCAGTTATGTGTATTGCTATGCCCAAATGGGTAACATGTTATTGTGCGGAACTCATAAATGCAATTAAAACTTTGTCATTTACTTAGTTATAACAAAACCAACAACTTTAGAATTTTTTTCATACCTGAAACTCAGACTTCGTATGCGTCCTCGTCGGTCTTTTAGAAATGCGAATTACTTCATGAATAACTGAACAATAAAGAATACCATTACTATGTAGTATCAGCGCAAAAATTTACTATTTTAATCCATTCCATTGGTGTCGTGGTAGGCGACTAATTGAATATAATAGCAATGGCTTAACAGCCCACACATTCACACCAACACCATCTCGAATACCTGACTAACAAAAATCACCATCCAACACATCTCGAATACCTGTCAAAATAAACCCGGTTCCATAGCTCCATGTTCCAATAGGGGTAACTAAAACAAATCCTCCTTAAAAGCGTGTCCTACCTCCGAAACCTGTATCCTAGAGTGGTCTTTAACTGGTCGTTAAGTAATTTCAGTGAGTAAATAAGTAAACTACTTACTATCTTACCATGGTAGCTGTTGTCATGTGTGGTAAAAGTACTGCGGGATAATCTAGTTACTAATGTTTGTCAATTTGCTTCGTTTAGTTCAAACTTGGAATATATCTATTTTTTATCTTTTTTAAAAGATGCCGCAAGTTTTTTTTATTTTAACGCGATTTTCCACAATGGGTAGGCAGAAGTGTAGACAATAAAGTCCTTTGCATTTACTTTTCATGCAAGCTTATGACAGGAGTGACAAGAGTTTTTTTTTTATAGAAAAGGGGGGCAAACGAGCAGGTGGCTCACGTGATGGTAAGTGATTACCGCCACCCTTGAACACCCGCAATACCAAAGGCATAGCAGATGCGTTGCCGGCCTTTGAGAAAGGTATAGACTCTTTTCTTCAAGGTCCCTAAGTCATATCGGTCCAGAAAAACCGCTGACGGCAAAACATTCCATAAAGTGCAAGTCCGTGGCAGAAAATTCCGCGAAAAACGCACTGTGGTGGAATGCCAAGCATCAAGATGGTGGTAGATTTTTGACTATGCCGTAAGGTACGATGGTGAAATTAATAGGCTGGGATTAATCCAACAAATTCCTCGGAGCATTCCCCGTAGTACATCTTGTAAAAAATTCAAAGAGATGCAACATCCTTCGCAAAGCCAGGGGATCTAGCCGATCAGACAGAATTTGGTAGTCGACAATTCGAACCGCTCTTCGTTGGATACGGTCAAATGGAAGGAGCAGACACTGGGATGCCCTCGCCCAGAGATAAGAACAATACTCCATGTTCGGTCGAACCTGCGCCTTATAAAGTTGCAAGCGGTGGGCCGGCATGAAGTACTATCATGCTCTACTGAGCACGCCAAGCTTTTTAAAGGCCAATTTGGCCTTCCCTTCCAAATGACCGCGTAACTAAACGCTTTTCGATATGACGACGCCAAGGATTCCGATGCTGGCTGAGGTACCTAGGGGAGTGCTCTCAAAACGAGATAATACGACGAAGGGTTTCTTTATAGCGGTAAACGCGCAAACTTGTGTCTTTTTGGGGTTGAACTGGACTAAATTTAGTCGGCCCCAGTCCGAGATTTTATCTAACAAAATCTCGACTTCAAACACAAGTTTGTTCCGGTACTCGACGACGTTTTCCCGAGAAATATTGGCACGGCCGGTGTATAGGGCATCACCAGTGCTATCGTCTGCACAGCAATGGATGTTACTAATTTGTAACAAATCATTGATATGCAGTAGACACAGGGTTGGCGATAGCACACACCAGCGTTCCCAGACTTGGAGTCCAAGCATGCACCATCAACTACGACCTTGATGCTCCGGTCTGTGAGAAAATTAGTGAACCAATTACAAAATTTCTCGGGAAGCCCATATGACGGAAGCTTCGAGAGAAGCGCTTTGTGCCATATCCGATCGAAGGCTTTCGCTATGTCCAAACTAACTGCCAGGGCCTTACCCTTGCTCTCTTCTGCCTCCGCCCATCGGTGTGTAAGGTACACAAGAAGATCACCAGCTGAGCGACCCCGACGGAAGCCATACTGGCGGTCTCTAATCAAATGGTGCTCCTCTAAGTACCTCAAGAGCTGACAGTTTATAACTCCATTATTTTGGAGAACAAGGAAGTGATGGCGATCGGTCTGTAGTTGCCCAGATCTGAGCGGTCGCCTTTCTTAGGGATCGGGTGCACCAAAGCTGTCTTCCATGTCATCGGGACGACGCCTTGAGAGTAGAAGTACTGAAAAAGTCGCGTTAGAACCGGTGCCAACTCTGGAGCATACATCCTCATCACAATAGGGGGGATACCATCGGGCCCACTCGACTTCTGGATGTCTAGGGAGAAGTGCTTTTCGCACTGAGCTCTGAAAAAACAGGAGGTGAGACAAATAATATTAGAGAGGTGAATAACATTAAATATCCATGTAATAGTATTTATTTCTCGATTACATGCATCCATATTGACTTTAGAAAAAGCTACAATATTGGTCTTTTTGAAGTATTAGTAATTTTTTATTCAGAAGTCATGAATTTTTTTTAATATTGAGAAAGCAGCTTAGAACCTATCGTAGCTATGAGAAAAGTAAGAAGTAATACTTAATATGTATATTATGAATAAGAAGTATTTAACACCACATTTTCTCAGACACTTAGAAATCGTAACAGCGAAGATATTCTTGCACGTGCTAAAAGAAAATCAATAAATAAATATCTTCAAGTAATTCCCAACACGGGGGTAGATTCTATTCTGTGGGTCTATTCTAGATAATTCAGTCCCTTCGACCCACCTTCCACCGAAAATATTTTGGGACAACGTGACTGGTGGTGAGCCCATCGCGCTCTTTATGTCCAAGCCAAAGATATAATTAGTACATAAGTTTTTGAAAAACCCATTGGTAGGAGCTTGCTACCTGGGGATCGAAATCGGGTCCCTTGACTAGAAATTCCGACCACCCAACCACTCTGGTATCGTGACTTTTTGCTTGCAAGTGCTGCCTTTATAATTAAATTTAAAATCCATCTTTTAACTCAACAATTTTGTTAACATATTTTGTGATATGTCAACATATTTTGTTACGTGTATTTTTGTAAAATACAACCTATTTAAGTGTTACCAAAATGGTAGGTATCAGGTAGTATGCTCATATTTTAAAACTAAAAAGAAAAAACACAGAAAAACAACATAGAGAGAGAGAGAGAGACAGACATGATAAATTAAAAAGTTTTTTAAATAATTCTAGCAATGTCAAATTACACTACCAGTATTCCTGTTAACAGCCTACACGCTATTGATAGTTCTTAATTAATTTTATTACGACCTCTGCAGGATAACAAAAGCATCAAAATCGCACTCAGTAGCAATAACAAAATATGATTGCAATGTTGTCACAGATGTCACCACTGCCCTAGAGGTGTGCGACAGAGATTTGAAATTTCTACTGATGCGGAATTGATTCGGTGGTTCGAAAGTTATAGCTTCGCCACGGTGCTGTAGATGTCGTGGGTTCTTTCTAAAGCTTTTGGTCGTCGGACTGAAAAACACATTGTCTGCATTACTGAAGATATTGGAACAAACACACATTGTCATGTATGTTTGTTTCAAAAAAGGATGTGTGGAAAGGGTTTAGAAGGAAAAGACTATTCCGGTGACCCTTATTTATGTCAAAAGCAGTTTGTTCTATATCAAAGAATAAAGTATCATACTGTTATTCGTAACTTGGACACCGCAGCAAAGACACATAAATTACATATTACACACTCTGACAAAACTCTAAAGTACTGACTCATAAAGTACAGTACTTTATTTAGTATTTTTTAAAAATCTATTAATTTTTATATTCTTTTCATTTTAAACTTTAAAAACTTACAAGTACGTAAGTTTAAACTTTATATTTGGAAGTCTTCTGAGTTTAGAAGGAAACGTTTCCATCGGAAAATAACACTGGTTTAATAGAAATCAGCGCGGTTACTTACGGAGATATAGCACACATTTCAAGGACAGTGCGAAGGCCGCGGAAGAGAACAGCTGATACATATTATCGATTGTACGCCGAGACCATTACCTACGTCAAATGTTTGTAGGCACATCATTAGTGATTATGATAAAAAAATTAAAAAGCATGTATATAAGCACTTACGTGTACAGATCGTCTTCAATGTTAGAGGAACTTGTCGCTTCCACCAGCACTGAACAACTCATCACTGAATCTTTAGAAGTATTTTCGATCACTAGTCCATCGTTTGCGTAAATGTCCCCAGCGTCATGGCCATGTTAATATTATGTTGTTGGGCGGCTGACCGGGCAGCAAGTATGACAGTGGAGCATCTTAAATAGAGTCGAAACACGTCGCGCTAAAATAGGTCCGTTTTAGGATTGAAGTCACCGACGTGAACAAGAAGCGGCGTCGTTGCGATAGAACATTGCAGCGACGTGGCGGCCGCTCCAAATATGTATCGAGTAGTGTATAAAGCGATATTTGTTGCTCCACTGCAGCTTTCTGCTATATATATATATATATATATATATATATATATATATATATATATATATATATATATATATATATACATATATATATATACATATATATATATATATATATATATATATATATGTATATATATATATATATATATATATATATATATATATATATATATATATATATATATATATATATATATATATATATATATATATCCAGAACAATTCTTAAGAATGATCTATACCATCGAGGTAAGGGAAATTTTCCACCGGGATTTAACTCACAAATGGATACCCCGTTCATTCAAAATATGCAGAAATACTTATACTGAGAGACTGAGACCACGCCCACTATCAAAGTGTTTTGACAAAAAAAATTGTTACTGGCTACATCCTTGACACCGAAAGCTTACGCTTAGGTCTGGACTCTGGGGCATCGATTTTTTAACCAAGCCGATGTCCTTGTGGCAGTGACATTGGTCCTTCACGAGCTTTAATGCCAAAAAAATGCCGGCAGCCTATCTCGTCACCCTCTCCTTTGTCTATTTTTACGAATGTTTGAAATTGTTGTCACACTAGACCAGTGCAACTTCACCTAAACTAACATTCAACCCAGATATCAATCAACGTATCCAACTCCGAAGTGTTCATGCAATTTCGACACATTCCAGATGAAAGTACAATTGACCAGTGCGTATTGCCAGTGATAACTTATGGATTGAAACGTGGTATTACACTATAGAAAGAATGAGGAAGCTCGAGTTACCCACCGAGCCACGCTCGGTTGTAATTCACATACAAATAAAAGTTTATTTTAACTTCACCTTTCTAATGAATGAGTTCTTGTACTAAAGACTGTAACTGTTTTTGTATTACTGAACTCTCTTGAATAATTCTTACATCAAACCGATGTAAGAATTATTAGTGTGTTGGAAAATAAGACCTTACACAATGGAAACAAAATCAAAATTCGTTCAGTGGTTTCCGCATCAACCTTGAACAAAGAAGAATTCTTAAAATTGTTGTTTTGTGCTCAGAGACGTCCTAGTAAGTTATTTCCTCTTAAATCCTCTTGTACTTTTCTCTTAAATATATTCAATGAACATAAACGACTCCTTTACAATTTGTGAGATCTGTGAAATATGTCTGTCTGTGTAGATGTGTTGATGAGTGCAAGGTTATAATTTAGCTTAATCCAATAATCCTATACATGCATACAAAATGACCAGTAAAAGTCCACTGTAGGACATAAACCTATACTTAAAACAATTGTTGTCAAACAAACTTAATTGTCTAGACTTAACCTGTGTCTACCCCTGTATTGTGAATGGCGTGAAGATATATATATATATATGTATATATATATATATATATATATATATATATATATATATATATATATATATATATATATATATATATATATATATATCTCTTATAGAGATCTAAACAACGTCTTTTCGACCCACTTTTTACTGAAGGCCTTTTCTCGGGTGAGGTGGTGAGCCTGTCGCCTGTCTATATAACCAAGCCAAGGATATAAATCGTACATAAGTTTTGAAAAATGTCATTGGTACGAGTCTACATCAGGGGTTCGGACTCGGGTCCCAGGACTCGAATTCCGATCACCCAACCACTCGGCTATCGTGCCTGATTATAGAATTTAAGTATGCATATTAATTGATAGTATGATCGGAGTGTATAAATTAAAACAAAAAATCAATTTAAGGATTTACATTATGAACAAAAATATTATGTTTAGTAAAAGATTTTAATAAATATTTTAGTGTTATATTTTTATTAGTTTATTTATCCACCACCACACGTTGTGTTGGTAAAAAATAATATGTTTTCGTTAAAAAGATAGAAACGTCGTTCCAATGTCACCGTTTCTAGTGGAGGGTGCAGGGCGCATGCGTTACTTTAACCTTGAGCACACTTCCCGGTTCACGGGCAGAAACCCTGTCATATGCCTTCTAGGTCAATGTGTTTGTAGGTAGCTGCGCCGCGGACCGCGCTCAGTTGTTGCCGAGTGTACGTAACTTTTTGAAGATTTTAGAGATTTAAATAAAGAGAGTCCTATTGTTTCACAAATAATTATAAAAAGTGGAATCCGTTAATAGAAGATATATGGAAGTATAAATTCGCATTTATAAAATTGATCCAATCTAGTTTGTGTGATACCAGTTCATGACCATAGAAGATCTTAGGGTGGGGAAGGCGGGGGTTGTAGCTTTTCAAATAGCATAAATGTGGCACATCCATATTTAACCACTATACTTGTATAATCTATAATTGCAATACACATAATATAAAATACAAACAAAATCAATATAGTAAATAATTGATCGCAGAACTGCTTACAACGCTGCCTATAGCCTGCTGCAACAATCAAGAGCCGTTGCTGCGTAAAGTAGTCACAAGACTTGTGTGTAACAAATGAAGTGCAAAAGCCGACCCGATTATTCCAGAGCATATAACGTTAGAATATGAGACACCGCTCCGAAAGTTTTTGTATGTGTGTTTATTTACACGTTATTCTTTTTACTTACATCATTCTTTTTATTTATCACGCAATATCCCATATTTATGTAGGCAGGGGCTAACAATGAAGTCTTTCCGACGTCTCTTTGGAACGTGGCTGGTGGTCGGTCCCATCGCCGGCTTAGTATTCAAGCTAGTGGTACAATATTACAGTATTACGGAGATAAATATTCATATGTATGTACACATAAACATCCATGAATTGAATATCAATCACACCAATGCTTGCCCCGAGCAGGATTCGAATTCTCAACCTTTTTCTTCCACTACTAACTATATATATATATATATATATATATATATATATATATATATATATATATATATATATATATATATATATATATATATATATATATATATATATATACATATATATATATATATATATATATATATATATATATATATATATATATATATATATATATATATATATATATATATATATATATATATATATATATATATATATATATATATATATATATATATATATATATATATATATATATATATATATATATATATATATCTTCACGCCATTCACAATACAGGGTAGACACAGGTTAAGTCTAGACAATTAAGTCCCTTCGACCCACCTTCCACCGAAGATATTTTCGGGACAACGTGACCGGTGGTGAGCCCGTCGCCGTCTTTATGTCCAAGCCAACGATGAAATTCGTACATAAGTTTCTGAAAAACTCATTGGTACTGCCACTTGGGGATCGAACTCGGGTCTCTCGACTCGGAATTCCGAGCACCGAACAACTCGGCTATCGTGATATGTCTAATCTAATCTAATCTAAATACGACGCGAATCGAGAGTTTGGGACGCCTTTTATTTGATTATAACTACATTCTGAGTCTTGCTTAAAAAAATATCTAAATCCATTTGGACGGATCTTGGGATCTGCTGTACTCACAGAACCAAAGCTCTTTGGGATAAATGTACTGCAGCTTTTTTTATCTAGATGATAACATTTGTATATAAGCGATCTCATCTGATTTAATATAATAAGAGACATAATCTTGAAGGAGTTCGGTTTGGCGCAAACCATCAATATGCGTGCCGGATATGTACTCGTACACGCAAGTGTCGTTCCCGGTTCGGTCTGTACAGCCACCAACAGCGATGCCTGTCTAATATTAACGCAGCTTATATTATATTAACGCATCATCTCCCAAGATGAATAAGGACTAGTAGTAACATTTTTAATACTGAAAACCACATAATAATCCGTAAAATTAGTATAATCTTTAAAATCCGTTATACAGATTTTCAGTAAGTCACAAATAAATAAAACATCCATTTTGGGGAGAACTTAAGCTTAGCTAATTTCTGAATCTGATCCGATTCAAAAAAATTGCATTAGTTTCTTAGTTGTAAATAATGTGTAGTGAACAATGGAAACATAATTATTAAATCCGTTATGTGGTTTTAGCGTCAACAATCAAAACAAGACTTTGGTCTCAAACACGTCTAAGTACCCAAGTAACTACCTACCAACCATTAACCTATTCCTAATCAAATGTCTTCAAGACACGACTCATTTACAAGTTTATAATAATATAATAAATATATAATTTATATTTACACACCATCCCTGACGGGGCAGCCAGAGAGAACAGATCGCCAAGTGTCACGTTCCTTACATACCTCTTTCAAAGATGCATGTCGAGGTAGCCGAGTACTCTTGACCCTCCCCTCTTCGAGCAATTTGCTCACATGGTCTTCGAAAGTTAGTCTCGGCCTACCTCGCCCCTTTTAATATTAACTTTCGCGCTATGTATTTTCTTCACCATTCGGTCTTCGCTCATTCGCTCAACGTGCCCAAACCATCGAAGCACGCCCTTATCTGTTTTAGTGATAAGGTCATCTTTAAAACCTACCATGTTGCGAATCTCTTCGTTTCGCTTCCAGTCGGCCATGCTCACGCCGCACATTTTACGAAGAGATCGCATCTCCACTGCTTTCAACCTGCTTTTATTTTTCTTCTGGCATACCCAGGTTTCGCTGCCATATAACAAAGTCGGTACCAGCACTGCGTTATGTATCGCAAGGCGTACACTTTTATTTCGCCTTGCCTTTGAACTAACGCAGTCAGGGCACCGTTGACCTTGTTTCCGGCAGCGACACGCCTGTCCACATCTATATCACATCTTCTATCCCGGCTAAAAGCACTGTCCAAGTCTACAATCTCATTCACCTGTTCTAAACATTCCTTATTTACCCATATTTCACACTTCGTTCTTTCTTTTAAATATCAGATTTCCTTTCAAATATCAGAACCTTAGTTTTATTAGCACTCAAACGGTCGGTTAAACATGAGTGATAGGTCATGCCCTACCCACACACAGGCATTGCAGTCGCAATAAAAGCGACTGCACAGCCCTTAGCAGAGGGCCATCCACTCCACACCCCGGCAACAATTCTCGCATTTTCTTCCATACAACCTTATCAAATGCTTTCTCAAGATCCACAAAAGCACAGAAAATCCTTTGGTTAGAAGCCAGAAGCTTTTCCGTGGGGAGAGAAAACACTTGATCCATGCATCCTCTTCCGCAAGTGTTTCACATTCTAATGTATGGTCTAATTCCGCATTGTGCCTCACATAAAAATCTTTCCGATTTCTCTCACATCCTACGCGTCAAAACCTTCGTGTAAACTTTACTTGCTAAACTGGTTAAGCTAATCGCCCGATAGCATCCACAGTGAAAATGTGCCCTTAAATCCCCTAAATCTACTAATCACTAGATAGTGATCCGTTCCCAGGTCAATATCCCTGAACACTCGCGTATCCATCACCAGTTTTCGCAGTCGGAATCCACCAGGAATAAGTCGATCATACTTCTCTCATTCTCTCTTTCTTTAGTGTACATATGGATCTTCTTGTGATCAAACATAGTGTTGGTCACATGAAGACCCTTTTCCTTGCATACAGCCAGTACAAGCTTGCCAGTATCTTTAAGCCTTTTGTCACCAAACATTCCCAATATCGACTCGTACCCTGGCTGAGCGGCACCAGCCCATCCATTCAAATCACCACATACAATAATTCTTTAGTTTCTCCTAACTAAATCTAGAACTTCTCTTGCGTTCTCCCAAAACTCCTCCAGATTAGCCCTGGACGACGAAGCTACCGGCGCATAAACAGCTAAAAGGAATAACTTCGTCAGTCCCAATTTAAAGCGAACCCAGAGAAGTCTTGAGTTCACAACCTTATATTCAGTCATAACATCGACCAACCGAGACAACAGTAGCACCCCCACTCCCTGGCAGGCGCTCCCGGTCTCCGGAAGTCCGGACCATAGAGCTAACGCCCCGCCAGGGAGCTCTTCAGTACCACATTCCTTTCGTTTAGTCTCCGACAAACTCACGACATCTAAATATCCTTCTTTCATTATTTCGATCAACTCATTCTTCTTATCTCTCAAGCCTCCTCTAACATTCCACGTGCCAACTCTGCACTCTGTTCTCCACCTTCCGCCGTGTTGCCGGGCTGTGCGTGACAGGTGACGGTCCCCATCGCCGATTTGCGCGCTGCATTCCATACCAACGGGGACGAACTGGTGTGCATCGCTTTGGGGGGCCGCCCTAACCCTGGATGGCATGGGTGCGCAGCTGTATAGAATTGCAGCCCTGAAAAGGGCTGGCAGGGGTCGCGACGGGCACGCTTCTACAATGAATGAATAAAAAAATTATTATATATTTTAATAGAAAATTTTAAATTTATATAAACAGTTTTAAAATATAATTTTTAGTAGAACATGTAAATTATAATATGTTTTTGGTTTTTGTACGTAGATTTTATGTTTATCTCGTCTATTGCGAATAATTATATATGATACTTTTCGAAATAATGTATGCTTATTTTTTACAAACATTACACTTTCATATATTTACAGTGGTGGGAACATCAGCAATTTATATTTATTAAAATATGGCAAACAAGTTTTAAATAAAACTATTTTCGGGTTTTATCGCGTTGTTTTAATTAGTTTTTACAAACTATTTTTTATTTTCCGACGTTTCGGATGCTAAAGCATCCGTGGTTACGGGGGGAAGATTCTTCTGCGTTAAACATTGCTCGAATGCATCTTTTTTGTGACTTAAATATAATATTTGCGTCCGTTGAATTACCCCAAAAGATAATTCCATGTCTAATATTAGAGACTATGAGACCATGATATGTTATAAGTAGTGTCTCAATAAGAGAAAAAGAGTGTTAGATAAGTCTGGGGAGCTATTTTATACAAAGCCTTAGCAGCACTATTTATTTTTTAGACAATTTTTCAATATGGGATTTTACTTTTCAAATATCTTTGCCATTATAGGTATTAAAGTCACGATAGCCGAGTTGTTGGGTGGTCGGAATTTCGAGTCGAGAGACCCGAGTTCGATCCCCAGGTGGCAGTACCAATGAGTTTTTCAAAAACTTATGTACGAATTTCATCGTTGGCTTGGACATAAAGACGGCGACAGGTTCACCACCTGTCCCGAAAATATCTTCGGTGGAAGGTGGGTCAAAGGGACTTAATTGTCTAGACTTGACCTCTGTCTACCCCTGTATTGGGAATTGCGTGAAGATATTTTATTTTTTTATTATAGGTATTAAGATATGGGTCTTTAATTCCCCATGTTTTCTTTACCTAGTTTTTTATGTACGGGTTTAATAATAGATATATTTAATGCATCTGGAAATACATCGGTACTAATACTTAGGTTAAAAATGTTAGATAATGGGTCACTGATAATATTAGCAGCACATTTTATTATTTTAGTACATATTCCGTCATATCCTTCGCGGTTTGAATTTTTTTAGAGATTTTGTTATTTGTAAAACATGGTTAGATGCATGGTTTGAGAAAAAAAACTGTTTTTTAGTCGTTATGAAAGTCGTTACATTGCTTTCTGAGTTGTTGGTTTGTACAATTTTGTCAATAAAAAAATCATTAAACGCGTCCATTATCTCATTCAGGTCTGTTATTTTGTTATTTTTATTGAATACTATTTTTAATGGGGTGTTTTTGTTTTGGGGTGTTTATAAATTTACGTTAAATTTATAATTTTTTAAAATGTTTTAGAATATTTATGGCAATTTTTTTAATTTTTTCTGACAGTTTTAATAGTTTTTTTTAATAGAAAAGGGAGGCAAACGAGCAGGTGGCTCACATGATGGTAAGTGATTACCGCCGCCCATGAACACCCGCAATACCACGTGACAGCCATTGTACATTTTTGTTAGTTTTTAAGGTTATAATTTTATATGGAAAACACAGGTCATATAATAATTTAAAGTCCTCCTGTGGTATGCATTGTTAGTCATGTGAATCATAAATATCACTAAAAGATAATTTATTTAAGTTATCCTGCGAATAATCATAGTGCTTAATGCGCCAGTATTTCAACGTAGAAATTGTTTTTGTTAGATATGAAATAATTTGGGCTGTGTGGCCTGATAACGCAAGCTCTATAACATCAGTAGCACATGTCTGTTTATAGCTATGTGCGAAATTGTCAATACAGGTTAGACTTTTAAGTCTAGTGGGTTGTTTCAACACAAGCTTTAAATCATAATTTAAGAGCAAACATACGAAATCTTGAGTCATATTGTTACTTTTTAGAAAATCCATATTAAAGTCTCAAGCTACTAAGATAAACTCGTAATTCTTTTTTGATAATTTATTCAATGTTTTCTCAAATTTAAACATAAATCTAGGTAAATTATTTAATTTTGGTTTTTTTCTCTCTATACACACACATAATTGCAGTGCTATATTGTGTGAGCTCTATTTCACAACATTCAAATTAACCAGATATTGAAAATTAGGAAATACTTTTTAGTTCTCTATACTTGTGTTCATTTCGTATTAAGATGCAGGCGCCGCCACGTTTACTTTCCTTCCTACAGTAACAAGCGGCTACTCTACTGTTTGGTACTACTAAATATTTTTAATAACCCTCCATAATAAAGTGCTCTGCAATACATACTACATCTATTGTTTTATTTTTTTATTTAATTCTTCTAAAGAAATGCATATTAGGTCCCATTTTTTCAAAAGTCCCGCTATATTTTGATGTAGTAAGTTAAACAATTTGCTTTCGAAAAAGAAAACCTATTGGGTTGTTTATCAATCACATGCTCTATATTTGTCTATTGTAACTAGTTAGTCTTCCTTCGGGAACTCGTGATAAAAAAAAAATTTTGAATAAGTCCATTACTCGAATTTTTCAATTTATTTATTAAGTTTATTATGTCTTTATATTCATAAATATTTATTTACAGACAAAATTATGTTAATATTTACAATACTTATTAACTAAAAACTATTATAATCGTAGAGTCCTACTCCTCGTGGCATGGTACCAAGAACGCTGGCTGCATTTCCACGTTGAATGGCTAGACTTAACCGTTGAGCGAGAAAAGAACCAGCCCTCTTGTCACCAGCGGCAACGATAAGTCGCGGATACAATTCCTTTAGAAACTGCATCGCGCGGGGACCCCACGGACCGATTGTCTCTACGGCAAATGGAACAAATATATAGTCTCCTTTCAAAGACTCATATTTACGCCATTTACCCGATTCAGCTACCTATGATGCCGCCCCGGCCCTTATCGAAGTACCCTTGATATGAGAGGCTGCTAATGTATCGACGCAAGTTGCGTCCCACACAAGAGCTTTGCCTCTCACCCAAGGGACTGAAGTCAAGCCGTCGGGTCTCTTACCATCCTCCCTAAATATTCCACAAGGCTCTAAAACCGATGGAAATGAAATTATGTCTTGAAATATTATTCTAAGTCCATTATTATTTACTTTGCCTGAAGGTTTATGAAACATGCTGTAGTCATATCTCAAGTTACAATTTACATCCAGAATATGAGCATATCTATGTAAACAAACATCTTCATCCAATAACTGATAAAAATCTTGAATAGAGTTATTTATTATATTCTTAAAATTGACGTATTGGTAGTTTGGAGTACATCATATAACGTTTGTGTTTGTAATGTTTTGTAATTCTTTTTTGATGTAAGTAACTAGAGCCCTGTTATAAATATTTTTATCATAAAATTCATGATCCCCAATTAAAATAATACAATAGTCATCCGTAGTGTAACGGGAAAGTTTCCTTTCAGAGTATTTTTATGACACCATTTGAGGTTAAATATGTAGTTGCAAAAGCTGTATTGCTCCTGAATGACATCTTGTATGATAGTTAGCACCTTATTTTAATTATTGTTGCTAATAATACATAGTTTGGGGTTTTCTTTGTTCAATTTGTATTCAATATGGGATTGTTTAGTTTTCTTTTGGAAAGATTTTGTAGAGTTTTTACAGAGATTGCCCGTGGATGTTACTTCTGCATATGTCTGAGTTTTCTTATTTAACTGTCGTGTAAAAGGCATACTTTTTCGACATGTAGATGTAAGAGTTCCTGACTTTTGAGGGCTTTTGACTTATTTTACTTGGGGGACCAGGTGGGCTAGAAGTAATCTTCTGAAATAATTCATTTTTCTTTAACAATGTTCCATTCATTCTTTTTAGATTATTATTCCCAAGCGATAACTGAGAAATTTCTTCATGTGCACTACATAACTGTGTTTCTAAATCTTGAATTTTTTGTAATAACCCTTGTATTTCATCTATGTTATCAGTAGACAACTCCGGTAGGCTTCTGGTAGTGACATCTAGTGTATCTTTTATGTCAGCTTCATTTTTATCAGAATTTGATTCTGATAGAGTTTGTGGTCGTCTAATTGTTATATTACTGTAGAAACTCATGACCTTATTTATTGCTAGATGGCGTGGTCATTTTCTGCGAAATATTGTGGACTAATGATAATGAACAAAAATATTCCGAAGCGATGGGATTCGATCGTGGTCCGCCAAGATTCAACGCCAAAGTGTAGTATCGTTAGAGCAGCTTAATTGATGAATGAAGTGTTAAAATAGGTGACTAGTCGCTTCAGTGTTTGTTATTCATAATATAAACAGCTGATAATGTAGGTTATATTGTAATCCATTCACAAAACTTTTATAAACACAGATTTAAATAGTTTTTAAAAATCTTTTTAAACTTTTTACTTTTATGCTTTATAGTGACACACTGTTTTATCTAAATAATTCTATATTTAACACAATAAATTCATAACTTATTTGAATAAACTTATGTACGGTTTTAACTGAGTTTCACTGATTTTCTAGGTTTCACAGATTAACTTAAAATATGTTAAGATAACATTTCCGCTTGTTAATTGTAACTAGAAGAAACATTTTTACTAAAAAATACGGCTAAAATCAAACGTAGAATATTTTTTTAAATAAAAATAAAACACAGCCGTCATGAACACGCTCACTAGCGCCGCGGTATAATTTATTTTATTTTATTCTTTTAAACTTTTAGATGTTAGCATGGTTCGATCATGTAATGAGGAGGGAAGAATGTAATATAGGCGAATGAATATTATAGATGAATGTGGATGGACGAAGAGCTATGGGGAGACCAATAAAACGATGGACGGATTGTGTGAAAGAAGACATGAGAAAGAAAGAAGTGAGTAGTGAGATGACGGGAAATAGAGGAGAATGGAAGAAGAAGACATGTTGTACCGGCCCCACATAGCATGGGATAAGGGCAGGAAGAAGAAGAAATTCTTTTAAATTTTTAATTATATTTACATGTTGCATGAAGGTTTTTGTTGTTGTTTCCTTGGTTATAATTTCTAAAATTCTGTATTGCTCGACTTTTAACATACTCGATGGTTCAATCTTGTGTTACTAAATGTTGGACATTCTTTTAATACATAGTCAATAGTCTGTGTTAAGTAGAAGTTTGGTTTTAAGACTTTAGTTACATTTTGTAGTGGGACAAAGTCGTTTCGTATATGTCTTCTAGTATTATTTTATTAATTTTATGGGAATTTCAGTAAGGGAACTCTGCAAGTCCTCCCCCTTCTGGTCAGTGACCGGGCTCCCCCACCACGTACTTTTCATGTTTGTATCGCCGTCGATTATCCAGCCGCCAGGAACAATTTTTTCTCTTATTCTGGAAAGCTGTGCCACATAGGATGCTACTTGTTGATCAGGTTCAAAATAAAAGGAAATGGCTATAATTTTCCATGCACTGGTGGTGGTCCTCACTACCACGATGTTATTGGTAGTGAGTTCTGGGTATTGTGTGACATTTAGTTCGCTTTCGAATGCGACTATTGCTGACTTTACAACACCCTCTGCTTCACCTATCCTTTGGAAAATCCTCCCTGCCTGACCTTTCATTACCTATGTAGGACTCCTGCAGTAGAGCTGTATTGACTTTAAGCTTCACAGCTTCCGTGAACAGCTCGTTCGTGGCCAATCATCATTTCTTTGTAGGTTTGCTTGCACCACTCGATAGAAAATCGGTCTATCTTGCTATTATGTCCCACCTCTGCCGTGTCGGGCAATAATAGTCAAACGCGTTGCGTTCAACGTCTTCCAGGTTTGCCTTTGTACAGTTATGGAACTTGGGTGGCACGGACTTAGAGAGCCACTCCACCCACTCAGTTCTTAGGTAAGGACCTCCGCAGTGACGGCAGAGGTCGGCAGGCTCAGTGAAAAAGCGTTTGTCGTGCCCAAAACCCAGGCAGCGGGTGCATTGTACGAGCGGGATCAGTCTTCTATCTTAATACGCTGCAGGTCAATATGTACGTGCCCTCTGCTTAACGCTCTTTGACAGGTGGTCGGTGAGACACTAATTATTATATGATCAGTGTGTTGCGGAATAAAATCTCTTTATAAGAATTAAAAATCAGTATGAGCTTAATCGACCGTATACTGAACTCAGTAATTACAATAAGAAGAAAAAAAGGTTAATAAAAATAGTGCAATAATAATCATGTACCGGCAAATATGCAAGTACTTTGCTTGTAATTGCGCGACTGCGTTATAACTATTTTATTTTCGCAGGCGCTTCGACATGCCCCCGGGCGTTGAAAGATCGCCTTTCAACAGAAATCTTCAGGTTCAGGAAGTGGAATAATTTAACTAAAAAACGACGTACTAGTCCAGAAGATGTCCGAATATCCGTCACTTGTGATACGCCATCCAACCCTGGGTAAACTGTAACTATACGTCCTATCTTCTACTTCAAGGGAGGTAGATTGTCTTCTTTCAACAGTACAAGTGTATTGAATTTTAACGATCCCTTGCTGGAACGCCACTTCATACGTAATTGAAGTTCCGGGATGTATTCTTTGCTCCATCTAGCATAATCTAATCTAGTCTGTGTGCATGCTAATCTAGTCCGATGTTTTCAAACGGAAAGCCTTATAGAAGGTGCTGCTGTGGCAAGTTGCCATAGCAGCATTCTATTACATTTCACACATTAGCGACAACAATATCTAGCTAAGTTGCGTCCCCTAATTGGCCAGCACATCTCTCTTATATTGGCCAACAGTTACTGTTCAACCAAACATGTTCATGATTAAATAGCAATTTTGTAAAGTGATGAGTGGGCTGTAGTAGTATTGGACGCTTTTTGTCATACGCGAACACAGAATTCTCGAGACGACCTCTTACACGCATAATTTGAGTATCGTCAAAAAAAATATTTATTTATTAACAGTGGTAGAGCCACGCATCAGCTTTTGTTGTTGCATGAAGGGGCCGGCTCGACCGGGGAAGTACCACGACCTCACAGAATACCGGCGTGAAGTAGAAGTCTAACAAACTTCAGCGTTTCGTCTGGTGAGTGCGGGTAACCGGAGGCCCAAACACCCCCCTCCCCCAATTCTGGGGGAGGGGCACTCTAAAGCCGGCAACTCATCTGCTATGCCTCTGGTATTGCGGGTGTTCATGGGCGGCAGTAATCACTTACCATCACGTGAGCCACCTGCTCGTTTGCCTCCCTATTCTATAAAAAAAAATATTAAATTTATGTAAAGGTCTTTTAATGGGTTTTTAAGTACTCCTTAAATGATTCATTTTGCGTTGACCATTCCCCAGTCCTAATAATAACGTTAAGCGCTGTTTGTAACTCTTGCTTGTTTAAAGGGCCTTTCCTACAAGCATTAATAAAACGTAGCATATAAGCAACTGCTCGATTTAATCTATAATTATATTGCTATTCTAGTCTATTAATATATTGCCACATACTGCCTCATTGTTTTTGACATTAATCTGTAAATAGAAATTAAATGGTTTAGTCACTGGCAAGACTTCATTCGTCGCACATACAAATTTAGCCGGCCATCGAGATACATCGTTTTTTAAAAATTCAGGACCTAACCACCACGTATTGAACGTAGCAATCTACTGACAATCTACATCAGGAGAAACGTAATCCGCTGGATTGTATTCTGTTGAAACATGTCTCCACTCACAATTTCCGGTTTTTTCCAAGATCTCTGCTACTCTATGTCTAACAAAAGGTTGTAACCTTATAGGCATCATTTTTGGCCACCCCAAGACAATAGACGAATCTGTCCAGAAAAAGGCACGCCCAGCGTGCTATCTCAGTGACAAAATAACCTTTTCATACAGACGAACTCCAACTTGTGCACCACAGAGCTCCAATCTAGGAATAGTGGTAGATTTAAAGGGAGCAACACGACTTTAATCCATCAATAAACGTACGAAAACCTTACCCTTATTATCAATACTACGTACATACATGTAAGCCTCATACGCACGTGCTAAAGCATCTGTGAAGACGTGAAATTCATGTACTCTGGGTAAATCACAAATAACACGTCGTGAAATCTGAAGATTTCTTAGTTTTGTGCCAATCAACTAGTATATTGGTCCATTCTTTACCAGTATCTGGTGTTAATTGATCGTCCCTGGACAGCTTGAGCAAACACAATTATTGAAGAATCATTTTCATCCGAAATTCACAGGGTGCCAAAAGTCCTAATGGGTCGAAGATATGAGAAATAACAGACAACATTTCACGATTTGTGTTTCCCACAAAGGAATCACCGATAGGGAAATATAGTGGTTCAGGATTCCAACCAAGTCCTAAGGTCTTTCTCAGCTCGGATGTGTCAATATTTAAATTTAATGATTGACTCATGTCATCTTCAGTAGCTAACTGTGAATCGGCGGATTTCCATTTCCTTAAAGGCATTTGAGCTTAAGCAAGAGCGGCAGTCACTCCGTGACGTAATTCTTTGACCTCACTTATGTCATCCGCTCCCGAAAGCAAATCGTTAGGGTAAAAATCATAAACGATCACTTCAGAAACTTTCTTATCAGCACACTCTAAGCCTATTTGGGCGCTAGTGGTTCTATAGGTAACATTATTAAGCTGATAACCTTGATATTGCCCTGACGGATTGTCTCTACAAACTATATTCTGTAAATACCGGTCATCAGGGTGGACAACTATTTGCCGATACATTTTTTCGACGTCGGCAGCCAAAACGTATCTATGTTGCCTGAAACGTAAAAATATCGACAAAAAATCATCCTGTACCACGGGATCGACCATTTGAATATTATTCAAACAAATGCCAGACGTAATAGGACTACTGGTATTGAACACCACCGTTAATTTCGTCGTGGAGCTGCTTCCTCGGAGTACTTCATGGTGTGGTATAAAATGAGCATTATGAGGTATTGTTATACCCTCTCGTTTATCCATATGACCTAGTTGTTCATACTCTAACATGAAATTATTATACATCTTATGTAAGTGAGGCTGACATTTGAACCTATGTGACAGAAAATTAGTGATAGGAAACACTTTTGAGCTCTTGACAGAGAATTACCAAATACGTCAGGACTATGTTTTAACGGAATCATTACGCAAAAACGACCATTTTCTAATCGTACGTTGTTCTCTAAAAAGTGTTCTTCAAATAATTTTTCTTCAGATAAGTAATGAGGGCTTACCACTTCAAGTTGTCGAAAACGTGACATCTGATTTTGAATATTATTATCTAAGTTATTCATATCTTCTGTGGTAATATTCGTAAAATTACATTTAATTTGATCATATAACTTTGTTGCAAGACCATATCCAGGACCAGACACTTACCATCCTAAACTAGTTTCAAAGAGAATAGGTTGACGGTTCCGCAGATTTATTCTCTGTGTTACCAGTAAGTTCCAGAAGACATCTGCCCCTAAAAGGAGATCGACGGGTGCCGGTGAGTGAAAGTTAGGATCCGCAAGGCACACATTAGTCGGAATTTTCAAATTAGATAAATTAACCGGCCTACTTCGAATATGATCCGCTATTGATGGAAGAACGTAACAATTAATGTTAGTTGAATAGTTACCATTCAATGATCTAACTGAAAGTTAACATAATATTTTAATTTGGGACGACATATTATTAATACCAATAATAGAATTACTAACATCGCGAGCTGACAACCCTAACTTATTAAATAATAATTCACACAATACATTGCTTATTATTTTACCCTATAATTTTAATTAACGCTGTGGATTATAAAATATCACCATGATTGTTTTTCGATAAATGGCCTAGAACGGAGGATAGTGACAAATTTTGGTTTGAATCTATGGGCGATGACAATTCGGTGGGTGCGTTAATTTGTTGACATTGACCTTGCACTGTAAACTTATCGTTCTTTATCGTTACTTTAATTGAGTTTAATTAGTGGTCAGGAACATGCACGAGGGTGTAGTGTTTGCGACGACATATTTTAAATCCCGGCTTTTTGCAGTGATTAGCATAATGTCCTGCACTAAAACAATTAAAGCAAACTTTATAATTCGGCAGTAGTTTCAAACGAACTTCATTGTTTAACGCAAGAAATTGTGAACAGTTATTTAACTTATGTTCTCCATTAAATTTTAAACATTTGAAACATTTATGGACTGTATGACCACCGCAGCCGATCCTTCTAGCGAGACTCTAAGATGGTGAAATTTTAATTATAATTCTATCTCGTCATTTGAATGGATGAGGCTCGTAAAAGTGTCCTAGAGTTCTAACCAATTGTCATAGCAACCACAAAATTTTGGCAATGGGATAGTCGGCAACTTTACAAATTTATGATTTTTATAGTGAGAACTGCAATTACTGTTGGTGTCATTAAACTAATTGCAATCTAATAAGATATTTTTTCAAAAGAGAAAGGGATTTGTAAAAAAGTGACCAAAACTCTTTACGTTCTAACATTTGCGCATCCATGTTGTCGGTGTTGCACTCAATCGTTAATTGTACTTCGTCGCATTGCTCATACAAAGACTCGATCCGATTTATACGCAATTGTAATTCATTTACCTCAACATCAGCCGAAATGAAGAATGATGAAGAAACCGCCAAGGAATTTAACTAGCTGGAAAATGTAGTTAACCGCCCCTTGTAGTTGGCTCGCTTTCTGACTAGCTCCTTATCTTCAGGATTTTACAACAATGGTGTGCAAGTTTGGCGAAACTACCTCTTTAATGTTATGGACACTCGGCTCCTGAGGTTGCCTCCAACCTCGATTTGCTGCCACACTTGCATAAGTGAGCATTTCTTTCCTGTGGTTTTTCATTTGGTGTTTTAATATTTGTGTTTCTGCCTGGCTAGAAGTTTGCTATGTTCTTCGATTTTCTTTATTATTTCCCGTTCTAATTCAAGTGTCTTTTCTGTTTTCCTTGTTTCTCTTGCAAATATTTTATTCAAATATTTACAATGGTCTTTATTATTATAATCTAGGTGTATCCTTATTTTACTTACACTAACATTATTTCACTAGTCAAGCTATTTAATTTTTTTTTCTCCAACTTTCATATTCTTACTTACCTACTGCATATATATTCATAAATAGGTTAGGTTTGGTTAGGTTTTTTTTTTAATTTTTCCCCTGACATGGGAGATCACGGACTTTGTGTGATCTTTTCTTTAATTTTTTGCCAGTGTTCTTTTTGACTTTTATATTGTATTTTAATTTTATGTTTTAAAATCTCTTTTGTTCATTACAATGTTGACTTACTTTCTATTATTTTCCTTATTTACCTTAACATTACCTACTTCAGTTTTCTTAGTATATATTGCTTAAATATTTATTTACAGAAAAAATTATGTTAATATTTACAATACTTATTAACTAAAAACTATTATAATTTTATTTATAACTCTTCCCTACCAAGAACGCTGGCTGCATTTCTACGTTGAATGGCTAGACTTAACCGTTGAGCGAGAAAAGAACCAGCCCTCTTGTCACCAGCGGTAACGATAAGTCGCGGATACAATTCCTTTAGAAACTGCATCGCGCGGGGACCCCACGGACGAATTTTCTCTACGACAAATGGAACAAATATATAGTCTCCTTTCAAAGACTCATATCTACGCCATTTACCCGATTCAACTGCCTCTGATGCCGCCCCGGCCCTTATCGAAGTACCCTTGATATGAGAGGCCGCTAATGTATCGACGCAAGTTGCGTCCCATACAAGAGCTTTGCCTCTCTCCCAAGGGACTAAAAACAAGCCGTCGGGTCTCTTGCCATCCTCCCTAAATATTCCACAAGGCTCTAAAACCGATGGAATATTTATGGAAACAAAAGCTCTTCGGATGACTTCATTCAAGGAACCGTGACGAGATAGTCTGCCGGCACTTTTTTGGCATGAAATTCCGTGGAGGCCTAACTCGTCGGCGTCACTGCCACAAGGACATCGATGTGGTTGACAAATCGATGCTCCCAATCGTATTCCTACAGCTATACGTAAACTTTCGTTATCTAGTAATGTACCAAGGTTACTTGATGGTAAAGCATGTAGCCAGTAACTGGATTCCTTTGTCGAAACACCTAGAAAGCGGGCGCGATCTCTGTCACAGTGAAAATTGTTCAGTAAGCATTTCTGCACATTCTGAATCAACGGGATATCCCACCGTTTTTGTGAGTTAGGTTCCAGTGGAATATCCTCGCCGGGACAGAGACGTAATGATTCTCTTGCCTCGGTAACAAAGGTCAAGTCCAAATCATTCTTAAGAATTTTACGTGACAAATCATGAACACTGTGTACGAAAGCAAGGAAAGCCGGCAGCGCAATATTTGAAACCTCTCTAATACCGATACCTCCAAATCTAACAGGTAAAGTAGCTCGAGTTCAGCTAGATGAGACTAAAGATAAATTTAGAATTTTTTCTAAAGCTATTTTGAGATTAAGGTCAATTTGTTTTAAAAAATCAGAACATTTCCATGCTGGACTCGAGCGGAGTAAATAAGTAAATTTAGGAACAAGAACGCAATATTTTAAAATAGTAAGCGCTATATGAGAACTTAGAATATACAGTTTATTAACATGTTCTAAAAATTGATCAAATTTTACTTTCAAAAGAGGTTTCATACTCTCTATAAATAACGGCGCTCCAAGGAGGTAAAGAGAATCCGCCTCAGTTACTTTAATGCCAGGAGATATATTGTTAAAATTTTGAAACAAACTGTGTTAATGAGAAGATAGGCGGTCAGGAATGAAAAGTTCACATTTAGTATTATTTAATTCAAGGCCAATGTTTTTAAACGTTTGAATAATTTTTTAAAGGTCATTTTGCACGTCGTCTGGCTTAGCTTTCGGCAGAACTTCGTTGGCTAGGTTAGGTTAGGTTAGATTAGGTTAGGTTAGGTTAGGTTAGGTTAGGTTAGGTTAGGTTTTTTTTTTTTTTAATGTTTTCCACCAAGGAGTACACCGTCCCCAATGGCCGTTTATTTCTTATTTTCACATGTGTTTTTATAATTGTTTTACATTTTGATATCTTATTCAGTTACATAAAGAAGACATTTATCAGTGCGATTTGATACATTGATAGTGTCAATCTCTACAGTTTTATTCCTCTTATTCTACTTATTTCTCTAGTATACATTTCCTCTGATTGAATTGCAATACGCTTTATTAATTATTATTTTAAAATTGTGTGCTTACTAAGAAAACAAATTAAAACAAATTCTTATATCTATATAACATAAAAATTGGAATTATTTTCTATGGTGCTGTTCAGCGTTTAGTGAAAAATGTCAGCAATTTGTCCTATTACTAATTAACTAAAATGATTTACAATAAAAAAAAAAAACAAAAGTCTGATAATAACTGTATATAGCTAAATGAAATGATGAGAGATGTTGTAATTAATTTTCTTATATCTATTTTTAATGACAATAACCTTATAATATTATTTACATATTTAATTTTTTGAGATTGTTTATAATTGATTGGGTAACATAGTACCATTGAATCTTTTGTACGACACAAAAGATTCAATGGTACTATGTTTGCTAAGTAACTCTTTTAAATTATACGGTGATACTCGCATGTTGTTACATAGGATTTCATGATTCAGTCTGTCGCTGCCGAAGCGTGGGCAGTCCTTTAACAAATGATCTAAAGTTTGTACTTTGGCATTGTCACAGGGGCAAAACGGATTGTTTACTATCTTGAACCTATGCAGGTATTCCTTGTGGTAGCCGTGACCCGTTAGGAATTGCGTTAGTTGAAATGTGCATTTTGTCATTTTCCACAATGCGCGTATATCCGTCACCCTGGGAAGTATTGCTTTGGTATGAGCTCCTTGCTCGGCGCTTTCATATCGAGATTGCCAGATTTTCCACGTGTTGGCTCTCATAGTTGTTTTGACGAAGCTGATCGGCAATTTGGCGTAGTCCGGTGTTTTGTGTAATTGGGCTGCCATTTTGGCTGCTTTATCTGCAGTCTCATTGCCGGCTATGCCAACATGACTTTTTACCCATACAAATTCAATCTCCAAACCATTCGACGCTGCCTGGTGTATTATCGAGTGGATTCGCGCCACGATAGGATGAGTGCTGGATCTGTTTTTGAGAGCGTTCAGCGAAGACTCAGAATCACTGACTATCTGTATGTTGTATATATTACTGTTGGGCTTCTTTGTTATCATAAAGTGTCTGTTTAGAGTCGACCCACGTTTAAGGGCCCACTCGCAGGTCTCCTTTATTGCCAGCAATTCTGCTTGAAATATAGAGTAACTGTTGTGCAGTTTGAGCTTCTTTTTGTAAGTCTCCGTTGATCCTTCAAAGCACACAATAGCCGCTCCCACACAGCCGTTTTCGAGCTTGCTTCCGTCTGTGTATACTCTAATTTGGGCTGTTCTTTCGTTTTCTACGTATTTAGATGTTCTGTCTATAGTCACTCTATCAGATGGGTGTAAAAGTTCGTGTACTGGCATAGGTTTTTCATATGGGATATCCCTGGGTAAAAGGTTTGTGGTACCTCGTAGACGAACAGACTCAATTTCGTGTACCTCCAGTATTCTCATATCCAAAGGCTCGAATTGAGCAAGGGCTAATGCTGCTGCTGTGGAGACCGTTCTGAAGGCTCTAATTGCTTTAATCGCGAATCCTCTTTGTGCCGATTCTAAAATTTTCTTTATGTAACGTTTTCTTACGGTCGTGCCCCAGACACCGGCTGCATAAGTGATTGTGGGTTCTATTACTTGCTTGTATATTGTTCTAACGTTGTCTGGATGGGCACCCCAGGTTGGTCGGCAGTATATGCAGAGTTTGTTAAATATTTGCATTGCCTTTTTGACAACATGTTTGACATGATCGGCAAATAGTAGTTTTTCGTCGATAATCACGCCCAGCAACTTGATATGTCTCTCAAATGTAAGCGTATGTCCCTCCATGACGAGTTGGGCTTCCCGGGCCTTGCGTCTGAAGGCTATTGCTTGTGTCTTCGTGGGTCCAAACGTCAGTTTGACACTCTTTCCCCATTCGACTATGATTTGAAGGGCTCGATTCGTTTGGGTTTCTAGAGCCTGCACATCGCTTATTTTGGAAATCAGGAGAACATCATCTGCAAAGGCTTGCAAATGACATCCCTCCGGAAGAGTAATTTCGAGCAGTTCGTCTAGTATTATATTCCATAGGATGGGTCCACACGCAGAACCCTGAATGCAGCCATTCGTGTTTACCTTGGTCGCCCGTTCGCCTGCGTATTCCAAGGATACTGTGCGGTTGGTTACGTAACTAGAAATTAATCTAAAGATATGTTTTGGACACCGGGTCGCCCGTAACCTTTCGAAGAGTGCTGGCCACCACGCGTTATCAAAAGCTGATTCGAAATCCAAGGCACTCCGCAATGAGATGTACAATTGACTCAGGCTGTTCATTATTGCATACACATGCGGGGTTCTCCTTACATTTAAAACGATGAAGATATTCGGAGAACCCCCCATGGCCGGTCAACACTTGTGTCAACAGTGGGTCTAGCTCTATCTTCCTAATTATTGGGTAAGCATCTAAGACATCCGGAAAAAATATTTTTGTTGTTGTGGCCGTGCTTTCCCCTTTATATCTCCGATTCCATTCCTCAAGCGAGTCCATTCGGATTTCACGCTTGACAAATGAAATCGGACATTTGTCGTAATGAGGTTTTGTTTTCATTTTTAATGCAGCCTCTTTAGCCAGTGCGTCTGCCCTTTCATTTCCCTCCACCCCCACATATGCTTTTACCCAATGAAAGATAAGGGATTTTCCTTGAATTTTTAGGTTTTTTAAATTCTCACTTACCTTTACCGCTAGTGGGTGGAGAGAATCACCACTACTAATTGTCTCCAGGGCAGCTCTAGAATCGCTGTATATGTTACAGCTACGCGTGGAGGTCTTTAATGCCACTTTAGTGGCTTCAAACAGAGCCAACATTTCCGCCTGGTAGACGGTGCAGAAGTGGACCAGTTTTAACTTTTTAGTATTCGTTTCGGCAGCTCCGTCCCAAATGGACAAAGCTGCACATACTTTTCCTTCAATTTTGCTTCCGTCTGTAAATATCCTAATCTCTGAATTAATTGTTTGATCCACTTGTGCACCGTCTCCCAGGCATACGAAATTTGGCCCCACCTGTTCCACAGGATGTGGTAATTTAACGTATTGAACCTGTCTCTCCAATTCTCGGTCACCAACCACCCGTCGGGAGTATCCTTTTTTTACTTCGGAGTAGTAGGGCCGAGTTCAGAGAGACGGTTCTATATGCCCCTACGATTCTCTGTACGAATCCGCGTTGGACCGAGTTGAGAAGTTTTCTCGTTTGCAGCTTTTTGGCAGCTGGTGGTTTGGCAGGTGGTGGTTAGGTTAGGTTATTTTTTTTTTTTTGTACTCTTGTACCCCTGACATGGGAGATCAGGGCCTTTCTTATTCTTTTATTGTGTATTTTTCCAAGTGTTTATTTTTCTATACTTATCCAATTATTATGGTTTATATTACTTATCTATGCTCTATATTATCTATCTTCTATTCTTATATGTGTTCTTATTATATACACGTTATTCTACGTAGTTTTCTCCTATGATGCTTGTACTGTGCATTTATATTTACATTTTAACGTTGGAACTTGTACCATATACTTTTGTATATGTTACAGTTTTACTATTATTTGCCTTTTACTTATTTTTATTTACAACTTTATTTGCTACATACTTACAGTATTTTATAAACCTATTTCTAATTTTCTTATCTCTTATTATATGTGCTATACTGTCTTTACTTATTTTCGTCTCAATTTCACTTTCTACCTCATTTCTTACTTTACTATATATAGGACACTCAGTGATAAGGTGGATTATATCCTCATTCCTCTCTTGATCACAGACACACGACGGGCTCTCTTTACACTTAAAACGATGTAAATATTCAGAGAACCCGCCATGGCCTGTCATCACCTGTATTGCCATTGGGTCTAAGTTCAGTTTTCTTACAATTGAGTAAGCTTCGCCAGCATCCGGAAAGAATATTTTAGTAGTCGTTGCCGTATCGCCCTCCCTATAGCGCGTCTTCCACTCGTTGATCGTTTCCTCGCGGATTTGGCTCTTAACGAAGGAAACTGGGCATTTGTCGTAGTTAGGCCGTCTTTTAATTTTGAGTGCTGCCTCCTTTGCTAATTGGTCTGCTCTCTCGTTTCCTTCCATCCCAGCGTGAGCTTTTACCCAGTAAAGTGTAACAGATTTACCCTGTCTTTTAATTTTCTTTATATTTTCTGCAATATTTAGCGCTAATGGATGGAAGGAATCACCTTGGATTGTTGTCTGAAGAGCAGACTTGGAGTCGCAATATATATTGCAACTTTGTGCAGAGTCTTGGAGCGCGAATTTAGTAGCTTCAAGCAGAGCCAGAAGTTCCGCCTGGTAAACAGTGCAAAAATGTCCCAATTTTAGTTTGCGGGTACTGATCTCAGAGGCATCTTTCCAAACTGACAGAGCCGCGCCAACTTTCCCTTCGATTTTACTTCCATCAGTAAAGATTTTTATTCCCGTATTGTTCTGTCGGTTAATTTCTGCACTATTCCCCAGACAAAGAAATTCCAGCTCCACCTGATCCGCAGGATGTGATGTCTCCTCATACGGTACTCTTCTCTCTAGCTCTCTGTCCCCTACTACCTGCTGTGAAAAACCTTTCTTTATTTCATAAAGCGAGGCTGCTTCCTGGATTCTTAGATCCAATGGAAGCAGTCCAGCCAGCAACAGGGCTGAGTTCAGAGACACCGTTTTATAAGCTTTGATTATTTTCTGCACAAAGCCGCGTTGCGTCGTATCGAGCAACTTTTTTATTTTAATTTATTTGTTGCGAACACCCAAGCACCAGCCGCATACATAACTATCGGTTCTACCACTGCAATATATATAGTCCTAATTATCTCCGGGTTCAGCCCCAGTGTATCTTAGCGGCCCTCGACAGTTGACTGTACAGGTTTTGTGCCTTACGGCATACATTAAGGACATGATTGTTAAATGTTAACCTGTCGTCAACTGTGAGGCCGAGAATTTTTATTTCTCTGGACCAATTTATATGCTCCCCATCCATGCTCAGAACTGGCGAATCATGTTTTAATTTATTTGTTATTAACATGGCCTTAGTTTTATGTGGCGCAAATGTGAGTTTATTTTTAATTCCCCAATTCCCAACATGGGCAAGTGCAGAGTTTGCTCTTTCTTCTACTTCTATTGCCGTATCCCAGGAGAAAATCAGGACTACATCGTCCGCGAACGCTTGACAGTGCTCCCCTTTTTCTTGCAGCTCCTTAAGAAGTGGATTCAGCAGTAAGTTCCAGAACGTTGGACCCCCTACCGAGCCCTGCACACACCCTTTTGTCGGTTTCCTAACCCATTCCGCACCTGCATACCTGACGCGCACTGTTCTATCCTTAAAATAGCTGTCTACCAGGCGCCTCAGGTTAGCTGGGCATCTGGTTTCTGCCAGTCTGCACCGTATTGATGGCCACCACGCATTATCAAAGGCTCCCTCTATGTCCAATGATACTAAAACAACCAATTTATTGTTTCTAAGGTGTCTTTTACAAGCTGTATCATGTCATAGAGGAGTCCTCGGTGCTACGCTGGGGCATAAACCCATATTGCATTTTGCTGATGTGCGGAATAGTATGCCATTTGATCCTTCGCACCATCATTTTTTCCATTATTTTGCCAAGTACTGGCAGCAGCCCAATCGGTCTGTATGACTTTGGGTGTGTGTAGCTCTCTTTTCTGGCTTACGCAAGACCACTACTACTGCTTCTTTCCATTTATTCGGGAAGTATGATAGGGTGAGACACTTATTTATTAATGCCAGAAACATTTCTTGGTCCAGAGTGATAGCTTTCACACAGATGTCCGCCGTAAGACCATCTATTCCCGGAGCTTTTTTTGGGGTT
Organism: Sericinus montela; assembly: GCA_029286605.1. Classification (NCBI taxonomy): domain Eukaryota; kingdom Metazoa; phylum Arthropoda; class Insecta; order Lepidoptera; family Papilionidae; genus Sericinus; species Sericinus montela. The sequence goes on along the minus strand of JAGSMR010000082.1, from coordinate 48,040 downwards.
AAAGCTCGATGCAGCCCATTTTAGCTCCTCTATTGTAAACGGTGGATCACACAGTTCATCTTGTAATACGCCGTTTACATTTTCAGCTTCTTCTCTTATAAGTTGGTGTTGCTCACTATCTTCCTGAACTGTATCCTCGGGGTAGAAAATCTCCGCCAAAAGCTTTGCTGATTCTTCGCTTCCCAAATATTTGCCTTCCCATACAAGGGGTATGTCTTCACTTCTTACGGATGTCCTTCCTATCACTCTGTAAATTCCCTCCCACATTGTCTCCCGCTCCTGCTTGTTACAAAACTCCTTCCAACTCGCGGTTTGAGCCCTTCTTACTTCCAGTTGATATCTTTCTTTTGTTTTAATATACTGCTCGACGACCCACTCCCTACGGATTGGCGCCGCTGAAGATATACGGCGCTTCATTCTTCGAACTTCCTTCTTGAGATTTTTCTACTCCTCAGTCCACCTGGGCAATCCAATTCGTTTTTTCTCCTTTACTTTTGGCATGTTTTCACACGCGTCTGTAATTGCATTTGTGTATTTTACTATACTATTTTGATTTTTGTTATATTTCTGCTCTTCCAAATCTGAACGAGTTTCTCATGAAATTCGCTCCAATTTGCTTTTTTGGTGTTGTACTTCCTGGTTGTTCTTTTGATGTCAATGCCGACTGATTTTTCTAAATTGATGTCAAATAGGATTGCTCTGTGATCCGAGTTTGTAATATCTCCCGACAGCCTCCAGTTACCTATTCTACCAAGTAGATTCGTCGAGCAGGTTGTGATATCTACGCAACTGGTAAATCGCTTTCCTCCTCTTATTGTGTCAAAAGTGGGATCACTCCCTCTATTCATAATGTGGAGTTCCATATTGTCTAGGGCAATTGCAACTTCTACTCCCCTATTATCAGTTTTCCGGCTTCCCCACCAGGTTAGGTTAACAGGTTAGGTTAGGTTTTTTTTTTTTTTTTTTTTTCTTGTACTCGTTCCCCTGACATGGGAGATCAGGGCCCTTTTTCACTATTTTTATTCGTATCTTTCTTTTATTTGTTTTGCATAATGTTTTTTGGTATTTACGTGCTTTTTTAATACATTTCACTATACTAATTACAATTTGTGTTTTCATTTATTCATCTTTTACATATTTTCACTTATCTTTAGCTCTTATTTCTACTTACTTTACATAACATTTTCTGCTTATTCTATTTATTACTTACATTTCTATTATAGTTTTCTCTATTATATATGGTTGAAGACTATATGAGTCTACACAATCTTACTATTATTCTATTTACATTATACATAACTCTAGTTTCCTTATTCATAACTATTTTATGTATATTATCTAATTCTATTTTTATTCCTAGTTCGAGCTCTAAGTTTAGCCTATCCCTTGCATACACAGGACACTCAACAATTATATGTGCCACAGTTTCTTTTTTAGAGATGTCACAGCTGCACGACGGGCTCTCCTTGCACTTAAAACGATACAAGTATTCGGAGAATCCACCATGCCCCGTCATAAGTTGCACCAATGCCCAATCGAGATTTGTTTTTCTAATAATAGGGTACGCCTTAATTACGTCTGGGAAAAAGATTCTAGTCACTGACGCTGTTCCTCCCTCTTTATAGCGCCGGTTCCATTCATCAAGGGACTCCAGGCGGATTTGTCTTTTGACGAAGGAAACCGGGCACTTCTCATAATCGGGTCTTCTTTTTATTTTTAAGGCAGCCTCCTTCGCCAACTCATCCGCCCTTTCATTCCCTTTCGTTCCTTTGTGTGCCTTTACCCAAAACAAGTGAATGCTACCTTTATTTTTGCTAATCCTGTCTATGTTCCTCCTAATCTCTGCTACTAAAGGATGCGACGAGGAATACTGAGCAATTGTCTGCAGAGCGGACCTGGAGTCGCTATAGATGTTGTAATTTTGTCCCGGGTTTTTAACCATATATTTTGTTGCTTGAAGAAGGGCAAGTAATTCCGCCTGGTACACGGTGCAGAAGTGTCCCAATTAAAATTTTTTGTTACTGGTCTCGGCGACGCCATTCCAAATTGATAGCGCCGCTCCGACTTTTCCCTCAATTTTACCTCAATTTTAATTTTAGGTTAGGTTAGGTTAGGTTTTTTTTTTTTTTTTTTTTTTTTTTTTTTCTTGACTTTACTACTGCTATTCTGCAGTACTCTTTTTTCTTTTCTATTTTCTTTTGCTTTATTTATAGTGATATACTGACTTTTTTTTTTATTTTTTTTTTTTTTGTTTGATTACCGCCGTATTCTTTTAATCTTTACAGTCATTGTAGTTAGTACTTATTGCTATTATATAAAAAAAAAAAAAATTACGTTTCTTATTTTTTTTTTTTATTTCTATGTGTTTTCTGTTCATTTTTTGTATTATTATTACATTTTCAGTGCAATCGTAGATGTTGTTATTAATTAGTATACAAGGTTATCTTGTCAACAATTGTATGTACAGTTTTACTTTTGTTAATTGTTATATCAGCTTCTTTTTTTTTTTTTTTTTTTTTTTTTGAATTTTGAATTTTTAATTGGACAATACTTAATTATTATGTTATATAAGGACTAATTTACAATTGTAACTATACTAATCTTATATTATACTCCCATTTTCTTTATTTATAGTTTGCAATATTGAAAGTGCAAAACTCATAAAGGTAGATCTGCGATCATCATCCTCCATAATTACATGTAAATTTTTACAAATTATTGATATCCCCATGCTGCACTCACAATCATATCTTTTAGCTGAAAATCGTGGACAGTCTGTAATTAAATGTTCTAAGGATTGTACTTCGGTGTTGCTGCAAGTGCAGGATGGAGACGCCAGCAACTTGAATCTATACAGGTATGCTTTATTGCCTCCATGACCAGTTAACAGTTGTGCAACCATGTTGGTGATCTTTACATGTTTAAGGATTTTGTATGCTTGAGTAACACTCGGGAAGAAGGTTCTGATGGTTTCACTTGTAGCAGCCTCTTCGTATCTTCGTTGCCATATTCTTAAGGTGTTGTTTCTGGTGAGGTGTTTGGCGTACGACAATGGGAAACGGTCATAAACCGGTTTCTGCTTTTTGCTCATTGCTGCGTATTTGGCTAGTTCGTCTGCTCTCTCATTACCGACTAGGCCGCAATGTGCTTTTATCCAATAAAGCTCAATTGTTCCATTATGTTGCTCTATTTCTTTTATGTTAGTGGAGATTTCTGCCACGATAGGATTGAGTGAAGATGGGTTGCAGATAGCCAATATTGCAGATCTGGAGTCTGATAGTATGTGAGCTTGGAGGTATTTTTTGGTAAGCAGGAATTTTGTGGCTTGTAGGATGGCTATCAGTTCGGCTTGGTAGACGCTGCAGTAACTGTCTAGTTTATAGGTGGAATTTTTAATTTCAGCTCCATTGTGCCAAATAGACACTGCAGCGCCCACCTTGTTGTTCAGTTTGCTACCATCTGTGAAAATCATAGGCCAGTTGATATTTATTGTTTCTTCGATGTCCTGTTGGCTGTTTATTAGTTTATAATGTCTCTGCCGTCTTTCTGATGGATGTGGCAGGTGATATGGGCTTATTCTGGTTTGAAGTTTTCTTCCTGGGAGTAAATCGATGGACTTTCCTCGTTTTATCTCATATATCTCCGCGTTCTCTTTGACACGTAATGCCAGAGGTATTATTTTGGCAAGAAGGGCACTAGAGACAAGGGATATTGTTTTATGTCCTTACTTATGCGTATGCAGAATAAGCGAGTGAGTCTGTTGAGCATTCTTTCAACGTATTTTCTTGAGGTCGTTTCTGCCCAGCAGCTCGCAGCATAAAGTACTGTGGGTTCAACTACGGCGAGGTAAATAGTTCGTACTATTTCGGAGTTGAGTCCCCATTGTGCTCTAGCTGCTCTGGATACCATTTTATAGAGAGCAATGGCCTTTCGGGAGATGTTATCTAAATGTGGTTTGAAATTAAAGTTTTTGTCAAATGTTAGGCCGAGGATTTTTAATTGATCTGTATAAGATATTTCTGTTTCATCGATAATTAATACTGGGCGGTGATACTTGAGCTTCCTGGTGATTATGGTCGCTTGGGTTTTATGTGGTGCAAACCTGAGTTTATGTTTTTTCCCCCACTCCACTATGATTTGTAGTGCGTTGTTTATGTCGTGTTCTAACTCTAGTCCATTGTTGTTTTTTGCGACTATCAGTATATCGTCAGCGAAGGCTTGTACATGTACATTTAGATCTTCCGTTGCATCCAGTAAGGGATCAAGTAAAATGTTCCACAGCATGGGGCCGCATGTTGAACCTTGGATGCATCCTTTGTTAGTAGACGAGATTATTGTTTCGTTTGCGTATTTTAATATTATTTCTTTGTCTGATAAATAGCTGGTGACGAGTTTTAGCATGGAAGGTTCCACTTGTTTTGCTTTTAGTTCGCAACTAATAGCGGGCCACCATGCATTATCGAATGCGCCCTCGATATCTAGGGACACTAACGTGACAATTTCTTTTTTATCGAGTCCATTTTTTATGAGAGTTCTAGCTTCGTATAACGCATCCTCTGTACTGCGCTGTGGAGTAAATCCATATTGTCTCCGATTTGTTTTACCTTCGTTGCCTAGTTGCCATTGCACCCTGTTCGTGAATAACTTTTCAAGACTTTTTCCCAGGACTGGCAATAGGCCAATGGGTCTGTAGGACTTTGGATTTGTGTAGTCCTCTTTATTGGGCTTTGGAATAACTCTGATAGTTGCTTTTTTCCAGCTAATTGGAAAGTGACCCAGTTCGAGGCATTTGTTTAACAAGGTTGTGAGGACTTCTGGTTTGCAATTGTGTGCTTCTCTACAGATGTCTGAAGTAATACCATCTTTTCCAGGTGCTTTCTTCGGGTTCATGTCGTGAAATATAAGATCTATTTCTGTTTTCGTGAAGGGTTGAGTAATTTTAGATGTTTCATTTTTTAGTTCTTCCCTGTACTCTGTAGCTTTCTTTCTGATATTTAATTGTTCCTCTGTGTCTGTGTTTGGATCATCTGTTGGATAAAATGTTTTAGCAAGAAGCGTTGCTGATTCTTTACTGGAGAGGATATCTCCATTGTGGTGGTTAGGTTAGGTTAGGTTAGGTTAGGTTAGGTTAGGTTAGGTTAGGTTAGGTTAGGTTAGGTTAGGTTAGGTTAGGTTAGGTTAGGTTTTTTTTTTTTTTTACTAGCAGCCCTCTGACGTATATATTCAGAGTCATTTTATATTAAAATATAATTAAAATCTTAAAAATTAATATATTTCGACGCATTCTCTCTGCGCATACCTGGGTATACGCACAAGGAAGCCTCGTCAGCCTACTTGCTTTCGCAATTTTTGCTGAATTAAATTAAATTACTTAAATAAAAGCTACAATTAACAATAAATTACATTATTATAAATCACATTTATATATCTATTTTAATAGGGGATAATATATTTATTAAATTGGACACAGGAGTAAAATCTAATATCATTCAGGCGCGTATTGTATTATTTGTATTGTATTATTTTATTCATTTTTATTTCTATATCCCACACATTTAACAAGGTCTTCGCAATATTTTAAAATTTTCCTCTTGTTTTTTATTGACTAGTAGCGTATTGAAAGTTTCAGCTTCTAAACTGGTGTTGAGCGTCGTCTTTAATTCGAGTCTCTGTCTATCGAACCTAGGGCATTCCAGAAGTATATGTGGCACTGTCTCTTTATTTCTGGATCGCATACGCATGAGGGGTTTTCTTTGCATCGGAAGCGATACAGATAATCGGAGAACCCGCCATGCCCGGTCATCGCTTGAACCGCTTCAGGAGACAGCACTGTCTCTCTGACAACTTTGTACGCACTTATTACGTCCGGAAGAAACATTTTCGTGATTTGGCCTGTTTCACCCTCTGCGTATCTTATATTCCATTTGATCAGGGTTTCCCTTCGGACAAGCCTTTTAACAAAAGAAACCGGACACCTATCGTAATCCGGTTTGCTTTTCATATGTAGAGCAGCATATTTGGCCAGCTCGTCAGCCCGCTCGTTCCCAGCAAGTCCCGCGTGGGCCTTTATCCAAAAAAGTTGGATACTTTTTTGTTGTTCCAAAATGCCTTGATATTTTGCGGGTCTTTACTGCGAGTGGGTGTTGGGAATCTTGGTCGACAATGGTCTCAAGGGCTGATCTCGAGTCACTGTACACCCCAAATGTTGTTCTGCTACTTGAGAGAATTCGCTCGGTTGCCTATATATGGCCAGCAATTCAGCCTGGTAAACGGAACAGTGATCCGATAGTTTGAGCTTATGAGTTTGGATCTCAGCAGCACCATCCCAGATTGAAAGTGCTGCTCCGACCTTCCTCTATTTTGCTCCCATCGGTGAAAATTCGGAGGCCCTGGTTGTTGTGAAGCCTCATTTCATCGTCGTTCACCAGGCACACGAACTGCAAGTCCATATATGTTGCGGGTGGGGCAGTTCTGTACTTGCTTTTAGTTTCCCACTGCGGTTCCAACACCGACTGAGTTCTTTTGTTGTTTTATAAATCGATACGCTTCTTGGATCCTCAGATCCCAAGAGTCCAGCCAGTATCAGAGCCGAGTGTAATGAGACCGTTCGGTATGCCTTTTATTATTTTGAGCGAATCCTCTTGTATGGTGTTCAGTAGCTTTTTATTCAACTTATTTGCAGCTGGTGACCATGCACCTGCTGCGCACAGGATTACAGGCTCCACGACTGCCGTATATACTGTCTCTGGTTACTTCAGGTGAAGGCCCCAGCCATCTTTTGCAGCCCGTGATAAATTAGAATACAGGGCAGCGGCCTTCTTACACACATTTTCACGAGGGTGTTAAAGCAGAGCTTTCTCTGTCTATCGTGAGACCGAGCACCTTGATCTCTTCTGACATGCAGTCTACCCCGCCCATGCACAGACGTGGGAGTCATATTTTAATTTATTTGTCAGCACCATCGCTTTAGTTTTGTGGTGCGAAATTAAGCTTGTTACGAATTCCCCACTGTCGCACATGTTCGAGAGCAGCGTTCGCACGCCTCTCGATCTCAAGAGATGTGTCACCCGTAAACAGCAAGACGATATCATCCGCAAAGGCCTGGCATTGGTCGTCTCTTTCATCGAGCTCCTTGAGCAGGGATCTAGGAGCAAGTTCCACAGAACTGGTCCTCCGATGGAACCCTGTACGCATCCCTTCGTAGTGGGCTGGATTTTTCCGCGCCTGCATATCGTACTCTTACCCGTCTATCCTGGAGATAGCTGTGCATAAGCCTTCTGATGTTTATGGGCATTTTCCTCAGCCAATCGGCATCTTATAGCCGGCCACCAGGCACTATCGAAGGCTCCTCTATGTCTAGCGATATCAATGTAATTATCTTTTATTATTCAATTGTGACTGTATATATTTCATCAAGTCATAGAGGGAGTCCTCGGTACTCCTTTGTGGTGTGAAGCCGTATTGGCGAGTACTACTCCCAGGATGGATGTGATGTCTGATCCTCCTTATGACCATCTTCTCCAGGATTTTTCCTAATACAGGTAGCAGCCCAATTGGTCTGTAAGACTTAGGATGCGTGTAGTCTTCTTTCCCAGGTTTTCGCAGAACCAGTACCACTGCCTCCTTCCACACGATGGGAAAGTGTCCAAGCTCCAGGCATTTACATCACCTCCTATTATGAGTTTAGTTTTCCTAATTTATTGACTATATTTTTAATTTATTTGTCAGCACCATCGCTTTAGTTTTTGTGGTGCGAAATTAAGCTTGTTACGAATTCCCCACTGTCGCACATGTTCGAGAGCAGCGTTCGCACGCCTCTCGATCTCAAGAGATGTGTCACCCGTAAACAGCAAGACGATATCATCCGCAAAGGCCTGGCATTGGTCGTCTCTTTCATCGAGCTCCTTGAGCAGGGATCTAGGAGCAAGTTCCACAGAACTGGTCCTCCGATGGAACCCTGTACGCATCCCTTCGTAGTGGGCTGGATTTTTCCGCGCCTGCATATCGTACTCTTACCTGTCTATCCTGGAGATAGCTGTGCATAAGCCTTCTGATGTTTATGGGCATTTTCCTCAGCCAATCGGCATCTTATAGCCGGCCACCAGGCACTATCGAAGGCTCCTCTATGTCTAGCGATATCAATGTAATTATCTTTTATTATTCAATTGTGACTGTATATATTTCATCAAGTCATAGAGGGAGTCCTCGGTACTCCTTTGTGGTGTGAAGCCGTATTGGCGAGTACTACTCCCAGGATGGATGTGATGTCTGATCCTCCTTATGACCATCTTCTCCAGGATTTTTCCTAATACAGGTAGCAGCCCAATTGGTCTGTAAGACTTAGGATGCGTGTAGTCTTCTTTCCCAGGTTTTCGCAGAACCAGTACCACTGCCTCCTTCCACACGATGGGAAAGTGTCCAAGCTCCAGGCATTTACATCACCTCCTATTATGAGTTTAGTTTTTCCTAATTTATTGACTATATTTTTAATTTATTTGTCAGCACCATCGCTTTAGTTTTTTGTGGTGCGAAATTAAGCTTGTTACGAATTCCCCACTGTCGCACATGTTCGAGAGCAGCGTTCGCACGCCTCTCGATCTCAAGAGATGTGTCACCCGTAAACAGCAAGACGATATCATCCGCAAAGGCCTGGCATTGGTCGTCTCTTTCATCGAGCTCCTTGAGCAGGGGATCTAGGAGCAAGTTCCACAGAACTGGTCCTCCGATGGAACCCTGTACGCATCCCTTCGTAGTGGGCTGGATTTGTTCCGCGCCTGCATATCGTACTCTTACCTGTCTATCCTGGAGATAGCTGTGCATAAGCCTTCTGATGTTTATGGGGCATTTTTCCTCAGCCAATCGGCATCTTATAGCCGGCCACCAGGCACTATCGAAGGCTCCCTCTATGTCTAGCGATATCAATGTAATTATCTTTTTATTATTCAATTGTGACTGTATATATTTCATCAAGTCATAGAGGGAGTCCTCGGTACTCCTTTGTGGTGTGAAGCCGTATTGGCGAGTACTACTCCCAGGATGGATGTGATGTCTGATCCTCCTTATGACCATCTTCTCCAGGATTTTTCCCAATACAGGTAGCAGCCCAATTGGTCTGTAAGACTTAGGATGCGTGTAGTCTTCTTTCCCAGGTTTTCGCAGAACCAGTACCACTGCCTCCTTCCACACGATGGGAAAGTGTCCAAGCTCCAGGCATTTGGAGTTAGGTTGGGTTAGGTTAGGTTGAGTTAGGTTAGGTTGAGTTGGGTTAGGTTAGGTTAGGTTAGGTTAGAGTTAGGTTAGGTTGGTTAGGTTAGGTTAGAGTTAGGTTAGGTTGGGATTGGGTTGGGTTGAGTTGGGTTGGGTTAGGTTGGAGTTAGGTTGGGTTGAGTTGGGTTAGGTTGGTTAGGTTAGGTTGAGTTGGGTTAGGTTGGGATTAGGTTAGGTTAGGTTAGGTTAGGTTAGGTTAGGTTAGGTTGGGATTTAGGTTAGGTTGGAGTTAGGTTAGGTTGAGTTGGGTTAGGTTGGTTAGGTTAGGTTAGGTTAAGTTAGGTTAGGTTGGGATTTAGGTTAGGTTGAGTTGGGTTGGGTTGAGTTGGGTTAGGTTAGGTTAGGTTAGGTTAAGTTAGGTTAGGTTAGGTTGAGTTGGGTTGGGTTGGGTTGGAGTTGGGTTAGGTTGGAGTTAGGTTAGGTTGGAGTTAGGTTGGGTTGGTTAGGTTAGGTTAGGATTGGGTTAGGTTAGGTTAGAGTTAGGTTAGGTTAGGATTGGGTTAGGTTAGGTTAGGATTGGGTTAGGTTGGTTAGGTTAGGTTAGGTTAGAGTTAGGTTAGGTTAGGATTGGGTTAGGTTAGGTTGGGATTTAGGTTAGGTTAAGTTAGGTTAGGTTGGAGTTAGGTTGGGTTAGGTTGGGTTAGGTTGAGTTAGGTTAGGTTGAGTTGGGTTAGGTTAGGTTAGGTTAGGTTAGAGTTAGGTTAGGTTGGTTAGGTTAGGTTAGAGTTAGGTTAGGTTGGGATTGGGTTGGGTTGAGTTGGGTTGGGTTAGGTTGGAGTTAGGTTGGGTTGAGTTGGGTTAGGTTGGTTAGGTTAGGTTGAGTTGGGTTAGGTTGGGATTTAGGTTAGGTTAGGTTAGGTTAGGTTAGGTTAGGTTGGGTTGGGATTTAGGTTGGGTTAGGTTGAGTTAGGTTGGGTTGGGATTTAGGTTAGGTTAGGTTAGGTTAGGTTGGGTTGGTTAGGTTGGGTTGGGTTGGGATTTAGGTTAGGTTGGGATTTAGGTTGGGTTGGAGTTGGGTTAGGTTAGGTTAGGTTGGGTTAGAGTTGGGTTAGGTTGAGTTAGGTTAGGTTGAGTTGGGTTAGGTTAGGTTGGGTTAGGTTAGGTTAGAGTTAGGTTAGGTTAGGTTGGGTTAGGTTGAGTTGGGTTGGGTTGGGATTGGGTTGGGTTGGGATTGGGTTGGGTTGGGATTTAGGTTGGGTTGGGATTGGGTTAGGTTAGAGTTAGGTTAGGTTAGGTTAGGTTGGTTAGGTTAGGTTAGGTTAGGTTGGAGTTAGGTTAGGTTAGGTTGGTTAGGTTGGGTTAGGTTAGGTTAGGTTAGGTTGGGTTGGGATTGGGTTAGGTTAGGTTAGGTTGGGTTAGGTTGGAGTTAGGTTGGGTTAGGTTGGGATTTAGGTTGGGTTGGGATTTAGGTTAGGTTAGGTTGGGTTAGGTTAGGTTGAGTTGGGTTGGGTTGGAGTTGGGTTAGGTTAGGTTAGGTTAGAGTTAGGTTAGGTTAGGTTAGGTTAGGTTAGAGTTAGGTTAGGTTAGGTTAGGTTGAGTTAGGTTAGGTTGGAGTTAGGTTGGGTTAGAGTTGGGTTAGGTTAGGTTAGGTTGGAGTTAGGTTAGGTTAGGTTAGGTTAGGTTAGGTTAGGTTAGGTTGGGATTTAGGTTGGGTTAGGTTGGGTTGGGATTTAGGTTAGGTTAGGTTAGGTTAGGTTAGATTAGGTTAGGTTAGGTTAGAGTTAGGTTAGGTTGGAGTTAGGTTGGGTTGGGATTTAGGTTAGGTTAGGTTGAGTTAGGTTGGGTTAGGTTGGTTAGGTTAGGTTGAGTTAGGTTGGGTTAGGTTGAGTTAGGTTAGGTTAGGTTGGGTTGGAGTTAGGTTAGGTTAGGTTAGGTTAGAGTTAGGTTAGGTTGGGATTTAGGTTAGGTTGAGTTAGGTTGGGTTAGGTTAGGTTAGGTTGGGATTTAGGTTGGGTTGGGATTTAGGTTAGGTTGGTTAGGTTAGGTTGAGTTAGGTTAGGTTGGGTTAGGTTAGGTTAGGTTGAGTTAGGTTAGGTTAGGTTAGGTTGGGATTAGGTTAGGTTAGGTTAGGTTAGGTTAGGTTGAGTTAGGTTAGGTTGGAGTTAGGTTAGGTTGAGTTAGGTTAGGTTAGGTTAGGTTAGGTTGGGTTAGGTTGGGATTTAGGTTAGGTTAGGTTAGGTTGGGATTAGGTTAGGTTAGGTTAGGATTTAGGTTAGGTTAGGTTAGGTTAGGTTAGGTTGGTTAGGTTAGGTTGAGTTAGGTTAGGTTAGGATTTAGGTTAGGTTGGTTAGGTTAGGTTAGAGTTAGGTTAGGTTAGGTTGGGTTGAGTTGGGTTAGGTTAGGTTAGGTTAGGTTAGGATTTAGGTTAGGTTGGAGTTGGGTTGGGTTGAGTTGGGTTAGGTTAGGTTAGGTTAGGTTGGAGTTAGGTTAGGTTAGGTTAGGTTAGGTTGGTTAGGTTAGGTTAGGTTAGGTTGGGATTAGGTTAGGTTAGGATTTAGGTTAGGTTAGAGTTAGGTTAGGTTGGGTTAGGTTGGGTTAGGTTGGGTTAGGTTGGGATTGGGTTAGGTTAGGTTAGGTTAGGTTGGGTTAGGTTAGGTTGGGTTGGGATTGGGTTGGGTTAGGTTAGGTTAGGTTGAGTTAGGTTAGGTTAGGATTTAGGTTAGGTTGGGATTAGGTTAGGTTGAGTTAGGTTAGGTTGAGTTAGGTTAGGTTAGGTTAGGTTAGGTTGGAGTTAGGTTAGGTTAGGTTGGGTTAGGTTAGGTTAGGTTGGGTTGAGTTGGGTTAGGTTAGGTTAGGTTAGGATTTAGGTTAGGTTAGGTTAGGTTAGGATTTAGGTTAGGTTGGGTTAGGTTGGGATTAGGTTGGGTTAGGTTAGGTTGGGATTAGGTTAGGTTGGTTAGGTTGGGTTAGGTTGGAGTTAGGTTAGGTTAGGATTTAGGTTAGGTTAGGTTGGAGTTAGGTTAGGTTAGGTTAGGTTAGGTTAGGATTTAGGTTAGGTTGGTTAGGTTAGGTTAGGTTAGGTTGGGATTAGGTTAGGTTAGGATTTAGGTTAGGTTGGGATTAGGTTAGGTTAGGATTTAGGTTAGGTTGGGATTAGGTTAGGTTAGAGTTAGGTTAGGTTGGGTTAGGTTGGGATTAGGTTAGGTTGAGTTAGGTTAGGTTGAGTTAGGTTAGGTTAGGATTTAGGTTAGGTTAGGATTTAGGTTAGGTTGGGATTAGGTTAGGTTAGGATTTAGGTTAGGTTGGGTTAGGTTAGGTTGGAGTTAGGTTAGGTTAGGATTTAGGTTAGGTTAGGTTGAGTTAGGTTAGGTTGGGATTAGGTTAGGTTAGGTTAGGTTAGGTTAGGTTAGGTTAGAGTTAGGTTAGGTTGGGTTAGGTTGGGATTGGGTTAGGTTAGGTTGGAGTTAGGTTAGGTTGGGTTGAGTTGGGTTAGGTTAGGTTAGGTTAGGTTGGGATTAGGTTAGGTTAGGTTGAGTTAGGTTAGGTTGAGTTAGGTTAGGTTAGGTTGGTTAGGTTAGGTTAGGTTAGGTTAGGTTGGAGTTAGGTTAGGTTGGTTAGGTTAGGTTGGGTTGGGTTAGGTTAGGTTAGGTTAGGTTGGAGTTAGGTTAGGTTAGGTTGGGTTAGGTTGGGTTAGGTTAGGTTAGGTTAGGTTAGGATTAGGTTAGGTTAGAGTTAGGTTAGGTTAGGATTAGGTTAGGTTAGGTTAGGTTAGAGTTGGGTTAGGTTAGGTTGAGTTAGGTTAGGTTGGAGTTAGGTTAGGTTGGTTAGGTTAGGTTAGGATTAGGTTAGGTTGGGATTAGGTTAGGTTAGGTTAGGTTAGGTTGAGTTAGGTTAGGTTAGGTTAGGTTAGGTTAGGTTAGGTTGGAGTTGGGTTAGGTTGGGATTAGGTTAGGTTGGGTTAGGTTAGAGTTGGGTTAGGTTAGGTTGAGTTGGGTTGGGTTGGGTTAGGTTAGGTTGGGATTAGGTTAGGTTAGGTTGAGTTAGGTTAGGTTAGAGTTGGGTTAGGTTGAGTTAGGTTAGGTTGAGTTAGGTTAGGTTAGGTTGGGTTGGGTTAGGTTGAGTTAGGTTAGGTTGAGTTAGGTTAGGTTAGAGTTAGGTTAGGTTAGGTTAGAGTTAGGTTAGGTTGGGTTAGGTTGGGTTGGGTTAGGTTAGGTTGGGTTGGAGTTAGGTTAGGTTAGGATTAGGTTGGGTTAGGTTAGGTTAGGTTAGGATTAGGTTAGGTTAGGTTAGGTTAGGTTGGGTTGGGATTGGGTTAGGTTGGGATTAGGTTAGGTTGAGTTAGGTTAGGTTGAGTTAGGTTAGGTTGGGTTGGGTTAGGTTGGAGTTAGGTTAGGTTAGGTTGGGATTGGGTTGGGTTGAGTTAGGTTGGGTTGGGTTGGGTTGGGTTGGGTTAGGTTGGGATTGGGTTGGGTTAGGTTAGGTTAGGTTAGGTTAGGTTAGGTTGGTTAGGTTAGGTTAGGTTAGGTTAGGTTGGGTTAGGTTAGGTTGGGTTAGGTTAGGTTAGGTTAGGTTAGGTTAGGATTAGGTTAGGTTAGGTTAGGTTAGGTTAGGTTAGGTTGGGTTAGGTTAGGTTGGGTTGAGTTAGGTTGGGTTAGGTTAGGTTGGGATTGGGTTAGGTTAGGTTAGGTTAGGTTAGGTTGAGTTGGGTTAGGTTAGGTTAGGTTGGTTAGGTTTGGTTAGGTTAGGTTAGGTTAGGTTAGGTTAGGTTGGTTAGGTTAGGTTAGGTTAGGTTGGAGTTAGGTTAGGTTAGGTTAGGATTAGGTTAGGTTGGAGTTAGGTTAGGTTAGGTTAGGTTAGGTTGGAGTTAGGTTAGGTTAGGTTAGGTTAGGTTGGGTTGGGTTGAGTTAGGTTGGGTTAGGTTAGGTTAGGTTGGGTTGGGTTAGGTTAGGTTGGGTTAGGTTGGGTTAGGTTGGGTTAGGTTGGGTTGGGTTGGAGTTGGGTTGGGTTAGGTTGGAGTTGGGTTGGAGTTAGGTTGGGTTGAGTTAGGTTAGGTTAGGTTAGGTTAGGTTAGGTTAGGTTGGAGTTAGGTTAGGTTAGGTTGGGTTAGGTTGGGTTAGGTTAGGTTAGGTTGGGTTAGGTTAGGTTAGGATTAGGTTAGGTTGGGATTGGGTTAGGTTAGGTTGGGTTAGGTTGGTTAGGTTAGGTTAGGTTGGGTTGAGTTAGGTTGGGTTAGGTTAGGTTAGGTTGGGTTAGGTTAGGTTAGGTTAGGTTGGGGTTAGGTTAGGTTAGGATTGGGTTAGGTTAGGTTAGGTTAGGTTGGAGTTGGGTTGGGTTAGGTTAGGTTGGAGTTAGGTTAGGTTAGGTTAGGTTAGGATTAGGTTAGGTTGGAGTTAGGTTAGGTTAGGTTAGGTTAGGTTAGGTTGGGTTAGGTTGGGTTAGGTTGAGTTGGGTTAGGTTAGAGTTAGGTTGGGGTTAGGTTAGGTTAGGTTAGGTTAGGTTAGGTTAGGTTAGGTTAGGTTAGGTTAGGTTAGGTTAGGTTGGGTTAGGTTAGGTTAGAGTTAGGTTGGGTTGGTTAGGTTAGGTTAGGTTGGAGTTAGGTTGGGTTGAGTTAGGTTGGGTTAGGTTGGAGTTAGGTTGGGTTTTTTTTTTTTTTTTTATGTTTTCCACCAAGGGGAGTACACCGTCCCCAATGGCCGTTTATTTATTATTTTCACATGTGTTTTATAATTATATTACATTTTGATATCTTATTCAGTTACATAAAGAAGACATTTATCAGTGCGATTTGATACATTGATAGTGTCAATCTCTACAGTTTTATTACTCTTATTCTACTTATTTCTCTAGTACACATTTCCTCTGATTGAATTGCAATGCGCTTTATTAATTATTATTTTAAAATTGTGTGCTTACTGAGAAAAAAAAAAAAAAAAGAAACAGTAATTCTTATATCTATATAACATAAAATTGGAATTATTTTCTATGGTGCTGTTCAGCGTTTAGTGAAAAAGTCAACAATTTTGTCCTATTATATATATATATATATATATATATATATATATATATATATATATATATATATATATATATATATATATATATATATATATATATATATATATATATATATATATATATATATATATATATATATATATATATATATATATATATATATATATATATATATATATATATATATATATATATATATATATATATATATATATATATATATATATATATATATATATATATATATATATATATATATATATATATATATATATATATATATATATATATATATATATATATATATATATATATATATATATATATATATATATATATATATATATATATATATATATATATATATATATATATATATATATATATATATATATATATATATATATATATATATATATATATATATATATATATATATATATATATATATATATATATATATATATATATATATATATATATATATATATATATATATATATATATATATATATATATATATATATATATATATATATATATATATATATATATATATATATATATATATATATATATATATATATATATATATATATATATATATATATATATATATATATATATATATATATATATATATATATATATATATATATATATATATATATATATATATATATATATATATATATATATATATATATATATATATATATATATATATATATATATATATATATATATATATATATATATATATATATATATATATATATATATATATATATATATATATATATATATATATATATATATATATATATATATATATATATATATATATATATATATATATATATATATATATATATATATATATATATATATATATATATATATATATATATATATATATATATATATATATATATATATATATATATATATATATATATATATATATATATATATATATATATATATATATATATATATATATATATATATATATATATATATATATATATATATATATATATATATATATATATATATATATATATATATATATATATATATATATATATATATATATATATATATATATATATATATATATATATATATATATATATATATATATATATATATATATATATATATATATATATATATATATATATATATATATATATATATATATATATATATATATATATATATTATTTACATATTGAATTTTTGAGATTGTTTATAATTGATTGGGTAAGTCGTACAAAGATTCAATGGTACTATGTTTGCTAAGTAACTCTTTTAAATTATACGGTGATACTCGCATGTTGTTACATAGGATTTCATGATTCAGTCTGTCGCTGCCGAAGCGTGGGCAGTCCTTTAACAAATGATCTAAAGTTTGTACTTTGGCATTGTCACAGGGCAAAACGGATTGTTTACTATCTTGAACCTATGCAGGTATTCCTTGTGGTAGCCGTGACCCGTTAGGAATTGCGTTAGTTGAAATGTGCATTTTGTCATTTTCCACAATGCTCGTATATCCGTCAGCCTGGGAAGTATTGCTTTGGTATGAGCTCCTTGCGCGGCGCTTTCATATCGAATTGCCAGATTTTCCACGTGTTGGCTCTCATAGTTGTTTTGACGAAGCTGATCGGGAATTTGGCGTAATCCGGTGTTTTGTGTAATTGGGCTGCCATTTTGGCTGCTTTATCTGCAGTCTCATTGCCAGCTATTGCCAACATGACTTTTACCCATACAAATTCAATATCCAAACCATTCGACGCTGCCTGGTGTATTATCGAGTGGATTCGTGCCACGATAGGATGAGTGCTGGATCTGTTTTTGAGAGCGTTCAGCGAAGACTCAGAATCACTGACTATCTGTATGTTGTGTATATTACTGTTGGGCTTCTTTGTTATCATAGAGTGTCTGTTTAGAGTCGACCCACGTTTAA
Organism: Sericinus montela; assembly: GCA_029286605.1. Lineage (NCBI taxonomy): Eukaryota > Metazoa > Arthropoda > Insecta > Lepidoptera > Papilionidae > Sericinus > Sericinus montela. The sequence continues at coordinate 30,846 of JAGSMR010000082.1, read as the reverse complement.
GGGCCCACTCGCAGGCCTCCTTTATTGCCAGCAATTCTGCTTGAAATATAGAGCAACTGTTGTGCAGTTTGAGCTTCTTTTTGTAGGTCTCCGTTGATCCTTCAAAGCACACAAAAGCCGCTCCCACACAGCCGTTTTCGAGCTTGCTTCCGTCTGTGTATACTCTAATTTGGGCTGTTCTTTCGTGCTCTTCGTATTTGGATGTTCTGTCTATAGTCACTCTATCAGATGGGTGTAAAAGTTCGTGTACTGGCGTAGGTTTTCATATGGGATATCCCTGGGTAAAGGTTTGTGGTACTTCGTAGACGAACAGACTCAATTTCGTGTACCTCCAGTATTCTCATATCCAAAGGCTCGAATTGAGCAAGGGCTAATGCTGCTGCTGTGGAGACCGTTCTGAAGGCTCTAATTGCTTTAATCGCGAATCCTCTTTGTGCCGATTCTAATATTTTCTTTATGTAACGTTTTCTTACGGTCGTGCCCCAGACACCGGCTGCATAAGTGATTGTGGGTTCTATTACTTGCTTGTATATTGTTCTAACGTTGTCTGGATGGGCACCCCAGGTTGGTCGGCAGTATATGCAGAGTTTGTTAAATATTTGCATTGCCTTTTTGACAACATGTTTGACATGATCGGCAAATAGTAGTTTTTCGTCGATAATCACGCCCAGCAACTTGATATGTCTCTCAAATGTCAGCGTATGTCCCTCCATGACAAGTTGGGCTTCTCGAGCCTTGCGTGTGAAGGCTATTGCTTGTGTCTTCGTGGGTCCAAACGTCAGTTTGACACTCTTTCCCCATTCGACTATGATTTGAAGGGCTCGATTCGTTTGGGTTTCTAGAGCCTGCACATCGCTTGCTTTGGAAATCAGGAGAACATCATCTGCAAGGCTTGCAAATGACATCCCTCCGGAAGAGTAATTTCGAGCAGTTCGTCTAGTATTATATTCCATAGGATGGGTCCACACGCAGAACCCTGAATGCAGCCTTTCGTGTTTACCTTGGTCGCCCGTTCGCCTGCGTATTCCAAGGATACTGTGCGGTTGGTTACGTAACTAGAGATTAATCTAAAGATATTTTTGGACACCGGGTCGCCGTAATCTTTCGAAGTGCTGGCCACCACGCGTTATCAAAAGCTGATTTGATATCAAGGAAACAGCCAGTACTTGTTGGCCTACCGCTTTAGCTGTTTAACTACTTCTAGCGCTGTGTATAGCCGCAGTGGTGTTGGTTTGCTCCTTGAATCCAAATTGTCGATCGCTAAATAGGCCAGCTTTGGTCCATGGTATGTTAGTCGTTTAATAAACAGTCTTTCCAGTAATTTGCCAAACACTGGCAATAGACCTATTGGGCGGAAAGAACTTAACTCAGTATAATTTGCCTTGCCCGGTTTAGGGATGATTTTAACCTCTGCCTTCTTCCACTGTCGAGGGAAGTGGTGTAACGATAGGCATCTGTTCATTATGTTTGTGAGCAATTCAGGGTAGCATATAGCAAATTGTAGACAGATGTCCGATGTCAGACTATCCATTCCGGGTGCTTTCTTGGGTTTCATCATCTTGAGATGTTCCATAACCTCGTGTACAGTGAAGGGGTTCGTCCTCCTCCTCCGGCTCATCGTCGATTCTGGTTCTGAGATCTAGTTGCCGCGCATTGGTGTCAGGAGTATCATCAGCATAAAAATGATCTAGGAGTGCTTTGGCGGTTTCCGATCCAGTATTGGTATAATTGTCTCAATTTTAAGGGTCGTTGGTGGTCGCCTGGGGAGATGTCTTTTAAAGTCTATTGGTGAGGACCAGACATTCTCCTTGGTTTGTAGATCGCAGAATTCTTTGAAGCTTTTGGTAGATTCAGCCCGTAGTTCCGCTGCGTATGTTGCCTTTTTGCTTTTTAATTCCTCTGATAGGTGGTCTAGAGGTAGGTTTCGACGCTTGGCTCGGTGCAGTTGGTGGTGCAGCTGAATGATCTCCTTCTTTTTCTGTGTTAAGCTTTCCGTCCACCATAGTGGGTGATGTTTAGACGAATATCCTCCCTTCTTTGGTGGTATTGACGCTTCGCACGCTTCGTGTATGATCGCTACTATGTCGTCGATTAGCTTTTCCAGCTCAGTCGCATCTAGGGATTCAATATCTCTTTCCAGAATATCCGAGTTGGTCATTTTTGTATGCAGGTTGTCTTTGAAAAGTCCCCAGCTGGCTTTGGTGCTATTATATTTGAAAGTGGACGACTGTGATGAGGTGGACTCCGTCGAATCACCTGCGGTTAGTACCGCATATTCAACAGCATTGTGTTGAGATGAAGGGCAAGCGCTGAGGTTTACTTTCCATCCCGCCACGCGATGGTGAATGTGTCCATGAGCCAGTGTAAGGTCTATTATGGATGTTCGATCCCTTCCATGAGAAACGGTTTCGAATGTTGGAGTGGTGCCGACGTTACAAACATAGAAATCGTTAGCATATGCAAGCTCTACGATTGCTCGGCCTCTAGGGTCAGTGGTCTTGCTTCCCCATAAATGATGCCACCCGTTAAAGTCTCCTCCTATGATTGTATTAGGACACCCCGATGTTTTCAGAAAAGTATCGATGCACTCCATCGTATTGTTTTCGTCCGTATCAGGCTCCACGTATGCCGACGCAATGAGTATTCTTTGTCCGCTTCTTGTTAATTGAATTACGCAAAGGTTAGCATTAGAATATTGTGACATGCCTAATACCTGACCACAATCAGGTTTAGAGAGCACACAGGCCTTTACTCTACCACATTTCCCGAATTGATGTATATTTATACCCTGAATCGGTTTCACTTCGTTGCTCGAGCCAACGTACGGCTCCGCCACCAGAGCGATCTGGTAATCACCTGCCATGAAATAAAGAATAAATTCATGTAAACTCTTTTTTGAACGATCTGTATTACACTGTAAAATTTTTATCTTTTTATTGGGATCCATAATCGATTCTATTACTTATTCTTTCTTTCATGGCTCTCAGTCTTGGGCAGTCAAGTGACATGGCGGTGTGGCGGACGTCTGCTTTGGTTCCGAATTTCAAATTATGTGATATACAGTTAGCACATTTGGATGTACCTTGTTTGCTCCTATCGGGACACTTGTCTATGGTATGCTCGGAGTTAGGTTAGGTTGGGTTGGTTAGGTTAGGTTGGGTTAGGTTAGGTTGGAAGTTGGGTTGGGTTGGTTAGGTTAGGTTAGGTTGGAAGTTAGGTTGGGTTGAGTTGGGTTAGGTTGAGTTAGGTTAGGTTAGGTTAGGTTAGGTTGAGTTAGGTTGGGTTGAGTTGGGTTAGGTTAAGGTTGGGTTAGGTTAGGTTGGGATTAGGTTAGGTTAGGATTTAGGTTGGGATTGGGTTAGGTTGAGTTAGGTTAGGTTAGGTTAGGTTGGAGTTGGGTTGGAGTTGGGTTAGGTTGAGTTAGGTTGGGTTGGAGTTGGGTTGGAGTTAGGTTGGGTTGAGTTAGGTTAGGTTAGAGTTAGGTTAGGTTAGGTTAGGTTAGGATTTAGGTTGGGATTTAGGTTAGGTTAGGTTGGTTGGGGTTGGGTTAGGTTGGGATTGGGTTAGGTTAGAGTTAGGTTAGGTTGAGTTGGGTTAGGTTAGGTTAGGATTTAGGTTGGGTTGAGTTAGGTTAGGTTGGAAGTTAGGTTGGGTTAGGTTAGGTTAGGTTGGGATTAGGTTAGGTTGGAGTTAGGTTAGGTTGAGTTAGGTTGGGTTAGGTTGGGTTGGTTAGGTTAGGTTGAGTTAGGTTAGGTTAGGATTAGGTTAGGTTGGGTTGAGTTGGGTTAGGTTAGGTTAGGTTAGGATTAGGTTAGGTTAGAGTTAGGTTAGGTTAGGTTAGGTTAGGTTAGGATTTAGGTTGGGATTGGGTTAGGTTAGGTTAGGTTAGGTTGAGTTGGGTTGGGTTGGTTGGGGTTGGGTTAAGGTTGGGTTGGGTTAGGTTAGGTTAGGATTTAGGTTGGAAGTTAGGTTGGGTTGAGTTAGGTTAGGTTAGGATTTAGGTTGGAAGTTAGGTTGGGTTGGGATTTAGGTTAGGTTAGAGTTAGGTTAGGTTAGGTTAGGTTAGGTTAGGTTGGGATTTAGGTTAGGTTGGGATTTAGGTTAGGTTAGGTTGGGATTGGGATTTAGGTTGGGTTGAGTTGGGTTGGGTTGAGTTAGGTTAGGTTGAGTTGGGTTAGGTTGGGTTGGAAGTTAGGTTGGGTTGGGATTTAGGTTAGGTTAGGTTAGGTTAGAGTTAGGTTAGGTTGGGATTTAGGTTAGGTTGGTTAGGTTAGGTTAGAGTTAGGTTAGGTTGGTTAGGTTGGGTTAGGTTGAGTTAGGTTGGGTTGGAGTTAGGTTGGGTTGAGTTAGGTTAGGTTAGGTTAGGTTGGGTTGAGTTGGGTTAGGTTGGGTTGGGATTGGGTTAGGTTAGGATTTAGGTTGGAAGTTGGGTTGGGTTGGGTTAGGTTGGGATTTAGGTTAGGTTGGGTTGGGATTTAGGTTAGGTTGGGATTTAGGTTGGAAGTTAGGTTGGGTTAGGTTAGGATTTAGGTTGGGTTGGTTAGGTTAGGTTGGGATTTAGGTTAGGTTAGGTTAGGTTGGAAGTTGGGTTGGGTTGGAGTTAGGTTAGGTTAGGATTTAGGTTAGGTTAGAGTTAGGTTAGGTTAGGTTGGGATTTAGGTTAGGTTGAGTTAGGTTAGGTTAGGATTTAGGTTGGGTTGGGTTAGGTTAGGTTAGGTTAGGTTAGGTTAGGTTAGGATTAGGTTAGGTTAGGATTTAGGTTGGGTTAGGTTAAGGTTGGGTTAGGTTAGGATTTAGGTTGGGATTTAGGTTGGAAGTTAGGTTGGGTTGGTTAGGTTGGGTTAGGTTGGAGTTAGGTTAGGTTAGGTTGGGATTGGGATTTAGGTTGGAAGTTAGGTTGGGTTGAGTTGGGTTGGGTTAGGTTAGGATTTAGGTTGGGATTTAGGTTGGAAGTTAGGTTGGGTTGAGTTAGGTTAGGTTGGGTTAGGTTAGGTTAGGTTAAGTTAGGTTAGGTTGGTTAGGTTGGGTTAGGTTGAGTTGGGTTGGGTTGGGTTGAGTTAGGTTAGGTTAGGTTAGGTTAGGTTAGGTTGGGATTGGGTTAGGTTAGGATTTAGGTTAGGTTGAGTTGGGTTAGGTTGGGTTGGGTTGGGTTAAGGTTGGGTTGGGTTAGGTTAGAGTTGGGTTGGGATTGGGTTAGGTTGAGTTGGGTTGGGATTAGGTTAGGTTAGGATTTAGGTTAGGTTAGGTTAGGTTGGGTTAGGATTTAGGTTAGGTTAGGTTGGGTTAGGATTTAGGTTAGGTTGGGTTAGGTTGGGATTTAGGTTAGGTTGGGATTGGGATTGGGTTAGGTTAGGTTAGGTTAGGTTGGGTTGAGTTGGGTTAGGTTAGAGTTGGGTTAGGTTAAGGTTGGGTTGGGTTGGGTTGGGTTGGTTAGGTTGGGTTAGGTTAGGATTTAGGTTAGGTTAGGTTAGGTTAGGTTAGAGTTAGGTTAGGTTAGGATTTAGGTTGGGTTAGGTTGGGTTAGGTTAGGTTAGAGTTGGGTTAGGTTAGGTTGGGTTAGGTTAGGTTGGGTTGAGTTAGGTTGGGTTAGGTTGGAGTTAGGTTAGGTTGGGTTGAGTTAGGTTAGGTTAGGTTAGGTTGGGTTGAGTTGGGTTAGGTTGAGTTGGGTTGGGATTGGGTTAGGTTAAGGTTGGGTTAGGTTAAGGTTGGGTTGGGATTGGGTTAGGTTAGGTTGGGATTGGGTTAGGTTAAGGTTGGGTTAGGATTTAGGTTAGGTTAGGATTTAGGTTAGGTTAGGTTGGGTTGGGATTAGGTTAGGTTAAGGTTGGGTTGGGTTAGGTTAGGTTGGGATTGGGTTAGGTTAGGTTAGGTTGGGTTAAGTTGGGTTAGGTTAGGTTAGGTTAGGATTTAGGTTAGGTTAGAGTTAGGTTAGGTTAGGTTGGGATTTAGGTTGGGTTGAGTTAGGTTAGGTTAGGATTTAGGTTGGGTTGGGTTAGGTTAGGTTAGAGTTGGGTTAGGTTAGAGTTAGGTTAGGTTGGGTTAGGTTGAGTTGGGTTAGGTTAGGTTGGGTTAAGGTTGGGTTAGGTTAGGATTGGGTTAGGTTGGGATTAGGTTGGGTTAAGGTTGGGTTAGGTTGGGTTGGGTTGGGTTGGGTTAGGTTGGGTTGAGTTAGGTTAGGTTAGGTTAGGTTAGGTTGGGATTGGGTTAGGTTGGAGTTAGGTTGGGTTGGGTTGAGTTGGGTTGGGTTAGGTTAGGATTTAGGTTGGGTTAGGTTAGAGTTAGGTTAGGTTGGTTAGGTTGGGTTGGGATTGGGTTAGGTTAGGTTAGGTTGAGTTAGGTTAGGTTGGTTAGGTTGGGTTAGGTTGAGTTGGGTTGGGTTGGGTTGAGTTAGGTTGGGTTAGGATTTAGGTTGGGTTGGAGTTGGGTTAGGTTAGGTTGGGTTGGGTTAAGGTTGGGTTGGGTTAGGTTGGGTTGGGTTGGGTTGGGTTAGGTTGGGTTGGGTTGGGATTGGGTTGGGTTGGGTTAGGTTAGGTTAGGTTGGTTAGGTTAGGTTGGGATTGGGTTAGGTTGGGTTAAGTTGGGTTAGGTTAGGTTAGGTTGAGTTAGGTTGGGTTGGGATTGGGATTGGGTTAGGTTGGGATTGGGATTGGGTTAGGTTAGGTTGGGTTGAGTTAGGTTGGGATTAGGTTAGGTTAGGTTAGAGTTAGGTTAGGTTAGGTTAGGTTGGGTTAAGTTGGGTTAGGTTGGGATTAGGTTAGGTTGAGTTGGGTTGGGTTAGGTTGGGTTGGAGTTGGGTTGGGTTAGGTTGGGTTAGGTTGGGTTAGGTTAGGTTGAGTTGGGTTGGGATTGGGTTAGGTTAGGTTAAGGTTGGGTTGGGATTGGGTTGGGTTGAGTTAGGTTAGGTTAGGATTGGGTTAGGTTGGAGTTAGGTTAGGTTAGGTTAGGTTAGGTTGGGTTGGGTTGGGTTAGGTTGGGTTGAGTTGGGTTAGGTTAGGTTAGGTTAGGTTGGGTTGGGTTGGGTTAGGTTAGGTTAGGTTGGGTTGGGTTGAGTTAGGTTGGGATTAGGTTAGGTTAGGTTGGGTTAGGTTAGAGTTAGGTTAGGTTAGGTTAGGTTAGGTTAGAGTTAGGTTAGGTTGGGATTTAGGTTAGGTTAGGTTGGGTTGGGATTTAGGTTAGGTTAGGTTGGGTTGGGATTGGGTTAGGTTGGGATTTAGGTTAGGTTAGAGTTGGGTTAGGTTGGGATTAGGTTAGGTTAGGTTAGGTTGGGATTAGGTTAGGTTAGAGTTAGGTTAGGTTAGGTTAGGTTAGAGTTAGGTTAGGTTGGAAGTTGGGTTAGGTTAGGTTGGGATTTAGGTTGGGTTAGAGTTGGGTTGGGATTGGGTTAGGTTGGGATTTAGGTTAGGTTAGAGTTAGGTTAGGTTGGGATTTAGGTTAGGTTGGGATTTAGGTTAGGTTGGAAGTTGGGTTAGGTTAGGTTAGAGTTAGGTTAGGTTGAGTTAGGTTAGGTTAGGATTGGGTTAGGTTGAGTTGGGTTAGGTTAGGTTAGGTTGGGTTGGGATTTAGGTTAGGTTGGGATTTAGGTTAGGTTAGAGTTGGGTTAGGTTAGGTTGGGTTGGGTTGGAGTTAGGTTAGGTTAGGTTAGGTTGGGATTGGGTTAGGTTGAGTTAGGTTAGGTTGGGTTAGGTTGGAAGTTGGGTTAGGTTGGGATTTAGGTTGGGTTGGAGTTAGGTTGGGTTAGGTTGAGTTAGGTTGGGATTGGGTTAGGTTGGGTTAGGTTGGTTAGGTTAGGTTAGGTTGGTTAGGTTGGGTTAGGTTGAGTTGGGTTGGGTTAGGTTGGAAGTTGGGTTAGGTTAGGTTAGGTTGAGTTAGGTTAGGTTAGGTTGGGTTGGAGTTAGGTTAGGTTGGGTTAGGTTGGGTTGGGTTAGGTTGGGTTAGGTTGGGTTGGGATTGGGTTGGGTTGAGTTGGGTTAGGTTAGGTTAGGTTGGTTAGGTTAGGTTGGGATTTAGGTTGGGTTGAGTTGGGTTAGGTTAGGTTGAGTTGGGTTGGGTTGGGTTGGAGTTAGGTTAGGTTGGAAGTTGGGTTAGGTTGGTTAGGTTAGGTTGGGTTAGGTTGGGTTGGGATTTAGGTTGGGTTAGGTTGAGTTAGGTTAGGTTAGGTTAGGTTGGAAGTTGGGTTAGGTTGGGATTTAGGTTGGGTTGAGTTGGGTTGGGTTGGGTTGGGATTTAGGTTAGGTTAGGTTGGGTTAGGTTGGGTTAGGTTGAGTTAGGTTGGGATTGGGTTAGGTTGGAGTTAGGTTGGGATTGGGTTGGGTTGGGTTAGGTTAGGTTAGGTTAGGATTAGGTTAG